>CM045937.1:1840161-2440161 GCA_025177825.1 Aechmea fasciata | reverse complement strand
ACTTCTCTATATATTGTTTTGGCAGACCTGGATCTTCAAGTGGGGTAATAGGAAGTACCAAGATGGATGGTAGTTCCCAACAGAGTGGTGCTGCTTCCCGTGTGATGCCCAAGAACGATGTGGATAATGGCCCTGCCTCTAATGAGAGAAGAGAACGTGCAACTGGCCTTGATAAGGAACGGCTTCTAGCTAAGGGAAACAAGTATGCTTACTTTTGTCATTATCTCTATTATCTCTTGTGAAAATACTATACTTTTATCTTTTCACTCCTATACTTTTATCTGTCGCAACATATTGGCAGGCTAAATTGTATAGAAAAATGCTAGCTATACACGCCAAAAATCCTAGGGTTCACAAACCCTTCGGGGTTTTAATATTATAAAAAAAAGTTGACAAGACGAGGGGCTAATAATTGCCCTTGAATGATAGGGTGTAGGATTTACACCCCCTTTTTGGGGTGTATTGGTAGCATTGCTTAATTGTATATAATCCTATAGTGGGAAATGCACTTTCCTGTCTTGATAATTTTCCAAAACCTAGCTGAATATCGCTTGATTTCTTAGAAAATCCTGCACTGCATCCCCTGCAGAAGGGGCTAAAGTACTAACATATTTAAATCTAGGGCTAGGGGGTTATTTGTCTGTTTTGATTATCAAAGGGGTAAACTAAAAAATTGCAATATAGCCAGGGGGCTAGCTTATCTGAATTTTAGTCATAAAAAAAAAACTGTCTTTTTTTACTTGATGACACAACTTTCACGAAACTGTTGTTCTTTTTGCTCCACCATTCAAAAACACAATAGTTCCATTTCTTTATCTTAAGATAGACATTCACATATGAGTTCTTCGTTATCAGTTCTCATGCATATAGCATATGTGCCTCTGCCTTTTCTTAGTTATGTTGTTACAATCTTAAGTTTATGAAATAGTCTTTACGGCTAAGTCTCTGACAGTCTGACTGAAAGAAGTTCTGACTGAAAGAAGAAGTTATTGGTTATTTCTGATTCTGCTGTAGTGGGAAGTCTGAAGAAAATGCTATTGATGCTACAGCTCTTCTTTGATCAGCTGAATTTAATGAGCACTTTTTCAAAAACTCTGGACAGGGCATGCAGGCTTGAGCTTATGAAATCATTATGTTGTATTTCTGCTGCCGCAGGAACTGGTTAAGAAACTGTTGTTGATGCTATTTTGAACACTTTTTCTTTCATCAGCTGTAGTCAAACAACACTTCTTTGTAGCTAATCATTTAGCGGGAAAAATTGAAAAACTCAACATGAGGGAGGATTTCAAAGCTCTGGACTGGCCATAAAAGAATATAATGTGGTATTTCTTTCTCGTTTATTACATTTGATGATTAAAATTGCTTACTTGCCCTAATATGCAGGCAAAATATTTGTGATGATGCTCAAGTGGGAAGTCAAAGCCCTTTGACAAAAGGAAAAGCATCAAGGGCACCAAGGGCAGGCCCGACTATTATCGGGAATTCATCTTCTACTTTTCCTCGCTCCTTTGGAGGAATTGACGGTTGGGATCAATCTGTCCCTGCCCCGAACAAAATTCAGCCTTTACCTGGAATGCCCCATCATAAGCGACCTGTGTCCTCTGGACCATCATCACCACCGGTCACTCAGTGGGTGCGCCAACGCCAGCATAAGATCTCAAGACAAAGAAGAGCGAACATTGTCCCTCCACTCCCAAACTTTGATGAAGCCCCGACAACATTTTCTGAAGGGTTTGTGCCTCCGGATGTTGGAGCTAGGTCAGCATCCATGGAGCCTTCTGGCCATCTACCCACTAGGGGGGGTATTGCTGGTAGTTCCCAGCAATTGAAATTGAAGACTGATAGTGTTTCTCCCCCCCTGGGCCTATCAGAGAGTGAGGAGTCAGTTGCTGTTGAAAACAAGTTTAAGGACAAAGTAATTGTTGATCATGGCGATGTTGAGGAGGGGCCCGCCAGTGTCCTTAAGGTGACGACTTCGATTGTGCCTACGAAGAAGAGTAAGGTTAATTTGAAAGAAGAGATTGGAGATGGAGTCAGGAGGCAGGGAAGGAGTGGAAGAGGTTCTATGCAATCTAAAGCATGCTTACCCTTGTCCAAAGAGAAATTGGAAACAGTGGACAATACCAAACCATTGAAAAGTGGGAGACTTGGTTCAGACAAGATTGAAAGGTGCTAGACTGTTTTGACTCATTGGGGAACTTATATAGCGCTCTTATATGAGGATATACTTATATAAGCCAACAAAATTATCTATTACATAGATAATCCTGTAAAATTTGAACTTTCAGACCCACCCTTCAATTAGTTTCTTTCATTTATGCCCTTTCCTTTTAAAGTTCTCATCTTGGAAGATCTTTCTACAACATAAATCACCTTTACTGACGAAATTGAGGACTCCACACCTAAAGATAAGTGCACTTTTGTAAGAGGTACTTTTTAGGGGCGTGGGTGAAAATTCAGATTTTACTGGGTATGTATGTACTGAGGTGATTTTGCCGGATATATATACAAAATCCCTTTCCATGTATCATAGTTACCTTGCTTGAGTAAAATGTTGAACTTCGGTGCAGTAGGGTAGGTCGTCCTCCTTCAAAAAAGGCTTCTGATCGCAAGGTTGGTGCTCGTCCAGCGCAAACTATACAGAGTGGTTCCTCAGACCTGACAGGTTCTATGTTGATCATATTTATCTTTGACTTCTGTTAATATTTTTATTTTATTTTTGAAATATTTTACTTCTGATAATGCCTTCAATGTTGCATCGGAATTTTTATTTCATTTTTTATAACCTCTTCTACTTTTGGAATAATAAGTTTGTTAACTACTTATGCAGGTGAATCAGATGATGATCGTGAAGAACTGTTAGCAGCTGCAAATGCTGCTCGCAAGGCTAGCTGTGTGTATCTTACCTCATCCATCTTGGTTTTGAAGAGCTTTCCTTTTCAATAGTTTATTTATTATTTTCAAAAAATTTTGTTACAACGCAGCTGATGCCTGTTCTAGTTCTTTTTGGCGGACAATGGAACCAATTTTTACTCGCGTCACTTCTAAAGACACAGACTTTGTGATGACTCAGGCTAGCATCTGTTCTGCTTTGTATGTTAGTATTGCTTCATTCTGAAATTGTTACTCAACCTTGTTTTTGTGTTTATAAATATTTGTCAGATGGAATTTGTGGAGGAGCTTGATAGTAGTATGTTCGACGTTCTTGATGCTGATCATAGAGTGATGGTATCAACTACTTTTAACTCTCTAATGACATAGTCGTTCTTCTTTTTCTTCGATTTTACTGTTAGCTATCCCTTTTTTTGTTGATAGCTTCTTGGCTATAGTGTCTGCTTTGTCCAGCTAGTGCCTTTACTTTGTAGAGTTGTTTGAAGAAGCCCTAACAGCGTTTTCGTTAAATTCTACCTACAACATTTTGCTGCAGCAAAAAGCAGAAGCTTCAGTTTGGAGCTTCTGCTATTGGGTCCCAGAAATTCATCTTTGCTTTCCCTCCAGCCAAAAGTTCTAGATTGTTTATTTGCAATTCCTGGCTTTTGCTTGTCAAGGGAAGAGGCTTTTTGAGAAGCTGGGGCAAAAAATAGCGTTTAGAATTGTTACTCTGTTCTCATGAATTCAAGATTCATTCCTTTTCTCTGCTGTTATTATCTTTTGGTGTGGTGTCGTAGTACCTTTATCTATTAAATAAATAATTCTTTTTATTCGGCTCTTTATAGAAAATAATGAATGGATATAATCTGTTTCTTTCCTTCCCAGGATGACCATCCATTTCAATCCTCACCTCGCTCTTCAGGACAAAATAAAATTAATGCATCTGGAAAAGTAGGAAAAGACCAGTGGTTGGAGAAAATAGTTCCACTATCACAAAGACTTCTTTCGGCTTTAATTACAGAGGATGAGAATGAGTTGTTTGACTGCAACAGCGAAGAAGATGATGGCTTTGAACAGTTTTCAAGTGACTATTCACCTTATGCTTCTAATAGCCATGTTGGAAATGAACATGGGGCCCATGATATGAAATCTGATTTTGGGTTAGACTTTAGGAACCCTAATAATCATTCAATGGGTAACGTTCTCCCCAATGTGTTTACAACTTCTAGCAACTTTAGAAGCTCAAACATTCACACTCTCGGAACTGGTGATGATCTCTTACAAGCACAAAGCAATGTTAGTGTGCCTTCAGAAAATGGGCCACTTTCAGAATATGGGCCAACCATCTCAACTCAGCTAAATACTTCTCCACAAAATAGTCTATTTGAGCATATGTCTCTCAACGACAGGATATTATTGGAGCTGCAGAGCATTGGCCTTCACCAGGAGACAGCGGTATGTGACATTTCTATGTAATGAAACCTCGTTTTTCTGTCTCGGAAACATTAGTGAAACCTATTTATTGGATGAGAAGTAATTGCATACATTTTTTCTCCAACTTTACTGAAACTTTATTTTATCATTGATTGGTAATGGTCCATAACAATATTGAAGAGTCATTATGAGTATTAACTAGAAAATCTTGAAGATCTGTAACACAAGCTAAATTATAGGTTGGTAGGAATCATTATTGTAATCTGTTTGCTAAACACCTTTTTCCCTTTTTTTTTTTTTTTACATTTTCTTTTCTTTTCAATTTCTTCTGCCTTTTCTTGAATGAAATGCTTTTTGTAATAAGTAAGCTTTGCTAGGGCTACTATACTCTTATAAGTATAGACCTTTTTGTACTCATAAGTTTTCGGCCGTTGGATGAAGGGATGTGCGGTTAGGATGATAGTGGTCTCCTAGGGTTGAGTGGATGGTTGGTTGAATAGTATGATTTAATAGGTGGAAATAGTCAGAGGGTAGATCTAACGGCCAAAATTTTATTGAGTACAAAAGAGTCTATACTCATAGAAGTATTGTAGCCGGATTTAGTAAGCTTCATCTCACATAAAATTAAACACTGCCTCCGTTTCATTACCTTTTCAACAGTCCATTTTCTTGTGTTAATCTCACCTTTTCACATGCAGAGTAGCTTTTGGTGGTTGGATTACAACTTATGTAATATCAGCCTGGTCACTCTCCTAAGTCTATCCGGGGCATTGTATTAAATTATTAGTCAGTCATATTACATTGGCATGCTTGGCATGGATAACAAGCATGCATATTAAGCACTTTAACAACATATTTATTGAGATCATTATGAGTTGTTATGCATAGTGCCTTTTCTTTTTGGATATACTTATTTTATTTTGTTGCATAAACTTATACAGTTCTCTCTGCCATCTTTACTTCAGCCTGAGCTGGATCAACGAGAACTTGGGGAGATTGATAAAGTTATCTCAGAGCTCAAGATGAGGCTCTGCCAGCAGGTTGTGTTGATTTTCTCTCCTACATTAGGAAACTCTACTATTATTTAGGGCAATTAAGCAACCCTTGCGAATATTGGATTTAGTCAAGAGTTTTAAGAATATTTTCTCCCTATTTTGCACCACTAAACCTCATTGTTTAGTAACTTACTTTTTCTTTTCTTTTCTTTTCTTTTTTTGGGTATTTGATAGGTGAAGCAAAACAAGAATCAGCTACTTAAGTTGGAAAAAGCTCTTCAAGAGGCCAAAGTAGTTGACGATAGGTATGAGCGGTTCCATGTTCGTGGGCTGACTTTTTGTGTCTTATATTTTGTAGAATAACAAGCTACTCAAATCTCTTGAATTTTACAGGACTCTTGAACAGCTTGCAATGAACAAACTTGTTGAGGCGGCATACAGAAAGCTACTGGTAACTTTTGCCTTGTCTTTCCCCTCTAGAAATTGGTTTTTTTTTTTAAAGCTAAGAATAAAATAAGATGAACATACTCAGTAGTTCTAAAGTTCCATCTTACAAATTGATTTCTTTGCATACTTAGTTGATCTGTTCAGATTAAAATCTACTTGTTTGTACAGTGCAATATCAAATTTGTTAGTGTTGGCTCAAAGTGGCCTTCTGGCCATACATATGCAAGCTGGTTGTGGATTCTTCACATGAGTTCAAAGTAATATAATCAAAATTGGTAATTGCAATCTTTAAGGATTCATTCATTAAGCTATTCTAGAACAATAAAAACTGTAACAAGAAGTATGCAATTATTTGTTCATGCAGAAATTTTCTGGAAATACTTTTCCCAGCATTAAATATTCTGATTACTCAGTTTCTTATCTGAAAGTGTATTCAATGATGTTTTTAATCCGAAGTCCGATGTAGCCAACCAAATCTTACAAATGGCTGATTAGAGACACCAAGAGGACTATCATACCACTAAATGTAGACTTCTACTAATAGATGCAATTACTCATTATGATACTGAATATATGCTCAACTTGCTAATTGTATGTCAGAATAATCTTCATTACATTAGCGGTTATCCTTTTATTTCTATGAAACAATAGAGATTTTTCTCTGAAAAATGAAGGCTAATAACTTCTGTGGGAAAAGCCCTTTATTGGAATTGAAGTGGTCATTATGCCTTACCATTGCTCTATTCTCCCACTTAGTTGAGAAGCTTGTTTTATTCCTTTCATGAATCAACCATTTTTATTTTTTCATTATGAGTCCACAGCATAGAGGTATAAATGTATACATGTATTTTATAGAAAGATTAAAGTGCTGTGGCATGGGGTGTGCCGTTGTTTGCACAGGCACGCGCCGTGCCGACACGTGGCACGTTTGTATGCCGATGGATATGCATGATCTCCTAATTGCACACTTTGGCACAGGCTTATTTTAGTTTTTTTGGTCCCAATAAGCTCTTATATGTTATTTTGAAAGGTTATTATGGATATTGGCTATGTATTGTCATGCCCTGGGGTCCCTTTTTTGTAAAGCCTTTTTAGAAAGAGAGCTAAGTTGTAAAAGCGCTAGAAAGAGAGCTAAGTTGTAAAAGAGTCGGCGGAAAAGTGCCCCCTTTTTTTTTTTTGAGAGAGAGAACCTAGCCCACGGTACAGAACAGACCTTCCACAAATGTAGGAATACCTCTGTCCACATGGAAAAAGTCTTTCATATATTTGCACGGCGTACCACCACAAGTATAAATCACAACGTACGCATTCACTCACATACACAACAACAACGCGATGTGGATGAATCCATTCAGCTAGTCATCCTTAAGATAATGCATGTTCGAAGCACTCTTTAGGCGAAGGATGATGCAAATGCACAAATATCAATCAATTCTATCATTTAAAAGTGTTTTTCACACGGAAACTTTGTTTTGAAATACTAGAATATTGAAAAGCTCGAAAAATTATTTGAAAACCGTTTCCTATACGGAAACTCATTTTGAAATCCAACTACTATGAGGGGTAGAAACCCAATTTAACATAACGCCACATATACAATTCAACAACACCGAATACGAAAGGAACTTTGGTAAACAATTAATGCTCACTAGCTACGCACCTTACGCACCATTCCGATTCCAACCACCAAGATCACTTGAAAAGGACGGGGGTTTGAGGAACCAACAAGGGTCTTTCAGTGGGTATCGCAAGCCGACGAGGGTGAGTGTATTCACTGTCGAGTAGAATATAGCCAAAAAGAGAGGTAGATACATGAGCACAGTAGTGGGTAAGAACAACAGGTGTGGATAATAGTAAGCACCTACCACTACTATATGTAACCATAATTAATGCGTCAACTATAAAAGAAAGACAAGAAACTAAACACCTCGCCGTATTGGTCTAAGACCTTAGGCAATGCTACAATCTGCTCAGCTATCGGCATATAGCCCTACCTAGCACCTTGCAAGGGGCTCACGGTTCGAATATACGACCGCTTTTCCGGAAGAGAACACTGTTGCGGTGGTCGAAGAGGCAGTGTACGTGACATGCTAAATGAGTTGTGACAATCGATGCAGAATGCTCAATAGTCAACGCGACGGCAAATAGCCGAGAGTAAGTCAATAATAGACATCTGTCCAAAACAGTATCACCTAACTCATAGTCACCGACCAATCATGTCCCATAGGTAAAGATCATGCAAAGACACAATCAGGCACCACTCTATTAAATCATGACACAACAACAGTAGAATAAACACGAATGGGAGTCTAGTGGTGTTATTCTCAACAGATAATGTGTGAAAACAATAAACAAGTGTAAGGAAAGAATGTCACCGAGTTAGCACCGCTGTACTGATTTCGGATTGAAGCACCCACCTAAAACAGTTGTTGTGCCTAACACCCAAGGCGTGTTGAATCACTAATTGGACCTACAAAAGACCCACCAAGTCAAGGTCTAACCTAGTCAGCTCAGAACACTAACATAACCCCGTAATCACCAAAATTTTTGAAAAATCCACCGAAACACCTTTGAACCCATCAAAATACACCGGAAGGTGCCGACGTTCACCATAAGTCACCCGCTATCCCAGGACGCCAATTTACTGATTTAGGTGTCCGGATAGCAAACACAAGTCGAAGTGACGTAGAAGTACAATAACACATTTATGCTGTTCCGAGTTCTCGAAAATGCCGTTTTTGGCACTGGAACCCTCCGTCGCTCACCTGTTGTCTTCGAACAACCAAGACAATGAGAGCAACTAGCTGACAAGGTTCAGCAATAAACCTGGGGCATTCACATCAATAAAAAGTGAACCCTCCCGCCAAATAACCGCGTTCCGGCGGCAATTTTGTCAAAAAACGCTGCGAAACCAAAATTGGGTTTCGCGAGGGCCTCGGGACTCTGGACTAGTCCAGGGATTGCAAATAGTGACACTACGGTGCCTGAGGCAGTCTTCACTACTCAAATTACATTAAACCACCTACATAACCAAGCGCAAAAATAATATACAAAACAATAAAGTTGTCGAGTTACCGAACACCGCAGAGTTTTGAGATCAACCAGCAGCACCCGCTGATAGGTCTCAATGCACTGAAGTCCGTGCTCTTTGTCTGGAGCACATAGTGGCCAAGAAGCGCGTAGGGGCTACGTGAACCCTGCCTTGGAAGGTCACCAGGAGCGACACAGTCGAATCTGCCAAGCGGGGCTTCTCCGACCGCAACAAGGGTGGGCACGGATGTTAGCGGCACTTTGGGGTCACTGTGCTCACCTTCCGGGGGATCGGCGATCCCTATATGGCCGGAACATGATGGCACGTTCCAGGGTACCCGAGCTCCGGTCGGACCTTCGGCGGTTAGGAGACTCGCGTGCCGGTAGGAAGGGGGTGCGGCCGACGAGGGGTGATCTTCGGTGCTGGTGGCCGGCGGCGGGGTGCGGCGGCGTTGGAGTCGCGACCGAGGTTAGGGGAACTCGGGTAAGGTTTCTGTCACGCCCCAAGCCCGCCTATTTGGTCGGTTCGGGCACGTCGAACAGATGCCGAACGGACAACACCTCCCCTATCCGCCCAAGGCTCAACAAGATATCAAACATGTATATAGTTTGCACAAGCGGAAACATAACATACATGGCTTGCACGAGGGCAAGCAATAGCCAAAAGTGAAAGATTCTAAGCTAAACATCAATACAAGTACTGTGATTATCTTTTAATCACATACATGCATTCAACCACACTCATATTTACATTCTTTTCATTCATTCTTTTCTTTATACCTCATATGAGATCCAAAATTATATAACATTTCGTTCATAAAAAAATTAAGCTTTAACATTTATGCACTATTCATACAACTAGCATTATCAAATACAAAAGATGATAAAAGGGTATGAAGCTATACACGGGTAGTCACTAGCTAGGGTGCGATACCTTTGCCACGGTTCTCGACCGCCATGCTCGGATCTGGATCTGTGGAAAATTAGTGGGGTGAGAACTACAACAAAGTTCCCAATGGGTTCGGCCGCCGACCTCGCCGACTTTCTCACTAGGTCTAAATTAGGCATAATAGAACAAATAAGCAGATAGATAGGTAACCAAACTATACAAATGTAGCTAATATGCTTGAACAAGATATAATCATAAGGATGCTCAACTCATGATGCATGCAAGATCTCATTTCCATCACCCGATCTCTTGGCTAACCCGTAGGTTTGCCTACAACTCACCAAACTCAAATCCCTAAAATCGGGGAGACTACTACAACCCGACGGGGCCGCCTTGTGGGGAAAGCACCAACCCAGTGATGACTAATCCGGAGCGCATCGCTCGAGGGGGAGCGACCACCCTCAAGCCAAGACTTATAGGTGAGTATGATCCAATACTTAACTATAAGGATTCCAAGTTCAATCCATTCCTTAACTATAAGGATGCAATGCTCAATCAACCCTTAACTATAAGGATGCCTCAACTATGAGGATGCTATGTCACATATATCATAATGTCAAATATCTCTTTTTCTTGCATTCTTTATACTCATTCATGCCACACACATCTAGCGTCTCATGTTCTTGCATTCATTGTTCTCATTAATGCCACACACACACTAAGTGTCTCCTTTCTAGCATTCATGACCCATTAATGCTACACCACTAAGGGGCCGTTTGGTTGAATGTAGTTGCAGAAACAGTGTAGTTAGAAATACATACAGTTACAAATGCTGCAGTTGTAACTACACCTAGTCTGTTTGGTTTTACGCAGTTGCAACTGCTGCAGTTACATTTCTTCTATTTGGTAATATGAAGCTGATAGTTGTATTTGTGAATTTTGTCACCTATTCAGATAGAGTGGTGAGATTACCTTCACTAAACATAAAATAATTGTATAAGTTTATTAATCATTTAAATTTGCTACTTATAAATAAATAAGTAGATATATATAATATTTTTATATTTTTCAACAATTCTTCAACTTATTAATCGACACATTTAAAAATTTTAATTTATTTAATTTTAATATGTAAATCAAACTTTAAAAATTTAAACGATTCTCTCATTTTTTTTATCAAATTTAATAATTATAATTAATTAAAACTTATTAAATTAACATACATGATCACATTCTATAAAAATTTAGAAAAAAAAATATATTTATATTTTAAATAAAATAAATTTAAAAAAATTAATGTTTTGCACAAAGCTTGTATTGTCTAAAAATTTTTATTATTATGAGTTTATTTACAAGTATTTTTATTTACCTATATACATATATTATTTATTTATTTAACTATTTATTTATTTATTTATTATTAATTTATGGGTGATTCTATCCTACTTCAATGCTGCGATTGGAACTACATAATTTGGATGTAGTTCCAAGCTATGACATTTGAACCTTCTTGTGCGATTGGAGCTGACGGTTGAACTCAACTACACTATACCAAACAAAGGAATTGAGGCTGCACGCATTTGCAACTGCACTGCAGTTGCAAATGCGTGCAACCAAACAACCCCTAAGTGTTCAACTCTAGCATTCATGACTCACTAATGCCACACCACTAAGTGTTCAACACTAGCATTCATTGTACTAATTATTGCCACCACACACTATGTGTCTCACATGTCATAATGTCACTTTGTTCTTTAATGTTACTAGGTCATTTGCCTCATCTAGGTTCTTATCACCATTCATACATTTATAGGATTTTACAAGTTCTCAATAGCCCACAAACATCTCATACCCATTTGTATTAAAAGCATACAGCAACACGTCTATATAATCTCATTTCACCCTACAATGCATGAAATTCAATACTCATATATACTCAATAAGTGACACTTTAGACATAAAAGGAAATTCAAGGATTTCGGATAGCACCACCCACCTCGTAGGGTTGCTAAGGTGCTACAATTCAATTTTCGTGATTTTTAGTTGCCTATTCTTTTGCCTGCGGCAAAACAAAGCCAAAATAGCCTTTTTCCCCTATTTCTTTGCGTAGACTCGTCGGATCTTCGAACCGAGTCTCCCAACGCGTCGGTTTTACCTTCAATTTGGTTTCTACAAGGTTAATTGACATATAATCCAACCTATGGCAAAAGTCCCAATTTGGAGCCCTAATAATGCACTATTGCAACATACACTATGAACCCATTTGATTAAAGCAATAGCAAGCTTAATATCATCTAGAAACTTATCTAGATCCATTCCTAGGGCGTTTAAACCAAACCCTAGACATCTACCATGAGAGGTCTAAAAGCTTACCTCAAAAGCTTTCCTTTTCTTGAGCTAATGAAGAAGAAGAAGATGCTCCTCCTTCAAGTCTCCTTCACCACCTTCTCCTCCTTTTGGTCCACCCCTTGGAGAGAGAGAGAGAGAGAGAGGGAGAGATCTTAGAGAGAGAGAGAGCTCTCTTTTTGTTTACAAGTGTGAGGGAAATGAGAGAGGGGTAGAGGTAACCCATTCACATAACCCCTCATGTGTCACATTTGCACAAAACACCCCCAAACTTGCCACTTTGTGACTGCCCGAACTGGGCAGAATTCGGCTACGGGGTCCGGACCCTCGACCCCGAGAGCAATATTTCCCAGTTTTTCGTAGCCAGGGTCCGGACCTCGAGAGCAAAATGTGCTCAGATCACTTAGAATTTTTCCAAGATTGCTCTCTAAGGTCCTAACACCCTATATAACCATTTCCAACGCGTTTCGGACTTTCCGAAGCTTTTCGAAGCAACCGACTTCGCACTTTGGTCAATTTGACTAAAGTTCGATATAATCTACCGAAGATTCGGTATATTACAGTTTTGAAGCCCAGTGCCGGGAGAGATTAGGGATAGTCGGGGCGTTGCTGGCGGACTCTAGGGACCTACGAGTCGGCGGCGGGGGTGAGGGAGGCGCGGCGGCGGCGGGCGAAGGGCCGCGGCAGGCCTACGGAAATCGGGCTCGGGGTTCGACCTCGGGCGCGGCGGTGCGGCTGGGTGCGTCGAGGCACGATGGTGACGCCCAGGCATTGCACGACCAACGGGAGGTCGCTTGGGTCAAAGGGCAAAGATAGAGAGGTGGAGAGAGAGTTCTCCGGTGGCCGTGGGAGGACGCGGGCCGTCTGGGAGTGGCGGCGCAAGGGAAGAGAGCTCTTGTGGCGGCTAGGGCTTCGTAGGGAGAGGGGTAAGGGCTAGGGCTAGGTCAAACCCAAAAAACCCTTAGATGTATTAATAAAGGGTTAGGAAAAATGCTTAAAAGCCCGCCAGAACTCATTATTTCCTTCCAAATCCTTCACAGCTTGTGCAAAAATGCCCAACAGTACCTTCACGTGCGATTTTGTGCGAATGATACATAAGATATAGGGTCTTTTTCAAAAATACGAATTTCCCACAATTGACCCCTCCTTGAACTTCGTGCAAATTTGGACTATCGGCTCGTCGGATTTGTGAACAGATTGCACCGGCACCTCCGGCACTGCAGGACCATTAGATCTCCATTTTTGTTTCATCAAAGGTCACCGATTTGTGAGAATTCCATACTCTTCCCGCCTCAACATATATATACATAAGTTTGTATATATAAAATTTGAATTTCAAATTTCCGAATTGAATCCTAATTCAAATTTCAAATCTCAGGTGTTACATATATAGCTTACTATACGCACCAATTAACATACTGATTAGTTATTTTATATCTAAAATACAACTATATCTCATAGAGAATAAAAATTAAAATATAATAATAACATTCATAAGTACAATAATTATTTCAATTTACATCTTTATAAAGAGATGACCGCTTAGTTCTACATAAATCGTCGCAGTGGATTATATAGCATATTGCCATCTGCAGATATAAAATTTATTTGACAATTTTAGTATAGATATTGCTGGTATCGTCAAATTAAATTGGCTATATAATCTACTATAATCAACTATATATATTCTAATATATCTAACAATACTAAATTAAGATTATTTTATATTTATGCTAATTAACAAATTCTTGATTGGAATAGAACACCTTTAAGTAATTTTAGATTAGAATTTTTAAACTATTAATTTAGGTAATTTGGAATTACATAAATCGAATTTAATTAGTCATATTCTATTATATTTAATACACTAATAGATAATTCTAGATTAGACTTGATTAGGTTTCGTACTTATAAATTAGAATAGATAAATTTAAATATATGTTATATTAGATTCTAGATTAGATTAGATTTGACTAGATTTTATATATTAGATTAGGTAATTCTAGATTGGATTAGATTAGATTCTAGAATAGATAAGATTAGAATCATTAGATAACTAAATTAAAGAAAAGGGAGAGAAGGAAATAACAGATCAAAAAAAAAGTAGTGATAGAATAGTGTGATATAGTTGTCAACAACTCTGAAATCCTAAATAACAAATCATAACAAAAAAAAAAAAAACTTCGCCCGTTACATGCCGTGATACCCTAGCGGGTATCGCCGCACGGGGTGGGGTGGGGTGGTCCTATGAGACCCCCCTGTACTGTGCCTCCATATTGGGGGCATGCTATGTGCTGCATCCTTGATTTTATATTTGTAAATATACTTATATGCATAGGAGTTATTTTGAGAACCATGAGTGTGATTCACCCCAAGAGCTGGTAAAATTTACAATTTTAATTTTTGAAATAAATAATTGATATTTGATAAAAAATAATTGTTGCAGCCAAGAAATCAATTACTATTTAAACATTTATTTTTTAATTTTTAGAACTATCAATTTTTTGTTAATTTTTTGAGTATATTTAGAATTATAGGATTTTTTTTATATAGAATAAATTCCTAAAACTTTGGGATATTGATTTGTAAGTTATAATTTAGAATTACATATATTTGTATATCAAAAATCCTAAAATTAAGGGAAATGATTAGGTCTAGAATTAGGGTTTTTTAGTGCAAAATAGTGACGGCTTAAAATAAGGACAAAGCTTGTCACGTCCCGAGACCGCTACCGATTTGGTTCGGTGCGAGCGCGTTGAACAGACGCCGAACGGATAGCACCTCCACTGTCCGCCGAAGGCTAAACGACAACATCATGTATAACAAGTTCCCAGGATATCAACTTGAATACATACATGATCAACAACAACCACGAGAGCACAAACAGTGCTAAACAACCAAGAGCAAGCATCACAAGTATAAACAAGTGAACCAAAGAGAGATACTAACTATTACATCCAAACAACTTCTTAATACATTTGATTAACTTTACAATCTTTCAAAAGATAAACATAAGGTCTACATTTCTCCAAAACATCCTCACGTGTCACGTCCTATATATCATCTACTCTCAAATACATATGGTAGCTCCAATGCAAAAGGGGAAGGTGAGCTACTACAACCACTAGGGCGCTAAGCCCTTACCACGATCCTCGACCGGCGCGCTCGTACTCGGTCCTGCAACAAAGTGGGGTGAGAACTATTGTCCATAGTTTCCAGTGTGTTCGGCCGCCGACTCCGCCATTCTCCCTACTAGGTCTAGGCAGGCATAGGAAGACAGATAGATAGATAGATATGTATGAAGCATCAACGATAATATAGCAAGTAGAAATGCAAGTATCTAACTATGTCTCAATCCAATGTCATGAATGCATGAACTACATAGTAAAAGGCTAGCTACCATGCTACTATGTCCAACAACGATGCTATTCATTAGATTACCTAATCACTCGGCTAGCTCGAAGGCTTGCTCTCAATCACACGTTTCAATCCCATAGGTGAGGAGTCCCAGCCGCTCAACTCACCTGAGACTGCCTGCGGACAGCTAGCTACTGCCCTCTAGTGTGACAAAAACCTTCGGAGTGCACTACTTGTGTGGAGGGACCACGACAAGCATATAACAGGCTACGCGAGCACGATCCAATCCTCGTCAACCGAGGATACCCTACCAACTAGGGTTATCATTATCATGGAATCAATGTATTCCTATACTCAACATCATAGTGTTTCACTACGCTAAGGTTTCCATGCCACTCGTCATGTGTGTTACATTAACTAGATGCCACTCGTCTTAGGTTAAGTGTTTTCAATACACTACTTGTACACAATCACTAGGTTGTTATTTACCTAGGATCCAATCCGCATGTATCATCTCATATAGGGTTCTAAGCCACATCACATCAACCTCATGCATACTAGGTTCAGGTGCTAGACCCACAAAGTTACACTACCACTAGCATGCAAGTATAAATACAAATATCTAAGCACCCTATATGTATTATGCTCAATATGCAACTTGATCAACTATAAACTTAGACATAGGGAGCAGCTCAACTGTTTCGGGATGGTCACCACCCACCTTTTGGCGATGCAACAAGGTAGGGAATCCAATCTCATGATCACCTGTCGCCGCCTCGAGCTCTCGAGCGGAAACGAACCGAAACACCCTCCGCTTGGCGATATCACCGCATCGACTCGACGAATCGTCGAACCGTCGCCGCCGTTTAGACACCTAACAATTAGGTTTACAACCAATCAAATGAGATCAAACTCATCGATTTTCGAAAACCCCATTTTGGAGCCCTAGGTCACAATAATACCACAAATCCTTTGTTCTAGGTTTAGAATCAAGCGTGGAACATATATTAAGTACACTAGAGTTCCATCTAATCCACCCTTTGAGAATAAAACCCAAACCCTAAAAAGATGCCATTAAAGGGTTTGGGGCTTACCTCAACACCTAGCTCCAAGCTTGAAGAAGAAGGAGAGGAAGATGATCTCCTTGCTCCAAGCTCCAATCTCCACCAAGTCCTCTCCCTTTTCTCCTTCCTTGAGAGAGAGCAAGAGAGTTTAGAGAGAGAGAGAGAGAGAGAGAGAGAGGGAGAAATAGGCTTTAGGTTTAGAAAAAGAGAAAGGGAGGGAGAAGAGTAGCTCCCAAGCAACTCTTATAATGCATATTTGCAGAAAACCCCCTCAACTTTCCAACCATGTGACAACCTATCTTTGGGCATTTTCGGGTATGGGCCGGTCCCTCTACGAGAGGACCGGTCCCCAAGAGCAATTTACCCAGTTGAGCATCAGCTCAACCCCTACATGCGTACGGGGACCGATTTCTCCCACCAGGGACCGGTCCTCGAGAGCAAAATTTCATATGCAGAGTTCCTCTGCAATTCTCCACGCGTACGGGGATCGGTCCCTCCCACCAGGGATCTGTCCCTGAGAGCAAAATTTGCAATTTGTGCAGATTTGCACAACTTGCTCTCGGGACCACCCACAATGCACTTTTCGCATTTTTGATGTCCTCGGCTTCTCCGAAGCACACCCAATCGACAATCAGTCGATTCTAAACGAAGTTCAACTCTCGTATTTTGAGAATTCACTTCCTTACAAAGCTTATGCAGAGAGGGTTTTTGGGTAAGGAGTTGTTTGGTTCCACGTAAAATTGTAGAAAAGAGTTTTGGGTGGAGAAAAAAGTTTTACGCTCTTTACCTGTTTGGTTCTTTGGAAAATAGTAGAAAACTATTTTTTGAAGAAAAAAGGTTTTTGTGGAAAAGAAATTTTCTTGTTTCTATTGTTTGGTTCGATGGAAAGGAAAAATAGTTTTTCATATATGCTTGTTTGGTTGGTAAGAAAAAAAAAAAGAAAAACAATTTCTCATTTCTATTTCACTTGTTTGATTGTTGGAAAGTCTGGTATATGGTAATTGTTAATGCTAATTTTTTTGTACGAGAGTATATTTAGATTTTTAGAATTTTTCTATGTAGAATAAATCCCTAAAAGTTAGGAATATTGATTTGGAAGTTTTAAATTAGAATTAGATATATTTGTGTTAGGAAATTCTTTAAATTAAGGGATTTGATTAGGACTAGAATTAGGGGTTTTCCAATATAAATAGGAACAAAGCTTATTTAGAGAGTTTTTGGTTACTGACAAAATTTTTTAGATGTGTGTGATCTTTCGTATCACGTGTAGTTAATATCTTGCTTGGTTGGCTTATCCCTCTTCTTCCTTTTTTTCTCTCTTCCTATATTTTTCTTGTTTTCCTCTCCTTCCTGTAGTATCCGCGGCTATGGTATCTCCTATAATGCTTTGAGCCTGCGGTAGTTGGTATCAGAGCATCCGAATAGCATCCAAATAGTAGCCTTTTTAATTCTAGATTTGTGTGATATTTCTTATCGCCTCTGCGGTCACTGTCTAGTTTGTATGGCTTGGACTTCCCTTTTCTTCTTCCTCTTTTCTTTCCCTGCGCTATATTATCCGCAATTACAATACTTGTGGTACTCTACTTGCATCAGTTGGTACCAGAGTATCCATATAGCAGTCTGTTCTCATTTAGGCTTGCGTTAGCTCGTATCAGAGCCGAAAGATTCCTCCATTGGAGCAGAAAGATCCTTCATCGAAGCTGAAGGATCCTCTATTAGAGCAAAAGTCGATCCATAATGTATTGAAGAGCGTTCCTTCACCTCCTTCTGTCATGGATTTTAATTCTCTTGCTTCTTCTTTCCAAACTACTATGTTATGTGATGGTCTCTTGTATGAGTATAAATTGATGAGTGGCTTTTCCATGATTTTATTTTGAGAAAATTTGTGAAGAAATTCGGTCTTACTACGTATTGTTGATTTTTTTATCCCTTTATTTTGTTTCTTACAAAGCCACCATTATAGAATCGAAATACATTAAATCTGGTACTCTCACAATGCAAAATGATTATAAAGACGAAATTGTATTGGTTGCGGTTGGCATGGAGGAATGCAATGTCATGCTTGGCCGACCATGACATATGACAAAGGATATTTTTCTAGCTGTGGAGAGAAATAAGCATTTCTTTCATGACAATGGCATCCGATATGCTATTGTTCTAAAGATTATTGATGCGTTAGTTATCCTACCACTATGCTACCACTATCACCACCATCGACGGAGTCTCTTCTGCCGCAAAACAAGCTCCAAACAACAGTTGGTCATCCTTCTCCACCGGAATGTGGTCTTCTGATGAAACGACACAAATTTGTCGATCCCTTATATGTTTCTGCGTAAGAGATTTATGCATTTAAATTTTGAGTTGCCATCATTCTTTTCACACCATCACAAGTGACTCATTAATGAAGATTATTTGAGATATCGGCATTAGATTACATCACATTGTGCTGAAGTTTTAATTGCAAACTTCATTTTTGCTGATCCTGAGATTCTATATAGCAGAAGCAAATGAAGCAGCCATGGAATCAACTACAATTTAAAGAGACTATGGAGAGTATTTTTAGATTTTTAGGAACTTTTATATGGAATAAATCCCTATAAATTAGGGATATGGGTTTGACAGTTTTACATTAGAATTAGATATATTCGTAGTAGGAAAATTCATAAAATTAAGGGATTTGAGGACTAGAACGAGGGCCTTTCCGGTATCAGTACGGACAATTTATGTAGAGAGAGTTTTTGGTTAATAAAAAGAAATTTATTTTAGATTTGTGTGATTTTTGTTATCACATGTGTAGTTGGCATCTAGTCTGTATCGCTCATCTCTCCTCTCCCTTCATTTTTTTCCTTTTTGTTTCCTTTTCCCTCCCTGCTCTATAGTATCCGTGTCTATAGTACTTGCTACAATACTCCCGGCATGCGGCTATAATGGACTATAGTTGTTTCAGACAAGCCACACTTTGTTTCTTTTACTTCCCATCAGAAGAACATTCACTTGATTGAGAGGTGTACTAATCCAACATTGACATGGACTCAGACTCTCAGAGGTATTTTAATGCATTATGTGACAAGGGGATATGTACCCTGAATCGAATGGTTTTAAATTAAAAGATAATTTCTATCCTTTTGCTTTTCTGGCTTAGTGCGATATTCTAATAACAATAATTTATTGAAGGCTAAAAGTAGAAACACTTCCTAGGAATACAGGGATTGGCACTTTACCTCTTCTGATAATCTGAACTTTGAAGTTAAATTATAGAAGAGTTAACTTATTATAAATCTAGTGGTTTAATTGGAGATTTTGTTATCATGGGCTAAAGCGCACTTATGGTATAGCTGGGGGGTTATTAACATTTTAGCCTATAATCTAAATAAAGCTTTTACATTCTTGTTTTTTCCCCCTATTTTACTACAGGGTGGTCGAGGTAGTTCAAGTCATAAGGCTGGTATGAGCAAGGTTTCAAAGCAATTAGCCTTAGCCTTTGCAAAGCGAACTGTTGCCAGATGCCATAAATTCGAGGAAATGGGTCGAAGCTGCTTTAGTGAACCGCCCTTCCGGGATTTGATCCTCAATCCACCTACCACTGACCCTAAATATTTCGAAGGTATCACATCTTGGAGTTGAATCTGACATTTCTGTTGAATCATGTAGTAAAAGTTTTAAACAAGAAACTTGGAAATAGTATTTTTGTGGCCACAAGCCCAAAGAAAATATCACAATTTGTGTTTTGCCTCCCTTAAAAATGGATCTATATTCAATAATCTGAATCCAGAAATTAAGTGCTTAATCCCCTTATTGTCATATTTCCTTATGGGAACTATTTAAAATAGGCTAAATTACATCTTTGGTTCTGAAACAATAAGGCACGTGACATTTTGGTCATCAAATTCTTAAACTTTAATTTATTGCAATTTCAAGCTCGAATCTTTTTAGATGGTTGCAAGCAAGTCCTACGGTCCAATTATTAAATGTGGTAGTGACATTGCATCTTAGTCATTGCTATATTATCAATCACAACACTGCCTCATCATTGCCGCATTAGCGACATATTACCATTTAATCAAGTAAATTGTACTGCAGGACTTGATTAGAACAATTTAGCAAGTGTGAGCTAGAAATTGCGACTACTAAGTTTGAGGACCAAAGTGTCACATGTCTCATAGTCCGAGGACCAAACGTGTAATTTAGCCTTAAAAATATTAAATTTTGATGAATATTATTTAAAGAGATAGGATTTCTGGTAATATTCATTACTTTTGAATGAAAAATATGATGGGGATTAAGTGCTACCAGTCTAAAGCAAGCAATGTAGGTTTTTACATTTGTAGGGGGATAATATGCAAATCTTCTGCCTTTTTCTGGGTTTAGTGGCAACTGTCTAAATTTTCCTTTTTACTTTTCTTTTCTTTTCTTTTCTTTTTCTACAACCACCTTAGCTTATATATTACAAATTGATCATTAAATTTGCTAAATAATTTTTCATGCGCTAAAAAATGTTATACCATTATTCAGTTTAATCATGTAAGATTTTCTAATGCTTATGGTGTTGTTGATCTCAGCTGCCACTGAGCTACATGGAGTTGGTCAGAAGCTCGATGGAGCTCTAGTGGATCAACATCAAGGATTAACTCACAATCCGGAACAAACTTCAATTAAGAACGACCCAACCTCAATAAGAGGGAAGAAGAGAGAAGCCCTTCTCGACGATGTTGTTATGGCTTCGGCTTCACGCGCTGCATCAACCGTCATAAACACTCCTTCAAGTGGTCCAAAATGGAAAAAATCCGATCAAAACAAAGATTCAAAAAGCTCCACTGCAAAAGCCGGCCGCCCGTCTTTAAGCAGTGGAAGGGGCGAGCGCAAAACCAAGATGAAGCAGAAGCAGAAGCTATCCCAAATATCGGCTTCCTCAGAAGCGAAAGTCGTTGACCAAGAAGCTGATACGCAAAACTCGGCTAACATTGTTGTGCGAGATCAATCGAAGGAGATAGATGTCGGTATATTCACGGAATCGATCGACGTGTTAGATGTTCCCGATGGATTAGGTGGGCAAGGGCTCGATATAGGTTCATGGTTGAATGTCGATGATGATGCATTGCAAGATAATGAGTTAGTTTGCCTAGAGATTCCGATGGACGACCTCTCAGAGTTGAAGCTGAATTTCTAAAGAGAGCGAGAAGTATACTTCATGTGCATATAATTTTAAACTTTAGATCAGATGCTATTAGTGCTTTACTATAGTGCTAACTAACCAATTGAACTACCTTGGAGGTTAGGTAAAAAAAGAAAAAAAAAATTGTAACATGGTTGGCGATTCTTTTTTCGTATAGCCTTTTTCCCTTTGAATTTTCCTGGCAGATCCCAATTGTCTTCTGTCGCGTAGAAAATGTCGATTCTTGTAACAAAATCACAATCTCAATTGAGAGTATGTAGTTCTTCCATTTGTATTATTTCAAGCTAGCGATCCGTAGCTTTTTGTCTCTTTGACCATCTCAGTCTGTACGTTCATTCTTTTGATGCAAACTAATCTAGCGCGCATGGTATGTTTTGATCTAGGATACATGGACGCTTCAAAAAATATTGTTGTGTCTGCTTCGTGCCGTGTTGTGCTGTATTTATTAGACACCATGTCTTTGAAGGGACGCTTAAATGCGCATGTGTCTATTGCGTGTGCGCTGGATGTTCGCTATAGATGATAGTAGGAATTCTGTAGATGATAGTAGGAAATCTTTTATTGCATTATCTATGGTGCGCCATAAGCGCCTGTCGACATGAAGATTCTAATTTCTCAGTTGTGTATGGCTAATTGTTTTAGATTGAGAATATGCTCTAAATTTGAGATTCCTTATCAGGGTACAAATACTGTTTTAGGTTTGCCTGTCAATTACTGATGATCAGTGACCTTTTATAAGCGAGAAAACTACCCTATGGAAATGTTATTTCTTTTAAAAGTATAATAAGGTTGTATTCTACAGATGTTTTCTTCAAAAGATTATCATATTAATCGGTCAGGTTCATGCTGTATTTTTGTCCCAGTATGCGGAAAGTTGATGATGTCGTCTCAGAGCTGAGTTGTGTCGCAGGTCATATGTCCGTGTTTTGTGATTTATTTTTGTAACATGTCTGTTGTATTGTGATTTATTCTTGTAATATCTTTTGTGGAGGTGGTAAAAGGTGAGGCGACTGATTCTCTGCATTAATCTGTTAAGCAAAGCAGTTGGGAGTTTCATGTTGTTACGTTTTTCTCTTCCAGGTTGTAATGTTTTGGGGGTGCTACTGCTCTTATATCAAAACTCGTGGGCACAAACTGTACCATGATAAGGGGAAAGATTGACATCTCTCTCTCTCTCTCTCTCTCTCTCTCTCTCTCTCTCTCTCTCTCTCATGTTGTAAATCATATTTTAGAGAATTTAAACATGTAGGCAATTATATAGTGAGCTTTAGAAGGAGAATTAGATCCTTTTTTTCAAAGGTTACAAACTGGAAGCGAAATTATGTTGCCTAGGCATATTTTGATATTCACAAGATAAAATACAATTTTTAGTCAGGATTTCCATCTTTTTGCTCTGTGAATAGCAAAAGAGTGATATCACAATATCAGTTCCCTCAAGTAAAATTAGAACAAAGTTATACCAATCTCAAACAATTCTCACATTTCATTGATGATATATATATTATAACAAGAATCGCCAAAATTTTTGCTTCGACCTACTCATACAAGCAAATGAGATTACATAATAATAATCACCAAAAATCTCCGCATGAACACGACCCGTCAGCGAAATGGTGGAACCTAGTATTGTCCCTTAGAATGATCTCCCTCCTCTCAGCCTTGGAAATGAGCTTCATCGCGGCATGGCAATCCGCACACACACGCAGGTTCTTCTTCACGATGATCGGCTTCCCCGCCGGAACGCCTATCAAAGCGAATGCGACTGCGATCCTCTCACTATGATGATACAGTATCCTCTCCTTCAAACTATCCTCCAAATTGCACGACAGAGCGCCTGTGTCGGGAACGTAACCCTCTTCTCTTATCCTCATTGAAACCTCCTCGAGTTTCTTGTATATCTCGTCCTTCCGAGGATGCGACCAATCCTCAGACCCGAATACATGTGTCTTATTATTCACATCGACCCAACTAAAACCAGGGAGTTTCTTTACCCTACTATCTCTCATCAACTTCCTCAGAGCCTTCACATCCTCCCACTGACCCAGCGAAGCATAAATACCAGATAACAATACATGGATTCCGCTGTTCTCGGGCTCGAGCTTCAGCAGATTCTCCGCAGCGAGCTCGCCCAACTCCTTATTCCCTCTAATCCTACAAGCTCCTAACAAAGAGCACCACCCATAAGCATTAGGCTCTACGGGCATTTCCCTTATGAATTCTTCAGCTTCTTTGAGCCTCCCCGCTCTACTGTACATATCGATGATGCACGAATAATGCTCTTCTCGCGGCTCAATACCATACTTTTCCTTCATCAAATCGAAATACTTTAGCCCTTCTTCGACTAACCCCGAATGGCTACACGCCATTAAGAGGCTAATAAACGTTATATAACTCGGTCGAATCCCCGCTAAAATCATCCTATCGAAAGCCCTAACAGCGTCCTTTCCCTTACCGTGCTGCGCGAGAGCGCTAATCAACGAATTCCATGCTATATCAGTAGGGTTAGTGATTTCATCAAACAGTTGGATAGCAAAATTTAGCAGCCCACACTTACCATACATATCTACGAGGGTGGAGGACACGAAGGGATCTTTAAAGAAGTTGGCTTTGATCACGTGCGCGTGGAGCTGGGCGCCCTGTTCGAGCGCCGCTTGCGCCGCGCAACCCTTTATCATGCTCGAGAAGGTGAACTCATTTGGCTCGATACATCGCCTTCTCAACTCGCTATATGTTCTTAGAGCTTCTTCAATGCGGCCCATCTCAATATACCCGTCGATCAAAGAAGTCGACGACACCACGTTCCAACATGCGGCGTCCGCACCGACTACAATGGTGGCACTTTCCATGTCTCTGGCCTTGGCATACATGTCGGTCAAGGCATTCCGCACAGATGTATCCGAACCAAAGCCAACCTTTATTACGTACGAATGGAGAGAAGTACGGAGCCGGGGGGAGTTTAGGCTACCGCATGCGCTTAGGGCACTGCAAAGCACGTGTTGGTCAGCATTCACGGCCCCTGCACGTAGCATGTCGCGAAAAGCTGATACAGCTTCGCTGAGATTCGCGTTCTTCGCATGCCCATCAATTACGGCGGTCCACGCCACCTCATCCTTGTGAGGCATTTCGTCAAACACCTTAAGTGCCTCTCCCATCGACCCACATTTTGCATACATGTCGACCAAATTGCTCGCCACAAACAGATCGACATTGAAACCGGACTTCAAACTTAAACAGTGCAACTGCTTGCCGGCCTCCGAGGAGCCGGACGAGGCTGCCGCTCGGACGGCGCTGGAGAACGCAAACTGGGTCGGCTTAAAACCTGTTGACAAAATCAGGGGCGAGCATTATTCTGTCCAAACCAAACTACCGAACGGAATCAAGCCAATCTGTTCGATTGAATGTCCTGTTTTCTATTCGAGTTTACAAATCAAGAACCAGAATTACGCTAGTCGATCGAACAATTAAACATTTGTATAAGATAAATCATACTTATTCGACCGTCCTCCAACTTTTCCTTCCGTCTGGTGCGACGGTGGATAAAGTATTTGACAAATAGAGAAGTCCGGACAAAAATAAAAAAGTTAGCAGAAGCTCTAATTCGGAGCTTCTTCTTGGACTTTGGTTCAGAGAGCTGAGCTGTTAAAAAAGCTAGCTCTCTTTCTTTCGGAGAAGTAGAGCTAGCTACTCATTTATTAGAGCACTTCTAAGACTGACACTTTTCTTCTTCTTTTTTTTTTTGTCGTACTATTATCTTTTCCACCATATTAAGAATGCTGAGAGCTCGGCTTTCCATTTTTCATTTCGAGCTGTCCCGTCAGTAGATATCATGCCGAGATATAGCAGCTCCTGCGGCTGCTGCTGCTGCCGCTCCGCTGAAAGCAGAAGCAGAAGCAGAAGCAGAAGCCAAGCATGTCGAAACCGAACAATGGTTGGGTGTGGAACTCACCGGCGGCGAGCATGGCGGAGAAGGCGGCGAGGGCGCGGGCGAAGGCGGCGTTCTGGGCGAGGCCGGAGACGAGGGCGGAGAAGGAGACGAGGTTCCTTCTGGGCATTGCGTCGAACACGGCGAGGGCGCGGTCGACGCGGCCGCACTTGGCGTACATGCTGACGAGGTGGTTCGCCACGAACGTGGCGGCGGAGGCGGCGGAGGTGACGAGGAGCGCGTGGAGCTGCTCCCCGCGCGCGCCGTCGCCGGCTCGCGCGCAGCGCTGGAGGAGTCGGGCGACGACGACGGGGTGGCGCAGGACACGCCCGGGACCCCGCCATTGCCATTGCATTGGTGCCGCAACAACCCCGCCATGGCCGGGCCCCCAATCCATCATTCGGGGATTCGTCGGTGGGTGGGTTTGTGTTGGGTCAAAGCGGGAGGCCCGGTTTATTACTGCTTGGTTACGTACGATTTTGGAGGTGCTGGCACGGTCCGGTCCGGCTCGGCTCGGCTCGGGCAAAATTTGAACTGGTTGTGCGAGAGGGCTTTGAAAATATTAATTTATGCCCTTCTTTTCATTTCACATGGCCACTTTCATATTTATTATGCTACTAGTTTTCGGGCAAAAAATTTTATGAATATAGCGTCCAAATGAGGTTATTTGGAGACTCTCCGGATGGGGGGGGGCGTGTTGTCATGGGCCGATCGTTGGGACTCGGCCATGACATCCTTGAGGCCTACAATTTGGTGGGCATTTGGGTTGATGGAGTTGCGGAGTTGAGGCACTCCTTTAGGTTGGAGTTGTCGTCAAGTCAACAGAGACAATTCCCTAGCAATGGTCTATGTCATGGCAAGAAAATAGGTGCTGCACGCAGGGGCTTAAAACGTATCCCTCGATGAGTACCTTTGTACCCCCGGGGTGCCAAATGGGGGGATGCCTTGTAAGGTATATAGAGCAAGGGTGGACACTTCGTAAGTGGCCTCGACTGTTGGCCTAGTGGCCCTAATCCTGCATTAAATTTTGATGATAACAAATAATCACTTTTATTTGGACTAATCTCTTCATCTTGAGCTTTATGTTTTTAGATCAATCTAAAAGGATTCAAGATGGACAAACCTCTGAGTAGTAAGCTTCAACTTTTGAAGCTATACTTGCTTCATTTGTCAAAATGACAAACTCACTCTCTCTCTACTTTTACTTGAATTAAATCTCAATTGGAGTGAGACATTCTGAGCTAATTTAATTATTTACAATTCTCTTTTCTCAATCTGCTCAAAACTTTACATTCTGTCAAGTTTGGGTTTCGGACCTGTTCGGCGACCCACGATGAATCCGAAATATACGGTATTTTTGGGTGCATCTCCTTGATACTCGAGCTATCCACGAGATCACTCTTTTTAAGCATTAGGGCGGCCTTGCACGAAGTTTAGGTCGAGAAAATATTTTGACAAAGTTGCGTGTTGTACGATCAGAGAATGTCGAGCGGCCACGGCAACTCGGCGCGCGCGGCGGCGCGCGTCTTTGAAAATTTCGGCGCCCACGCATTGTCGAAGCCTTAAAAGGTTCTGTCGGGAAATTCGGCGCGCGTGCACGACCGTCGAGAAAGTCAGCGAGCATGTCAGGGCGCCCGGTAATCATGCCGTACGGATCCTGAAAAGCGGCGCACGCGGCTGACAGGATGCAGGAACCGCAGTGCACGTGCACAAGTTCCGGGCGCCCGGAATGTACTTTAGGGCGCCCGAAACATCAACTTCCAGGAGCTGGCCGAGGCTATAAATGGGTAACCTTTGGGCATTCTCAAAGCTATCTTCTTGCACTTGAATTTAAGCTAAAAACTTCAGCATTTTAAAACACTTAGCTCTCAATTCTCTTTTTCAATTTGAGTGAAATTGTAGTGAGATTTATTCTTGTAAAAAGAGAGAGAGGAAAAGTATTGAAGCTTGATAAGAAGAAGGGATTGGTGTGAAGGCTTGGTGCTTGCCCGCAAAAGCATCAACTAGTGGAGATCCAACTTTCTCTTGCGTTGAGAAGTTGGCGGGGATGTAGGCAAAGTGTCGAACCTCGAAACAAATCGACCGTGTGCATTCTTGAGTTTGAATTTCTCTATATTTCTCTTTGTCGATTGTTTTGGGTTTTTTAATTAACTTGATTTTGGACTTTTTATTTTAGAAACCTAATTCACCCCCCCTAGTTTGCCATTTCGATCCTCACTTGTGAACGTTGGCATCGATACCTTGCAAATTTACACTCTCGGGGCATAAGAGAACAAAATAATTAGGTTTTACTCTTTGTTCGATTGAATGAGAAAAAGTAGTGTTTCCAAAGTTATACTGTTTGCGCACAACTGAGTAGTCTATTCTTGGTCCGGTTTTGGTTCTTGTGAACGTTGGCATCGATACGTTGCAAATTTACACTCTCGGGGCATAATAGAACAAAATAATTAGATTTTACTCTATGTTCTATTGAATGAGAAAAAGTACTGTTTCCAAAGTTATACTGTTAGGGCACAACTGAGTAGTCTAATGTTGGTCCGGTTTTGGTTCTTGTGAACGTTGGCATCGATACGTTGCAAATTTACACTCTCGGGGCATAATAGAACAAAATAATTAGGTTTTACTATTTGTTCGGTTGCATGAGAAAAAGTACTCGTTTCAAAGTTGTAAAGTTAGGGCACAAATGAGTAGTATAATGTTGGTCCGGTTTTGGTTCTTGTGAACGTTGGCATCTATACGTTGCAAATTTACACTCTCGGGGCATAATAGAACAAAATAATTAGGTTTTACTCTTAGTACGATTGAATGAGAAAAAGTACTGTTTCCAAAGTTATACTGTTAGGGCACAACTGAGTAGTCTAATGTTGGTCCGGTTTTGGTTCTTGTGAAAGTTGGAATCGATACGTTGCAAATTTACACTCTCGGGGCATAATAGAACAAAATAATTAGGTTTTACACTTTGTTCGGTTGCATGAGAAAAAGTACTCGTTTCAAAGTTGTAAAGTTAGGGCACAAATGAGTAGTCTAATGTTGGTCCGGTTTTGGTTCTTGTGAACGTTGGCATCGATACGTTGCAAATTTACACTCTCGGGGCATAATAGAACAAAATAATTAGGTTTTACTCTTTGTTCGATTGAGTGAGAAAGAGTACTAATTCCAAAGTTATCTTGTTAGGGCACAACTGAGTAGTCTAATGTTGGTCCGGTTTTGGTTTTTGTGAACGTTGGCATCGATATGTTGCAAATTTACACTCTCGGGGCATAATAGAACAAAATAATTAGGTTTTACTCTTTGTTCGATTGAATGAAAAAAAGTGCTGTTTCCAAAGTTATACTGTTAGGGCACAACTGAGTAGTCTAATGTTGGTCCGGTTTTGGTTTTTGTGAACGTTGGCATCGATACGTTGCAAATTTACACTCTCGGGGCCTAGCAGAACAAAATAATTAGGTTTTACTCTTTGTTCGGTTGCATGAGAAAAAGTACTCGTTTCAAAGTTGTAAAGTTAGGGCACACATGAGTAGTATAATGTTGGTCCGGTTTTGGTTCTTTTGAACGTTGGCAACTATACGTTGCAAATTTACACTCTCGTGGCATAATAGAACAAAATAATTAGGTTTTACTCTTTGTTCGATTGAATGAGAAAAATCTTTGTTTCCAAAGTTATCTTTGTTAGGGCACAACTGAGTAGTCTAATGTTGGTTCGGTTTTGGTTTTTGTGAACGTTATCGTCGATACGTTGCAAATTTACACTCTCGGGGCATAATAGAACAAAATAATTTGGTTTTACTCTTTGTTCGATTGAATGAGAAAAATCTTGTTTCCAAAGTTATACTGTTAGGGCACAACTGAGTAGTCTAATGTTGGTCCGGTTTTGGTTCTTGTGAATGTTGGCATCGATACGTTGCAAATTTACACTCTCGGGGCATAAGAGAACAAAATAATTGGGTTTTACTCATTGTTCGATTGAATGAGAAAAAGTACTGTTTCCAAAGTTATACTGTTAGGGCACAAATGAGTAGTATAATTTTGGTCCGGTTTTGGTTCTTGTGAACGTTGGCATCGATACGTTGCAAATTTACACTCTCGGGGCATAATAGAACAAAATAATTAGGTTTTACTCTTTGTTCGGTTGCATGAGAAAAAGTACTCGTTTCAAAGTTGTAAAGTTAGGGCACAAATGAGTAGTCTAATGTTGGTCCGGTTTTGGTTTTTGTGAACGTTGGCATCGATACGTTGCAAATTTACACTCTCGGGGCATAATAGAACAAAATAATTAGGTTTTACTCTTTGTTTGATTGAATGAGAAAATGTACTGTTTCCAAAGTTATACTGCTAGGGCACAAATGAGTAGTCTAATATTGGTCCGGTTTTGGATCTTGTGAACGTTGGCATCGATACATTGCAAATTTACACTCTCGGGGCGTAAGAGAACAAAATAATTAGGTTTTACACTTTGTTCGATTGAATGAGAAAAAGTAGTGTTTCCAAAGTTATACTGTTTGCGCACAACTGAGTAGTCTATTCTTGGCCCGGTTTTGGTTCTTGTGAACGTTGGCATCGATACGTTGCAAATTTATACTCTCGGGCCATAATAGAACAAAATAATTAGGTTTTACTCTTTGTTCGATTGAATGAGAAAAAGTACTGTTTCCAAAGTTATACTGTTAGGGCACAACTGAGTAGTCTAATGTTGGTCCGGTTTTGGTTCTTGTGAATGTTGGCATCGATACGTTGCAAATTTACACTCTCGGGGCATAAGAGAACAAAATAATTGGGTTTTACTCTTTGTTCGATTGATTGAGAAAAAGTACAGTTTCCAAAGTTATACTGTTAGGGCACAAATGAGTAGTATAATTTTGGTCCGGTTTTGGTTCTTGTGAACGTTGGCATCGATACGTTGCAAATTTACACTCCCGGGGCATAAAAGAACAAAATAATTGGGTTTTACTCTTTGTTTGATTGAATGAGAAAAAGTACTGTTTCCAAAGTTATACTGCTAGGGCACAAATGAGTAGTCTAATATTGGTCCGGTTTTGGTTCTTGTGAACGATGGCATCGATACGTTGCAAATTTACACTCTCGGGGCATAATAGAACAAAATAATTAGGTTTTACTCTTTGTTCGATTGAATGAAAAAAAGTACTGTTTCCAAAGTTATATTGTTAGGGCACAACTGAGTAGTCTAATGTTGGTCCGGTTTTGGTTTTTGTGAACGTTGGCATCGATACGTTGCAAATTTACACTCTCGGGGCCTAGCAGAACAAAATAATTAGGTTTTACTCTTTGTTCGGTTGCATGAGAAAAAGTACTCGTTTCAAAGTTGTAAAGTTAGGGCACAAATGAGTAGTCTAATGTTGGTCCGGTTTTGGTTCTTTTGAACGTTGGCATCGATACGTTGCAAATTTACACTCTCGGGGCATAATAGAACAAAATAATTAGGTTTTACTCTTTGTTCGATTGAATGAGAAAAAATCATTACCAAAGTTATCTTTGTTATGGCACAACTGAGTAGTCTAATATTGGTCCGGTTTTGGTTCTTGTGAATGTTGGCATCGATACGTTTCAAATTTACACTCTCGGGGCATAATAGAACAAAATGCTTAGGTTTTAATCTTTGTTCGATTGAATGAGAAAAAGTAGTGTTTCCAAAGTTATACTGTTTGCGCACAACTGAGTAGTCTATTCTTGCTCCGGTTTTGGTTCTTCTGAACGTTAGCATCGATACGTTGCAAATTTACACTCTCGGGGCATAATAGAACAAAATAATTAGGTTTTACTCTTTGTTCGATTGAACGCGAAAAAGTACTGTTTCCAAAGTTATACTGTTAGTGCACAACTGAGTAGTCTAATGTTGGTCCGGTTTTGGTTCTTGTGAACGTTGGCATCGATACGTTGCGAATTTACACTCTCGGGGCATAATAGAACAAAATAATTAGGTTTTATTCTTTGTTAGGTTGCATGAGAAAAAGTACTCGTTTCAAAGTTGTAAAGTTAGGGCACAAATGAGTAGTCTAATGTTGGTCCGGTTTTGGTTCTTGTGGACGTTGGCATCGATACGTTGCAAATTTACACTCTCGGGGCATAATAGAACAAAATAATTAGGTTTTACTCTTTGTTCGATTGAATGAGAAAAAGTACTGTTTCCAAAGTTATATTGTTAGGGCACAACTGAGTAGTCTAATGTTGGTCCGGTTTTGGTTTTTGTGAACGTTGGCATCGATATGTTGCAAATTTACACTCTCGGGGCATAATAGAACAAAATAATTAGGTTTTACTCTTTGTTCGATTGAATGAAAAAAAGTACTGTTTCCAAAGTTATACTGTTAGGGCACAACTGAGTAGTCTAATGTTGGTCCGGTTTTGGTTTTTGTGAACGTTGGCATCGATACGTTGCAAATTTACACTCTCGGGGCCTAGCAGAACAAAATAATTAGGTTTTACTCTTTGTTCGGTTGCATGAGAAAAAGTACTCGTTTCAAAGTTGTAAAGTTAGGGCACACATGAGTAGTATAATGTTGGTCCGGTTTTGGTTCTTTTGAACGTTGGCAACTATACGTTGCAAATTTACACTCTCGTGGCATAATAGAACAAAATAATTGGGTTTTACTCTTTGTTCGATTGAATGAGAAAAAGTACTGTTTCCAAAGTTATACTGTTAGGGCACAACTGAGTAGTCTAATGTTGGTCTGGTTTTGGTTTTTGTGAACGTTGGCATCGATACGTTGCAAATTTACACTCTCGGGGCATAATAGAACAAAATAATTTGGTTTTACTCTTTGTTCGATTGAATGAGAAAAAGTACTGTTTCCAAAGTTATACTGTTAGGGCACAACTGAGTAGTCTAATGTTGGTCCGGTTTTGGTTCTTGTGAATGTTGGCATCGATACGTTGCAAATTTACACTCTCGGGGCATAAGAGAACAAAATAATTGGGTTTTACTCATTGTTCGATTGAATGAGAAAAAGTACTGTTTCCAAAGTTATACTGTTATGGCACAAATGAGTAGTATAATGTTGGTCCGGTTTTGGTTCTTGTGAACGTTGGCATCTATACGTTGCAAATTTACACTCTCGGGGCATAATAGAACAAAATAATTAGGTTTTACTCTTTGTTCGGTTGCATGAGAAAAAGTACTCGTTTCAAAGTTGTAAAGTTAGGGCACAAATGAGTAGTCTAATGTTGGTCCGGTTTTGGTTTTTGTGAACGTTGGCATCGATACGTTGCAAATTTACACTCCCGGGGAATAAAAGAACAAAATAATTGGGTTTTACTCTTTGTTTGATTGAATGAGAAAAAGTACTGTTTCCAAAGTTATACTGCTAGGGCACAAATGAGTAGTCTAATATTGGTCCGGTTTTGGATCTTGTGAACGTTGGCATCGATACATTGCAAATTTACACTCTCGGGGCGTAAGAGAACAAAATAATTAGGTTTTACACTTTGTTCGATTGAATGAGAAAAAGTAGTGTTTCCAAAGTTATAATGTTTGCGCACAACTGAGTAGTCTATTCTTGGCCCGGTTTTGGTTCTTGTGAACGTTTGCATCGATACGTTGCAAATTTATACTCTGGCCATAATAGAACAAAATAATTTGGTTTTACTCTTTGTTCGATTGAATGAGAAAAAGTACTGTTTCCAAAGTTATACTGTTAGGGCACAACTGAGTAGTCTAATGTTGGTCCGGTTTTGGTTCTTGTGAATGTTGGCATCGATACGTTGCAAATTTACACTCTCGGGACATAAGAGAACAAAATAATTGGGTTTTACTCTTTGTTCGATTGATTGAGAAAAAGTACTGTTTCCAAAGTTATACTGTTAGGGCACAAATGAGTAGTATAATTTTGGTCCGGTTTTGGTTCTTGTGAACGTTGGCATCGATACGTTGCAAATTTACACTCTCGGGGCATAATAGAACAAAATAATTAGGTTTTACTCTTTGTTCGCTTGAATGAGTAAAAGTACTGTTTCCAAAGTTATACTGTTAGGGCACAACTGAGTAGTCTAATGTTGGTCCGGTTTTGGTTTTTGTGAACGTTGGCATCGATATGTTGCAAATTTACACTTTCGGGGCATAATAGAACAAAATAATTAGGTTTTACCCTTTGTTAGGTTGCATGAGAAAAAGTACTCGTTTCAAAGTTATAAAGTTTGGGCACACATGAGTAGTATAATGTTGGTCCGGTTTTGGTTCTTTTGAACGTTGGCAACTATACGTTGCAAATTTACACTCTCGTGGCTAATAGAACAAAATAATTAGGTTTTACTCTTTGTTCGATTGAATGAGAAAAAGTGCAGTTTCCAAAGTTATACTGTTAGGGCACAACTGAGTAGTCTAATGTTGGTCCGGTTTTAGTTTTTGTGAACGTTATCGTCGATACGTTGTAAATTTACACTCTCGGGGCATAATAGAACAAAATAATTTGGTTTTACTCTTTGTTCGATTGAATGAGAAAAAGTACTGTTTCCAAAGTTATCCTGTTAGGGCACAAATGAGTAGTAGAATGTTGGTCCGGTTTTGGGTTTTGTGAACGTTGGCATCGATACGTTGCAAATTTACTCTCTCGGGGCATAATAGAACAAAATAATTAGGTTTTACTCTTTGTTCGATTGAATGAGAAAAAGTACTGTTTCCAAAGTTATACTGTTAGGGCACAACTTAGTAGTCTAATGTTGGTCCGGTTTTGGTTTTTGTGAACGTTGGCATCGATACGTTGCAAATTTACACTCTCGGGGCCTAGCAGAACAAAATAATTAGGTTTTACTCTTTGTTCGGTTGCATGAGAAAAAGTACTCGTTTCAAAGTTGTAAAGTTAGGGCACAAATGAGTAGTCTAATGTTGGTCCGGTGGTTTTTGTGAACGTTGGCATCGATACGTTGCAAATTTACACTCTCGGGGCATAATAGAACAAAATAATTAGGTTTTACTCTTTGTTCGATTGAATGAGAAAAAGTACTGTTACCAAAGTTATACTGTTATGGCACAACTGAGTAGTCTAATATTGGTCCGGTTTTGGTTCTTGTGAATGTTGGCATCGATAAGTTTCAAATTTACACTCTCGGGGCATAATAGAACAAAATGCTTAGGTTTTAATCTTTGTTCGATTGAATGAGAAAAAGTAGTGTTTCCAAAGTTATACTGTTTGCGCACAACTGAGTAGTCTATTCTTGCTCCGGTTTTGGTTCTTCTGAACGTTAGCATCGATACGTTGCAAATTTACACTCTCGGGGCATAATAGAACAAAATAATTAGGTTTTACTCTTTGTTCGATTGAACGCGAAAAAGTACTGTTTCCAAAGTTATACTGTTAGTGCACAACTGAGTAGTCTAATGTTGGTCCGGTTTTGGTTCTTGTGAACGTTGGCATCGATACGTTGCGAATTTACACTCTCGGGGCATAATAGAACAAAATAATTAGGTTTTATTCTTTGTTAGGTTGCATGAGAAAAAGTACTCGTTTCAAAGTTGTAAAGTTAGGGCACAAATGAGTAGTATAATGTTGGTCCGGTTTTGGTTCTTGTGAACGTTTGCATCGATACGTTGCGAATTTACACTCTCGGGGCATAATAGAACAAAATAATTAGGTTTTACCCTTTGTTAGGTTGCATGAGAAAAAGTACTCGTTTCAAAGTTATAAAGTTTGGGCACACATGAGTAGTATAATGTTGGTCCGGTTTTGGTTCTTTTGAACGTTGGCAACTATACGTTGCAAATTTACACTCTCGTGGCTAATAGAACAAAATAATTAGGTTTTACTCTTTGTTCGATTGAATGAGAAAAAGTACAGTTTCCAAAGTTATACTGTTAGGGCACAACTGAGTAGTCTAATGTTGGTCCGGTTTTAGTTTTTGTGAACGTTATCGTCGATACGTTGTAAATTTACACTCTCGGGGCATAATAGAACAAAATAATTTGGTTTTACTCTTTGTTCGATTGAATGAGAAAAAGTACTGTTTCCAAAGTTATACTGTTAGGGCACAAATGAGTAGTCTAATATTGGTCCGGTTTTGGTTCTTGTGAACGATGGCATCGATACGTTGCAAATTTACACTCTCGGGGCATAATAGAACAAAATAATTAGGTTTTACTCTTTGTTCGATTGAATGAAAAAAAATACTGTTTCCAAAGTTATCTTTGTTAGGCACAACTGAGTAGTCTAATGTTGGTCCGGTTTTGGTTTTTGTGAACGTTGGCATCGATACGTTGCAAATTTACACTCTCGGGGCATAATAGAACAAAATAATTAGGTTTTACTCTTTGTTCGGTTGCATGAGAAAAAGTACTCGTTTCAAAGTTGTAAAGTTAGGGCACAAATGAGTAGTAGAATGTTGGTCCGGTTTTGGTTCTTTTGAACGTTGGCATCGATACGTTGCAAATTTACACTCTCGGGGCATAATAGAACAAAATAATTAGGTTTTACTCTTTGTTCGATTGAATGAGAAAAATCTTGTTACCAAAGTTATCTTGTTATGGCACAAGCGAGTAGTCTAATATTGGTCGGTTTTGGTTCTTGTGAACGTTGGCATCGATACGTTGCAAATTTACACTCTCGGGGCATAATAGAACAAAATAATTAGGTTTTACTCTTTGTTCGATTGAATGAGAAAAAAATCATTTCCAAAGTTAGACTGTTTGCGCACAAGTGAGTAGTCTATTCTTGGTCCGGTTTTGGTTCTTGTGAACGTTAGCATCGATACGTTGCAAATTTACACTCTCGGGGCATAATAGAACAAAATAATTAGGTTTTACTCTTTGTTCGATTGAACGCGAAAAAGTACTGTTTCCAAAGTTATACTGTTAGTGCACAACTGAGTAGTCTAATGTTGGTCCGGTTTTGGTTCTTGTGAACGTTGGCATCGATACGTTGCGAATTTACACTCTCGGGGCATAATAGAACAAAATAATTAGGTTTTATTCTTTGTTAGGTTGCATGAGAAAAAGTACTCGTTTCAAAGTTGTAAAGTTAGGGCACAAATGAGTAGTATAATGTTGGTCCGGTTTTGGTTCTTCTGAACGTTGGCATCGATACGTTGCAAATTTACACTCTCGGGGCATAATAGAACAAAATAATTAGGTTTTACACTTTGTTCGGTTGCATGAGAAAAAGTACTCGTTTCAAAGTTGTAAAGTTAGGGCAATAGAGTAGTCTAATGTTGGTCCGGTTTTGGATCTTGTGAACGTTGGCATCGATACGTTGCAAATTTACACTCTCGGGGCATAAGAGAACAAAATAATTAGGTTTTACTCTTTGTTCGATTGAATGAGAAAAAGTACTGTTTCCAAAGTTATACTGTTAGGGCACAATTGAGTAGTCTAATGTTGGTCCGGTTTTGGTTCTTGTGAACGTTGGCATCGATACGTTGCAAATTTATACTCTCGGGCCATAATAGAACAAAATAATTAGGTTTTACTCTTTGTTCGATTGAATGAGAAAAAGAACTGTTTCCAAAATTATACTGTTAGGGCACAACTGAGTAGTCTAATGTTGGTCCGGTTTTGGTTTCTTGTGAACGTTGGCATCGATACGTTGCAAATTTACACTCTCGGGGCATAAGAGAACAAAATAATTAGGTTTTACTCTTTGTTCGATTGAATGAGAAAAAGTACTGTTTCCAAAGTTATACTGTTAGGGCACAAATGAGTAGTTTAATTTTGGTCCGGTTTTGGTTCTTGTGAATGTTGGCATCGATACGTTTCAAATTTACACTCTCGGGGCATAATAGAACAAAATAATTAGGTTTTACTCTTTGTTCGGTTGCATGAGAAAAAGTACTCGTTTCAAAGTTGTAAAGTTAGGGCACAAATGAGTAGTCTAATGTTGGTCCGATTTTGGTTTTTGTGAACGTTGGCATCGATACGATGCAAATTTACACTCTCGGGGCATAATAGAACAAAATAATTAGGTTTTACTCTTTGTTCGATTGAATGAGAAAAATTACTGTTACCAAAGTTATACTGTTAGGGCACAACTGAGTAGTCTAATGTTGGTCCGCTTTTGGTTTTTGTGAATGTTGGCATCGATACGTTTCAAATTTACACTCTCGGGGCATAATAGAACAAAATGCTTAGGTTTTAATCTTTGTTCGATTGAATGAGAAAAAGTAGTGTTTCCAAAGTTATATTGTTTGCGCACAACTGAGTAGTCTATTCTTGGTCCGGTTTTGGTTCTTGTGAACGTTAGCATCGATACGTTGCAAATTTACACTCTCGGGGCATAATAGAACAAAATAATTAAGTTTTACTCTTTGTTCGATTGAACGCGAAAAATCTTTTCCAAAGTTATACTGTTAGGGCACAACTGAGTAGTCTAATGTTGGTCCGGTTTTGGTTCTTGTGAACGCTGGCATCGATACGTTGCAAATTTACACTCTCGGGGCATAATAGAACAAAATAATTAGGTTTTATTCTTTGTTAGGTTGCATGAGAAAAAGTACTCGTTTCAAAGTTGTAAAGTTAGGGCACAAATGAGTAGTATAATGTTGGTCCGATTTTAGTTTTGTGAACGTTGGCATCTATACGTTGCAAATTTACACTCTCGGGGCATAAGAGAACAAAATAATTAGGTTTTACACTTTGTTCGATTGAATGAGAAAAAGTACTATTTTCAAAGTTATACTGTTAGGGCAATTGAGTAGTCTAATGTTGGTCCGGTTTTGGATCTTGTGAACGTTGGCATCGATACATTGCAAATTTACACTCTCGGGGCGTAAGAGAACAAAATAATTAGGTTTTACACTTTGTTCGATTGAATGAGAAAAAGTAGTGTTTCCAAAGTTATAATGTTTGCGCACAACTGAGTAGTCTATTCTTGGCCCGGTTTTGGTTCTTGTGAACGTTGGCATCGATACGTTGCAAATTTATACTCTGGCCATAATAGAACAAAATAATTTGGTTTTACTCTTTGTTCGATTGAATGAGAAAAAGTACTGTTTCCAAAGTTATACTGTTAGGGCACAACTGAGTAGTCTAATGTTGGTCCGGTTTTGGTTCTTGTGAATGTTGGCATCGATACGTTGCAAATTTACACTCTCGGGGCATAAGAGAACAAAATAATTGGGTTTTACTCTTTGTTCGATTGATTGAGAAAAGTACTGTTTCCAAAGTTATACTGTTAGGGCACAAATGAGTAGTATAATTTTGGTCCGGTTTTGGTTCTTGTGAACGTTGGCATCGATACGTTGCAAATTTACACTCTCGGGGCATAATAGAACAAAATAATTAGGTTTTACTCTTTGTTCGGTTGCATGAAAAAAAAATCTTGTTTCCAAAGTTATACTGTTAAGGCACAACTGAGTAGTCTAATGTTGGTCCGGTTTTGGTTTTTGTGAACGTTGGCATCGATATGTTGCAAATTTACACTTTCGGGGCATAATAGAACAAAATAATTAGGTTTTACCCTTTGTTAGGTTGCATGAGAAAAAGTACTCGTTTCAAAGTTATAAAGTTTGGGCACACATGAGTAGTATAATGTTGGTCCGGTTTTGGTTCTTTTGAACGTTGGCAACTATACGTTGCAAATTTACACTCTCGTGGCTAATAGAACAAAATAATTAGGTTTTACTCTTTGTTCGATTGAATGAGAAAAAGTACAGTTTCCAAAGTTATACTGTTAGGGCACAACTGAGTAGTCTAATGTTGGTCCGGTTTTAGTTTTTGTGAACGTTATCGTCGATACGTTGTAAATTTACACTCTCGGGGCATAATAGAACAAAATAATTTGGTTTTACTCTTTGTTCGATTGAATGAGAAAAAGTACTGTTTCCAAAGTTATACTGTTAGGGCACAAATGAGTAGTCTAATATTGGTCCGGTTTTGGTTCTTGTGAACGATGGCATCGATACGTTGCAAATTTACACTCTCGGGGCATAATAGAACAAAATAATTAGGTTTTACTCTTTGTTCGATTGAATGAAAAAAAGTGCTGTTTCCAAAGTTACACTGTTAGGGCACAACTGAGTTGTCTAATGTTGGTCCGGTTCTGGTTTTTGTGAACGTTGGCATCGATATGTTGCAAATTTACACTCTCGGGGCATAATAGAACAAAATAATTAGGTTTTACTCTTTGTTCGGTTGCATGAGAAAAAGTACTCGTTTCAAAGTTGTAAAGTTAGGGCACAAATGAGTAGTCTAATGTTGGTCCGGTTTTGGTTCTTTTGAACGTTGGCATCGATACGTTGCAAATTTACACTCTCGGGGCATAATAGAACAAAATAATTAGGTTTTACTCTTTGTTCGATTGAATGAGAAAAATCTTGTTACCAAAGTTATCTTTGTTATGGCACAACTGAGTAGTCTAATATTGGTCCGGTTTTGGTTCTTGTGAATGTTGGCATCGATACGTTTCAAATTTACACTCTCGGGGCATAATAGAACAAAATGCTTAGGTTTTAATCTTTGTTCGATTGAATGAGAAAAAGTAGTGTTTCCAAAGTTATATTGTTTGCGCACAACTGAGTAGTCTATTCTTGCTCCGGTTTTGGTTCTTCTTAACGTTAGCATCGATACGTTGCAAATTTACACTCTCGGGGCATAATAGAACAAAATAATTAGGTTTTACTCTTTGTTCGATTGAACGCGAAAAAGTACTGTTTCCAAAGTTATACTGTTAGTGCACAACTGAGTAGTCTAATGTTGGTCCGGTTTTGGTTCTTGTGAACGTTGGCATCGATACGTTGCGAATTTACACTCTCGGGGCATAATAGAACAAAATAATTAGGTTTTATTCTTTGTTAGGTTGCATGAGAAAAAGTACTCGTTTCAAAGTTGTAAAGTTAGGGCACAAATGAGTAGTCGAATGTTGGTCCGGTTTTGGTTCTTGTGAACGTTGGCATCGATACGTTGCAAATTTACACTCTCGGGGCATAATAGAACAAAATAATTAGGTTTTACTCTTTGTTCGATTGAATGAGAAAAATCTTGTTTCCAAAGTTATACTGTTAGGGCACAACTGAGTAGTCTAATGTTGGTCCGGTTTTGGTTTTTGTGAACGTTGGCATCGATATGTTGCAAATTTACACTCTCGGGGCATAATAGAACAAAATAATTAGGTTTTACTCTTTGTTCGATTGAATGAGAAAAAGTACTGTTTCCAAAGTTATACTGTTAGGGCACAAATGAGTAGTCTAATGTTGGTCCGGTTTTGGTTTTTGTGAACGTTGGCATCGATACGTTGCAAATTTACACTCTCGGGGCCTAGCAGAACAAAATAATTAGGTTTTACTCTTTGTTCGGTTGCATGAGAAAAAGTACTCGTTTCAAAGTTGTAAAGTTAGGGCACAAATGAGTAGTATAATGTTGGTCCGGTTTTGGTTTTTGTGAACGTTGGCAACTATACGTTGCAAATTTACACTCTCGGGGCATAATAGAACAAAATAATTAGGTTTTACTCTTTGTTTGGTTGAATGAGAAAAAGTACTGTTTCCAAAGTTATGCTGTTAGGGCACAACTGAGTAGTCTAATGTTGGTACGGTTTTGGTTTTTGTGAACGTTGGCATCGATACGTTGCAAATTTACACTCTCGGGGCATAATAGAACAAAATAATTAGGTTTTACTCTTTGTTCGATTGAATGAGAAAAAAATCTTTGTTTCCAAAGTTATACTGTTAGGGCACAACTGAGTAGTCTAATGTTGGTCCGGTTTTGGTTCTTGTGAATGTTGGCATCGATACGTTGCAAATTTACACTCTCGGGGCATAATAGAACAAAATAATTGGGTTTTACTCTTTGTTCGATTGAATGAGAAAAAGTACTGTTTCCAAAGTTATACTGTTACGGCACAAATGAGTAGTATAATTTTGGTCCGGTTTTGGTTCTTGTGAACGTTGGCATCGATACGTTGCAAATTTACACTCTCGGGGCATAATAGAACAAAATAATTAGGTTTTACTCTTTGTTCGGTTGCATGAGAAAAAGTACTCGTTTCAAAGTTGTAAAGTTAGGGCACAAATGAGTAGTCTAATGTTGGTCCGGTTTTGGTTTTTGTGAACGTTGGCATCGATACGTTGCAAATTTACACTCCCGGGGAATAAAAGAACAAAATAATTGGGTTTTACTCTTTGTTTGATTGAATGAGAAAAAGTACTGTTTCCAAAGTTATACTGCTAGGGCACAAATGAGTAGTCTAATATTGGTCCGGTTTTGGATCTTGTGAACGTTAGCATCGATACATTGCAAATTTACACTCTCGGGGCGTAAGAGAACAAAATAATTAGGTTTTACACTTTGTTCGATTGAATGAGAAAAAGTAGTGTTTCCAAAGTTATAATGTTTGCGCACAACTGAGTAGTCTATTCTTGGCCCGGTTTTGGTTCTTGTGAACGTTGGCATCGATACGTTGCAAATTTATACTCTGGCCATAATAGAACAAAATAATTTGGTTTTACTCTTTGTTTGATTTAAAGAAAAAAAAGTCTTTTTTCCAAAGTTATACTGTTAGGGCACAACTGAGTAGTCTAATGTTGGTCCGGTTTTGGTTCTTGTGAATGTTGGCATCGATACGTTGCAAATTTACACTCTCGGGGCATAAGAGAACAAAATAATTGGGTTTTACTCTTTGTTCGATTGATTGAGAAAAAGTACAGTTTCCAAAGTTATACTGTTAGGGCACAAATGAGTAGTATAATTTTGGTCCGGTTTTGGTTCTTGTGAACGTTGGCATCGATACGTTGCAAATTTACACTCTCGGGGCATAATAGAACAAAATAATTAGGTTTTACTCTTTGTTCGCTTGAATGAGAAAAAGTACTGTTTCCAAAGTTATACTGTTAGGGCACAACTGAGTAGTCTAATGTTGGTCCGGTTTTGGTTTTTGTGAACGTTGGCATCGATATGTTGCAAATTTACACTCTCGGGGCATAATAGAACAAAATAATTAGGTTTTACCCTTTGTTAGGTTGCATGAGAAAAAGTACTCGTTTCAAAGTTATAAAGTTTGGGCACACATGAGTAGTATAATGTTGGTCCGGTTTTGGTTCTTTTGAACGTTGGCAACTATACGTTGCAAATTTACACTCTCGTGGCTAATAGAACAAAATAATTAGGTTTTACTCTTTGTTCGATTGAATGAGAAAAAGTACAGTTTCCAAAGTTATACTGTTAGGGCACAACTGAGTAGTCTAATGTTGGTCCGGTTTTAGTTTTTGTGAACGTTATCGTCGATACGTTGCAAATTTACACTCTCGGGGCATAATAGAACAAAATAATTTGGTTTTACTCTTTGTTCGATTGAATGAGAAAAAGTACTGTTTCCAAAGTTATACTGTTATGGCACAACTGAGTAGTCTAATATTGGTCCGGTTTTGGTTCTTGTGAATGTTGGCATCGATACGTTTCAAATTTACACTCTCGGGGCATAATAGAACAAAATGCTTAGGTTTTAATCTTTGTTCGATTGAATGAGAAAAAGTAGTGTTTCCAAAGTTATATTGTTTGCGCACAACTGAGTAGTCTATTCTTGGTCCGGTTTTGGTTCTTGTGAACGTTGGCATCGATACGTTGCAAATTTACACTCTCGGGGCATAATAGAACAAAATAATTAGGTTTTACTCTTTGTTCGATTGAACGCGAAAAAGTACTGTTTCCAAAGTTATACTGTTAGTGCACAACTGAGTAGTCTAATGTTGGTCCGGTTTGGTTCTTGTGAACGTTGGCATCGATACGTTGCGAATTTACACTCTCGGGGCATAATAGAACAAAATAATTAGGTTTTATTCTTTGTTAGGTTGCATGAGAAAAAGTACTCGTTTCAAAGTTGTAAAGTTAGGGCACAAATGAGTAGTATAATGTTGGTCCGGTTTTGGTTCTTGTGAACGTTGGCATCGATACGTTGCAAATTTACACTCTCGGGGCATAATAGAACAAAATAATTAGGTTTTACACTTTGTTCGATTGATTGAGAAAAAGTACTGTTTCCAAAGTTATACTGTTAGGGCAATAGAGTAGTCTAATGTTGGTCCGGTTTTGGATCTTGTGAACGTTGGCATCGATACGTTGCAAATTTACACTCTCGGGGCATAAGAGAACAAAATAATTAGGTTTTACACTTTGTTCGATTGAATGAGAAAAAGTACTCGTTTCCAAGTTATCTTGTTTGCGCACTAAGTAGTCTATTCTTGGCCCGGTTTTGGTTCTTGTGAACGTTGGCATCGATACGTTGCAAATTTATACTCTCGGGCCATAATAGAACAAAATAATTAGGTTTTACTCTTTGTTCGATTGAATAAGAAAAAGTACTGTTTCCAAAGTTATACTGTTAGGGCACAACTGAGTAGTCTAATGTTGGTCCGGTTTTGGTTTCTTGTGAACGTTGGCATCGATACGTTGCAAATTTACAATCTCGGGGCATAAGAGAACAAAATAATTGGGTTTTACTCTTTGTTCGATTGAATGAGAAAAAGTACTGTTTCCAAAGTTATACTGTTAGGGCACAAATGAGTAGTATAATTTTGGTCCGATTTTGGTTCTTGTGAACGTTGGCATCGATACGTTGCAAATTTACACTCTCGGGGCATAATAGAACAAAATAATTAGGTTTTACTCTTTGTTCGGTTGCATGAGAAAAAGTACTCGTTTCAAAGTTGTAAAGTTAGGGCACAAATGAGTAGTCTAATGTTGGTCCGATTTTGGTTTTTGTGAACGTTGGCATCGATACGATGCAAATTTACACTCTCGGGGCATAATAGAACAAAATAATTAGGTTTTACTCTTTGTTCGATTGAATGAGAAAAATTACTGTTACCAAAGTTATACTGTTAGGGCACAACTGAGTAGTCTAATGTTGGTCCGCTTTTGGTTTTTGTGAATGTTGGCATCGATACGTTTCAAATTTACACTCTCGGGGCATAATAGAACAAAATGCTTAGGTTTTAATCTTTGTTCGATTGAATGAGAAAAAGTAGTGTTTCCAAAGTTATCTTTGTTTGCGCACGAGTAGTCTATTCTTGGTCCGGTTTTGGTTCTTGTGAACGTTAGCATCGATACGTTGCAAATTTACACTCTCGGGGCATAATAGAACAAAATAATTAGGTTTTACTCTTTGTTCGATTGAACGCGAAAAAGTACTGTTTCCAAAGTTATCTTGTTAGGGTACAACTGAGTAGTCTAATGTTGGTCCGGTTTTGGTTCTTGTGAACGCTGGCATCGATACGTTGCAAATTTACACTCTCGGGGCATAATAGAACAAAATAATTAGGTTTTATTCTTTGTTAGGTTGCATGAGAAAAAGTACTCGTTTCAAAGTTGTAAAGTTAGGGCACAAATGAGTAGTATAATGTTGGTCCGGTTTTAGTTTTGTGAACGTTGGCATCTATACGTTGCAAATTTACACTCTCGGGGCATAAGAGAACAAAATAATTAGGTTTTACACTTTGTTCGATTGAATGAGAAAAAGTACTATTTTCAAAGTTATACTGTTAGGGCAATTGAGTAGTCTAATGTTGGTCCGGTTTTGGATCTTGTGAACGTTGGCATCGATACATTGCAAATTTACACTCTCGGGGCGTAAGAGAACAAAATAATTAGGTTTTACACTTTGTTCGATTGAATGAGAAAAAGTAGTGTTTCCAAAGTTGTAAAGTTAGGGCACAAATGAGTAGTCTAATGTTGGTCCGGTTTTGGTTCTTGTGAACGTTGGCATCGATACGTTGCAAATTTACACTCTCGGGGCATAATAGAACAAAATAATTTGGTTTTACTCTTTGTTCGATTGAATGAGAAAAATCTTGTTTCCAAAGTTATCTTTGTTAGGGCACAACTGAGTAGTCTAATGTTGGTCCGGTTTTGGTTCTTGTGAATGTTGGCATCGATACGTTGCAAATTTACACTCTCGGGGCATAAGAGAACAAAATAATTGGGTTTTACTCTTTGTTCGATTGAATGAGAAAATGTACTGTTTCCAAAGTTATACTTTTAGGGCACAAATGAGTAGTATAATTTTGGTCCGGTTTTGGTTCTTGTGAACGTTGGCATCGATACGTTGCAAATTTATACTCTCGGGGCATAATAGAACAAAATAATTAGGTTTTACTCTTTGTTCGATTGAATGAGAAAAAGTACTGTTTCCAAAGTTATCTTTGTTAGGGCAATGAGTAGTCTAATGTTGGTCCGGTTTTGGTTTTTGTGAACGTTGGCATCGATATGTTGCAAATTTACACTTTCGGGCATAATAGAACAAAATAATTAGGTTTTACCCTTTGTTAGGTTGCATGAGAAAAAGTACTCGTTTCAAAGTTATAAAGTTTGGGCACACATGAGTAGTATAATGTTGGTCGGTTTTGGTTCTTGTGAACGTTGGCATCGATACGTTGCAAATTTACACTCTCGTGGCTAATAGAACAAAATAATTAGGTTTTACTCTTTGTTCGATTGAATGAGAAAAAGTACAGTTTCCAAAGTTATACTGTTAGGGCACAACTGAGTAGTCTAATGTTGGTCCGGTTTTAGTTTTTGTGAACGTTATCGTCGATACGTTGTAAATTTACACTCTCGGGGCATAATAGAACAAAATAATTTGGTTTTACTCTTTGTTCGATTGAATGAGAAAAATCTTGTTTCCAAAGTTATACTGTTAGGGCACAAATGAGTAGTCTAATATTGGTCCGGTTTTGGTTCTTGTGAACGATGGCATCGATACGTTGCAAATTTACACTCTCGGGGCATAATAGAACAAAATAATTAGGTTTTACTCTTTGTTCGATTGAATGAAAAAAAGTGCTGTTTCCAAAGTTATACTGTTAGGGCACAACTGAGTAGTCTAATGTTGGTCGGTTTTGGTTTTTGTGAACGTTGGCATCGATACGTTGCAAATTTACACTCTCGGGGCCTAGCGAACAAAATAATTAGGTTTTACTCTTTGTTCGGTTGCATGAGAAAAAGTACTCGTTTCAAAGTTGTAAAGTTAGGGCACAAATGAGTAGTCTAATGTTGGTCCGGTTTTGGTTCTTTTGAACGTTGGCATCGATACGTTGCAAATTTACACTCTCGGGGCATAATAGAACAAAATAATTAGGTTTTACTCTTTGTTCGATTGAATGAGAAAAAATCTTATTACCAAAGTTATCTTTGTTATGGCACAAGCGAGTAGTCTAATATTGGTCCGGTTTTGGTTCTTGTGAATGTTGGCATCGATACGTTTCAAATTTACACTCTCGGGGCATAATAGAACAAAATGCTTAGGTTTTAATCTTTGTTCGATTGAATGAGAAAAAGTAGTGTTTCCAAAGTTATACTGTTTGCGCACAACTGAGTAGTCTATTCTTGCTCCGGTTTTGGTTCTTCTGAACGTTAGCATCGATACGTTGCAAATTTACACTCTCGGGGCATAATAGAACAAAATAATTAGGTTTTACTCTTTGTTCGATTGAACGCGAAAAAGTACTGTTTCCAAAGTTATACTGTTAGTGCACAACTGAGTAGTCTAATGTTGGTCCGGTTTTGGTTCTTGTGAACGTTGGCATCGATACGTTGCGAATTTACACTCTCGGGGCATAATAGAACAAAATAATTAGGTTTTATTCTTTGTTAGGTTGCATGAGAAAAAGTACTCGTTTCAAAGTTGTAAAGTTAGGGCACAAATGAGTAGTCTAATGTTGGTCCGTTTTGGTTTTTGTGAACGTTGGCATCGATACGTTGCAAATTTACACTCTCGGGGCATAATAGAACAAAATAATTAGGTTTTACTCTTTGTTCGATTGAATGAGAAAAAATACTGTTTCCAAAGTTATACTGTTAGGGCACAACTGAGTAGTCTAATGTTGGTCCGGTTTTGGTTCTTGTGAACGTTGGCATCGATACGTTGCAAATTTACATTCTCGGGGCATAATAGAACAAAATAATTAGGTTTTACTCTTTGTTCGATTGAATGAGAAAAAGTACTGTTTCCAAAGTTATACTGTTAGGGCACAACTGAGTAGTCTAATGTAGGTCCCTTTTTGGTTTTTGTGAACGTTGGCATCGATACGTTGCAAATTTAAACTCTCGGGGCCTAGCAGAACAAAATAATTAGGTTTTACTCTTTGTTCGGTTGCATGAGAAAAAGTACTCGTTTCAAAGTTGTAAAGTTAGGGCACACATGAGTAGTATAATGTTGGTCCGGTTTTGGTTCTTGTGAACGTTGGCAACTATACGTTGCAAATTTACACTCTCGTGGCATAATAGAACAAAATAATTGGGTTTTACTCTTTGTTCGATTGAATGAGAAAAAGTACTGTTTCCAAAGTTATACTGTTAGGGCACAACTGAGTAGTCTAATGTTGGTTCGGTTTTGGTTTTTGTGAACGTTATCGTCGATACGTTGCAAATTTACACTCTCGGGGCATAATAGAACAAAATAATTTGGTTTTACTCTTTGTTCGATTGAATGAGAAAAAGTACTGTTTCCAAAGTTATCTTGTTAGGGCACAACTGAATAGTCTAATGTTGGTCCGGTTTTGGTTCTTGTGAATGTTGGCATCGATACGTTTCAAATTTACACTCTCGGGGCATAATAGAACAAAATAATTAGGTTTTACTCATTGTTCGATTGAATGAGAAAAAGTACTGTTTCCAAAGTTATACTGTTATGGCACAAATGAGTAGTATAATTTTGGTCCGGTTTTGGTTCTTGTGAACGTTGGCATCGATACGTTGCAAATTTACACTCTCGGGGCATAATAGAACAAAATAATTAGGTTTTACTCTTTGTTCGGTTGCATGAGAAAAAGTACTCGTTTCAAAGTTGTAAAGTTAGGGCACAAATGAGTAGTCTAATGTTGGTCCGGTTTTGGTTCTTGTGAACGATGGCATCGATACGTTGCAAATTTACACTCTCGGGGCATAATAGAACAAAATAATTAGGTTTTACTCTTTGTTTGATTGAATGAGAAAAAGTACTGTTTCCAAAGTTATACTGCTAGGGCACAAATGAGTAGTCTAATATTGGTCCGGTTTTGGATCTTGTGAACGTTGGCATCGATACATTGCAAATTTACACTCTCGGGGCGTAAGGGAACAAAATAATTAGGTTTTACACTTTGTTCGATTGAATGAGAAAAAGTAGTGTTTCCAAAGTTATAATGTTTGCGCACAACTGAGTAGTCTATTCTTGGCCTGGTTTTGGTTCTTGTGAACGTTGGCATCGATACGTTGCAAATTTATACTCTGGCCATAATAGAACAAAATAATTTGGTTTTACTCTTTGTTCGATTGAATGAGAAAAATCTTGTTTCCAAAGTTATCTTTGTTAGGGCACAACTGAGTAGTCTAATGTTGGTCCGGTTTTGGTTCTTGTGAATGTTGGCATCGATACGTTGCAAATTTACACTCTCGGGGCATAAGAGAACAAAATAATTGGGTTTTACTCTTTGTTCGATTGATTGAGAAAAAGTACTGTTTCCAAAGTTATACTGTTAGGGCACAAATGAGTAGTATAATTTTGGTCCGGTTTTGGTTCTTGTGAACGTTGGCATCGATAGGTTGCAAATTTACACTCTCGGGGCATAATAGAACAAAATAATTAGGTTTTACTCTTTGTTCGATTGAATGAAAAAAAATCTTGTTTCCAAAGTTATCTTTGTTAGGGCACAACTGAGTAGTCTAATGTTGGTCCGGTTTTGGTTTTTGTGAACGTTGGCATCGATATGTTGCAAATTTACACTTTCGGGGCATAATAGAACAAAATAATTAGGTTTTACCCTTTGTTAGGTTGCATGAGAAAAAGTACTCGTTTCAAAGTTATAAAGTTTGGGCACACATGAGTAGTATAATGTTGGTCCGGTTTTGGTTCTTTTGAACGTTGGCAACTATACGTTGCAAATTTACACTCTCGTGGCTAATAGAACAAAATAATTAGGTTTTACTCTTTGTTCGATTGAATGAGAAAAAGTGCAGTTTCCAAAGTTATACTGTTAGGGCACAACTGAGTAGTCTAATGTTGGTCCGGTTTTGGTTTTTGTGAACGTTGGCATCGATACGTTGTAAATTTACACTCTCGGGGCATAATAGAACAAAATAATTAGGTTTTACTCTTTGTTCGATTGAATGAGAAAAAGTACTGTTTCCAAAGTTTTACTGTTAGGGCACAAATGAGTAGTCTAATATTGGTCCGGTTTTGGTTCTTGTGAACGATGGCATCGATACGTTGCAAATTTACACTCTCGGGGCATAATAGAACAAAATAATTAGGTTTTACTCTTTGTTCGATTGAATGAAAAAAAATACTGTTTCCAAAGTTATACTGTTAGGGCACAACTTAGTAGTCTAATGTTGGTCCGGTTTTGGTTCTTGTGAACGTTGGCATCGATACGTTGCAAATTTACACTCTCGGGGCATAATAGAACAAAATAATTAGGTTTTACTCTTTGTTCGGTTGCATGAGAAAAAGTACTCGTTTCAAAGTTGTAAAGTTAGGGCACAAATGAGTAGTCGAATGTTGGTCCGGTTTTGGTTCTTTTGAACGTTGGCATCGATACGTTGCAAATTTACACTCTCGGGGCATAATAGAACAAAATAATTAGGTTTTACTCTTTGTTAGGTTGAATGAGAAAGAAATCTTGTTACCAAAGTTATCTTTGTTAGGGCACAATTGAGTAGTCCAATGTTGGTCGCGTTTTGGTTCTTGTGAATGTTGGCATCGATACGTTTCAAATTTACACTCTCGGGGCATAATAGAACAAAATGCTTAGGTTTTAATCTTTGTTCGATTGAATGAGAAAAAGTAGTGTTTCCAAAGTTATACTGTTTGCGCACAACTGAGTAGTCTATTCTTGGCCCGGTTTTGGTTCTTGTGAACGTTGGCATCGATACGTTGCAAATTTATACTCTCGGGCCATAATAGAACAAAATAATTAGGTTTTACTCTTTGTTCGATTGAACGCGAAAAAGTACTGTTTCCAAAGTTATACTGTTAGTGCACAACTGAGTAGTCTAATGTTGGTCCGGTTTTGGTTCTTGTGAACGTTGGCATCGATACGTTGCGAATTTACACTCTCGGGGCATAATAGAACAAAATAATTAGGTTTTATTCTTTGTTAGGTTGCATGAGAAAAAGTACTCGTTTCAAAGTTGTAAAGTTAGGGCACAAATGAGTAGTATAATGTTGGTCCGGTTTTGGTTTTTGTGAACGTTGGCATCGATATGTTGCAAATTTACACTCTCGGGGCATAATAGAACAAAATAATTAGGTTTTACCCTTTGTTAGGTTGCATGAGAAAAAGTACTCGTTTCAAAGTTATAAAGTTTGGGCACACATGAGTAGTATAATGTTGGTCCGGTTTTGGTTCTTTTGAACGTTGGCAACTATACGTTGCAAATTTACACTCTCGTGGCTAATAGAACAAAATAATTAGGTTTTACTCTTTGTTCGATTGAATGAGAAAAAGTACAGTTTCCAAAGTTATACTGTTAGGGCACAACTGAGTAGTCTAATGTTGGTCCGGTTTTAGTTTTTGTGAACGTTATCGTCGATACGTTGTAAATTTACACTCTCGGGCATAATAGAACAAAATAATTTGGTTTTACTCTTTGTTCGATTGAATGAGAAAAATCGTTTCCAAAGTTATACTTGTTAGGGCACAAATGAGTAGTCTAATATTGGTCTGATTTTGGCTCTTGCGAACGATGGCATCGATACGTTGCAAATTTACACTCTCGGGGCGTAATAGAACAATATAATTAGGTTTTACTCTTTGTTCGATTGAATGAGAAAAAGTACTGTTTCCAAAGTTATACTGTTAGGGCACAACTGAGTAGTCTAATGTTGGTCCGGTTTTGGTTTTTGTGAACGTTGGCATCGATACGTTGCAAATTTACACTCTCGGGGCCTAGCAGAACAAAATAATTAGGTTTTACTCTTTGTTCGGTTGCATGAGAAAAAGTACTCGTTTCAAAGTTGTAAAGTTAGGGCACAAATGAGTAGTAGAATGTTGGTCCGGTTTTGGTTCTTTTGAACGTTGGCATCGATACGTTGCAAATTTACACTCTCGGGGCATAATAGAACAAAATAATTAGGTTTTACTCTTTATTCGATTGAATGAGAAAAAGTACCGTTACCAAAGTTATAATTGTTATGGCACAACCGAGTAGTCTAATATTGGTCCGGTTTGGTTCTTGTGAATGTTGGCATCGATACGTTTCAAATTTACACTCTCGGGGCATAATAGAACAAAATGCTTGGGTTTTACTCTTTGTTCGATTGAATGAGAAAAAGTACTGTTTCCAAAGTTATACTGTTTTCGCACAACTTAGTAGTCTATTCTTGGTCCGGTTTTGGTTCTTGTGAACGTTAGCATCGATACGTTGCAAATTTACACTCTCGGGGCATAATAGAACAAAATAATTAGGTTTTACTCTTTGTTCGATTGAACGCGAAAAAGTACTGTTTCCAAAGTTATACTGTTAGTGCACAACTGAGTAGTCTAATGTTGGTCCGGTTTTGGTTCTTGTGAACGTTGGCATCGATACGTTGCGAATTTACACTCTCGGGGCATAATAGAACAAAATAATTAGGTTTTACTCTTTGTTAGGTTGCATGAGAAAAAGTACTCGTTTCAAAGTTGTAAAGTTAGGGCACAAATGAGTAGTATAATGTTGGTCCGGTTTTGGTTCTTGTGAACGTTGGCATCGATACGTTGCAAATTTACACTCTCGGGGCATAATAGAACAAAATAATTCGGTTTTACACTTTGTTCGATTGATTGAGAAAAAGTACTGTTTCCAAAGTTATACTGTTAGGGCAATAGAGTAGTCTAATGTTGGTCCGGTTTTGGATCTTGTGAACGTTGGCATCGATACGTTGCAAATTTACACTCTCGGGGCATAATAGAACAAAATAATTAGGTTTTACACTTTGTTCGATTGAATGAGAAAAAGTAGTGTTTCCAAAGTTATAATGTTTGCGCACAACTGAGTAGTCTATTCTTGGCCCGGTTTTGGTTCTTGTGAACGTTGGCATCGATACGTTGCAAATTTACACTCTCGGGGCATAATAGAACAAAATAATTTGGTTTTACTCTTTGTTCGATTGAATGAGAAAAAGTACTGTTTCCAAAGTTATACTGTTAGGGCACAACTGAGTAGTCTAATGTTGGTCCGGTTTTGGTTCTTGTGAATGTTGGCATCGATACGTTGCAAATTTACACTCTCGGGGCATAAGAGAACAAAATAATTGGGTTTTACTCTTTGTTCGATTGAATGAGAAAAAGTACTGTTTCCAAAGTTATACTGTTAGGGCACAAATGAGTAGTATAATTTTGGTCCGGTTTTGGTTCTTGTGAACGTTGGCATCGATACGTTGCAAATTTACACTCTCGGGGCATAATAGAACAAAATAATTAGGTTTTACTCTTTGTTCGATTGAATGAGAAAAAGTACTGTTTCCAAAGTTATACTGTTAGGGCACAACTGAGTAGTCTAATGTTGGTCCGGTTTTGGTTTTTGTGAACGTTGGCATCGATATGTTGCAAATTTACACTTTCGGGGCATAATAGAACAAAATAATTAGGTTTTACCCTTTGTTAGGTTGCATGAGAAAAAGTACTGTTTCCAAAGTTATAAAGTTTGGGCACACATGAGTAGTATAATGTTGGTCCGGTTTTGGTTCTTTTGAACGTTGGCAACTATACGTTGCAAATTTACACTCTCGTGGCTAATAGAACAAAATAATTAGGTTTTACTCTTTGTTCGATTGAATGAGAAAAAGTGCAGTTTCCAAAGTTATACTGTTAGGGCACAACTGAGTAGTCTAATGTTGGTCCGGTTTTAGTTTTTGTGAACGTTATCGTCGATACGTTGTAAATTTACACTCTCGGGGCATAATAGAACAAAATAATTAGGTTTTACTCTTTGTTCGATTGAATGAGAAAAGTACTGTTTCCAAAGTTATATTGTTAGGGCACAACTGAGTAGTCTAATATTGGTCCGGTTTTGGTTCTTGTGAACGATGGCATCGATACGTTGCAAATTTACACTCTCGGGGCATAATAGAACAAAATAATTAGGTTTTACTCTTTGTTCGATTGAATGAAAAAAAGTACTGTTTCCAAAGTTATACTGTTAGGGCACAACTGAGTAGTCTAATGTTGGTCCGGTTTTGGTTTTTGTGAACGTTGGCATCGATACGTTGCAAATTTACACTCTCGGGGCCTAGCAGAACAAAATAATTAGGTTTTACTCTTTGTTCGGTTGCATGAGAAAAAGTACTCGTTTCAAAGTTGTAAAGTTAGGGCACAAATGAGTAGTCGAATGTTGGTCCGGTTTTGGTTCTTTTGAACGTTGGCATCGATACGTTGCAAATTTACACTCTCGGGGCATAATAGAACAAAATAATTAGGTTTTACTCTTTGTTCGATTGAATGGGAATAAGTACTATTACCAAAGTTATACGGTTAGGGCACAACTGAGTAGTCTAATATTGGTCCGGTTTTGGTTCTTGTGAATGTTGGCATCGATACGTTTCAAATTTACACTCTCGGGGCATAATAGAACAAAATGCTTAGGTTTTAATCTTTGTTCGATTGAATGAGAAAAAGTAGTGTTTCCAAAGTTATACTGTTTGCGCACAACTGAGTAGTCTATTCTTGGTCCGGTTTGGTTCTTGTGAACGTTAGCATCGATACGTTGCAAATTTACACTCTCGGGACATAATAGAACAAAATAATTAGGTTTTACTCTTTGTTCGATTGAACGCGAAAAAGTACTGTTTCCAAAGTTATACTGTTAGTGCACAACTGAGTAGTCTAATGTTGGTCCGGTTTTGGTTCTTGTGAACGTTGGCATCGATACGTTGCGAATTTACACTCTCGGGGCATAATAGAACAAAATAATTAGGTTTTATTCTTTGTTAGGTTGCATGAGAAAAAGTACTCGTTTCAAAGTTGTAAAGTTAGGGCACAAATGAGTAGTATAATGTTGGTCCGGTTTTGGTTCTTGTGAACGTTGGCATCGATACGTTGCAAATTTACACTCTCGGGGCATAATAGAACAAAATAATTAGGTTTTACCCTTTGTTAGGTTGCATGAGAAAAAGTACTCGTTTCAAAGTTATAAAGTTTGGGCACACATGAGTAGTATAATGTTGGTCCGGTTTTGGTTCTTTTGAACGTTGGCAACTATACGTTGCAAATTTACACTCTCGTGGCTAATAGAACAAAATAATTAGGTTTTACTCTTTGTTCGATTGAATGAGAAAAAGTACAGTTTCCAAAGTTATACTGTTAGGGCACAACTGAGTAGTCTAATGTTGGTCCGGTTTTAGTTTTTGTGAACGTTATCGTCGATACGTTGTAAATTTACACTCTCGGGGCATAATAGAACAAAATAATTTGGTTTTACTCTTTGTTCGATTGAATGAGAAAAAGTACTGTTTCCAAAGTTATACTGTTAGGGCACAAATGAGTAGTCTAATATTGGTCCGGTTTTGGTTCTTGTGAACGATGGCATCGATACGTTGCAAATTTACACTCTCGGGGCATAATAGAACAAAATAATTAGGTTTTACTCTTTGTTCGATTGAATGAAAAAAAGTACTGTTTCCAAAGTTATACTGTTAGGGCACAACTGAGTAGTCTAATGTTGGTCCGGTTTTGGTTTTTGTGAACGTTGGCATCGATACGTTGCAAATTTACACTCTCGGGGCATAATAGAACAAAATAATTAGGTTTTACTCTTTGTTCGATTGAATGAGAAAAAGTACTGTTTCCAAAGTTATACAGTTAGGGCACAAATGAGTAGTCTAATGTTGGTCCGGTTTTGGTTCTTGTGAATGTTGGCATCGATACGTTGCAAATTTACACTCTCGGGGCATAATAGAACAAAATAATTTGGTTTTACTCTTTGTTCGATTGAATGAGAAAAAGTACTTTTACCAAAGTTATACTGTTAGGGCACAACTGAGTAGTCTAATATTGGTCCGGTTTTTGTTCTTGTGAATGTTGGCATCGATACGTTTCAAATTTACACTCTCGGGGCATAATAGAACAAAATGCTTAGGTTTTAATCTTTGTTCGATTGAATGAGAAAAAGTAGTGTTTCCAAAGTTATACTGTTTGCGCACAACTGAGTAGTCTATTCTTGGTCCGGTTTTGGTTCTTGTGAACGTTAGCATCGATACGTTGCAAATTTACACTCGGGCATAATAGAACAAAATAATTAGGTTTTACTCTTTGTTCGATTGAACGCGAAAAGTACTGTTTCCAAAGTTATACTGTTAGGGCACAACTGAGTAGTCTAATGTTGGTCCGGTTTTGGTTCTTGTGAACGTTGGCATCGATACGTTGCGAATTTACACTCTCGGGGCATAATAGAACAAAATAATTAGGTTTTATTCTTTGTTAGGTTGCATGAGAAAAAGTACTCGTTTCAAAGTTGTAAAGTTAGGGCACAAATGAGTAGTATAATGTTGGTCCGGTTTTGGTTCTTGTGAACGTTGGCATCGATACGTTGCAAATTTACACTCTCGGGGCATAATAGAACAAAATAATTCGGTTTTACACTTTGTTCGATTGATTGAGAAAAAGTACTGTTTCCAAAGTTATACTGTTAGGGCAATAGAGTAGTCTAATGTTGGTCCGGTTTTGGTTCTTGTGAATGTTGGCATCGATACGTTGCAAATTTACACTCTCGGGGCATAAGAGAACAAAATAATTGGGTTTTACTCTTTGTTCGATTGAATGAGAAAAAGTACTGTTTCCAAAGTTATCTTTGTTTGCGCTGGCGAGTAGTCTAATCTTGGCCCGGTTTTGGTTCTTGTGAACGTTGGCATCGATACGTTGCAAATTTATACTCTCGGGCCATAATAGAACAAAATAATTAGGTTTTACTCTTTGTTCGATTGAATGAGAAAAAGTACTGTTTCCAAAGTTATACTGTTAGGGCACAACTGAGTAGTCTAATGTTGGTCCGGTTTTGGTTTCTTGTGAACGTTGGCATCGATACGTTGCAAATTTACAATCTCGGGGCATAAGAGAACAAAATAATTGGGTTTTACTCTTTGTTCGATTGAATGAGAAAAAGTACTGTTTCCAAAGTTATACTGTTAGGGCACAAATGAGTAGTATAATTTTGGTCCGATTTTGGTTCTTGTGAACGTTGGCATCGATACGTTGCAAATTTACACTCTCGGGGCATAATAGAACAAAATAATTAGGTTTTACTCTTTGTTCGGTTGCATGAGAAAAAGTACTCGTTTCAAAGTTGTAAAGTTAGGGCACAAATGAGTAGTCTAATGTTGGTCCGGTTTTGGTTCTTGTGAACGTTGGCATCGATACGATGCAAATTTACACTCTCGGGGCATAATAGAACAAAATAATTAGGTTTTACTCTTTGTTCGATTGAATGAGAAAAAGTACTGTTACCCAAGTTATACTGTTAGGGCACACCTAAGTAGTATAATCTTGGCCCGGTTTTGGTTCTTGTGAACGTTGGCATCGATACGTTGCAAATTTACACTCTCGGGGCATAATAGAACAAAATAATTAGGTTTTACTCTTTGTTCGATTGAATGAGAAAAAGTAGTGTTTCCAAAGTTATACTGTTTGCGCACAACTGAGTAGTCTATTCTTGGTCCGGTTTTGGTTCTTGTGAACGTTAGCATCGATACGTTGCAAATTTACACTCTCGGGGCATAATAGAACAAAATAATTAGGTTTTACTCTTTGTTCGATTGAATGAGAAAAAGTACTGTTTCCAAAGTTATACTGTTAGTGCACAACTGAGTAGTCTAATGTTGGTCCGGTTTTGGTTCTTGTGAACGTTGGCATCGATACGTTGCGAATTTACACTCTCGGGGCATAATAGAACAAAATAATTAGGTTTTATTCTTTGTTAGATTGCATGAGAAAAAGTACTCGTTTCAAAGTTGTAAAGTTAGGGCACAAATGAGTAGTATAATGTTGGTCCGGTTTTGGTTCTTGTGAACGTTGGCATCGATACGTTGCAAATTTACACTCTCGGGGCATAATAGAACAAAATAATTCGGTTTTACACTTTGTTCGATTGATTGAGAAAAAGTACTGTTTCCAAAGTTATACTGTTAGGGCAATAGAGTAGTCTAATGTTGGTCCGGTTTTGGGTCTTGTGAACGTTGGCATCGATACGTTGCAAATTTACACTCTCGGGGCATAAGAGAACAAAATAATTAGGTTTTACACTTTGTTCGATTGAATGAGAAAAAGTAGTGTTTCCAAAGTTATAATGTTTGCGCACAACTGAGTAGTCTATTCTTGGCCCGGTTTTGGTTCTTGTGAACGTTGGCATCGATACGTTGCAAATTTATACTCTGGCCATAATAGAACAAAATAATTTGGTTTTACTCTTTGTTCGATTGAATGAGAAAAAGTACTGTTTCCAAAGTTATACTGTTAGGGCACAACTGAGTAGTCTAATGTTGGTCCGGTTTTGGTTTTTGTGAATGTTGGCATCGATACGTTGCAAATTTACACTCTCGGGGCATAAGAGAACAAAATAATTGGGTTTTACTCTTTGTTCGATTGATTGAGAAAAAGTACAGTTTCCAAAGTTATACTGTTAGGGCACAAATGAGTAGTATAATTTTGGTCCGGTTTTGGTTCTTGTGAACGTTGGCATCGATACGTTGCAAATTTACACTCTCGGGGCATAATAGAACAAAATAATTAGGTTTTACTCTTTGTTCGGTTGCATGAGAAAAAGTACTCGTTTCAAAGTTGTAAAGTTAGGGCACAAATGAGTAGTCTAATGTTGGTCCGGTTTTGGTTTTTGTGAACGTTGGCATCGATACGATGCAAATTTACACTCTCGGGGCATAATAGAACAAAATAATTAGGTTTTACTCTTTGTTCGATTGAATGAGAAAAATTATTGTTACCAAAGTTATACTGTTAGGGCACAACTGAGTAGTCTAATGTTGGTCCGCTTTTGGTTCTTGTGAATGTTGGCATCGATACGTTTCAAATTTACACTCTCGGTGCATAATAGAACAAAATGCTTAGGTTTTAATCTTTGTTCGATTGAATGAGAAAAAGTAGTGTTTCCAAAGTTATACTGTTTGCGCACAACTGAGTAGTCTATTCTTGGTCCGGTTTTGGTTCTTGTGAACGTTAGCATCGATACGTTGCAAATTTACACTCTCGGGGCATAATAGAACAAAATAATTAGGTTTTACTCTTTGTTCGATTGAATGAGAAAAATTATTGTTTCCAAAGTTATACTGTTAGTGCACAACTGAGTAGTCTAATGTTGGTCCGGTTTTGGTTCTTGTGAACGTTGGCATCGATACGTTGCGAATTTACACTCTCGGGGCATAATAGAACAAAATAATTAGGTTTTATTCTTTGTTAGATTGCATGAGAAAAAGTACTCGTTTCAAAGTTGTAAAGTTAGGGCACAAATGAGTAGTATAATGTTGGTCGGTTTGGTTCTTGTGAACGTTGGCATCGATACGTTGCAAATTTACACTCTCGGGGCATAATAGAACAAAATAATTCGGTTTTACACTTTGTTCGATTGATTGAGAAAAAGTACTGTTTCCAAAGTTATACTGTTAGGGCAATAGAGTAGTCTAATGTTGGTCCGGTTTTGGATCTTGTGAACGTTGGCATCGATACGTTGCAAATTTACACTCTCGGGGCATAAGAGAACAAAATAATTAGGTTTTACACTTTGTTCGATTGAATGAGAAAAAGTAGTGTTTCCAAAGTTATACTGTTTGCGCACAACTGAGTAGTCTATTCTTGGCCCGGTTTTGGTTCTTGTGAACGTTGGCATCGATACGTTGCAAATTTATACTCTGGCCATAATAGAACAAAATAATTTGGTTTTACTCTTTGTTCGATTGAATGAGAAAAATCTTGTTTCCAAAGTTATACTGTTAGGGCACAACTGAGTAGTCTAATGTTGGTCCGGTTTTGGTTCTTGTGAATGTTGGCATCGATACGTTGCAAATTTACACTCTCGGGGCATAAGAGAACAAAATAATTGGGTTTTACTCTTTGTTCGATTGATTGAGAAAAAGTACAGTTTCCAAAGTTATACTGTTAGGGCACAAATGAGTAGTATAATTTTGGTCCGGTTTTGGTTCTTGTGAACGTTGGCATCGATACGTTGCAAATTTACACTCTCGGGGCATAATAGAACAAAATAATTAGGTTTTACTCTTTGTTCGATTGAATGAAAAAAAGTACTGTTTCCAAAGTTATACTGTTAGGGCACAACTTAGTAGTCTAATGTTGGTCCGGTTTTGGTTTTTGTGAACGTTGGCATCGATACGTTGCAAATTTACACTCTCGGGGCCTAGCAGAACAAAATAATTAGGTTTTACTCTTTGTTCGGTTGCATGAGAAAAAGTACTCGTTTCAAAGTTGTAAAGTTAGGGCACAAATGAGTAGTCGAATGTTGGTCCGGTTTTGGTTCTTTTGAACGTTGGCATCGATACGTTGCAAATTTACACTCTCGGGGCATAATAGAACAAAATAATTAGGTTTTACTCTTTGTTCGATTGAATGAGAAAAATCATTACCAAAGTTATCTTGTTATGGCACAACTGTGTAGTCTAATATTGGTCCGGTTTTGGTTCTTGTGAATGTTGGCATCGATACGTTTCAAATTTACACTCTCGGGGCATAATAGAACAAAATGCTTAGGTTTTAATCTTTGTTCGATTGAATGAGAAAAAGTAGTGTTTCCAAAGTTATATTGTTTGCGCTGAGTAGTCTATTCTTGCTCGGTTTTGGTTCTTCGAACGTTAGCATCGATACGTTGCAAATTTACACTCTCGGGGCATAATAGAACAAAATAATTAGGTTTTACTCTTTGTTCGATTGAACGCGAAAAAGTACTGTTTCCAAAGTTATACTGTTAGTGCACAACTGAGTAGTCTAATGTTGGTCCGGTTTTGGTTCTTGTGAACGTTGGCATCGATACGTTGCGAATTTACACTCTCGGGGCATAATAGAACAAAATAATTAGGTTTTATTCTTTGTTAGGTTGCATGAGAAAAAGTACTCGTTTCAAAGTTGTAAAGTTAGGGCACAAATGAGTAGTATAATGTTGGTCCGGTTTTGGTTCTTGTGAACGTTTGCATCGATACGTTGCGAATTTACACTCTCGGGGCATAATAGAACAAAATAATTAGGTTTTACCCTTTGTTAGGTTGCATGAGAAAAAGTACTCGTTTCAAAGTTATAAAGTTTGGGCACACATGAGTAGTATAATGTTGGTCCGGTTTTGGTTCTTTTGAACGTTGGCAACTATACGTTGCAAATTTACACTCTCGTGGCTAATAGAACAAAATAATTAGGTTTTACTCTTTGTTCGATTGAATGAGAAAAAGTGCAGTTTCCAAAGTTATACTGTTAGGGCACAACTGAGTAGTCTAATGTTGGTCCGGTTTTAGTTTTTGTGAACGTTATCGTCGATACGTTGTAAATTTACACTCTCGGGGCATAATAGAACAAAATAATTTGGTTTTACTCTTTGTTCGATTGAATGAGAAAAAGTACTGTTTCCAAAGTTATACTGTTAGGGCACAAATGAGTAGTCTAATATTGGTCCGGTTTTGGTTCTTGTGAACGATGGCATCGATACGTTACAAATTTACACTCTCGGGGCATAATAGAACAAAATAATTAGGTTTTACTCTTTGTTCGATTGAATGAAAAAAAGTACTGTTTCCAAAGTTATACTGTTAGGGCACAACTGAGTAGTCTAATGTTGGTCGGTTTTGGTTTTTGTGAACGTTGGCATCGATACGTTGCAAATTTACACTCTCGGGGCCTAGCGAACAAAATAATTAGGTTTTACTCTTTGTTCGGTTGCATGAGAAAAAGTACTCGTTTCAAAGTTGTAAAGTTAGGGCACAAATGAGTAGTAGAATGTTGGTCCGGTTTTGGTTCTTTTGAACGTTGGCATCGATACGTTGCAAATTTACACTCTCGGGGCATAATAGAACAAAATAATTAGGTTTTACTCTTTGTTCGATTGAATGGGAAAAATCTTTATTACCAAAGTTATCTTTGTTATGGCACAAGAGTAGTCTAATATTGGTCGATTTTGGTTCTTGTGAATGTTGGCATCGATACGTTTCAAATTTACACTCTCGGGGCATAATAGAACAAAATGCTTAGGTTTTAATCTTTGTTCGATTGAATGAGAAAAAGTAGTGTTTCCAAAGTTATCTTGTTTGCGCAATTGAGTAGTCTATTCTTGGTCCGGTTTTGGTTCTTGTGAACGTTAGCATCGATACGTTGCAAATTTACACTCTCGGGGCATAATAGAACAAAATAATTAGGTTTTACTCTTTGTTCGATTGAACGCGAAAAAGTACTGTTTCCAAAGTTATACTGTTAGTGCACAACTGAGTAGTCTAATGTTGGTCCGGTTTTGGTTCTTGTGAACGTTGGCATCGATACGTTGCGAATTTACACTCTCGGGGCATAATAGAACAAAATAATTAGGTTTTATTCTTTGTTAGGTTGCATGAGAAAAAGTACTCGTTTCAAAGTTGTAAAGTTAGGGCACAAATGAGTAGTATAATGTTGGTCGGTTTTGGTTCTTGTGAACGTTGGCATCGATACGTTGCAAATTTACACTCTCGGGGCATAATAGAACAAAATAATTCGGTTTTACACTTTGTTCGATTGATTGAGAAAAAGTACTGTTTCCAAAGTTATACTGTTAGGGCAATAGAGTAGACTAATGTTGGTCGGTTTTGGTTCTTGTGAACGTTGGCATCGATACGTTGCAAATTTACACTCTCGGGGCATAAGAGAACAAAATAATTAGGTTTTACACTTTGTTCGATTGAATGAGAAAAAGTAGTGTTTCCAAAGTTATACTGTTTGCGCACAACTGAGTAGTCTATTCTTGGTCCGGTTTTGGTTCTTGTGAACGTTGGCATCGATACGTTGCAAATTTACACTCTCGGGGCATAATAGAACAAAATAATTAGGTTTTACTCTTTGTTCGATTGAATGAGAAAAATCTTGTTTCCAAAGTTATCTTGTTAGGGCACAGTTGAGTAGTCTAATGTTGGTCCGGTTTTGGTTCTTGTGAATGTTGGCATCGATACGTTGCAAATTTACACTCTCGGGGCATAAGAGAACAAAATAATTGGGTTTTACTCTTTGTTCGATTGATTGAGAAAAAGTACTGTTTCCAAAGTTATACTGTTAGGGCACAAATGAGTAGTATAATTTTGGTCGGATTTTGGTTGTTCTGAACGATGGCAAAGATACGTTGCAAATTTACACTCTCGGGGCATAATAGAACAAAATAATTAGGTTTTACTCTTTGTTCGATTGAATGAAAAAAATCTTGTTTCCAAAGTTATCTTTGTTAAGGCACAACTGAGTAGTCTAATGTTGGTCCGGTTTTGGTTTTTGTGAACGTTGGCATCGATATGTTGCAAATTTACACTTTCGGGGCATAATAGAACAAAATAATTAGGTTTTACCCTTTGTTAGGTTGCATGAGAAAAAGTACTCGTTTCAAAGTTATAAAGTTTGGGCACACATGAGTAGTATAATGTTGGTCCGGTTTTGGTTCTTTTGAACGTTGGCAACTATACGTTGCAAATTTACACTCTCGTGGCTAATAGAACAAAATAATTAGGTTTTACTCTTTGTTCGATTGAATGAGAAAAAGTGCAGTTTCCAAAGTTATACTGTTAGGGCACAACTGAGTAGTCTAATGTTGGTCCGGTTTTAGTTTTTGTGAACGTTATCGTCGATACGTTGTAAATTTACACTCTCGGGGCATAATAGAACAAAATAATTTGGTTTTACTCTTTGTTCGATTGAATGAGAAAAATCTTGTTTCCAAAGTTATCTTTGTTAGGGCACAAATGAGTAGTCTAATATTGGTCCGGTTTTGGTTCTTGTGAACGATGGCATCGATACGTTGCAAATTTACACTCTCGGGGCATAATAGAACAAAATAATTAGGTTTTACTCTTTGTTCGATTGAATGAAAAAAATCTTGTTTCCAAAGTTATCTTTGTTAGGGCACAACTTAGTAGTCTAATGTTGGTCGGTTTTGGTTTTTGTGAACGTTGGCATCGATACGTTGCAAATTTACACTCTCGGGGCCTAGCGAACAAAATAATTAGGTTTTACTCTTTGTTCGGTTGCATGAGAAAAAGTACTCGTTTCAAAGTTGTAAAGTTAGGGCACAAATGAGTAGTCGAATGTTGGTCGGTTTTGGTTCTTTTGAACGTTGGCATCGGTACGTATCAAATTTACACTCTCGGGGCATAATAGAACAAAATAATTAGGTTTTACTCTTTGTTCGATTGAATGAGAAAAATCATTACCAAAGTTATCTTTGTTATGGCACAAGAGTAGTCTAATATTGGTCCGGTTTTGGTTCTTGTGAATGTTGGCATCGATACGTTTCAAATTTACACTCTCGGGGCATAATAGAACAAAATGCTTAGGTTTTAATCTTTGTTCGATTGAATGAGAAAAAGTAGTGTTTCCAAAGTTATAATGTTTGCGCACAACTGAGTAGTCTATTCTTGGCCCGGTTTTGGTTCTTGTGAACGTTGGCATCGATACGTTGCAAATTTATACTCTGGCCATAATAGAACAAAATAATTTGGTTTTACTCTTTGTTCGATTGAACGCGAAAAATCTTGTTTCCAAAGTTATCTTGTTAGTGCACCGAGTAGTCTAATGTTGGTCCGGTTTTGGTTCTTGTGAACGTTGGCATCGATACGTTGCGAATTTACACTCTCGGGGCATAATAGAACAAAATAATTAGGTTTTATTCTTTGTTAGGTTGCATGAGAAAAAGTACTCGTTTCAAAGTTGTAAAGTTAGGGCACAACTGAGTAGTCTAATGTTGGTCCGGTTTTGGTTCTTGTGAACGTTTGCATCGATACGTTGCAAATTTACACTCTCGGGGCATAATAGAACAAAATAATTAGGTTTTACCCTTTGTTAGGTTGCATGAGAAAAAGTACTCGTTTCAAAGTTATAAAGTTTGGGCACACATGAGTAGTATAATGTTGGTCGGTTGTGGTTCTTGTGAACGTTGGCAACTATACGTTGCAAATTTACACTCTCGGGGCATAATAGAACAAAATAATTAGGTTTTACTCTTTGTTCGATTGAATGAGAAAAAGTACAGTTTCCAAAGTTATACTGTTAGGGCACAACTGAGTAGTCTAATGTTGGTCCGGTTTTAGTTTTTGTGAACGTTATCGTCGATACGTTGTAAATTTACACTCTCGGGGCATAATAGAACAAAATAATTTGGTTTTACTCTTTGTTCGATTGAATGAGAAAAAGTACTGTTTCCAAAGTTATACTGTTAGGGCACAAATGAGTAGTCTAATATTGGTCCGGTTTTGGTTCTTGTGAACGATGGCATCGATACGTTGCAAATTTACACTCTCGGGGCATAATAGAACAAAATAATTAGGTTTTACTCTTTGTTCGATTGAATGAAAAAAAGTGCTGTTTCCAAAGTTATACTGTTAGGGCACAACTGAGTAGTCTAATGTTGGTCCGGTTTTGGTTTTTGTGAACGTTGGCATCGATACGTTGCAAATTTACACTCTCGGGGCATAATAGAACAAAATATTTAGGTTTTACTCTTTGTTCGGTTGCATGAGAAAAAGTACTCGTTTCAAAGTTGTAAAGTTAGGGCACAAATGAGTAGTATAATGTTGGTCCGGTTTTGGTTCTTGTGAACGTTGGCATCGATACGTTGCAAATTTACACTCTCGGGGCATAATAGAACAAAATAATTAGGTTTTACTCTTTGTTCGATTGAATGAGAAAAATCTTATTACCAAAGTTATACTGTTAGGGCACAACTGAGTAGTCTAATATTGGTCCGGTTTTGGTTCTTGTGAATGTTGGCATCGATACGTTTCAAATTTACACTCTCGGGGCATAATAGAACAAAATGCTTAGGTTTTAATCTTTGTTCGATTGAATGAGAAAAAGTAGTGTTTCCAAAGTTATATTGTTTGCGCACAACTGAGTAGTCTATTCTTGGTCCGGTTTTGGTTCTTGTGAACGTTAGCATCGATACGTTGCAAATTTACACTCTCGGGGCATAATAGAACAAAATAATTAGGTTTTACTCTTTGTTCGATTGAACGCGAAAAAGTACTGTTTCCAAAGTTATACTGTTAGTGCACAACTGAGTAGTCTAATGTTGGTCCGGTTTTGGTTCTTGTGAACGTTGGCATCGATACGTTGCGAATTTACACTCTCGGGGCATAATAGAACAAAATAATTAGGTTTTATTCTTTGTTAGGTTGCATGAGAAAAAGTACTCGTTTCAAAGTTGTAAAGTTAGGGCACAAATGAGTAGTATAATGTTGGTCCGGTTTTGGTTCTTGTGAACGTTGGCATCGATACGTTGCAAATTTACACTCTCGGGGCATAATAGAACAAAATAATTCGGTTTTACACTTTGTTCGATTGATTGAGAAAAAGTACTGTTTCCAAAGTTATACTGTTAGGGCAATAGAGTAGTCTAATGTTGGTCCGGTTTTGGATCTTGTGAACGTTGGCATCGATACGTTGCAAATTTACACTCTCGGGGCATAAGAGAACAAAATAATTAGGTTTTACACTTTGTTCGATTGAATGAGAAAAAGTACTGTTTCCAAAGTTATACTGTTTGCGCACAACTGAGTAGTCTATTCTTGGCCCGGTTTTGGTTCTTGTGAACGTTGGCATCGATACGTTGCAAATTTATACTCTCGGGCCATAATAGAACAAAATAATTAGGTTTTACTCTTTGTTCGATTGAATGAGAAAAAGTACTGTTTCCAAAGTTATACTGTTAGGGCACAACTGAGTAGTCTAATGTTGGTCCGGTTTTGGTTTCTTGTGAACGTTGGCATCGATACGTTGCAAATTTACAATCTCGGGGCATAAGAGAACAAAATAATTGGGTTTTACTCTTTGTTCGATTGAATGAGAAAAAGTACTGTTTCCAAAGTTATACTGTTAGGGCACAACTGAGTAGTCTAATGTTGGTCCGGTTTTGGTTTCTTGTGAACGTTGGCATCGATACGTTGCAAATTTACAATCTCGGGGCATAATAGAACAAAATAATTAGGTTTTACTCTTTGTTCGGTTGCATGAGAAAAAGTACTCGTTTCAAAGTTGTAAAGTTAGGGCACAAATGAGTAGTCTAATGTTGGTCCGGTTTTGGTTTTTGTGAACGTTGGCATCGATACGATGCAAATTTACACTCTCGGGGCATAATAGAACAAAATAATTAGGTTTTACTCTTTGTTCGATTGAATGAGAAAAAGTACTGTTACCAAAGTTATACTGTTAGGGCACAACTGAGTAGTCTAATGTTGGTCCGCTTTTGGTTCTTGTGAATGTTGGCATCGATACGTTTCAAATTTACACTCTCGGGGCATAATAGAACAAAATGCTTAGGTTTTAATCTTTGTTCGATTGAATGAGAAAAAGTACTGTTTCCAAAGTTATACTGTTTGGGCACAACTGAGTAGTCTATTCTTGGTCCGGTTTTGGTTCTTGTGAACGTTAGCATCGATACGTTGCAAATTTACACTCTCGGGGCATAATAGAACAAAATAATTAGGTTTTACTCTTTGTTCGATTGAACGCGAAAAAGTACTATTTCCAAAGTTATACTGTTAGTGCACAAGAGTAGTCTAATGTTGGTCCGGTTTTGGTTCTTGTGAACGTTGGCATCGATACGTTGCAAATTTACACTCTCGGGGCATAATAGAACAAAATAATTAGGTTTTATTCTTTGTTAGGTTGCATGAGAAAAAGTACTCGTTTCAAAGTTGTAAAGTTAGGGCACAAATGAGTAGTATAATGTTGGTCCGGTTTTAGTTTTGTGAACGTTGGCATCTATACGTTGCAAATTTACACTCTCGGGGCATAAGAGAACAAAATAATTAGGTTTTACACTTTGTTCGATTGAATGAGAAAAAGTACTATTTCCAAAGTTATACTGTTAGGGCAATTGAGTAGTCTAATGTTGGTCCGGTTTTGGATCTTGTGAACGTTGGCATCGATACATTGCAAATTTACACTCTCGGGGCATAATAGAACAAAATAATTAGGTTTTACTCTTTGTTCGGTTGCATGAGAAAAAGTACTCGTTTCAAAGTTGTAAAGTTAGGGCACAAATGAGTAGTCTAATGTTGGTCCGGTTTTGGTTTTTGTGAACGTTGGCATCGATACGTTGCAAATTTACACTCTCGGGGCATAATAGAACAAAATAATTAGGTTTTACTCTTTGTTCGATTGAATGAGAAAAAGTACTGTTACCAAAGTTATACTGTTAGGGCACAACTGAGTAGTCTAATGTTGGTCCGGTTTTGGATCTTGTGAACGTTGGCATCGATACCTTGCAAATTTACACTCTCGGGGCATAATAGAACAAAATGCTTAGGTTTTAATCTTTGTTCGATTGAATGAGAAAAAGTAGTGTTTCCAAAGTTATATTGTTTGCGCACAACTGAGTAGTCTATTCTTGGTTCGGTTTTGGTTCTTGTGAACGTTGGCGTCGATACGTTGCAAATTTACACTCTCGGGGCATAATAGAACAAAATAATTAGGTTTTACTCTTTGTTCGATTGAACGCGAAAAAGTACTGTTTCCAAAGTTATACTGTTAGTGCACAACTGAGTAGTCTAATGTTGGTCCGGTTTTGGTTCTTGTGAACGTTGGCATCGATACGTTGCGAATTTACACTCTCGGGGCATAAGAGAACAAAATAATTGGGTTTTACTTTTTGTTCGATTGAATGAGAAAAAGTACTGTTTCCAAAGTTATACTGTTAGGGCACAAATGAGTAGTATAATGTTGGTCCGGTTTTGGTTTTTGTGAACGTTGGCATCGATACGTTGCAAATTTACACTCTCGGGGCATAATAGAACAAAATAATTAGGCTTTACTCTTTGTTCGGTTGCATGAGAAAAAGTACTCGTTTCAAAGTTGTAAAGTTAGGGCACAAATGAGTAGTCTAATGTTGGTCCGGTTTTGGTTTTTGTGAACGTTGGCATCGATACGATGCAAATTTACACTCGGGGCATAAAAGAACAAAATAATTGGGTTTTACTCTTTGTTTGATTGAATGAGAAAAATCTTGTTTCCAAAGTTATCTTGCTAGGGCACAAATGAGTAGTCTAATATTGGTCGGTTTTGGATCTTGTGAACGTTGGCATCGATACATTGCAAATTTACACTCTCAAAATAATTAGGTTTTACACTTTGTTCGATTGAATGAGAAAAAGTAGTGTTTCCAAAGTTATACTGTTTGCGCACAACTAAGTAGTCTATTCTTGGCCCGGTTTTGGTTCTTGTGAGCGTTGGAATCGATACGTTGCAAATTTATACTCTCGGGCCATAATAGAACAAAATAATTAGGTTTTACTCTTTGTTCGATTGAATGAGAAAAAGTACTGTTTCCAAAGTTATACTGTTAGGGCACAACTGAGTAGTCTAATGTTGGTCTGGTTTTGGTTCTTGTGAATGTTGGCATCGATACGTTGCAAATTTACACTCTCGGGGCATAAGAGAACAAAATAATTGGGTTTTACTCTTTGTTCGATTGAATGAGAAAAAGTAGTGTTTCCAAAGTTATACTGTTAGGGCACAAATGAGTAGTATAATTTTGGTCCGGTTTTGGTTCTTGTGAACGTTGGCATCGATACGTTGCAAATTTACACTCTCGGGGCATAATAGAACAAAATAATTAGGTTTTACTCTTTGTTCGGTTGCATGAAAAAAAATCTTGTTTCCAAAGTTATCTTTGTTAGGCTACAAGCGAGTAGTCTAATGTTGGTCCGGTTTTGGTTTTTGTGAACGTTGGCATCGATATGTTGCAAATTTACACTCTCGGGGCATAATAGAACAAAATAATTAGGTTTTACCCTTTGTTAGGTTGCATGAGAAAAAGTACTCGTTTCAAAGTTATAAAGTTTGGGCACACATGAGTAGTATAATGTTGGTCCGGTTTTGGTTCTTTTGAACGTTGGCAACTATACGTTGCAAATTTACACTCTCGTGGCATAATAGAACAAAATAGTTACGTTTTACTCTTTGTTCGATTGAATGAGAAAAAGTACTGTTTCCAAAGTTATACTGTTAGGGCACAACTGAGTAGTCTAATGTTGGTCCGGTTTTAGTTTTTGTGAACGTTATCGTCGATACGTTGCAAATTTACACTCTCGGGGCATAATAGAACAAAATAATTTGGTTTTACTCTTTGTTCGATTGAATGAGAAAAAGTACTGTTTCCAAAGTTATACTGTTAGGGCACAAATGAGTAGTCTAATATTGGTCCGGTTTTGGTTCTTGTGAACGTTGGCATCGATATGTTGCAAATTTAAACTCTCGGGGCATAATAGAACAAAATAATTAGGTTTTACCCTTTGTTAGGTTGCATGAGAAAAAGTACTCGTTTCAAAGTTGTAAAGTTTGGGCACACATGAGTAGTATAATGTTGGTCCGGTTTTGGTTCTTTTGAACGTTGGCAACTATACGTTGCAAATTTACACTCTCGTGGCATAATAGAACAAAATAATTAGGTTTTACTCTTTATTCGATTGAATGAGAAAAAGTACTATTTCCAACGTTATACTGTTAGGGCACAACTGAGTAGTCTAATGTTGGTTCGGTTTTGGTTTTTGTGAACGTTATCGTCGATACGTTGCAAATTTACACTCTCGGGGCATAATAGAACAAAATAATTTGGTTTTACTCTTTGTTCGATTGAATGAGAAAAAGTACTGTTTCCAAAGTTATACTGTTAGGGCACAAATGAGTAGTCTAATATTGGTCCGGTTTTGGTTCTTGTGAACGATGGCATCGATACGTTGCAAATTTACACTCTCGGGGCATAATAGAACAAAATAATTAGGTTTTACTCTTTGTTCGATTGAATGAAAAAAAGTGCTGTTTCCAAAGTTATACTGTTAGGGCACAACTGAGTAGTCTAATGTTGGTCCGGTTTTGGTTTTTGTGAACGTTGGCATCGATACGTTGCAAATTTACACTCTCGGGGCCTAGCAGAACAAAATAATTAGGTTTTACTCTTTGTTCGGTTGCATGAGAAAAAGTACTCGTTTCAAAGTTGTAAAGTTAGGGCACAAATGAGTAGTCTAATGTTGGTCCGGTTTTGGTTCTTGTGAACGTTGGCATCGATACGTTGCAAATTTACACTCTCGGGGCATAATAGAACAAAATAATTAGGTTTTACTCTTTGTTCGATTGAATGGGAAAAATCTTGTTACCAAAGTTATCTTTGTTAGGGCTCAGTAGTCTAATATTGGTCCGGTTTTGGTTCTTGTGAATGTTGGCATCGATACGTTTCAAATTTACACCCTCGGGGTATAATAGAACAAAATGCTTAGGTTTTAATCTTTGTTCGATTGAATGAGAAAAAGTAGTGTTTCCAAAGTTATACTGTTTGCGCACAACTGAGTAGTCTATTCTTTGTCCGGTTTTGGTTCTTGTGAACGTTGGCATCGATACGTTGCATATTTACACTCTCGGGGCATAATAGAACAAAATAATTAGGTTTTACTCTTTGTTCGATTGAATGCGAAAAAGTACTCGTTTCAAAGTTGTAAAGTTAGGGCACAAATGAGTAGTCTAATGTTGGTCCGGTTTTGGTTTTTGTGAACGTTGGCATCGATACGATGCAAATTTACACTCTCGGGGCATAATAGAACAAAATAATTAGGTTTTACTCTTTGTTCGATTGAATGAGAAAAAGTACTGTTACCAAAGTTATCTTTGTTAGGGCACAATTGAGTGGTCTATTGTTGGTCGGTTTTGGATCTTGTGAACGTTGGCATCGATACATTGCAAATTTACACTCTCGGGGCATAAGAGAACAAAATAATTAGGTTTTACACTTTGTTCGATTGAATGAGAAAAAGTAGTGTTTCCAAAGTTATACTGTTTGCGCACAACTGAGTAGTCTATTCTTGGACCGGTTTTGGTTCTTGTGAACGTTGGCATCGATACGTTGCAAATTTACACTCTCGGGGCATAATAGAACAAAATAATTAGGTTTTACTCTTTGTTCGATTGAATGAGAAAAAGTACTGTTTCCAAAGTTATTCTGTTAGGGCACAACTGAGTAGTCTAATGTTGGTCCGGTTTTGGTTCTTGTGAATGTTGGCATCGATACGTTGCAAATTTACACTCTCGGGGCATAAGAGAACAAAATAATTGGGTTTTACTCTTTGTTCGATTGAATGAGAAAAAGTACTGTTTCCAAAGTTATACTATTAGGGCACAAATGAGTAGTATAATTTTGGTCCGGTTTTGGTTTTTGTGAACGTTGGCATCGATACGTTGCAAATTTACACTCTCGGGGCATAATAGAACAAAATAATTAGGTTTTACTCTTTGTTCGGTTGCATGAGAAAAAGTACTCGTTTCAAAGTTGTAAAGTTAGGGCACAAATGAGTAGTCTAATGTTGGTCCGGTTTTGGTTCTTGTGAACGTTGGCATCGATACGTTGCAAATTTACACTCTCGGGGCATAATAGAACAAAATAATTAGGTTTTACTCTTTGTTTGATTGAATGAGAAAAAGTACTGTTTCCAAAGTTATACTGCTAGGGCACAAATGAGTAGTCTAATATTGGTCCGGTTTTGGATCTTGTGAACGTTGGCATCGATACATTGCAAATTTACACTCTCGGGGCATAAGAGAATAAAATAATTAGGTTTTACACTTTGTTCGATTGAATGAGAAAAAGTAGTGTTTCCAAAGTTATCTTTGTTTTGCGCACAACTGAGTAGTCTATTCTTGGCCCGGTTTTGGTTCTTGTGAACGTTGGCATCGATACGTTGCAAATTTATACTCTCGGGCCATAATAGAACAAAATAATTAGGTTTTACTCATTGTTCGATTGAATGAGAAAAAGTACTGTTTCCAAAGTTATACTGTTAGGGCACAACTGAGTAGTCTAATGTTGGTCCGGTTTTGGTTCTTGTGAATGTTGGCATCGATACGTTGCAAATTTACACTCTCGGGGCATAAGAGAACAAAATAATTGGGTTTTACTCTTTGTTCGATTGAATGAGAAAAAGTACTGTTTCCAAAGTTATACTGTTAGGGCACAAATGAGTAGTCTAATATTGGTCCGGTTTTGGTTCTTGTGAACGATGGCATCGATACGTTGCAAATTTACACTCTCGGGGCATAATAGAACAAAATAATTAGGTTTTACTCTTTGTTCGATTGAATGAGAAAAAGTACTGTTTCCAAAGTTATACTGTTAGGGCACAACTGAGTAGTCTAATGTTGGTTCGGTTTTGGTTTTTGTGAACGTTATCGTCGATACGTTGCAAATTTACACTCTCGGGGCATAATAGAACAAAATAATTTGGTTTTACTCTTTGTTCGATTGAATGAGAAAAAGTACTGTTTCCAAAGTTGTAAAGTTAGGGCACAAATGAGTAGTCTAATGTTGGTCCGGTTTTGGTTCTTGTGAACGTTGGCATCGATACGTTGCAAATTTACACTCTCGGGGCATAATAGAACAAAATAATTTGGTTTTACTCTTTGTTCGATTGAATGAGAAAAAGTATTGTTACCAAAGTTATACTGTTAGGGCACAACTGAGTAGTCTAATATTGGTCCGGTTTTGGTTCTTGTGAATGTTGGCATCGATACGTTTCAAATTTACACTCTCGGGGTATAATAGAACAAAATGCTTAGGTTTTAATCTTTGTTCGATTGAATGAGAAAAAGTAGTGTTTCCAAAGTTATACTGTTTGCGCACAACTGAGTAGTCTATTCTTGGTCCGGTTTTGGTTCTTGTGAACGTTGGCATCGATACGTTGCATATTTACACTCTCGGGGCATAATAGAACAAAATAATTAGGTTTTACTCTTTGTTCGATTGAATGCGAAAAAGTACTCGTTTCAAAGTTGTAAAGTTAGGGCACAAATGAGTAGTCTAATGTTGGTCCGGTTTTGGTTTTTGTGAACGTTGGCATCGATACGATGCAAATTTACACTCTCGGGGCATAATAGAACAAAATAATTAGGTTTTACTCTTTGTTCGATTGAATGAGAAAAAGTACTGTTACCAAAGTTATACTGTTAGGGCACAATTGAGTAGTCTAATGTTGGTCCGGTTTTGGATCTTGTGAACGTTGGCATCGATACATTGCAAATTTACACTCTCGGGGCATAAGAGAACAAAATAATTAGGTTTTACACTTTGTTCGATTGAATGAGAAAAAGTAGTGTTTCCAAAGTTATACTGTTTACTAAGTAGTCTATTCTTGGCCCGGTTTTGGTTCTTGTGAACGTTGGCATCGATACGTTGCAAATTTATACTCTCGGGCCATAATAGAACAAAATAATTAGGTTTTACTCTTTGTTCGATTGAATGAGAAAAAAATCTTTCCAAAGTTATTACGTTAGGGCACAAGGCGAGTAGTCTAATGTTGGTCCGGTTTTGGTTCTTGTGAATGTTGGCATCGATACGTTGCAAATTTACACTCTCGGGGCATAAGAGAACAAAATAATTGGGTTTTACTCTTTGTTCGATTGAATGAGAAAAAGTACTGTTTCCAAAGTTATACTATTAGGGCACAAATGAGTAGTATAATTTTGGTCCGGTTTTGGTTCTTGTGAACGTTGGCATCGATACGTTGCAAATTTACACTCTCGGGGCATAATAGAACAAAATAATTAGGTTTTACTCTTTGTTCGGTTGCATGAGAAAAAGTACTCGTTTCAAAGTTGTAAAGTTAGGGCACAAATGAGTAGTCTAATGTTGGTCCGGTTTTGGTTTTTGTGAACGTTGGCATCGATACGTTGCAAATTTACACTCCCGGGGCATAAAAGAACAAAATAATTGGGTTTTACTCTTTGTTTGATTGAATGAGAAAAAGTACTGTTTCCAAAGTTATACTGCTAGGGCACAAATGAGTAGTCTAATATTGGTCCGGTTTTGGATCTTGTGAACGTTGGCATCGATACATTGCAAATTTACACTCTCGGGGCATAAGAGAATAAAATAATTAGGTTTTACACTTTGTTCGATTGAATGAGAAAAAGTAGTGTTTCCAAAGTTATACTGTTTGCGCACAACTAAGTAGTCTATTCTTGGCCCGGTTTTGGTTCTTGTGAACGTTGGCATCGATACGTTGCAAATTTATACTCTCGGCCCATAATAGAACAAAATAATTAGGTTTTACTCATTGTTCGATTGAATGAGAAAAAGTACTGTTTCCAAAGTTATACTGTTAGGGCACAACTGAGTAGTCTAATGTTGGTCCGGTTTTGGTTCTTGTGAATGTTGGCATCGATACGTTGCAAATTTACACTCTCGGGGCATAAGAGAACAAAATAATTGGGTTTTACTCTTTGTTCGATTGAATGAGAAAAAAATCTTGTTTCCAAAGTTATCTTTGTTAGGGCACAAATGAGTAGTATAATTTTGGTCCGGTTTTGGTTTTTGTGAACGTTGGCATCGATACGTTGCAAATTTACACTCTCGGGGCATAATAGAACAAAATAATTAGGCTTTACTCTTTGTTCGGTTGCATGAGAAAAAGTACTCGTTTCAAAGTTGTAAAGTTAGGGCACAAATGAGTAGTCTAATGTTGGTCCGGTTTTGGTTTTTGTGAACGTTGGCATCGATACGTTGCAAATTTACACTCCCGGGGCATAAAAGAACAAAATAATTGGGTTTTACTCTTTGTTTGATTGAATGAGAAAAAGTACTGTTTCCAAAGTTATACTGCTAGGGCACAAATGAGTAGTCTAATATTGGTCCGGTTTTGGATCTTGTGAACGTTGGCATCGATACATTGCAAATTTACACTCTCAAAATAATTAGGTTTTACACTTTGTTCGATTGAATGAGAAAAAGTAGTGTTTCCAAAGTTATACTGTTTGCGCACAACTAAGTAGTCTATTCTTGGCCCGGTTTTGGTTCTTGTGAACGTTGGCATCGATACGTTGCAAATTTATACTCTCGGGCCATAATAGAACAAAATAATTAGGTTTTACTCTTTGTTCGATTGAATGAGAAAAAGTACTGTTTCCAAAGTTATACAGTTAGGGCACAACTGAGTAGTCTAATGTTGGTCCGGTTTTGGTTCTTGTGAATGTTGGCATCGATACGTTGCAAATTTACACTCTCGGGGCATAAGAGAACAAAATAATTGGGTTTTACTCTTTGTTCGATTGAATGAGAAAAAGTATTGTTTCCAAAGTTATACTGTTAGGGCACAAATGAGTAGTATAATTTTGGTCCGGTTTTGGTTCTTGTGAACGTTGGCATCGATACGTTGCAAATTTACACTCTCGGGGCATAATAGAACAAAATAATTAGGTTTTACTCTTTGTTCGGTTGCATGAGAAAAAGTACTCGTTTCAAAGTTGTAAAGTTAGGGCACAAATGAGTAGTCTAATGTTGGTCCGGTTTTGGTTTTTATGAACGTTGGCATCGATACGATGCAAATTTACACTCTCGGGGCATAATAGAACAAAATAATTAGGTTTTACTCTTTGTTCGATTGAATGAGAAAAAGTACTGTTTCCAAAGTTATACCGTTAGGGCACAACTGAGTAGTCTAATGTTGGTCCGCTTTTGGTTCTTGTGAATGTTGGCATCGATACGTTTCAAATTTACACTCTCGGGGCATAATAGAACAAAATGCTTAGGTTTTAATCTTTGTTCGATTGAATGAGAAAAAGTAGTGTTTCCAAAGTTATATTGTTTGCGCACTTGAGTAGTCTATTCTTGGTCCGGTTTTGGTTCTTGTGAACGTTAGCATCGATACGTTGCAAATTTACACTCTCGGGGCATAATAGAACAAAATAATTAGGTTTTACTCTTTGTTCGATTGAACGAAAAATCTTGTTTCCAAAGTTATTCTGTTAGGGCACAAGTGAGTAGTCTAATGTTGGTCCGGTTTTGGTTCTTGTGAACGTTGGCATCGATACGTTGCAAATTTACACTCTCGGGGCATAAGAGAACAAAATAATTGGGTTTTACTTTTTGTTCGATTGAATGAGAAAAAGTACTGTTTCCAAAGTTATACTGTTAGGGCACAAATGAGTAGTATAATTTTGGTCCGGTTTTGGTTTTTGTGAACGTTGGCATCGATACGTTGCAAATTTACACTCTCGGGGCATAATAGAACAAAATAATTAGGCTTTACTCTTTGTTCGGTTGCATGAGAAAAAGTACTCGTTTCAAAGTTGTAAAGTTAGGGCACAAATGAGTAGTCTAATGTTGGTCCGGTTTTTGTTTTTGTGAACGTTGGCATCGATACGTTGCAAATTTACACTCCCGGGGCATAAAAGAACAAAATAATTGGGTTTTACTCTTTGTTTGATTGAATGAGAAAAAGTACTGTTTCCAAAGTTATACTGCTAGGGCACAAATGAGTAGTCTAATATTGGTCCGGTTTTGGATCTTGTGAACGTTGGCATCGATACATTGCAAATTTACACTCTCAAAATAATTAGGTTTTACACTTTGTTCGATTGAATGAGAAAAAGTAGTGTTTCCAAAGTTATACTGTTTGCGCACAACTAAGTAGTCTATTCTTGGCGGTTTTGGTTCTTGTGAGCGTTGGCATCGATACGTTGCAAATTTATACTCTCGGGCCATAATAGAACAAAATAATTAGGTTTTACTCTTTGTTCGATTGAATGAGAAAAAGTACTGTTTCCAAAGTTATACTGTTAGGGCACAACTGAGTAGTCTAATGTTGGTCCGGTTTTGGTTCTTGTGAATGTTGGCATCGATACGTTGCAAATTTACACTCTCGGGGCATAAGAGAACAAAATAATTGGGTTTTACTCTTTGTTCGATTGATTGAGAAAAAGTACTGTTTCCAAAGTTATACTGTTAGGGCACAAATGAGTAGTATAATTTTGGTCCGGTTTTGGTTCTTGTGAACGTTGGCATCGATAGGTTGCAAATTTACACTCTCGGGGCATAATAGAACAAAATAATTAGGTTTTACTATTTGTTCGATTGAATGAAAAAAAGTACTGTTTCCAAAGTTATACTGTTAGGGCACAACTGAGTAGTCTAATGTTGGTCCGGTTTTGGTTTTTGTGAACGTTGGCATCGATATGTTGCAAATTTACACTCTCGGGGCATAATAGAACAAAATAATTAGGTTTTACCCTTTGTTAGGTTGCATGAGAAAAAGTACTCGTTTCAAAGTTATAAAGTTTGGGCACACATGAGTAGTATAATGTTGGTCCGGTTTTGGTTCTTTTGAACGTTGGCAACTATACGTTGCAAATTTACACTCTCGTGGCATAATAGAACAAAATAGTTACGTTTTACTCTTTGTTCGATTGAATGAGAAAAAGTACTGTTTCCAAAGTTATACTGTTAGGGCACAACTGAGTAGTCTAATGTTGGTCCGGTTTTGGTTTTTGTGAACGTTGGCATCGATACGTTGCAAATTTACACTCTCGGGGCATAAAAGAACAAAATAATTGGGTTTTACTCTTTGTTTGATTGAATGAGAAAAAGTACTGTTTCCAAAGTTATACTGCTAGGGCACAAATGAGTAGTCTAATATTGGTCCGGTTTTGGATCTTGTGAACGTTGGCATCGATACATTGCAAATTTACACTCTCAAAATAATTAGGTTTTACACTTTGTTCGATTGAATGAGAAAAAGTAGTGTTTCCAAAGTTATACTGTTTGCGCACAACTAAGTAGTCTATTCTTGGCCCGGTTTTGGTTCTTGTGAACGTTGGCATCGATACGTTGCAAATTTATACTCTCGGGCCATAATAGAACAAAATAATTAGGTTTTACTCTTTGTTCGATTGAATGAGAAAAAGTACTGTTTCCAAAGTTATACAATTAGGGCACAACTGAGTAGTCTAATGTTGGTCCGGTTTTGGTTCTTGTGAACGTTGGCATCGATACGTTGCAAATTTACACTCTCGGGGCATAAGAGAACAAAACAATTCGGTTTTACTCTTTGTTCGATTGAATGAGAAAAAGTACTGTTTCCAAAGTTTTACTGTTAGGGCACAAATGAGTAGTCTAATTTTGGTCCGGTTTTGGTTCTTGTGAACGTTGGCATCGATAGGTTGCAAATTTACACTCTCGGGGCATAATAGAACAAAATAATTAGGTTTTACTATTTGTTCGATTGAATGAAAAAAAGTACTGTTTCCAAAGTTATACTGTTAGGGCACAACTGAGTAGTCTAATGTTGGTCCGGTTTTGGTTCTTGTGAACGTTGGCATCGATATGTTGCAAATTTACACTCTCGGGGCATAATAGAACAAAATAATTAGGTTTTACCCTTTGTTAGGTTGCATGAGAAAAAGTACTCGTTTCAAAGTTATAAAGTTTGGGCACACATGAGTAGTATAATGTTGGTCCGGTTTTGGTTCTTTTGAACGTTGGCAACTATACGTTGCAAATTTACACTCTCGTGGCATAATAGAACAAAATAGTTACGTTTTACTCTTTGTTCGATTGAATGAGAAAAAGTACTGTTTCCAAAGTTATACTGTTAGGGCACAACTGAGTAGTCTAATGTTGGTCCGGTTTTAGTTTTTGTGAACGTTATCGTCGATACGTTGCAAATTTACACTCTCGGTGCATAATAGAACAAAATAATTTGGTTTTACTCTTTGTTCGATTGAATGAGAAAAAGTACTGTTTCCAAAGTTATCTTGTTAGGGCACAAATGAGTAGTCTAATATTGGTCGTGTTTTGGTTCTTGTGAACGTTGGCATCGATATGTTGCAAATTTAAACTCTCGGGGCATAATAGAACAAAATAATTAGGTTTTACCCTTTGTTAGGTTGCATGAGAAAAAGTACTCGTTTCAAAGTTGTAAAGTTTGGGCACACATGAGTAGTATAATGTTGGTCCGGTTTTGGTTCTTTTGAACGTTGGCAACTATACGTTGCAAATTTACACTCTCGTGGCATAATAGAACAAAATAATTAGGTTTTACTCTTTATTCGATTGAATGAGAAAAAGTACTATTTCCAACGTTATACTGTTAGGGCACAACTGAGTAGTCTAATGTTGGTTCGGTTTTGGTTTTTGTGAACGTTGGCATCGATACGTTGCAAATTTACACTCTCGGGGCATAATAGAACAAAATAATTAGGTTTTACTCTTTGTTCGATTGAATGAGAAAAAGTACTGTTTCCAAAGTTATACTGTTAGGGCACAACTGAGTAGTCTAATATTGGTCCGGTTTTGGTTCTTGTGAACGATGGCATCGATACGTTGCAAATTTACACTCTCGGGGCATAATAGAACAAAATAATTAGGTTGTACTCTTTGTTCGATTGAATGAGAAAAAGTACTGTTTCCAAAGTTATACTGTTAGGGCACAACTGAGTAGTATAATGTTGGTCCGGTTTTGGTTCTTGTGAACGTTGGCATCGATACGTTGCAAATTTACACTCTCGGGGCCTAATAGAACAAAATAATTTGGTTTTACTCTTTGTTCGGTTGAATGAGAAAAAGTACTCGTTTCAAAGTTGTAAAGTTAGGGCACAACTGAGTAGTCTAATGTTGGTCCGGTTTTGGTTCTTGTGAACGTTGGCATCGATACGTTGCAAATTTACACTCTCGGGGCATAATAGAACAAAATAATTAGGTTTTACTCTTTGTTCGATTGAATGAGAAAAAGTACTGTTACCAAAGTTATACTGTTAGGGCACAACTGAGTAGTCTAATATTGGTCCGGTTTTGGTTCTTGTGAATGTTGGCATCGATACGTTTCAAATTTACACTCTCGGGGTATAATAGAACAAAATGCTTAGGTTTTAATCTTTGTTCGATTGAATGAGAAAAAGTAGTGTTTCCAAAGTTATACTGTTTGCGCACAACTGAGTAGTCTATTCTTGGTCCGGTTTTGGTTCTTGTGAACGTTGGCATCGATACGTTGCATATTTACACTCTCGGGGCATAATAGAACAAAATAATTAGGTTTTACACTTTGTTCGATTGAATGCGAAAAAGTACTCGTTTCAAAGTTGTAAAGTTAGGGCACAAATGAGTAGTCTAATGTTGGTCCGGTTTTGGTTTTTGTGAACGTTGGCATCGATACGATGCAAATTTACACTCTCGGGGCATAATAGAACAAAATAATTAGGTTTTACTCTTTGTTCGATTGAATGAGAAAAAGTACTGTTACCAAAGTTATACTGTTAGGGCACAACTGAGTAGTCTAATGTTGGTCCGGTTTTGGATCTTGTGAACGTTGGCATCGATACCTTGCAAATTTACACTCTCGGGGCATAAGAGAACAAAATAATTAGGTTTTACACTTTGTTCGATTGAATGAGAAAAAGTAGTGTTTCCAAAGTTATCTTTGTTTTGCGCACAACTGAGTAGTCTAATCTTTGTCCGATTTTGGTTCTTGTGAACGTTGGCATCGATACGTTGCAAATTTACACTCTCGGGGCATAATAGAACAAAATAATTAGGTTTTACTCTTTGTTCGATTGAATGAGAAAAAGTACTGTTTCCAAAGTTATACTGTTAGGGCACAACTGAGTAGTCTAATGTTGGTCTGGTTTTGGTTCTTGTGAATGTTGGCATCGATACGTTGCAAATTTACACTCTCGGGGCATAAGAGAACAAAATAATTGGGTTTTACTCTTTGTTCGATTGAATGAGAAAAAGTACTGTTTCCAAAGTTATACTATTAGGGCACAAATGAGTAGTATAATTTTGGTCCGGTTTTGGTTCTTGTGAACGTTGGCATCGATACGTTGCAAATTTACACTCTCGGGGCATAATAGAACAAAATAATTAGGTTTTACTCTTTGTTCGGTTGCATGAGAAAAAGTACTCGTTTCAAAGCTGTAAAGTTAGGGCACAAATGAGTAGTCTAATGTTGGTCCGGTTTTGGTTTTTGTGAACGTTGGCATCGATACGTTGCAAATTTACACTCCCGGGGCATAAAAGAACAAAATAATTGGGTTTTACTCTTTGTTTGATTGAATGAGAAAAAGTACTGTTTCCAAAGTTATACTGCTAGGGCACAAATGAGTAGTCTAATCTTGGTCCGGTTTTGGATCTTGTGAACGTTGGCATCGATACATTGCAAATTTACACTCTCAAAATAATTAGGTTTTACACTTTGTTCGATTGAATGAGAAAAAGTAGTGTTTCCAAAGTTATACTGTTTGCGCACAACTAAGTAGTCTATTCTTGGCCCGGTTTTGGTTCTTGTGAACGTTGGCATCGATACGTTGCAAATTTATACTCTCGGGCCATAATAGAACAAAATAATTAGGTTTTACTCTTTGTTCGATTGAATGAGAAAAAGTACTGTTTCCAAAGTTATACTGTTAGGGCTGCGAGTAGTCTAATGTTGGTCGGTTTTGGTTCTTGTGAATGTTGGCATCGATACGTTGCAAATTTACACTCTCGGGGCATAAGAGAACAAAATAATTGGGTTTTACTCTTTGTTCGATTGATTGAGAAAAATCTTGTTTCCAAAGTTATACTGTTAGGGCACAAATGAGTAGTATAATTTTGGTCCGGTTTTGGTTCTTGTGAACGTTGGCATCGATACGTTGCAAATTTACACTCTCGGGGCATAATAGAACAAAATAATTAGGTTTTACTCTTTGTTCGATTGAATGAAAAAAAGTACTGTTTCCAAAGTTATACTGTTAGGGCACAACTGAGTAGTCTAATGTTGGTCCGGTTTTGGTTTTTGTGAACGTTGGCATCGATATGTTGCAAATTTACACTCTCGGGGCATAATAGAACAAAATAATTAGGTTTTACCCTTTGTTAGGTTGCATGAGAAAAAGTACTCGTTTCAAAGTTATAAAGTTTGGGCACACATGAGTAGTATAATGTTGGTCCGGTTTTGGTTCTTTTGAACGTTGGCAACTATACGTTGCAAATTTACACTCTCGTGGCATAATAGAACAAAATAGTTACGTTTTACTCTTTGTTCGATTGAATGAGAAAAAGTACTGTTTCCAAAGTTATACTGTTAGGGCACAACTGAGTAGTCTAATGTTGGTCCGGTTTTAGTTTTTGTGAACGTTATCGTCGATACGTTGCAAATTTACACTCTCGGTGCATAATAGAACAAAATAATTTGGTTTTACTCTTTGTTCGATTGAATGAGAAAAAGTACTGTTTCCAAAGTTATACTGTTAGGGCACAAATGAGTAGTCTATTATTGTTCGGTTTTGGTTCTTGTGAACGTTGGCATCGATATGTTGCAAATTTAAACTCTCGGGGCATAATAGAACAAAATAATTAGGTTTTACCCTTTGTTAGGTTGCATGAGAAAAAGTACTCGTTTCAAAGTTGTAAAGTTTGGGCACACATGAGTAGTATAATGTTGGTCCGGTTTTGGTTCTTGTGAACGTTGGCAACTATACGTTGCAAATTTACACTCTCGTGGCATAATAGAACAAAATAATTAGGTTTACTCTCTTTATTCGATTGAATGAGAAAAAGTACTATTTCCAACGTTATACTGTTAGGGCACAACTGAGTAGTCTAATGTTGGTTCGGTTTTGGTTTTTGTGAACGTTATCGTCGATACGTTGCAAATTTACACTCTCGGGGCATAATAGAACAAAATAATTAGGTTTTACTCTTATGTTCGATTGAATGAGATATCATGCTTTTGTTTCAAAGTTATCTTATGTTAGGGCGCTTACAATGTTGCTTTTGGTTCTTGTGGGCCTAGTGGAGCACGTTGCAAATGTACACACTCGAGGATCACGCCCTCTTTTTCTAATGTGTTTCAGAGCCTTCGGCACCGGCGGAGGCACGGGATCGCGGCAAGCGAGTCGCCTAGATAGCTAGCCTCTTTGCCACTTTTGTTTAGGTGGTTCTTCCTCTCTTTTTGTGTTGTGAGAGAGTGATCTTTTGTATCCGGTGATAGAGACCACCATGTATTATATTAGTTTTCGCTTTGGGATCCTTAGTTGTTGCTCGTGGAGGTTACTGTTGTATTACTCTTTTATAGTTCTTAGTGGATTTGGTACTTTATTTTTAGTCACTTCTTTTATGCTTAATTGTTTAGAATTCTAGTTGTTATACTGCTCTAATACTTCTAGATTCTTTTATTTTGTTGGTCAATTATTGTTTTTTTGTTAGACGCCTTGTATGTTGTAGACATACGGCGGGTCTGGGCACGCGCCGGGCGGGCTTCCGCTGGGTCCCGGGGCATGACAGCATGCAAGGAAAGTCATCTAACCATACCAACCCTATCATGCATGAAAACTATACATATATACATTCATAGGCAATATGATCAACACTTATTCTTAGACATAAAAGGGAGCCCAACGGCTTCGGATAGCACCCCCCACCTTTTGGGATGTTCCTTGAAGCAACAACGTCGCTCTCGTTGCCTCCTATCTCAACTTTGACTCCCCGGGCCAATTTCGAAGCTGCAAGCCCTTGTTTGGCTCGGATCACTTAAACCATTCGTCGGATCGACGAACCGTCGCTTCCCACGCGTTCGTGGACCTATCAATACCTTAGAAATGAGGTAAAAATAGATCAATACCAACTATTTAGAAAACCCCCAATTTGAGCCCTAGATTTTGCCCCGAGCAAAATCCCGCGTTAGAGCTCGAATCGATTGTGCAAATCACTTCTTCGAGATGCTAGGGTTCCATAAAAATTATCCCCAAAGGATAAAATCCATCCTAGCAAAGTCTACCATGAGAGCTCTCAAGAGCTTACCTCAAGTAGAAGCCCTAATGGTGGAGAAGATGGTGAAGAAGAGACTAGGCTTGCTCCCAGCGTAATACTCTTCCAATCCTTCCTTCTTCTTCTCCTTCTCCTTCTTTTTCTTCTTCTTTCTAGAGAGAGAGGGGGAGAGTGTGAGTGTTTGTGTGTGTGTGTATGAACTGAGGGAGAGGGAAAGGAAATGCTCTCTTAACCCTCTATTGTAACAAGATGCTAAAAGCCCCCTCAACTATGCAAACTGCACCAAACTGGGCATTTTTCGCACCTGGAGACCGGTCCTGGGATATGGAGACCGGTCCCAGTAAGCCTCAGCCAAACAATTAAGGACTTAGCCAAATTTTTAGATTTTTCGCCAATTTTTTTGTATAGGAGACCGGTCCCTGTACTTGAGAGACCGGTCCCCGAAAGGTCCAGAATTCCAGCATTTTAGGACTTGGCCAAATTTTCAGCTTTTTCACCCTCGGGGTCCGTTTTTGTCCGTTTTCGCTCGTTTGACCTCCGATTCGTTTCAAATCGAACCGAGACTTCCCAAGCATGTTTTCGAACACGTTTTCATCATCTTTTCATCCACGCTAATGTCGGATTTAGCTCACGACCCAATATAGCTTTTCGGGTTCCGTTTTCGCGCCTATGCGCACAAAACGCTCGAATGCTTCCGAACTTCACCGGGAGCAACTCCGATGCACTTTTTGCCTTCGGATCAACTTCGAACTTTCCTAAATCCATCCACTCGACAATCAGTCGATTCTAGACGTGGTGCAACTCTCGGATTTGGAGAATTCATTTCCTTACAGGGTGACCCTTGGGAAGTTGGGGCGTCACACTTTAATTACATAAAAAACCATCTAAAATTATCATTATAAAAAATACTCCTCTAATTTAGAAACTATCATAAACACATATATTGATAAAAATTAAATCTAAAAACTAAATAAAATTTTGATTTTACTCGTTGTCTACTATCTATACCTTTTAGTTTAAATTTATTTTTTTTCTTTGAAAATATTATAATACAATTAAATATAAGCCTATTGAAACTAGTTAATTAGAACAACCAAACGTACAAAAATAGTATACAAAAAATTCATGGTAATTTAAAGAAAGAAGAAAATAAATTCACAATAACATATATTTTTAGTTTCAATTAATTATAAATTAAGATCAACATAAAACCCATATATTATCGAATTAAAAGAAAAAAAGTTTAAATACACCGAAATGACGTTCACAAGATTGAATCATAAACAAAAATCAAATTAGTTTTTGAGAAGAAATAAATTTATCACCCCAACATTATACCATACAATTAATTATAAAATTTAGAGATCTTGGTACCAACAAGAGATGTCAACGGACCCTAATCCGAACCCCAACCCGAACCTGAACCACAACCCGAGACCCGAATCCGAACCCCAACCCAAACCCAAACCCGACGGATTTTAAAAATCCAAATCCAAACCGGAACTCGACCACAAATCCGAAACCCGAATCCGAATCTGAATCCGAATCCGAATTCGAAAATTCTCACCTGAAACAATTATTTCGTTTTTCAATATTTTAAAATATATTATATTAAATCTAAGTTTTTAAAATATAAATTCAAATATTGTAGTGTCCTTGATGCTTCACTGTTCGCGAGATTTCAGCATCTGAGACTTGTCGACACGCCGGGAGAGTGTTGGGACAAGTTGGAATCGTTTTGGCGCGAATTGGACGCAAAACGGACTCGGCGCAATGCGAGAGTGGTGTTCTGACACTAACATCCGCAAAGTGCAGAATTTCAATGTTGAGTACCAGTGTAACGACCCAGCCCACTAGCAACAATAACTCGTTGGGCCCAACCACCGGCCCAAAAATGCTTAAGCCCAGTTATTATTACTAGTGTCCAAGTCTTATATAAACCCAATGACAAACACATTCCCATCCGATGTGGGACTATTGGGGTGTCACAGACTCCCCCCGTTAAGGCCTTGACGTCCTCGTCAGTCCAATCACACACACACAGCCCAAGAACACCCGGCGATATGAGACTCGTATCGCTAGCCTTGTCATCAGAGACCCTAGCTCGGCGAGACTCGCCACACATGTCCAGTGGTGAAGCCGGCTCGATACCAAATGTAACGACCCAGCCCACTAGCAACAATAACTCGTTGGGCCCAACCACCGGCCCAAAATACTTAAGCCCAATTATTATTCCTAGTGTCTAAGTCTCTTATAAACCAAATGACAACTCCATTTCCATCCGATATGAGACTATTGGGGTGTCACAACCGGTACCTGAGAGGAGTACCGATACCCTAGTGGGATTTTAGAACTGGATGCTCTCGGGTTAGCGCGCGTTGGATGCTGAGTATCGGTACCTACTTGTCGCGTACCGGTATAGAGCCAGAGTACCGGTACGGCATTGGGTTAGTATCGGTACCCAATGTGCGACACTGCTAGTTGAGAGGCCGAGTACAGATAACCAAGTTAGCTAGCGGTACTCCAGCTGGAAAAGTGAGTTGGTAAGAGATATTTTGGCCCTTTTAAGTGTCAATATAATCTAAATCGACCCCAATTAGGGCTGGCAAATGACCGAGCCGGCTCGCGTTCGACTCGATATTTGGCTCGCTCGAGCTCGACTCGATATTAAATGAGCCGAGCTTGAACAAAAAAAAAAAAAGGCTCTCAAAATTCATTTCAAGCCGAGCTTGAGTATTACTCGACTCGTTCGAATTAGGCTCGAAAAGCTCGAATATATATATATATATATATATATATATATATATATATATATATATATATATATATATATATATAGTAGAGCTACTATATTATCGAAAGTATAGAGGATCGGTGCTTTCGATTTTTTGATTCTTATATCCACCCCTTTAATCATTTCTTATCTTTGCATTAATACTATTATTATTTTGTTGGGACCACTCAATTATAGGGGTATTATTTAATCCTAGGGTGGACCTTACAATTCTTAATCGAAAGGTCAAAAATTTGAAAATATCAAATACTCTATATTTTTGATAGCATAATAGTTATATATATATATATATATATATATATATATATATATATATATATATATATATATATATATATATATATATATATATATATATATATATATATAGTCAATAATACGAGTTTAGTTAAAATTGGGCCAATATCGTTGGTCCATAAAAACAAACCTAATAGACAAATAAAATAGCAAAATTTTATTAAATTTATACATTTTTCTTTTCTTTCTTTTTTTTATAGAGCTCTAAATTTTCAATATGTTTCTCTCTTTCTCTTTTTCTGTCTCTCACCCTAAGTGGCCAAGCCGGAAGCCCTCCAAATTACCAAGTAATAGCATATGCCCGTTGTTGCCTACCTTGCTATTAATTGTATGCTTGAGAAAATATACATAATTTTTTTATAAGTAAAAAATTATTATTTATATATAATTTTAATTTTAGTTTATATGATTGGATAGTTTAATCCAATATTTTTCTATATAATTTATTTATTTTTAACCACATAAATAAAAATGAATAATATGGAGATTGAAGGCGGAACAGAAGACATGTGAGGCAGAAAAAATTTGACATTCAATTCATAAATTATTTTTCTTCATATTATAATACTATATTTCATATAATTAATTTGTATTTTGAACTATTAGACATATTTTTGTATCAAATTATAGATAATATTCTATACAAATTAAATTATTGATCAAATGATGTTGAGAATTTGAAGCGGCTCATTTAGGGCTCGAACTCGCTCGACTTGAAATTAGGCTCGCTCGAGCTCGGCTCGAATTAATTTCAATCCAAGCTTGAGCTTAAATTTAGGCTCGAAATTAATTTCAAGCCGAATTTGAGCCGAGGTAAGCTCGCTCGAGCTCGGCTCGTTTCCACCCCTAACCCCAATCACCTCTCTTTGTGCCAGTAGCTTGGAGAAACCATACAATTGTGAGACCCTAGATAGTACTATATATAAGATATAATAGGGCTAAACTCTTAACCCGGCTTAAGCATTTTGGGTGGTGGCAAGGCCCAAGAGGTTAAGAGAGTTAAGCGTGCTAGGACGGAAGTAGTCCTAAGATGGGTGACCCCCTGGGAAGTTGGGGCGTCACAGATGGTATCAGAGCCAATTCCCAGCCGGAAGTGTGAGATGAGTCTCGGTGAGCCGAGTGCGGATGACGGGCTAGCGAGATGAGTCTCACATCGCCTGGTACTTGTGAGTCTGAGCCTGACGAGGACGTCAGGGCTTAAGGTGGGGAGATTGTGAGACCCTAGATAGTACTATATATAAGATATAATAGGGCTAAACTCTTAACCCGGCTTAAGCATTTTGGGTGGTGGCAAGGCCCAAGAGGTTAAGAGAGTTAAGCGTGCTAGGACGGAAGTAGTCCTAGGATGGGTGACCCCCTGGGAAGTTGGGGCGTCACAACAATTCTCCTCTCCCCCTCTCTCTCTAGCTTGTTGCTTCGTTGGGTTAGAAAGTTGAAGATCGAGCTCGTTCAGCTTCTTCGCTTCCTATGTAGATCGCTCGAGCGCGTGGGTTGTCCCCGTTGAGCCGTCGGAGGTCGAGCGAGCATGCCGAGTTCTCCTATTGACTTCTAGCCGACGTTGGAAGAGCGATCGAGGTAAGTTGATGTTTACCGAAATCGTGTCAAGTGTCAGTATGTATTATGTTATGTGTAGTATCATGGTTAGTCAGTAGCTCGAATTCATTGATATGTATCGTATTTTTAAAATCTGAATTTGGAGCCTTACTTTAGAATAATTGTTACATGTTGAACTTGGAATTGACTTAGGAGAAAACACACTAAACCCTACACTGTCATTTTCTGAAAAGTTACTAGGTTTAGCTTTAGGAGTTGTTGCTAATTTGTATCACCGCTGTTAGTAAGAGGTGGATACCTAGATTAGTATAGGATGAGTTTACGCTCGAGCTGGGAGGTCGAACTCGCTTTACAGTAGTGTGTAGATGGTTTCGTACTGTCGGGTGCCGTCGCGGTTGACGGTGAACCCAGATTTCTGTCAGATTGTGTCAAGAGCACGTGAGATTTGGTTGTTAGACCAGTTAGACCCAGTTGCATTGACTACAGCCTATGAGAGTCTGATTGAGCTCGACAGAGACACGCTTGCATACTCGGTTGGGTCGCGTCCACGAGTGCCGCTCTGGAGTTTGGCTACCTTTCTTTGCATTGATGTCGTAGTTGCCTGGTTTGGACTTTGCTCTCCATCGACAGCCATCGGGGTGGTGTACGGTGTAGCTTCGATAGGCCGGACGGCTGTATCACAGTCCTTAGAGAGATTGAGAGATTGGGTCAGAGGATATCTACAGATAGCTCGTGTTGGAGAGATTGGGTCAGAGGATATCTACAGATAGCTCGTATTGGTTAGCGATAGTATAGTAGCATGTAGCTACTCTTACTATGGAGCCTTTGTCTGCTGGACTTTATACATATTGTTATGTTGTCGGGGTAGTTGCTATAGCGACTTAGCCTGTCAATCACCGACCCTGGCTTAGTCTGTCATTCGGACCCTAGCTCAACCAAAACTCATCTCACACTTTCGGCTGGTGAATTAGCTCTGATACTAAATGTAACGACCCAGCCCACTAGCAATAATAACTCGTTGGGCTCAAATACCGACCCAAAATGCTTAAGCCTAGTTATTATTTCTAGCGTCAAAGTTTCTTATATACCAAATCACATCCCCATTCCTATCCGATGTGGGATCATTAGGGTGTGACACAAGGGGTGGTGCTTTTCAGTTTTTAACCATTAGATGGGGAGATATAGGGTTGAGATGATGGTGGTAGGTGGCGGTAGATGGAATAGTGTTTGATCAAAAGGGTATTAGTAATTAAGGAGTAGATCCAAGGACTAAAAACTTAATTAATTGATCATACCTGTTCATAGAATATATTGGGAATATTCTTTTATTCCTTCAATTCCTTTATAGATGGATAAAAATGCTATTTTTTGTTAAGGATTTTGTGTTGGCAAGTTTCGTGAATTGAGTCGGAGTCTTGAAGGATCGGAGCGGATCGAAGAACGGTGAAGAATCAAAGACTTCGAAGAAAGAGGAATTGGCTCACGATGAGAATCACGATGCCTAGGTAAGTTTTTAATTAGTAAATATGGTGATTCATACTTAGTTATAGGCATTAGAATCATAAATCATTATTTAACGGATTAGAAATTATATCGAAACTTTGTAATTTTCGAAAATTGGAAAATTTACAAAGTGTACGACACATGTACGACCCATTACCGTGACTGAACACATGCAGTACGGACCATCATACCCATTACCGTGACTGAATACGTACGGATACAGCCATCATACCCATTACCGGTAACAGCCTGAACCTGTACCGGTACAAGCATGATGTAGCATATCGAAAATTCGACGATAAGATCGGACTTTGGCCAAATTGACTAAAGTACGAAAATAAAATAGTCGGACATGTTCCAATTGCCATTCCAAACTTCTTGGAAAGGTTAAAAGATAGTCTAAAAGAGTTAAAAAGGTTTTGGCGTTGTTCGGCGCGAGTCGAGTCAAAACGATGCGAAAAACACAAGTGCGGGCGTTTTGTCTTGGAAATTACGAGGAGCAAAGTTGCGTCGTGTAACCAGCACAGCCGAGAGGAGAGCTCTCGGGTTTGTGAGGTTTTAGTGTTTATACCGGTACAAGCCATTTTTATACGGTATAAATCTTTGCGAAAGCAAGAGCGACTCTCGGGTTTGCCTGCGGAGCATTTTATCTCGTACAAGGCGGATTTGTCTGGGTACAAATCTTCTTGGCAGAGGCGACTCTCGGGTTTGTCTGCTGGAGCGTTTTATACCGGTACAAGACGGGCCTTGTCTTAGGTACAAAATAGATGACGACGGTTGTGAAGCTGCGCGAAATAAAAGAAGTAGAGGGGCTTTTTGGCTATTGTTACAACACAATAAGCTCTCCCACACCCCATTTCACAGCACACACACACTTACTCTCTTTTCTCTCACTTTCTCTCTCTAGAGGAGCTCTAGGGCAAGGAAGAAGAAGGAGAGGGAGTTGGAGAAGGTGGCTTGGAGCTTGTTGGAGGCTTCTTGGAGGATCTTGGAGCTCTCCTACAACAAGGGCTTGGGTTGAGCTTGCTACAAGAGGTAGGTTCTTGCAAGTTTAACCCTAGGGTTTTGGTTTTAGCTTGAGATGTGGAGTTTCTAGCTTGTTGCTAGTGTTAGAGGGCTTGTTTGGCCATGAACTCCATGAAAACTCATGAGAGCTTCATGAGCTCTAATGGTGGTTGGCTAGGGTTTGTTGTAAACCCCAAATGGATGGTTCTAATGGGTCAAGGATGGTTTTAGGGAGCTTCTAGGTTGATCTAAAGCTATATTTTGCTTGTGAATGAGATCAAAACCCTAGGTTTGACATAGGGCATTGTTGGAGCACCCAAATTTGGGGCTTTTGAACATAGGGGTTCTTGGGTCAAATTGATCTTGTAGAAACCTAATTGGGGGTATTCCCGACGCGTGGGACAACTCCGTTTAATTAAACGAAAATCCGATATAGGGGCTACTATGTAAAATGGCACGATTAGGTTCATTTTTAAAGCTGAGGTTTTTACCTAGGCCCCGGTAGGTCGTGAAACTTCTTGGGCATCCTCACAAAATTATTTTAAGGTGGGGGGTGCATTCCGGAATCATCGAATTCCCTTCTATGTCTGTTTTCACCTTTGAGCATATTATATGTATAGTATATTCATGCATGATAGGGTAGAGGTTAAATATGCTATGGTTGAACTTCAATTATTGTTCTAGTATGAAAATGAACTTAGAGATTGTAATGGAACCATAGAGGCATGAAAATTAGAACCCTACTTGTGTGAATATAGAATGGACTTGATCTTAGTCAACAAAGGTGATATTGAACATAGAGACAAGATTGGCATTGAGATAACCTTAGTTAAACATAGTTTAACTTAGTGGCATTATGGCAAGAATGATATACATGATTAGGTAGAAAACCTATCATTGACAATGGCATGGTAACTAGTGGCTATGAATCCTCAATGTGAGGATTAGATCGATACTCTTGACAAGTCTTGGCTTGAGGGAGGTCGCTCCTCCTCAAGCGGTGAGTTCCAGAACAGTCACCTAGGGGATCGTGGCCCCGACGGACGGTCCTCGGGTCTTGTAGGCTTAGAGCCTCCCCGTTCAGTGAGGGATTTTGGGTCTTGAGTTTGTTGGGGTTAACTATGTTAACCGGTAAGATTGGGTAATGAGCCAAGTAAAGTAAAGTAAAGTAAAGTATGGTAAAGAGCATGCATGCAAACATATTTAAATTCAATTATCTATCTATTTGACTCTTTCTTGGAGGCATAGTATTAGCATATATAGTTTGGTTACTATTTCTTTTCCGTTGAAATACTTATGCCTGGATAGACCTAGTGGGTAAGTCGGCGGGGTCGGTTGCCGAGCCCACTTTGGGAACTTCGTTGTAGTTCTCACACCACTAACCCCACAGTCCTAGCACGGGGGGGGCAGCGGAGGAGCGGGGCAAGGGGTTAGCGCCATAGCTAGTGGCCACCGGAGTTTGCATCTAGTCATTTCCTTTTTGGTTATACTTGTATCAACTTTATTTTGTTGAACTATAGATGTCAAGTTGTAAACATTCAAGTAAATTTTGGGAGATGACATGTCTAAAAGAAATGATGTATCGAATGCTTAAAGAATGTAATAGATTAGTTTACTTGTATTTGGTTCAAATGTAATCAAGTTCATGTGTGGTTTATATTCTAGCTTAGTGCTTACTCTTCCGCTGTGTTGTTGCTTACCTTCGTGTAAGCCTTATATAATTGCAAATTCTCTTTGATTTGTTAAATTGTACTTGTTGTTAGAGCCTTGGGCGGGCAGGGGAGGCCCTGTCCGTTCGGCGTCTGTTGACGTGGCCCGAACCCGACCAAATAGGCGGGTGGCGGGGCGTGACAGATAAAGTGGTATCAGAGCGTAAACGAAAGTAAGCAAAGGTCTAGGATTGACTTAAGAACCATAGGATTGGAGACCTTAGGGACTTAGGAAACGTTTAACGTGGATTTGGTAAACGCGAAAGCTAGTGGATTGGGTTGACGTTAAGACTTCTCTAGAAAAAATTAGAGATGAATTCAAGTATTTATTTCTGCTTAAGGAACCTTGTGGGGCGGCCGACCACATGACACCTAGAGTGGGAAATAATTTACTTATTTACTTTCGCTTAATTGGGGTAGTTATTTTGGAACGTGTAAGAGTCACGTGTATTGGGTATTAATGTGTGTGCTACGTTTCAGGACGTGATGGCACCACGGGGACGCCCTCCTAAGACGCGATCTGCGGCGGCACCACCTCCTGAGGTGCCCGAGCAGTCGGGATCGGGCGAAGTACGCGAGCTGCAAGCCCAAGTAGCGGCGTTGGCCGGGGCTATGAAGCAGCAGGCGGAGCAGCGTAGTAGGCTCCACGATTTGGTGGCTCGGCAGGCGGCGGCGGCGCCCGTGCCTCGGGACCCGACGGCACTGCTGAGCTCGCGGCACCACCTCCGGCGGCGCGGCATGCCAAGGAGCTTGTACCACCGCCGCCGGTTCGTCGGCTTCGAGATCACGACACCCCGAGGCGGAGCGGAACGGGCGGTAGCGGTGTTGACGGCTTTCAAGCGGTTAAAGCCACCAACCGTCAACGGGGAAGACAAGGACCCGTGGGTGGTCGAGACGTGGTTGATCGCTATGCAATCCTTGTTCGAGGACTTCTATACCCTCGAGCGACCCTCACAAGCAAAGTCCGGAACTCCGGAGTGCCGGCTTGTAGGGAGCGACCCTCACAAGCATGTGCGAAAGAGCACAAATGGCAACAAGTAAAGTCAAGTCTCAAGTCCAAACCTCATGTCTCAATATAGCAATAGTGACTAGCAACCCTACGGTCTAGTTCAAATATTCTCATGACACTAAATTCTCTATGTCAAGTTCATTCACGCGCGTAATGCCGCTTGATGACATTAGCTCACTATTCTACACTTTTGATGCCAAGCCAATGCCGCTTAATGACAAGGGCTTTTCTCCTATGTCATGCATAGTTCTATGTTCTCAAACACATGCCCAATTTCCTCTTAAACACATAGTTTCAAGTTTACAAATAGAATGCTACAAAGCTTCAGCTCTCACATGCATACATCGCTACTATATAGAGCAAAATTGCGTTACACATAACATATGTATCTTAAGCATTCTAAAATTCACAAATAAATCAAATAGCATGAAAATGAACTAATTTCCATTTAACCATAAGCAAATAAGCACCAATGAGAATTTCTCATTGTGCTAGGTGAGGCCAAACCCACCGTCGCTCCAAGCGTCGCTCCGAACCGCTAACGAAGCTTCGATTCCTACTCCTAGTACCCTACAAAGTAGATCCTAGGAGTTACAACCTCAAGAGATAAGTCTTGAGTTCAAACTTTAAACATCTAGGTTAAAGTCAAGAAATACTCACCTAAATGTGCAACAATCCTCTTAGAAATTCCAAAAGGAAGCTAGATCCCTCCCAAGGCAACCTAAACAAAGGTTCTAAACCATTCAAAAGGAATCTAAAAGTCCCAAATCAAAAAGCCCCAAATAAAACCCTAATTCCCAAAATCTAGGGTTTCATCTATAGAGAAGCAACCAAACTCGAATCTAAAGAAAATGGAGAAGTTGCTTACCTCTTAGAAGCTCTAATCAAGGCTCTAGAGTCACCAAAGTTGAAGATCTTCCTTCAACTAGCTCCCAAATCAAGCTTCCAACCTTCCCTCATGGTGGAAAATGCACCAACAAGCAAAAGAGAGAGAAGAGGGAGATCAATCCACAAGTAAACAACCAAAAACCCAAGGAGAAGTAAATGGATAGAGAGAGAAGCTCTCTTACCTTCCTCTCCTTTGTTCTCAGCACAAGAGAGAAGCCCTAAGGGCTGGGGTGCTATATTAGAAGCAACAAATTGCTGCCAGTCACGAGACAAGCCAAGTCCGTACTCGGTACAAACAAACAAAGCCCAAACCCGAGGCTCGGGTTTGTCGCTCCTGTCCCATACCGGTACAGATCCCCTCTCGTACCCAAGATAGCAACCAAGGCCGTACCAGACAAAGAACTTTTCCCGTACCTACGTACTCCCCGTATAGCAATCCGAGAGCATCCTAAAATCCAACTTTTTGGACTTTAGTGCTTGGGATTCATCCACTAACCCAGACACGTGCCATAGGTCGAACACGTCAACGACCCTCCGTAAAACTGAAAAGCTCGGGCTCACATTTAACACTCGAACATTGCAATTTGCAAAGTCCAGTGCGTCACACTAGTAGTGATGTCAATTTTCTATTATATGTCACTGTTCAATTCTCTTTCTAGGATCTACACAAGTGTAATCCAGCTTGTGCCGCCTAAGTACCGTGGTAGCCCCAACATCCCCCGCAAGGAATGAGTCTGTCCCAAACGGTCCCGTAGGCTTCTCAACACCGCACGCGCGAACGAATCGCGAAGGCCAACTCCGGAGTGCCGGCTTGTAGGGAGCGACCCTCACAAGCATGTGCGAAGAGCACAAATGGCAACAAGCACTGTCCAAGTCTCAAGTGTCCAAAACCTCATGTCACTCTCATGGCAAATGTCACTAGTGTGAGTTACGGGGTAGCCCCACGGATCTATCTAGATTGTATCCAACACCTAGTGGGGGGTGAATAGGTGTAAAGGCCGAAAACCACAAATCTCGATGCAATAAAAATAAATGCGGAAAATAAAAAGCACACCGAGATTTACGTGGGAAAACTCCAACTCGGAGTAAAAAACCCACGGGACCAACACGCGATAACAATCCACTAAGAATAAAAGATTACAAGGTGATTTACCGAATCCACGGACTCAAACCTCTCTTTATCTTCTTCGGATCTCGCGCACGCCGCCGTGTTGTCCACGCCCACGTTCGAATCCACAAACGCCTCCACTTCGAATCCACGAAGCCTCCGATCACGTCGAATCCACGACGCCTACTCGAATCCACGAGCGCACTCTGTCCGGAGCAAGAACAATTTGATCGGTGATGATTTATTGCTTAGATAATCATTAAAGAACCGTAGAAGATATTTCTAAGCAATAGCCGGATAAATTCTTCATGAAGAACGAGAAATTACGGTTTCAACAATTGATCCGATAGAAACTTGTTGTTGAACAAAGAAAGAAAGCACCCAACAAGTTTCTAGGGTTTCATAATGGTCTAAACTCTAAGCATGTGAATTAATGGAACCCCCATTGCTTATTTATAGATTTAGAAGACTTAGAAGTAGACTAGGATTGCGAAAACCCAATTTTGAAAATAAAATTAGAGATAGACTAGGATTTGAAAACCTGTTTAAAATCAATTAGAAAACATAGAGATAGACTAGGATTTGAAAACCTATTTAAAATCAATTTTGTCATATATTCAATTTAAAAACATCCTAAATCTTTCAAACACTTTTAAATATTTATAAATCATCATCAATAATATTTGAACTTACCGAGCATTGTAGATTTATATTTTGAGTCGTCGATTCTTCGATTTATCCCTTCTTCTTTAAACCTTCAAGACTCCGGACTAACTTCACGAAATATGACAACATAAAATCTGTAACAACTAGTAACCCTAAGGTCTAGTACAATAGTTCACATGACACTAGAATTTCTATGTCAAAGTTCGAATCCGAGCCTAATGCCGCTTGATGACATTAGCTCACTAGTTCACAAACCGATGCCAAGTCTAATGCCGCTTAATGACATTAGCTTTTCTCCTATGTTATACATAGTTCTAAGTTCAAGTTCACTTGTTCTCATGTCATTTTCACTATATCCAACATGCTCTCAAGCCACAAGTAGAATGCAACTATCATGAAAACACATAATTTTCTATTTTACGGTGCTCAAATAATCCCAATGAGAATTTTCATTGAATTTGGAGGTCAAACCCACCGATGATCCTCGCACGCTCCGGGTCGCCAACCCTGACACTTTTCAGACTCCTTGTACCCTAGAAAGGTCACACAAGAAGTTTCAAAGTCAACTGGCAAGCCCACGACTCAAACTGCGAAGATCAAAACTAGCAAACAGGGAAAAATTCACCTATGAGTGAAATCCCTCTCGAAGCTCCAAATGGAAGCTAGAACCCTTCTAAGGCAACCTAAGCAAAGATTCTAAACCACATAATTAGGTTCAAAAGCCTTAGAAATTACCCAACTCCAAAACCACATAGAAAGGGTAAAACTCACCTCTAAGGTAGCAATCCCTCTAGAGATCCCAAAAGCAAGCTAGAGTCTCCTCAAACCAACCTAAAGGAAGGTTCTAACATCATCAATTAAGCTCTAGATGCACCAAATCAAAAAGCCCCAAAAACAAACCCTAATATCAACATCTAGGGTTTCATCTACTAGGAAGCAATAGAAGCTTAATCTAGAGGATTAGAAGTAATCCATACCTCTTAGGAGCCTCCTCTCAAGGTTCAAAACCATCTAGAAGCAAAGATCTTCCTCCAAGAAAGCTCCCAAGCCAAGCTCAAGCTCTCCAATGGTGAGGAAGATGAAGTAGCAAGCACCAAAGCCACATGCAAGCCTCCTCCCTAGATCTCCTCCTCTTCTTCTTCTCCTTCTCCTCCTCTTTCTCTCTCTCTCTCTAAGTGTGGGAGAGTGTAAAAATGAGAGGGAGTGAGATGGGAGCAGCCATATAGGCTGTTAAGAGGTAAGAAAATGCCGAAAAGCCCCTGCAGTTTCGGATTGTCGAAAACTGCCAGCTTGTACCGGTACAAATCCAGTTTGTACCGGTATAAACCCTGCGAAACAGCAAACCCGAGCCTCGGGTTTGCCCAGCTGCTGTAACAACCCACTTCCTCGTAAAACGTGCCGAATTCTGTCAAAATGAGCGGAACGCGGAGTGAGCCAAGTGTCACAAGGTTGTAAGAGTTTTAGAACTTGTGTGAAGTGAAAACGGGACCCGAGGAGCAAGAAACTGCAAATCTGGAAAAATTTCAGATTTGGAGCTTGCTGGGTCCGGACCCCATGGATGGAGCCCGGATGCCACAAGCTTAGACGCAGCAGACCCAAAAAAAATTGGCTAAGTCCCGAAAATCCCGCTCTCGGGATCGGATCGGGAGGCCAGGACCGGTCCACCCCGGCGAAGTCAGCAGAAAAATGGCTAAGTCCCAGAACCCCAGCTTTCGGGATCCGGATCCCATGGCCAGGTCCGGACCCTGAACCCGAAAATTTCCCAGTCTGGGCAGTTTGCAAAATTTTGAAATGGAGGGGCTTTTTGGCAATTGTCACAACACTATATGCACCCATGGCTTCCTCTCTCACAGCCATTCACCCCCAAACACACTCCCTCTCATTTCTCTCTTTCTCTCTCTAGAGATTTGCTCTTAGAGCTTGGAGAAGAAGGAGAAGAAGCCCAAGGAGGAGATTTTGAAGGCTTGGAGGTTCTAGAAGCTCTCCTACGAGGTGGATAGTGGGATAGCTTGGACCAAGGTATGGTTTCTTTGGAAACCTAGGTTAGGGTTTGGATTTTTCTTCCATGAAACCTAGAGTTTTTGAGTTTCTCTCATGTTAGAGACATGGTAGAGCATCAAGCTCCATGAAAATCCATGGATGCTTCATGAGCTCTCATGGTGAATCCTTAGGGCTTCAAGTAGATGCCCTAGAATTGGTTCAAATGGGTTTAGATGAACTCTAATAGGGTTAACAAACTTTCCTTTGCTTGTTTAAGAGATCAAAACCTAGGGTTTCACATAGGGCTTGGTACAGCACCCAAATTTGGGGCTTTTGGCTATAGAGGTTCTAGGGTCAAATTGACCTTGTAGAAACCTAATTGGGGGTATCCCCGACGCGTGGGACAACTCCGTTTAATTAAACGAAAAGCCTATCTATGAGTTGCTATGTAAGCTAGCCTGATGTAAAATCTGATAACTGCGCAGATTTCAAAATAGGCCTCGGTTAGCTACGAAATTCGACGGGCAACCCATCCATAATTTTAGAAGGTGGGTGGTGCATTCCAAGGACACCGAAATTCTTTCTATGTCTAAGTGTCACTTTTGAGCATTCTATATATTTTGAGCATAATGCATAGTAGGGTAATTATGAGTTATATTGCAATGTGTGAGTTCAAATGCATGAGATATAATTGTATGAGATCATATGATAAAGAACAAGAACCCTATGTATGCATGCTAAAGAACAAGGACAAGAACTTGGTGTAGTTGACAAGTGAATGTGACATTGGACATGTACTTAGAGAATGTGACAAAGATGAGTCTAGAATCCTTAGACAACATGTGTGGCATCAAAGAATGAGAACAAGAACAAGTAGTGTACATAACACTAGTAGAGTCATGAGATTGACATTATGACAACAACCTTAGAGTTAAGGGTCATATGAACATAAGTTCTCCTTGAAGGCAAGGAATAGATTGAGATTTGGAATCCTTAAAGTTAAGGATTGATCGTACTCGCCATATAGTCCTTGCTCGGGGGTGGTAGCTCCCCCTCGAGCGGTGCGCTCCGGAGTTGGTCACCACTGGAATGAGTTTTCCAGGGAATGAGTTTTCCAGAGGACGGTCCCAACGGGTCGATTGAGTCTCCCCGGTATACTATGGGATTTTGAGTTTGGTTGAGTCTTGTTGAGGGCGAAACCCACGGGTTAGCCAAGAGATTGGGTATTGAACTTATGATCTTGCATGCTTTACAGTTTGAGCATTTTATCGTTACTTTCAAGCGTATTAGTTGCATTTGTTAGTTGGTTATTATCTTACCTTTCTTTCTATTACGCTTGATTTAGACCTAGTGGGAAAGTCGGCGTGGTTAGTTGCCGAACCCACTGGGAACTTTGTTGTAGTTCTCACCCCACTATTTCCACAGAGCCGGGACCGAGTGAGCCGGCCGACGATCGCGGGAAGGGCATCGCGCCCTAGGTAGAGACCGCCCGAGTACTTTACTTTTGTTATAGTTGCATTACCCTTTTGTATCATCTTTTGTATTTGATGATGGTAGATGCTAATATCAAATGTATTTAAGCTTTATCTTTGAAGACTATGAGATGTAAAAAGAAATGATGAAAAGATTGTAAAGAATGGTAGTCTTTTAAAGAATGCAAAGTTGTAAGAATTATGCATGTATGTGATTGCAATTAATCATGTTACTTGTATGTATTAATAGTACTTTCACTATTGGCTATTGCTTGTCTTCGTGCAAGCCTTTGTGTATGCTTCCGCAAGTGCAAAATTTTATACTCTATCTCGTGCATGTTGAGCCTTGGGCGGATAGGGAGACTCGTCCGTTCGGCTGCGTTTGACGCTCTCGAACCGGCCAAAAGGATCGGGCTTGGGGCGTGAGAGATAGAATGGTATTAGGGCGGGTATAAAGCCAAAAAGTGAAAGCTAGGATGGACCTAGGGGCCATAGGAAATGGAAAGAACCTAAGGACCTAAGGAAACGTGAGTGACGTGAACAAGTATAGCGAAAGCATGTGATTGGGTTCATGTCTTATGTCTCTAAGATGATTAGAGACTAACTTTAAGTTGCTATTTGTTTTCTATTCCTTGTGTTGTGATCGGCGGCCGACGACATGATACTATGGAATGTTAATGAATGCGCTTATTTGCTTTCGCCGGATTGGGTATATCCGAGTACGTGTTTAAGTATTAACGTGAGTTGCTTCATTTCAGGAAGCAATGGCACCTCGTGGTCGACCCCGGACAAGGTCGATGCCAGAGGAACCGAGTGCGGCACCGAGTGCGGCACCTATTGCGGCTCCTGTGCAACCCGCAGCCGGCAGCGGCGGAGGGCTTGAGGAGCAGATGGCCGCGCTTATCGGCGTAGTGCGGCAACAAGCTGAGTCCGTAAGGGCTCAAGGCGAGCAAATTCGATGGCTCCAGGAGACGTTGGAGCAGCAGCAAACGGCGGCGCAGGCAGGGGCTGAGCACCCTACACTTCCTGCTAGGATGCCGACCGTAGTCGACGGTGCGGCGGCGGCGGATCCAGTTGCGGCCGTACCAGTTACGGCGATTCAGGCCGGATTGGGGACTTCAGACCCCGGTAGTGCGGCGAATGACGAGGAACGGGAGCGCGCATTGGCGGCGCTCATTAAGTTCATGAAATTCAAGCCACCTATCTTCGAGGGAGGAATGGTGGAACCGGCGGTCGTGGAGTCGTGGGTCGACTCCATGCAAACAATCTTCGAGGACTTCAACACCCAGAGAAAGACAAAGTACACTTCGCCACCCATTGCCTAGACAAGGCGGCGAAGGCGTGGTGGAAGCGGGTTAAGCGGGATCGGTCACCCGATCTACCGCCAATGTTGTGGGAGGAGTTCAAGAGAGCGGTATTTTCGAACTACTTCCCGACTCCGTGAAGCGGAAGATGCACGAGAAATTCCGCAAGTTGAGGCAGGGAGACCGCTCTGTGGCGGACTATGAGCTAGAGTTCTCCCACATCATTGATTGTGTCCCGGACGTTGTACGTGACGACCGGGATCGGACCGACTGGTTCTTGCGGGGACTTCAGCCGAGGATCTATGAGAGGATACAGATCCTCAACCTCACGACCTTTGCGGAGGTCTTCGACCGGGCTCTATCTGCGGAGCACGGCAGCGCCTATGCGCGGGAGGAGCGCGAGGCCATGGCGGAGAGTAAAGAAAGGCAAGAAGCGAGCGGCGGGTGGTGCCGGGGCCGGCCAAACGCTAAGAAACCCCCTCGGTATCCCCGACAACAGTAGAAGGGCGGGAGACCCTTCCGTTGTGTTATCTGTGGCGGCAACCATCAGCCGGCGGCATGCTCGCAGCGAGAAGGGAAGTGCTACAAGTGTGGTCAGCCTGGGCACATGATTCGAGAGTGCCCGAGCTGGGGATCTTCTGCACCGTCAGCGGCATCAGCTCCTTCTACGCCGAGGCAGCTGATGGGACTGCCACCACCTATGGCGGCTGGACGCTCATCGTCATCGCGTCAGCCGGAGGCGTCGAGAGCACCGAGTGGACGGGTTTTCACCACTCAGGTGGAGGAGCAGGTTCCAGCTCTTGACGACATCGTGGCAGGTATTGTCTCTATCAATGGTACTAGAGCTCAAGCTATTTTCGATACAGGTGCATCGCATTCATTCATAGGTGCATCGTTCGCTAGAACTCATGACATAGAGATTATACATGATGAAGAAGGTTGGGATATTAAATCTCCCGGACATACGTATAAAGTCTATGACGAGTGTCCGGCGTGTCCAGTTCGGGTAGGCGATTGGGTCATGCCGATCGATATGCTAGTACTACCCCAGATATGGTCATTCGATGTAATCTTGGGGCTTGATTGGCTTTCCAAGTATTATGCGATCATCGATTGCGACAGTAGGGTGATCACTTTTCGTGAGCCTAATCAAGCAGAAATGGTGTACCGAGCGTGTAAGGGTGCACGTTTTGCAGCGACCATATCCACGGTTAGGGCAAGGAAGATGATAAAGGGTGGTTGTAAAGCCTATTTGGCGACCATCGTAGATGACCGAAAGGAACACCCAGACCTTGAGGGCATTCGGGTGGTGTGCGAGTACCCGGACGTGTTTCCGACGGAGTTACCGGGATTGCCACCAGACCGGGAAGTTGAATTCGTTATTGACTTGATTCCCGGGACGGCGCCAGTTTCGAAGGCTCCGTATAGGATGGCACCGGTGGAGCTAAAGGAGCTTAAAGCACAATTGGAAGACTTGCTCGATAAAGGCTTTGTGAGGCCGAGCGTGTCTCCGTGGGGAGCTCCTGTGCTTTTCGTCAAGAAGAAAGATGGCACACTTCGACTCTGCGCGTGGATTATCGCGAGTTGAACAAGGTCACGGTGAAGAACAAGTATCCATTGCCGAGGATCGATGACTTGTTCGACCAGTCGAAAGTGACAGAGGTGTATTCAAAGATAGACCTACAGTCGGGGTATCATCAATTGAAGATACGGCCCAAGGATGTGCACAAAACGGCGTACCGTACGCGGTATGGCCATTATGAGTTCACGGTAATGCCATTCGGGCTTACTAATGCCCCGGCGGCATTCATGGACTTAATGAATCGTGTTTTCCGTCCGCTATTGGACCGATGCGTCGTGGTCTTCATTGACGACGTATTGGTATATTCTCGGACCGAGGAAGAACACGAGGAGCACTTGAAGCTCGTTTTGGAAATACTCCGAAAGGAGAAGTTATATGCCAAGTTGAAGAAATGTGAATTTTGGCTTTCGGAGGTCACTTTCCTAGGACATGTGATTTCGGGCGAGGGGATCTCGGTGGATCCAAAGAAAGTTGAGGCGATTAAAGATTGGCCTCGCCCGACGAGTGCAACGGAAATCCGCAGTTTTCTTGGACTTGCGGGTTACTATCGGCGGTTTGTGGAGGGGTTCTCCAAAATAACCACTCCGCTAACGCGCCTCACACATAAGGGTCAAGTATGTTTAGGGCGAAGATTGCGATCGGAGCCTCAAGGAGTTAAAGGAGAGGTAGAGGACAACCCCGGTACTTCCGCTACCGACGCCGGGGGAGACATATGTCGTGTACAGTGATGCTTCCTACATCGGGCTAGGGTGTGTGTTGATGCAAAATGGGCGAGTCATAGCATATGCGTCGCGCCAATTGAAGCCCTATGAAAAGAACTATCCAGTCCATGACTTGGAATTAGCCGCGGTGATTTTCGCGCTAAAATTGTGGAGGCATTACTTATATGAGGAACATTGTGAGATCTACACGGACCACAAAAGTCTTAAGTACTTGTTCACCCAGAAGGAGCTTAATATGCGACAACGGCGGTGGTTAAAATTATTGAAGGACTATGATGTCACGATATTGTACCACCCCGGGAAAGCTAACGTTGTAGCCGACGCGCTAAGTAGAAAATCTGGAGAAGACTTAGCATCGGCAATTACGCCTCAACCGTTGTTGCAAAAGGAGATGCAACGGTTTGGATTGGAAGTAGTGGCACTGGGAGTGCCGGCTACACTTGCTACCTTGGTGGTGCAACCGACCTTATTGGAGAGGATCAAGGAATTACAAGCTTCCGATGAGTATCTCCAAACGGTGCGCGGTGAAGTGGAAAACGGTAGTGCCGAAGAGTTCGGCATTGGGACCGACGGCACACTACGATTTCGAAATCGTTGGTGTGTACCCAAGAATAAGGATCTCCATAAGGCGATTATACAAGAAGCGCATCAATCTCCTTATAGTATCCACCCGGGCGGCACCAAAATGTATCAAGACCTAAAGTTGCAATATTGGTGGCCGGGTATGAAGAAAGACATTGGAGAATTTGTTGCGCAATGTCTTACTTGCCAACAAGTAAAGGCGGAGCGACGGTTTCCGGCGGGAAAGTTACAAAGCTTACCTATACCCATTTGGAAATGGGAAAATATCGCTATGGACTTTGTGACCGGATTGCCTCGATCTCAAGGGGGACACGATGCAATTTGGGTGGTCGTGGACCGGTTAACGAAGTCGGCGTATTTCCTTCCGATTCATATTACTTGGTCGGGGGACAGGTTGGCTCAAGTTTACATTGATGAGATTGTGAGACTTCACGGGGTTCCGGCGTCTATCGTATCGGATTGTTACCCGAGGTTCACTTCTCATTTTTGGAGGAGCCTACAAGAAGCGTTGGGCACACGGCTCGACTTTAGCACGGCATTCCATCCTCAAAGTGATGGACAATCGGAGAGGACAATCCAAATACTTGAGGATATGCTACGGGCGTGTGTATTCGACTACAAGGGCAATTGGCACGACCATTTATCGATGGCGGAGTTCGCGTACAATAATGCTTATCAAGAAAGTATCGCGATGGCGCCATTCGAGGCCCTTTATGGAAGAAAGTGTCGCTCTCCAATTCATTGGAGCGACGTGGGCGAGAAATCTGTTCTTGGCCCGGACGTAGTGCGAGAGGCGGAAGAGAAAGTTCGCCTTGCTCGCCAACGACTTGCGACGGCGCAATCGCGGCATAAGAGTTATGCCGACAAACGAAGAAAAGATATTGAGTTTGAGGTCGGCGACCATGTATTCTTAAAGGTGTCGCCTACGCGAGGAGTTAAACGGTTTGGAATCCGAGGGAAATTAAGTCCTCGGTATATTGGACCGTTTGAGGTTTTGGAACGAATCGGAGCGGTGGCTTACAAACTAGCATTACCACCGAGGCTTGCGGGAGTTCATGATGTATTCCATGTATCAAATTTCCGCATGTTCATGATCCCGATCATATTCTGTCGTATATACCATCAGAGATTCAGGAGGATATGACTTATGACGAGTTCCCGGCATACATAATCGGTCGAGAAGAAAGAAAGCTACGGAACCGGAGGATTCCGTATGTCAAGGTCCGTTGGAGCGAACACAACGACGGGGAAGCTACGTGGGAGCTCGAGAGCGTAATGCGGGAGCACTATCCCCATTTATTCGAGAATCTGGATTAAGGTATGAATCTAGATTGTAAATAGGTTAGTTTCGCGAACGAAACTAATTCTAAGGGGTGGAGAATGTAACAACCCTTTTCCTCGTAAAACGTGCCGAATTCTGTCAAAATGAGCGGAATGCGGAGTGAGCCAAGTGTCACAAGGTTCTAAGAGTTTTAGAACTTGTGTGAAGTGAAAACGGGACCCGAGGAGCAAGAAACTGCAAATCTGGAAAAATTTCAGATTTGGAGCTTGCTGGGTCCGGACCCCACAGGTGGAGTCCGGATGCCACAAGCTTGGCAGACTCAGCAGCCAAAAAAATTGGCTAAGTCCTGAAAATCCTGCTCTCGGGATCCGGATCAGGAGGCCAGGACCGGTCCACCCCTGCGAAGTCAGCAGAAAAATGGCTAAGTCCCGTAACCCCGCTTTCGGATCCGGATCCCATGGCCAGTGTCCGGACTCGAACCCGAAAATTTCCCAGTCTGGGCAGTTTGCAAAATTTCGAAATGGAGGGGCTTTTTGGCAATTGTCACAACACTATATGCACCCATGGGCTCCCTCTCTCACAGCCATTCACCCCCAAACACACTCCCTCTCATTTCTCTCTTTCTCTCTCTAGAGATTTGCTCCTAGAGCTTGGAGAAGAAGGAGAAGAAGCCCAAGGAGGAGATTTTGGAGGCTTGGAGGTTCTAGAAGCTCTCCTACGAGGTGGATAGTGGGATAGCTTGGACCAAGGTATGGTTTCTTTGGAAACCTAGGTTAGGGTTTGGATTTTCTTCCATGAAACCTAGAGTTTTTGAGTTTCTCTCATGTTAGAGACATGGTAGAGCATCAAGCTCCATGAAAATCCATGGATGCTTCATGAGCTCTCATGGTGCATCCTTAGGGCTTCAAGTAGATGCCCTAGAATTGGTTCAAATGAGTTTAGATGAACTCTAATAGGATTAACAAGCTTTCCTTTGCTTGTTTAAGAGATCAAAACCTAGGGTTTCACATAGGGCTTGGTAGAGCACCCAAATTTGGGGCTTTTGGCTATAGAGGTTCTAGGGTCAAATTGTCACGCCCCGGGGTCGGCAGGACCTTTCCCAAAGCGTGCCCAGACCCGCCATATGTCAACACATACAAGGCGTCTAACTAAAAACAGTGGAATTTAAAACAATATAAGGCTACAACTATGAATATCAGAGCCACAACTAAACAAGAACCAAACCACAAGTAAAAGAAAGTAAAGTGTCTAAATCACTAACAAAGAAATAGAGAGTAGTACACAGTTAACATCAATACCTCTCAACTACACAAAAGTGGTGGTCTCTATACAAGGTAAAAACACTCCTTCTCTCCAAAATAAAACAAGAGAAAAAGGAAACCACCTATCCAAAACCCTCTCACAAGCCGCTATCCCGAGGCAACTCCTTTGCCGCGGTCCCGAGCCTCCCCCGATGCAGAAGGCACTGAAACGAGTCAGAAACAGAGGGCGTGAGAACTATAAACATATAGTTCCCAGTGGGCAATTACTGACCTGCACAAAATTGCTCCACTAGGCCCAAAAGAGAGTAATATAAGTACTGAAATAAATAACTGTAAATAAAGCGTAACTGAAAAGCTGAATAATTAACCCAAGGTATTCTACTATGTCCAATACTATATCACAACATATATATCCAACTACTAATCTAAGTTAAGTAGTGATTATCCTTTATTATAGAAAGACGATGTTCAATCTCAATTTGGGATCTACACAAGTGCAATCCCGCTTGCGCCCCCTAAGTGTCGTGGTAGCCCCAACATCCCCGTAGGAATGAGTCTAACCAATTCGGCCCCATAGGTTTCTCAATACCGCACGTGCGAATACATCGCAAAGGCTAACTCCGGAGTGCCGGCTTGTAGGGAGCGACCCTCACAAGCATGTGCGAAGAGCACAAATGGCAACAAGCAAGTCCAAGTCCCAAGTCCCACACATGGCAAATGTCACTAGCAACCCTAAGGTCTAGTACAACAAATTCTCATGACACTAGAATTTCTATGTCAAGTTCATTCACGAGCCTAATGCCGCTTGATGACATTAGCTCACTATTCTACACTTTTGATGCCAAGCCAATGCCGCTTAATGACAAGGGCTTTTCTCCTATATCATGTATAGTTCTATGTTCTCAAACACATGTCAAAGTCCTCTCAAACACATAGTTTCAAGTTTCCCAATAGAATGCTACAAAGCTTCAGCTCTCACATGCATACGTCTCTACTATATAGAGTAAAATTGCGTTACACATAACATATGTATCTTAAGCATTCTAAAATTCACAAATAAATCAAATAACATGAAAATGCACTAATTTCCATTTAACCATAAGCAAATAAGCATCAATGAGAATTTCTCATTGTGCTAGGTGAGGCCAAACCCACCGTCGCTCCAAGCGTCGCTCCGAACCGCTAACGAAGCTTCGATTCCTACTCCTAGTACCCTACAAGGTAGATCCTAGGAGTTACAACCTCAAGAGATAAGTCTTGAGTTCAAACTTTAAGCTTCTATGTAGAGAGTAAGGAAAAATTCACCTTAGAGTAAAAATCCTTCTCCAATCCTCAAATGGAGGTGAGATCTCTTCCAAGGCAACCTAAACAAAGGTTCTAAACCAATTAATTGGACTCTAAAAGCCCTAGGTCGCAAATCCCCAAAATAAACCCTAATCTACGAAAACTAGGGTTTCAACAAGTAGAAAGCTTCAAAATCCCAAACTAGAGGAAATAGAGGTGATGCCTACCTTCAAGAAGCTCACAAACAAGTTCCAAGTCCACCAAACTTGAAGATCTTTCCCTCAACTTGCTCCCAAACCAAGCACCAAGCTTCATCCATGGTGGAGGATGCACCAAGAAGCAAAAGGAGAAGAAGAGAGAAGGGTTAAACCACCAAAGAGCACCCTAGACCCAAGAAATCAAAGGAGGAAAAAGGGGGAGAGCTCCCTACCTCTATCTCCTGCAGTGAAGGGCTCAAAATGAGCCCTAGGGGTGAAGGGGCATATGTATAAAGCAACAAAATGCCAAACAAATTCCTCGTAGTTTCGGATTTTCAAAATCGCTTGTACCCAGACAAATCCATTTGTACCGATAAATCCAAACAAAGAAACCCGAGCCTCGGGTTTGTCCACCCGCTCATCTATACCTAGATAAATCTCGCTTGTACCAGATAGCCACCATTTTGTACCGATAGCAACAATTTTGTACCAAGACAAAAGCTCGAAACTCAACCCGAGAGCAACCTAAAATCCACTTTTTGGACTTTAGTGCTTGGAAATCATCCACTAACCTCAGATCGTGCCATAGGTCTGAACACAAATCAACGACCCTCCGTAAAACTGAAAAGCGCAAATCTCACATCCACACTCGAACCTTGCTATTTGCACAAGTCCAGTGCGTCACATTCACCCCTCCTAAAAGGAGGTTTCGTCCGCGAAACTCAAAATTAAAGTCATACCTCATGACTCCATCTGAAAGAGATGGGGATAGCGCTCTCGAAGCGCACTCTCTAGCTCCCACGTGGCCTCCCGCTCATCGTGGTTGCTCCACAGGACCTTCATATAAGGAAGCTCTCGGTTCCTCAACTTCTTCTCCTCGCGAGCTAAAATCTTCACGGGTTGCTCCTCGAAGCTCAAATCGTCCCTCAGCTCCAATGGTGTAGCATCCAAAACATGAGCTGGATCATGTACATACTTCCGAAGGACCGATACATGAAATACGTTGTGTACATCCGATAGGTTCGGCGGTAGAGCAAGTCTATGTGAGTTATGGGGTAGCCCCAAGGATCTATCTAGATTGTATCAAACAACACCTAGAGGGGGGTGAATAGGTGTATCGGCCAAAAACCACAATTCTCGATTCTTTAGAAAGGTAAATGCGGAAATTAAAAAGCACACCGAGATTTACGTGGGAAAACTCCAACTCGGAGTAAAAAACCCACGGGACCAACACGCGAATAACAATCCACTAAAAGAAAAGATTACAAGGTGATTACCGACTCCACGGACTTAACCTCTCTAACTCTCTTATGGATCTCCGCGCACTCCACCGAGTTGTCCACGATCACGCCCGAATCCACGAACGCCACGTTCCGAATCCACGAAACGCCTCTACTTCAAATCCACGAAGTCTTCAACACGCCGAATCCACGACGCCACGAACACGCCGAATCCACGACGCCTCACGCCGAATCCACGACGCCGACCATGAACAATATCATGAATATGGTGATCCTTCGCTTAGGAGTATCGTAGAAAACCGAAGAAGAAAACTCCAAGCGAAGAGTAGATCAAATCGACATATAGAGAAGGATTTACTATGTCTCGATTTGACCTAGAAGAGGCTATAATGTAGAAATAGGTTTTAGATGAATTCCTAGCCTCTAGGATTTTTCAAACAAGTATTTTCATGAAGCACACAGAGTTAGAGAACCCTAAGAACCTATTTATAGACTTTAGAATCAATTAGATTCGGATTAGAGAAAAATCAGATTTTTACCTTCTTGTACCTAAGATAAAAAAACGGGGCCATTACACGGTAATGCAATGACGGAAGATTTTTCTGCGAAGGGCCATTACACGGTAATGGATTGATGGTCAGACGTATAGCATCCATGCTTGTACCGGTACAGGTTCAGGCGGTTACCGGGAATGGGTATGATGGCGGTACCCGTACAGGTTCAAGTCACACGGTAATGGGTATGATTCGTACCCGTACACTTTTCAGCCGTTACACGGTAATGGGTATGATTCGTACCCGCACAAAGTTCGTGCATGTCGTACACTTTGTAAATTTTCCAATTTCCGAAAATTACAAAGTTTCAATATAATTTCTAATCCGTTAAACATTAATTTATGATTCTAATGCCTATAACTAAGTATGAATCACCATATTATGAATTAAAAACTTACCTAGACATCGTGATTCACATCGTGAGCCAATTCCCTTTTCTTCGAAGTCTTTGATTGTCACGCCCGAGCCCGCCAATTCGGCCTGGATTCGGCGCAAGGCTGCAGACCGCCGAACGGACAGAGTTTCCCCTGTACGTCCAAGGCGTCGCAATCGATACAATTACAAGAAGGTTCCAACTAGGAACAGATTCAACATACAACGATTGCATAAGGAAGCTAGGTATCAAACAACATAAACACATCCTATGTTATTACATTCATTCCACATTCATTTTACATCACCGATTAATTTACATTAGACTTCCAAATACAATCCACTCATTATTACATCATTTCACAAGTTAGTTACATTTTTGCTCACTACCCTCTAGTCCCCGCTATTACGACGGCCTCGTGGTACCGCTACCTCTCGGTCTCCCGGTAGGGCGCTATCTACAGACCTACGCCCTTGCCTCGCGCCGCCGCTGCGCCGCTCACGTGTATACCTGTACCCCGAAAACCACAACACGGGGGTGAGAACTATTGTCCATAGTTCTCGTGGGTACGGTCACCCAAGAGAACAGCTCGACCAATAGGTCCAAGGAGGCACTGCAAATATGTTAGTCCAAAAACACATATAGGTATATAACTTGCAACTAACATAAAAACATGCCTCACAAATGCAACATGCAAATTAGTACTTTAGCTCTTAGCTTTTCTTTACTTTGTTGCTATTTTGTACTTTAGCCATTTCATTCTTACTTAGCTATTCGTTAATTTAGCTATTCATAACTCATACCAGTTATAACTCTAAGGTTTCTGCTTACCTTAGCTCACATCATTAACTTTCAAGGTTTCTATAACCCTAGGTTCCATCTCAAGTCCATCTTGCTTCTAAGGTGTCTATTACCTTAGGTTCACCATACATATCACTAGCCCTCAAGGTTCTTTCTACCTGATTCCAGCTAGCCACCCGACTCGGCCACGAGTCAATCAATAGCGGATAATCCGCACTTTGCCTGGCTCGAGATGAAGGACCCTGTCACTTACACCTCACCGCAAGCCAAGAACCACATCGCCCAACGGTCCGTCCGAAGGTCCGTGCACCGTGGTCGTGATCCGCCAGCTGGGAGAGGAACATGCCGCATACACCCATAGCCAAGATTCCCTGATAGGGAGAGGAACATGCCGCATACACCCTAGCGCTCACTTTGTTCTTGCTCAATCATAATCCTCGAAGTTCTTCCGGTGGGAGAGGAACATGCCGCATACACCCGCGGAACCAGAACTATCGAGCTCAAGCCATCGGGATTCCTAATCCATTCCACTTTGCTTGAGGGTTGGCCTTAACCCTCAACAGTCGACCCACTGGGTCCATTGTTCTCTACATCCTAGGTCCACTTGACTCTAGGGTTCATTCCTTGTCCCATAACCTAGGTTGTCTTAACTCTAGGTTCAATGTCATTCTAGCCCGACCTATGTTTACTCACACTAGGTCCATTGCCATCGTTGTTCAACCTATGTCCTTGACACTAGGTTCAATGCCACTCACCTAGATCCACTGACTCTAGGTTTACTATAACCTATGTTCATTAACAACACTAGGTTAGATGCCACACTCCTAGGTCCACTGACTCTAGGTTTACTATAACCTATGTTCATTACACTAGGTTAGATGCCACTCGATCTATATGTGCATTTAGTCCATGACTCACATTCTTTACTTGGCATTCCTGGTTTCATCGTTTACCTCATGTTTACTTATCCACTAGCATCTCTATATTATGCTATGGTCATATTCATCGAGTGTTCACTATGCTAAGCATGCATTCATTTACTCTTCTAGCATTACACTTTATGCTATTATCATGTTGTTATTCATGCAAGATTAAGTCATCTCTAGGGTTCAGTGTCGCAATATTCATCCTGATGCTTCCTATGTCCAAATGCGAGCCTATGGTGCCGCACGATAAGGGAAGTGTGCAAGCAGACACTGTCACGCCCCGAGCCCGCCAATTCGGTCGGATTCGGCACGCCGGCAGACCGCCGAATCCGATGCAGTTTCCCCGTACGTCCAAGGCGTCGCAATCGATACCATTACAAGAAGGTTCCAACTAGGAACGATTCAACATACAACGATTGCATAAGGAAGCTAGGTATCAAACAACATAAACACATCCTATGTTATTACATTCATTTTACATCGCCGATTAATTTACATTAGACTTCCAAATACAATCTACTTATTATTACATCATTTCACAAGTTAGTTACATTTTTGCTCACTACCCTCTAGTCCCCGCTATTAGGACGGCCTCAGGGTACTGCTACCTCTGGTCTCCTGGTAGGGCGCTATCTACAGATCTACGCCCTTGCCTCGCGCTGCTGCTGCGCCGCTCACGTGTATACCCGTACCCCCAAAACCACAACACGGGGGTGAGAACTATTGTCCATAGTTCTCGTGGGTACGGTCACCCAAGAGAACAGCTCGACCAATAGGTCCAAGGAGGCACTGCAAATATGTTAGTCCAAAAACATATATAGATATATAACTTGCAACTAACATAAAAACATGCCTCACAAATGCAACATGCAAATTATTACTTTAGCTCTTAGCTTTTCTTCACCTTTCCGCTATTCTGTACTTTAGCCATTTCATTCTTACTTAGCTATTCATTAATTTAGCTATTCATAAATCATACCAGTTGCAACTCTAAGGTTTCTACTTACCTTAGCTCATGTCATTAACTTCCAAGGTTTCTATAACCCTAGGTTCCATCTCAAGTCCAACTTGCTTCTAAGGTGTCTATTACCTTAGGTTCACCATACATATCACTAGCCCTCAAGGTTCTTTCTACCTGATTCCCGCTAGCCACCCGACTCGGTCACGAGTCAATCAATAGCGGATAATCCGCACTTTGCCTGGCTCGAGGTGAAGGACCCTGTCACTTGCACCTCAGCCTGCAAGCCAAGAACCACATCGCCCAACGGTCCGCCCGAAGGTCCGTGCACCGTGGTCGTGGATCCGCCAAAGGGGAGAGGAACATGCCGCATACACCCATAGCCAAGATTCCCTGATAGGGAGAGGAACATGCCGCATACACCCTAGCGCTCACTTTGTTCTTGCTCAATCATAATCCTCGAAGTTCTTCCGGTGGGAGAGGAACATGCCGCATACACCCGCGGAACCAGAACTATCGAGCTCACAATTACTGGGATTCTGGAATCCACTTTGCTCGAGGGTTGGCCTTGACCCTCAAGAATCGACCCACTAGGTCCATTGTTCTTTACATCCTAGGTCCACTTGACTCTAGGGTTCATTCCTTGTCACATAACATAGGTTGTCTTAACTCTAGGTTCAATTCTCAACCTATGTTCTCTTACACTAGGTTAAGTTGCCACACTCCTAGGTCCATTGACTCTAGGTTTACTATAACCTATGTTCTTTACACTAGGTTAGATGCCACTCGATCTATATGTGCATTTAGTCCATGACTCACATTCTTTACTTGGCATTCTTTACTTGGCTCTCTTATGTCTATCAATCCACTCATATGCATGTTTCTGTTATGCTAAGCTTATGTTCTCGCAACATTCTTTACACTATGTCATTGCACATATCATTCATCAAGTTATCTACTTGGTACTCATACATAATTAAGTCATCTCTAGGGTTCAGTGTCGCAACATTCCTCTTGATGCTTCCTATGCCCAAATGCAAGCCTATGGTGCCGCACGATAAGGGAAGTGTACAAGCACACCCTATGTCCTAATGCGACGCCCATAGCTCCGCACGATAAGAAAGCATACAAGGAGAGTCATCTAACCATATCAACCCTATCATGCATTTCACTCATTCGTTCATTTGCATCTACTTAGCATTTATTATTTATATCATTAGCATGCATTTCTTCTTATGCGTTATTGAACATGCATCAACGGAGTTAAGTAACTCTTAGACATACAAAGCGACCTAGTCGCTTCAGAACGCACCCACCTTGGTTATGCTCTCCGATTGCTCGTCGACACTCGCAATCGCCGCTCAGGCACCCGTGACCCGGTTCGGCTCGAATCTGGCGCGTCCTACCGAACGATCTCCATATCTCGATCTGAGACTCCCCCGCGTTAACTCACGACTGCAAGATGCCCCAGTGCCGTTTTCATGAATTTAGGGCTCCTATCTTGCGTGCTGCGGACATCTGGTATGAATATATTAAAATATTAATATCTTTGCAACCGCTCTTCGGATCACCGAACCGAGCGCGCCAACGCGTTCGTTGCACCCCCAATTAGGTTTCTATGGGGTCAAATGAGATCAATCTCATCTATTTCTAAAAACCCCCAAATCGAACCCTAGGTTTGCATCTATGCAAAACCTACCGTAAATCCCTAGATTTACGCCTTGATCTTCCATTTAGCCTCAAGGGGTTCTAACCCAACCATTTCTAGGGTTTAAAAAGCCCGCTACGTAGATCCACCATGAGAGGGAGCTTAGAAGCTTACCTCTACAAGCTTGCTTCGAGCTCGAGGAAGAGGGAGAAGATAGCCATGGAGGTCTCCACCTTGATCTCCATCATCTTCCTCATCTTCTTCCTTCTTCTTCTCCCTTTTCTTTCTTCACTTTCTTTCCTTCTTCTCCTTCTTCTTGCTTCGGTCGAACAGAGAGAGAGGGAGAGAGTGATCTGAGGGAGTGAGAGGGAGAGAAAGGGTTTTATTACCCTCTATTCACTTAACCCCCTGCATAATTGCAAACAAACCCCTCAACTTTGCAATATTCAAAACAGCCCAAACTGGGCATTTTCGGGCTGCTGAGACCGGACAGCACTCCCATTGTCCGGACAGCACCCACGAAATCCACTTTTGCCCATTTGACAGCCTACTGTGTCCGGACATCATCCATTGTCCGGACAGCCATTGTCCGGACAGCATTCCCTTGTCCGGACCCAGTGGGTCTCCTCAGCCCAACATTTAAGGACTTAGCCAAATTTCAGCATTTTCCGTTTCTTCTCCGTTCCAACTCACTTTTGGACCGTTTGACCTCCGATTCGTTCCAAATCGAACCGAGACTCTCCAAACATGATTTAGATCATGTCCACATCATCACTTCATCCGCGCAAGCGTCGGATTTCGCTCACGACCTAACATTGCCTTTCGGGCTCGTTCTTCCTCCTAATTCATTGAAAACGCCCGAAAGCTCCCTCACTCCACCGAAACCATCCAAATGGCTTTCCAACCAAAGGTACACCGTAACTTCATAGTTTTAGAAGTCCAGTACCTTACAGACACCCTATGTCCTAATGCGACGCCCATAGCTCCGCACGATAAGAAAGCATACAAGGAAAGTCATCTGACCATACTAACCCTATCATGCATTTCACTCATTCACTTGCATCTACTTAGCGTTTTACTTTATGTCGCTAACATTCATTTCTACTTATTTAGTATGAACATGCTTCAATAAGAGAGATATGACTCTTAGACATACAGGCGACCTAGTCGCTTCGGTAAACACACCCACCTTGGTTTTGCTCTCCGATTGCTCGTCGTCACTCGCAATCGGCCGCCCGCGGCACCCGTGACCCGGGTCGGCTCGAACTCACGCGCGACCAACCGAACGATCTCCGAATCTCGATCTGAGACTTCGTGCCGTTGCCCCACGCCTTCAAGTTGCCCCAGTTCCGTTTTCATGAATTTAGGGCTCCTATCTTGCGTGCTGCGGACATCTGGTATGAATACATTAAAATATTAATATCTTTGCAACCGTCGGATCACCGAACCGAGCACGCCAACGCGTTCGTTGCACCCCCAATTAGGTTTCTATGGGGTCAAATGAGATCAATCTCATCTTTTTCTAAAAACCCCCAAATCGAACCCTAGGTTTGCATCTATGCAAAACCTACCGTAAATCCCTAGATTTACGCCTTGATCTTCCATTTAGCCTCAAGGGGTTCTAATCCAACCATTTCTAGGGTTTAAAAGCCCTCTACGAAAATCCACCATGAGAGGGAGCTTAGAAGCTTACCTCTATAAGCTTGCTTCGAGCTCGAGAGGGAGAAGATAGCCATGGAGGTCTCCACCTTGATCTCCATCATCTTCCTCATCTTCTTCCTTCTTCTTCTCTCTTTTCTTTCTTCTCTTTCTTTCTTTCTTCTCCTTCTTCTTGCTTCGGTCGAAATGAGAGAGAGGGAGAGAGGGTTATGAGGGAGTGAGAGGGAGAGAAAGGGTTTTATTACCCTCTATTCACTTAACCCCCTGCATAATTGCAAACAAACCCCTCAACTTTGCAATATTTGAAACAGCCCAAACTGGGCATTTTCGGGCTGCTGAGACCGGACATCCATCAATGTCCGGACCTTGGATGTCCGGACATTCATCAATGTCCCGACCTGGCCTGCGCAGGGCCCTTTTGCCCATTTTCCTTTTATCGGGTCCTGACATCCACCATTGTCCTGGACATTGGATGTCCTGGACATTGGAACAATGTCCCGACCCCGCAGGTCCCCTCAGCCCACTCAAAGGACTTAGCCAAATTTTCAGCTTTTTTCGTTTCTTCTCCGTTCCAACTCACTTTTGGCCCGTTTGACCTCCGATTCGTTTCAAATCGAACCGAGACTCCCCAAACATGATTTAGATCATGTCCAAATCATCACTTCACCCGCGCAAGTGCCGGATTTGGCTCACGGCCCAAAGTAGCCTTTCGGGTTCCATTTCTTCTCCGTTCTAACTCACTTTTGGACTTGTGGGTCTCCGATTCACTTGAAATCGCACCGAGACTCCCCACACATGATTTGGATCGTGTCCACATCATTATCTCATCCGCGCAAGCGTCGGATTTCGCTCACGACCTAACATTGCCTTTCGGGCTCCGTTCTTGCTCCTAATGCATTGAAAACGCCCGAAAGCTCTCGGACTTCACCGAAACCATCCAAATGGCTTTCCAACCAAAGGTACACCGTAACTTCATAGTTTTAGAAGTCCAGTACCTTACATTGATTCTTCGTCGTTCTTCGATTCGTTCCGATCCTTCAAGACTCCGACTCAATTCACGAAACTTGCCAACACAAAATCCTTAACAATCTCTCCCTTTGGCAATTTCGTGACAAAACACAAAAGCTCACTAAAATTACATCATAAAGAGAAACGAAGTTAAATGTCATCACCAAAACATTAAACTTCTCGCGTGTAATCCAAATACAATTTAGATCCAAAAATACATCAAAACTTCTAAAAACAAACTCTATGACTTAGACGCAACTAGGAGTCTTGAAGTCTTGATTTCCTGCAAAACAAAATTTTCAACAAATTTTCAAAGTTAATGTAATACCTCTTCTCCGTTCTTTTGTTCTTTTCTCCAACTTTCTTTGTTCATGTTCAAAATTACATCTCTCCTTCTCTCTCCTTAATCTTACCATGTCTCCCCCTTTGTGTATGCATCAAATACCAAATATCTTCTACCTCTATACCTTGTTCTTCATTCTCCCCCTTTTTGTCAAAAATTGCCAAAAAGAAACACAAATAGAGAGAAAAGCAAACTAACAAAAAAAAAGTAGTCATGTCATAGTTATAAATCTAGATACCAAAAATAAGCAAACTAGACATAGTCTTAGGAGAAAAAAGATAAAATATAGATATTGAAGCTCAAAAAGGTAAAATCACTCCGTATCCTGCTCATAAAAAATTTTGCCTTGTTTTCTCAAAAATCCTACAAAATTAGATTAATTTCATACAAATTAAAAGTTGTACTCCAAAAATCATTATGATGAAGATAAAATATTAAGTGATTTCAAAAGACATCAAAACATTAAAATTTGATATTAAAAATAATCTAATGTTTCAAAACATTAAGATGCAAATTGATGAAAAATAATTTTTAGAAATTTAGCAAAATTGACACCAATTTGTCACAACCCGTTCAAAATAGAGATTTAGCTAATAAACACCGGGGGTGGCTCTTTGAGCATCTTTTTCAAACTATCACCTTATATCACCGAAAATTCTAAACTTTTTATTTTTGTCAACCTTTTCGGTTTTTCATATAAATTCTCATGTGGTAGCTTCACACACGTACCGGACGACCGGGGTGGTAGCTCTTTCCTACATGTGGTGGTAGTTTTCACACTCCTTTCGGATGTAACTCTTTCCACATCTTTTAAATATAGGAGTTTCTCTTTTCTTTTTTTAAATATTCAAACTCCCCCTAAACTAGACAATCTCACATTTGAAAATAATTTTGACGAACTTTAGTCGATTAGCAAATATCCATCAATTATATTCAACATTCACTACCAAGATGAATTAATTACCAAGAGATTAAAATTAATTTCAAAATTTTGATGAATGTATGTAAGAAGAAATCACATATTAAATTATCGTTAAAATAATAAAAAGTGGAGTGAAACCGATAATTAATATGAATTTAATTCAATTTGAATTGACTTTAGATACCGGTTAAGGCTCTTTTAAAAACCTTTAATCTCTCTAACTTTATGATTTTAAATCATCTCCTTTCTCAAGTAAATTTTCAATCAAATTAAAAATTCCCCTTTACCTTTCCTCAACAAGATTTTCAAAACAAAATTTTAAACAATTCAAACCCCGTCTAAACATATAATGCAATGAAAGAAAAATATGCAATAAGCACCAATCAAAGCATTATAAAAATAAAAATAAACTAAGACGAGGAGCAAGGAAAGATATCACCTTTCCGGATCCAAACTTGTCGGATTGTTGGTTGTCTTGGCTTGTTGACGATTTTTGTGGTTCGTTTAAACGTTTGAACTACCATAGGTCCTTTCGAAGCAAGTTTCTTCGATTGATGTTGTTGTTGAGGCTTAGAAACCCAAACCGCTTGTGGCTTCGACTTAGAAATCCGATTCAGTTGTGGGTTTGATTTCCGGTTCACATGTGAGTCACGGTTTGCTTGATGCACTCGACTCAATTGATTTTTCTTTTGATTCCGTCGGGGATGTCGAGTTTTAGATGATACCAATTGTCGTTTCGAAGTTGCCGATTGAGACTTGAAATTTTTGTTCGGACAACTCTTTTTGATGTGTCCTTTGATGCCACATCTATGACACACCTTCTCCTTCAAACTTGTTGAGGCTTTCGATGTCATCTTTTGATCCTTCTCAACATATGTCCGTTCGTATCCAAGACCTAACTTGCTCGTTTGACCCAATCCGAGCATGTTATCCAATTTCTTCGTTCCCGAAGAAAACTTTTGAATATCGGACTTAGTTGATGGACTTGCTCTGTCAATGCTTTGTTGGATTTGTATGTTTCCTCAAATTGATGCTCCAAAAATCCAACTTTATCCATAGTAGATTTGATAATTAAATCCGATTCTTCTAGCTTCTTTTGGAGGACCGAATTATTATTCAAGATTGATTCCCGTTCCTCCTCAAGAGTATTATTTGTGGTCTTCAAATTCTTGTTCTCTTCTTCAAGATCGAATAAACGACGCCTCAACTTTTTATTGAGTTTCGCCATCTTCCGCGACTCAACAAGAAGTTGATTGTATGCTTCCGCTAATTCCTCGTCGTTTGATTCCTCATCGCCGGAATCCGAGTCCACGTCTTCTTCCTTTGATGTTTTCAACGCAATCTGTACTTTTAGAGAAAGACTTGGAAGAAGATTGGTTAGTAGGAAAAGTCATCTTATAAGTTTCTAACACACCTACTAACTCTTCGGCCATTAGATAGCAATATATCTAGATCCCGCTCTGATACCAATTGTGAGTTATGGGGTAGCCCCAAGGATCTATCTAGATTGTATCAAACAACACCTAGAGGGGGGTGAATAGGTGTATCGGCCAAAAACCACAATTCTCGATTCTTTAAAAAGGTAAATGCGGAAATTAAAAAGCACACCGAGATTTACGTGGGAAAACTCCAACTCGGAGTAAAAAACCCACGGGACCAACACGCGAATAACAATCCACTAAAAGAAAAGATTACAAGGTGATTACCGACTCCACGGACTTAACCTCTCTAACTCTCTTATGGATCTCCGCGCACTCCACCGAGTTGTCCACGATCACGCCCGAATCCACGAACGCCACGTTCCGAATCCACGAAACGCCTCCGCTTCAAATCCACGAAGTCTTCAACACGCCGAATCCACGACGCCACGAACACGCCGAATCCACGACGCCTCACGCCGAATCCACGACGCCGACCATAAACAATATCATGAATATGGTGATCCTTCGCTTAGGAGTATCGTAGAAAACCGAAGAAGAAAACTCCAAGCGAAGCGTAGATCAAATCGACATATAGAGAAGGATTTACTATGTCTCGATTTGACCTAGAAGAGGCTATAATGTAGAAATAGGTTTTAGATGAATTCCTAGCCTCTAGGGTTTTTCAAACAAGTATTTTCATGAAGCACACAGAGTTAGAGAATCCTAAGAACCTATTTATAGACTTTAGAATCAATTAGATTCGGATTAGAGAAAAATCAGATTTTTACCTTCTTGTACCCGTACAAAAACAAAAATGGGCCACACGGTAATGCAATGACGGAAGATTTTTCTGCGAAGGGCCATTACCGGTAATGGATTGATGGCTGTACCGGTATAGCAACCATGCTTGTACCGGTACAGGTTCAGGCTGTTACCGGTAATGGGTATGATGGCTGTACCCGTACAAGTTCAGGCTGTTACCGGTAATGGGTATGATTCTGTACCCGTACACTTTTCAGGCTGTTACCGGTAATGGTATGATTTTGTACCCGTACAGGTTCAGGTACAGGTCAGGTACACTTTGTAAATTTTCCAATTTCCGAAAATTACAAAGTTCCAATATAATTTCTAATCTGTTAAACATTAATTTATGATTCTAATGCCTATAACTAAGTATGAATCACCATATTATGAATTAAAAACTTACCTAGACATCGTGATTCACATCGTGAGCCAATTTTCTTTTCTTCGAAGTCTTTGATTCTTCGTCGTTCTTCGATTCGTTCCGATCCTTCAAGACTCCGACTCAATTCACGAAACTTGCCAACACAAAATCCTTAACAGTCTATACGCTACCGGGCCCACACGCTCCAAAATCTCATACGGTCCAATGAAACGGGGGCTCAACTTACCCCGAATCCCAAATCTCCTGACTCCTCTGGTCGGCGAGACTTTCAAAAAGACATGGTCTCCAATCTGAAACTCCAAGTCTCGTCGACGTCTATCAGCATAGCTCTTCTGCCTACTCTGGGCTGTTAACAACCGCTCCCTAACAATGCGAACCTTGTCCTCTGCTTCCTGGAGCACATCTGGGCCTAGAGCCAAACTCTCCCCAACTTCACTCCAATGAAGTGGCGATCTACATTTCCGTCCATAGAGTGCCTCAAATGGCGCCATCTTGATGCTTGCTTGATAACTATTGTTATAAGCAAACTCAGCCATCGGTAGATGCTGCGACCATCCTCCCTGGAAGTCGATCACGCAGGCTCGAAGCATGTCCTCGAGTGTCCGTATAGTACGCTCCGATCGCCCGTCACTTTGAGGGTGGAAAGCAAGGTCTTGAAATCCGCCGAGTACCCAAGGCTTCCTGCAGTCTCCTCCAAAAGTGGGACACAAAACGTGTGTCCCTGTCCGATACAATCGAGGTAGGTACTCCGTGAAGTCGCACAATCTCATCCAAGTAAACCTGTGCGAGTCTCTCTCCAGTCCAAGTGGTATGGATAGGTATGAAATGTGCCGATTTCGTCAACCTATCCACGATCACCCAAATAGCGTCATGCCCGCCTGGGAGCGAGGCAATCCCATCACAAAGTCCATGGTGATCTTCTCCCACATCCACACTGGAATAGGTAAGCTCTGTAATTTCCCCGCGGGAACTCTATGCTCAGCCTTCACTTGTTGGCAAGTTAAACAACGAGCTACAAACTCGCCAACATCCTTTTTCATCCCGGGCCACCAATAGTGTAGTTTCAAATCCTTATACATCTTGGTGCCTCCCGGATGTATAGCATAAGGTGCACGGTGTGCTTCTAGAAGGATCTCATCTTTAAGTGTCGGTTCCGCCGGTACACAAATCCGCCCACGGAATCTCATCAAGTCACCACCGTCCAAAGTAAAGTCCCCGGTGCCACCATCATTCATCTTTGCTTGGATCTTTAGCGACTGCGCATCAAGAGGTTGCTTTTCCTTAATTCTTTCCAATAAAGTAGGTTGCACCACTAATGTCATCAACCTCATAGGTGTGTCGGAGCCACCACCTCCAACTCTAGCCGCTTCAATCGCTCGATCAACGGCGGTTGAGTAACTATCATCATCGCTAAGTTTTCCGTCGATTTCCTACTTAGCGCATCAGCCACCACGTTAGCCTTGCCTGGGTGGTAGAGTATCGTCAGATCATAATCCTTGAGCAGCTCCAACCATCTGCGCTGTCTCAAGTTCAACTCCTTCTGAGTGAACAGGTACTTTAAGCTCTTGTGATCCGTATACACTTCACACCGCTCGCCATAAAGATAGTGGCGCCATAGCTTCAGTGCGAACACTACAGCCGCCAACTCCAAATCGTGAGTAGGATAATTCCTTTCATACTCCTTCAATCGGCGAAGCATACGCGATCACCTTTCCGTCCTGCATCAACACGCAACCCAATCCGTTAAAGGAAGCATCGCTATAAATCACATACCCTGCTCCAGCAACTGGCAAGGTTAGGATTGGCGCGGTAGTCAATCGCAGCTTCAACTCTTGAAAGCTCTTCTCGCACGCTTCATTCCAAATAAACTTGGTGCCTTTATGCGTGAGTCTCGTGAGGGGAGTAGATAACTTAGCAAATCCCTCAACAAACCTCCTGTAGTAGCCGGTCAAACCAATAAAACTCCGTATCTCTGTGACACTCGTCGGTCTTGGCCAATCCTTGACGGCTTCAATTTTCTTGGGGTCCACGGCTATACCTGATCCCGAAATCACATGGCCCAAAAACGCCACCTCTCTAAGCCAGAACTCGCATTTCTTCAACTTGGCATAGAGTTTCTTTTCCCGAAGCACTTGAAGTACCAATCTCAAGTGTTCCTCGTGATCCGCATCACTTCGGGAATAGACCAAAATGTCGTCTATAAACACCACGACAAATCTGTCCAAATATGGCTTGAAGACACGGTTCATTAAATCCATAAAAGCTGCCGGGGCATTAGTAAGCCCAAACGGCATAACGGTGAACTCATAGTGTCCATACCGTGTCCTGAAAGCCGTCTTTGACACATCCTCAGGCTTGATCTTCAGCTGATGATAACCCGACTGCAAGTCGATCTTGGAGTACACGCTAGATCCCTGAAGCTGGTCAAACAGATCATCGATCCTCGGCAACGGATACTTATTCTTAATCGTGACTTTGTTAAGTTCACGATAATCCATACATAAGCGAAGTGATCCGTCCTTTTTCCTCACAAAGAGAACCGGTGCTCCCCAAGGCGACACACTCGGCCTCACAAAACCTTTATCCAAAAGATCCTGCAACTGTGCCCTCAGCTCCTTAAGTTCTGCTGGTGCCATCCTATAGGGCGCCTTTGAGATTGGAGTAGTCCCAGGGACGAGATCTACTACAAACTCAATCTCCCTATCAGGCGGCATTCCTGGTAGCTCAGCTGGAAACACATCCTGGAACTCCCTCACCACAGGGATATCCTCAATCCTAGGAGAGTCCTCAACATCTCGGAGTGCACATCGCGGCCAAATAGGCTATGCACCCGCTACTAATCAACCGCCTAGCTCGAGAGGAGCTGCAACCCCGAAACACAACCGCCTCGTGACCAGGCTCTCTAAAAGTCACAGTACGACTCACACAATCGATCGTAGCAAAGTACCGGGTCAACCAATCCATGCCCAAAACTATGTCAAACTCTCCAAGTTTGCGCACCACAAATAGGTCCGCGGGCATGATCCAATCCCCAATCTGAACCGGGCAACTAGCACAACACTCCTGAACGTCTATATAATGTCCGGGTATAACCACTCGCCCCGAATGCAACAAGGAAGTCATAGGAATGCTATGCAACTCGGCAAATAGCCGATCAATAAAAGAACAAGATGCGCCGGTATCAAATAAAGCACGAACTCGAATGCAGGAAATCAAAATGATACCTGCAACCACGTCCTCAGCTGCTGCCGCTGCCTCGGTCTGGGCGGCATACAATCGTCCACTCGGGCCCTGTCGTGACCCCTCGCTCTGCCTCTGTGCAGAAGATCTCCCGGCCTGGTAAGATGCTGCAGGTGTCCCCGGGCTGGAACCTGGTGAAGCCGGTGCTGAAGCTGTCGACGGTGTGGGGGCAGATCCCCTCGGACACTCTGACTGAAAATGGCCCTCCTGGCCGCAAGAGAAGCATCGGCCCCGCCCCTGCGGGCACTGTCGGGGGTGGTGGGGGCCGCTACAAATCACACATCGCGGCGCTGGTCGCCGCTCCGATCCTCGGCGCTGCTGTGGGGGTCCTCGTCCACGTGACTGGCTCCTGGGGTACTTTGGCGGCTTCCTAGAGTGCGCCTGGCTCGCACCCTCGCCTGAGGGCCTCTTGCCCTTGCCCCGATCCAAGCCTTCCTGCCTGTCCTTCAAGACTATCGCGCCCCGCTCCACAATAAGAGCGCGATTTACCATCTCACGGTAAGTGCGCAGGTTAGCGGACTGCACAAGCCTATAGATAGAAGGCCTCAGTCCACTCTCAAAGATCCTGGCCTTATCCTCGTCGTCCCGCACGACGAAAGGTACACAGTGTAGAAGCCTCGGTGAACTCCCGCTCATACTCGCCACTGTCCGCTCCCCCTGGCGCAAGCTGCGCAGATCCGTCTCCATCTGGCGTCGAACACTGTCGGGGAAGTAGTGCTCAAGTAACAGTCCCTTGAACCTGGTCCAAGTCATCGCTGCTAAGTCGGTGCTCGGGTTCTCCTAAATGTCCCGCCACCACTGATAGGCCTCGCCGTCCAGGTGGTGAGTGTCGAGCCAAACTCTGTCACTCTCCTCAACAAAAGTGTCGCGAAAGAGCTTCTCCATATGCATAAGCCACTTCTCGACTATCCAGTGATCCACGTTCTCGCCATCGAACACACGTGGATTGCACCTCTTGAACTCGTTGAGGCGGCTCATAAGTCGATCACGCTCAAGTCCCTCAACCATCGTCGGGAACACTGCTCCTCCCGGGGGCATCTGAACTGGCGGTGCCGTCGCCACTCTCCCCTGCCGTGCGCGTACGCACAATGTAAGGATCCGGCGCCGGAGTCGGCGCCTCGGTGCTACCTCCTCGGCCGGAGCCGGTGGTACAGTTGTCTCTCGCCTCCCCGGCGCCCGCCGCGAAGAAGGTCCTCCGCCGCTTCATCCTCTCGTCTCGCGCGCCGCCTCGCGTCGGGCCGCCGCCGTCCGCCGAGCCACAAGGTCGGTGAGGACCGCCACCTGATCCTCAGCTCGCGGACCTCGCTGGACTCAGAAGTAGCGGAGGTCTCGACCTCCTCAAGATGTGCCATGTCCGCTGCTCCAATAGACTGGGAGCGAGTGATAGGCATCAACACTGCAACAACATAAAAGCGCAAGTTAATAAAACCCACGCTATCGCAATCCCCACTCAGAAACCGAGATCGTGCGAAAGTAAAGAAGTGTGCTTTCTACTAACTCCCGATGTTACGTTGTCGGCCGCCAACGTAACCCTCCGCGAAGCTAGAAGTTATACACTTCGATTAAACTCCAACATTTTAGAGTTATCATAAAACCCAATCAAACACTTTCGCTTATAAGTCAAATAGATCACGTCTCTCACGAGTCTAATCCTTATAGTCCAACCCCTAAGGTTTACTAGGTCCTCTAAGACGTCACCCTAGGCTCGATACCAAATTAACTGGCACGCCCGGGTCGACAGACCTTCCCCAAAGCGTGCCTGCACCCGCCATATGTCAACACATACAAGGCGTCTAACTAAAAACAGCGGAATTTAAAACAATATAAGGCTACAACTATGAATATCAGAGCCACAACTAAACAAGAACCAAACCACAAGTAAAAGAAAGTAAAGTGTCTAAATCACTAATAAAGAAATAGAGAGTAGTACACAGTTAACATCAATACCTCTCAACTACACAAAAGTGGTGGTCTCTATACAAGGTAAAAACACTCCTTCTCTCCAAAATAAAACAAGAGAAAAAGGAAACCACCTATCCAAAACCCTCTCACAAGCCGCTATCCCGAGGCAACTCCTTTGCCGCGGTCCCGAGCCTCCCCCGATGCAGAAGGCACTGAAACGAGTCAGAAACAGAGGGCGTGAGAACTATAAACATATAGTTCCCAGTGGGCAATTACTGACCTGCACAAAGTTGCTCCACTAGGCCCAAAAGAGAGTAATATAAGTACTGAAATAAATAACTGTAAATAAAGCGTAACAGAAAAGCTGAATAATTAACCCAAGGTAATTATATTACATGCTTTAATCTACCCGATAGCCAACTTAAACAAGTATATTCAAATAAGTTCACAAGTATACTATAATAGAAATGAAGACCTATCAAGTATTCTACTATGTCCAATACTATATCACAACATATATATCCAACTACTAATCTAAGTTAAGTAGTGATTATCCTTTATTATAGAAAGACGATGTTCAATCTCAATTTGGGATCTACACAAGTGCAATCCCGCTTGCGCCCCCTAAGTGTCGTGGTAGCCCCAACATCCCCGTAGGAATGAGTCTAACCATTTCGGCCCCATAGGTTTCTCAATACCGCACGTGCGAATACATCGCAAAGGCTAACTCCGGAGTGCCGGCTTGTAGAGAGCGACCCTCACAAGCATGTGCGAAGAGCACAAATGGCAACAAGCAAGTCCAAGTCCCAAGTCCCACACATGGCAAATGTCACTAGCAACCCTAAGGTCTAGTACAACAAATTCTCATGACACTAGAATTTCTATGTCAAGTTCATTCACGAGCCTAATGCCGCTTGATGACATTAGCTCACTATTCTACACTTTTGATGCCAAGCCAATGCCGCTTAATGACAAGGGCTTTTCTCCTATATCATGTATAGTTCTATGTTCTCAAACACATGTCAAAGTCCTCTCAAACACATAGTTTCAAGTTTCCCAATAGAATGCTACAAAGCTTCAGCTCTCACATGCATACGTCTCTACTATATAGAGTAAAATTGCGTTACACATAACATATGTATCTTAAGCATTCTAAAATTCACAAATAAATCAAATAACATGAAAATGCACTAATTTCCATTTAACCATAAGCAAATAAGCACCAATGAGAATTTCTCATTGTGCTAGGTGAGGCCAAACCCACCGTCGCTCCGAACCGCTAACGAAGCTTCGATTCCTACTCCTAGTACCCTACAAGGTAGATCCTAGGAGTTACAACCTCAAGAGATAAGTCTTGAGTTCAAACTTTAAGCTTCTATGTAGAGAGTAAGCAAAAATTCACCTTAGAGTAAAAATCCTTCTCCAATCCTCAAATGGATGTGAGATCTCTTCCAAGGCAACCTAAACAAAGGTTCTAAACCAATTAATTGGACTCTAAAAGCCCTAGGTCGCAAATCCCCAAAATAAACCCTAATCTACAAAAACTAGGGTTTCAACAAGTAGAAAGCTTCAAAATCCCAAACTAGAGGAAATAGAGGTGATGCCTACCTTCAAGAAGCTCACAAACAAGTTCCAAGTCCACCAAACTTGAAGATCTTTCCCTCAACTTGCTCCCAAACCAAGCACCAAGCTTCATCCATGGTGGAGGATGCACCAAGAAGCAAAAGGAGAAGAGAGAAGGGTTAAACCACCAAAGAGCACCCTAGACCCAAGAAATCAAAGGAGGAAAAAGGGGGAGAGCTCCCTACCTCTATCTCCTGCAGTGAAGGGCTCAAAATGAGCCCTAGGGGTGAAGGGGCATATGTATAAAGCAACAAAATGCCAAAAACAAATCCCTACAGCTTTCGGATTTTCAAAATCACATTTGTACCTAAGACAAATCCGCTTTGTACTGCGTATAAACCTCGAAACAAAGAAAAACCCGAGCCTCGGGTTTGTCCACTCATCTATACCGGTATAAATCTCGGCTTGTACCGATAGCCATCATTTTGTACCTATAGCAACAATTTTGTACCGGTACAAAAGCTCTGAAATTCCAACCCGAGAGCAACCTAAAATCCAGCTTTTTGGACTTTAGTGCTTGGAAATCATCCACTAACCTCGGTACTCGTGCTATAGGTCGGAACACAGTCAACGACCCTCCAGAAAATCTGAAAAAGCGCAAATCTCACATCCACACTCGAACCTTGCTATTTGCACAAGTCCAGTGCGTCACACAAATTGACCTTGTAGAAACCTAATTGGGGGTATCCCCGACGCGTGGGGCAACTCCGTTTAATTAAACGAAAAGCCTATCTATGAGTTGCTATGTAAGCTAGCCCGATGTAAAATCCGATAATCACAAGCAGATTGCAAAATAGGCCTCGGTTAGCTACGAAACTTGACGGGCAACCCATCCATAATTTTAGAAGGTGGGTGGTGCATTCCAAGGACACCGGAATTCTTTCTATGTCTAAGTGTCACTTTTGAGCATTCTATATATGTTGAGCATAATGCATAGTAGGGTAATTATGAGTTATATTGCAATGTGTGAGTTCAAATGCATGAGATATAATTGTATGAGATCATATGATAAATAACAAGAACCCTATGTATGCATGCTAAAGAACAAGGACAAGAACGTGGTGTAGTTGACAAGTGAATGTGACATTGGACATGTACTTAGAGAATGTGACAAAGATGAGTCTAGAATCCTTAGACAACATGTGTGGCATCAAAGAATGAGAACAAGAACAAGTAGTGTACATAACACTAGTAGAGTCATGAGATTGACATTATGACAACAACCTTAGAGTTAAGGGTCATATGAACATAAGTTCTCCTTGAAGGCAAGGAATAGATTGAGATTTGGAATCCTTAAAGTTAAGGATTGATCGTACTCGCCATATAGTCCTTGCTCGGGGGTGGTAGCTCCCCCTCGAGCGGTGCACTCCGGAGTTGGTCACCACTGGAATGAGTTTTCCAGGGAATGAGTTTTCCAGAGGACGGTCCCAACGGGTTAGCCAAGAGATTGGGTATTGAACTTATGATCTTGCATCCTTTACAGTTTGAGCATTTTATCGTTACTTTCAAGCGTATTAGTTGCATTTGTTAGTTGGTTATTATCTTACCTTTCTTTCTATTACGCTTGATTTAGACCTAGTGGGAAAGTCGGCGTGGTTGGTTGCCGGACCCACTGGGAACTTTGTTGTAGTTCTCACACCACTAACCCCACAGGTCCTAGCACGAGCGGGGCGGCGGAGGACCGGGGCAAGGGGTTAGCGCCATAGCTAGTGGCTACCGGAGTATCGCATTAGTCATTTTCGTTTAATTAAACGGAGTTGTCCCACGCGTCAGAATACCCCCAATTAGGTTTCTACAAGGTCAATTTGACCCAAGAAACCCTATGTTCAAAAGCCCCAATTTTGGGTGCTCCAACAATGCCCTATGTCAAACCTAGGGTTTTGATCTCATTCACAAGCAAAATATAGCTTTAGATCAACCTAGAAGCTCTCTAAAATCATCCTTGACCCATTAGAACCATCCATTTGGGGTTTACAACAAACCCTAAGAAATTACCATGAGAGCACTTGAGCTCTCATGGAGCTTTCATGGTGTTCTTAGTCCTAGCATGCCTCTAACACTAGCAAGAAGCTAGAAACTCCAAAACTTAGGAGAAAACCTAAACCCTAGAGTTAAACTTGTAGAAACTCACCTCTTGTACCAAGCTCTACCAAGATCCTTCCTTGTTGGAGAGCTCCAAGCCAACCAAGAGCTCCAAACCCACCTTCTTCTCCTTCTCCTTCTCCTTCTCCACCCAACCCTAGGGTTTTTCTAGAGAGAGAAAGGGAACACAAGAAAGAAAATGAGAGGGTAGTGAGTGTGCTGTGAGAGAGGGGTGTGGGAGGGCTTATTGTGTTGTAACAATAGCCAAAAAGTCCCTCTACTTCTTTTATTTCGCGCAGTTCACAAACTGCTGTCAGTCCCATTTTGTACCGGTACAAGGCCTGTCTTGTACCGGTATAAAACGCTCCAGAGACAAACCCGAGAGCTGCCTCTCGGTTTCGCAGCATTTGTACCGGTACAAATCCAGTCTTGTACCGGTATAAAATGCTCCAGAGGCAAACCCGAGAGCTGCCTCTCGGTTTCGCAGCATTTATACCGGTATAAAAATGGCTTGTACCGGTATAAACACCAAAAACCTCACAAACCCGAGAGCTCTCCCTCTCGGTCAAAGTTGCTATACCGGTACAGCAACTTTGCCTGTACCGGTACAAAATGCCCAGACATGTGTTTTTCGTGCCGTTTCGACTCGACTTCGCGCCGAACAACGCCAAAACCCTTTTAACTCTTTTAGACTATCTTTTAACCTTTCAAGAAGTTTTGAATGGCAATTGGAACATGTCCAACTATTTTATTTTCGCACTTTAGTCAATTTGGCCAAAGTCCGATCTTATTGTCGAATTTTCGATATGCTACATTCTCCACCCCTTAAAATTAGTTTCGTCCGCGAAACTTAACACATACCTTAGCTTGTCGATTCGAACAAGTGAGGGTACTCCTTCCTCATTGTGTCCTCAAGCTCCCAAGTGGCTTCACGCACTGCATGATTGCTCCACTGGACCTTGACGTAGGAAATCTTGCGATTCCTAAGCTTCTTTTCACCTTTCCCAAGAATACAAACCGGGTACTCTTCATAGGTTAGGTCCTCGTTTAACTCCACCGATTCATACTCTAATGCATGAGCCGAATGGTGGATATACTTGCGAAGGTTCGAAACGTGAAACACATTGTGCACTCCCGCAAGTCTCGGTGGTAATGCCAACTTGTATGCTACTGCACCGATCCGCTCCAATACCTCAAAAGGTCCGATATATCGGGGAATTAACTTCCCCCGAACTCCAAACCTTTTTATGCCGCGCATAGGTGATACTTTCAAAAATACGCGGTCTCCAACCGCAAACTCTAGATCTTTCCTCCGCTTATCGGCATAACTCTTTTACCGAGATTGCGCGTCGTGAGTCTTTGTCGGGCTAGGCGGACCTTCTCCTCCGCCTCCCGCACAACATCGGGGCCAAGTGCCGCTCTCTCGCCCACGTCGCTCCAATGAATTGGAGAACGACACTTCTTACCATAAAGGGCCTCGAATGGCGCCATCGCAATACTCTCTTGGTAGCTATTGTTGTATGCGAATTCCGCCATTGGTAGGAAATCGTGCCATACGCCCTTATAGTCGAGTACACACGCCCGAAGCATATCCTCAAGTATCTGAATAGTCCTCTCCGATTGACCGTCACTTTGAGGATGGAATGCCGTGCTAAAATTGAGCCGTGTACCCAAAGCATCTTGCAAGCTCTTCCAAAAATGAGAGGTGAACCTCGGGTCCCGATCCGATACAATTGACACCGGAACCCCGTGTAACCTCACGACCTCGTCGAGATACACTTGAGCTAGCTTGTCTCCCGACCAAGTAGTGTGGATCGGCAAAAAGTGAGCCGATTTTGTCAACCGGTCCACAACTACCCAAATCGCGTCGTGCCCGCCTTGTGACCTAGGCAAACCCGTCACAAAGTCCATAGAAATGTCTTCCCACTTCCACACGGGTATTGGTAGACTTTGCAATTTCCCCGCTGGAAAGCGACGCTCCGCTTTTACTTGTTGGCACGTGAGACATTGTGCCACAAACTCTCCAATGTCCCTTTTCATACCCGGCCACCAATAATGGAGTTTCAAGTCTAGGTACATGTTGGTGCCGCCCGGGTGACTGCTATAGGGGGATTGGTGTGCTTCTTGCATAATTGCCCTCCGAAGATCATCGTCCTTGGGCACACACCAACGGTTCCGATACCGTAGTGTTCCGTCGGTCCCAATGCCAAAATCTTCGGCACTACCGTTCTCTACTTCGCCCCGCACCTTTTGGAGATAAGGATCGGAAATTTGTAACTCCTTTATCTTCTCCAACAAGGTGGGTTGCACGATCAACATAGCAACTGTTGCCGGCACTCCCGGCGCCACCACTTCAAGCCCTAACCGCTGCATCTCCTTGTGCAATGCAGGTTGAGGTGTAATCGCCGTCGCCAAATTCTCCGCCGACTTTCTACTCAAAGCGTCGGCCACGACATTTGCTTTCCCGGGGTGATATAGAATAGTAACATCATAGTCTTTAAGCACTTCTAACCACCGCCGCTGTCGCATATTCAACTCTTTCTGGGTGAACAAATACTTGAGACTCTTATGATCCGTGTAAATCTCACAATGTTCCCCGTATAGGTAATGCCTCCAAAGCTTTAGCGCGAAAATGACCGCCGCTAACTCCAAGTCGTGAATCGGGTAGTTCTTCTCGTATGTCTTTAACTGGCGCGAAGCATAAGCGATAACTCGGCCATTTTGCATCAGAACGCACCCGAGACCAACGTAAGAAGCATCACTGTACACGACATAACTCTCCCCCGGCGTCGGCAAAGCAAGCACCGGAGTCGTCGTCAATCTTTTCTTAAGCTCCTCAAAGCTTCGCTCACATTCGGGGCCCCAAACATACTTCACCCCTTTGTGCGTAAGGCGCGTTAGTGGAGTTGTTATTTTGGCGAACCCCTCCACGAACCGCCGGTAGTAGCCCGCAAGCCCCAAAAAGCTTCGAATTTCCGTTGCATTTGTCGGGCGAGGCCAATCCTTAATTGCCTCAACTTTCTTTGGGTCCACAGAGACGCCGCCTCCAGATATAACGTGACCCAAGAAAGTAACCTCCGGTAGCCAAAACTCACATTTCTTCAATTTGGCATAAAGCTTCTCTCGCCGGAGTGTCTCCAACACGATTCTCAAGTGCTCCTCGTGTTCTTCCTCGGTCCGAGAATATACCAATACGTCGTCAATGAATACCACGACGCACCGGTCCAATAGCGGACGGAAGACTCTATTCATTAAGTCCATAAAGAACGCCGGGGCATTAGTAAGCCCGAAAGGCATAACTGTGAACTCATAATGGCCATACCGCGTACGGTACGCCGTTTTGTGCACATCCTTGGGTCGTATCTTCAATTGATGATACCCCGATTGAAGGTCAATCTTCGAATAAACCCTCGGCCCTTGCAACTGATCGAATAAATCGTCAATCCTCGGCAACGGGTACTTGTTCTTGATTGTGACCTTGTTCAACTCGCGATAGTCAACGCAAAGTCGAAGTGTGCCGTCCTTCTTTTTCACAAACAGCACCGGAGCTCCCCACGGAGACACGCTCGGCCGCACAAAGCCTTTATCGAGCAAGTCTTGCAGTTGGGCTTTAAGTTCCTTAAGCTCCACCGGTGCCATTCTATACGGAGCCTTCGAGATTGGCGCCGCCCCGGGAATCAAGTCAATGACAAACTCAACTTCCCGGTCCGGTGGCAGTCCCGGTAACTCCGCCGGAAACACATCCGGTACTCGCATACCACCCGAATGCTACTCAATTCCGGTGCTCCCTTTGGGCATCCACGATGGTCGCCAAATAAGCCTTGCAACCACCCTTAATCATCCTTTTCGCCCTCACCGACGATATGGTCGCCGCAAAACGTGCACCCTTACACGCTTGGTAGACCATTTCTTCTTATCCAGGTTCACGAAATGTGATAACCTTCCTCTCACAATTGATAACGGCGTAGTACTTAGAGAGCCAGTTGATCCCTAAGACCACGTCGAAGCCCGATAACAGCTCGACCACTAGGAAATCGATTGGCATAATCCAATCTCCAATTTGCACTGGGCAATTTTTGCACTCCTCATCCACAGCAAAAGAGTGCTCGATAGAGTTGACCCACCAATGGTCATCATGACGCCCTATCTCTACCCCATGAGCCTCGGCGAATGATGCACGTATGAATGAATGAGATGCACCTGTATCAAATAAAGCTTTAGCTCGAGTGCCTTGGATCAGAATAATACCTCCCACCACATCATCCGGAATCGGTGGCCGGAGTCGATCGCTTCCTCCACCCGAGTGGCAAAACCCGCCCACTAGGTGCTCGAGGTGCCTCCCGCCGACGTGGTGCCGATGATCGTCCCCAGACATAGCGGGTGGCCCCGCCACTGCCGCGGAGTGTACCGTACGTAAGCCGCCGAGGGTGCAGGAGATGAGCTGCCCGGACACTCGCGACCAATGTGGCCCGCCTGGCCACACCGAAAGCATCGCCCCTCCCGCTGAGAGCAAGTAACAACTCTGTGGTTCCCGCCGCAGATAACACACGGGTAGGAGGTCTGACTCTTTGTCTGACTCCGACTGCCGCGCCACTGTGACCGCTGAGGTCGAGGGGGCCGCTTAGAGCTCGACTGCCCCGCGGACCCACTCGATGCCCGCTTCTTGGACTTCTCCCTGTCCTTGTCCCTCTCAAAAGCCTCGCGCTCCTCTCGCGCAATAGCATTGCCGCGCTCCACCCAAAGTGCGCGGTCCAAAACCTCTCCATAGGTCGTCAGCCGGAAAGAATCAACCGTCTTAAAAATATCCGGCCTCAACCCACGCCCGAACTTCTTTGCCCGGTCCGCGTCGCCGTGGACCAAGCTCGGCACGCAATGGATCATGTGCGTGAACTCCTCTCGTACTCGCGACCGTGCGACTCCCCGTCGTAGCTTGGAAGTCCTCCTCGATCTTTCTCTTATCGCTTTCGGGGAAATACTCCATCAACAGCATCTCCCGAAATGTCTCCCAAGCCATAGTGGTGTCGTTCAAAGAACGATCCTCTTTCACTTGCCTCCACCAAAGGCGCGCCGACCCCTCGAAGCAATGGGCCGCCAAATGCACCTTGTCCCGCTCGAGGGTATAGACAAGGTCAATTTGACCCTAGAACCTCTATGGCAAAAAGCCCCAAATTTGGGTGCTCTACCAAACCCTATGTGGAAAACTAGGTTTTGATCTCATACACAACCAAAAGAGAGCTTGTTACCACCCTTAGGGATGATCTAAGACCATCTAAACTATTTCTAGGGCCTCACTTTGAAACCCTAATTATCCACCATGAGAGCTCATGAAGCTTCCATGCATTTCATGGAGCATGAAGCTCTACAAGGTCCCTACACCAAAGAGAAGCTCAAAACCTAGCTCCTTAGGACCAAAAACACAAACCCTAACCTAGGTTTTTCTTAGAAACCTCACCTTGGCCCAAGCTCCCCAATGTCCACCTTGTAGGAGAGCTTCTAGAACCTTCAAAGCCTCCAATCCACCTTCTTCAAGCCTTCTTCTCCTTCTTCTCCTTTTTCTCCAAGCTCTAGAGCTCCTTTTCTAGAGAGAGAAAGAGAGGAAATGAGAGAGAATGGTGAAGACGTGAATGGCTGTGAGAGAGGAGAGGGTTGGGTGCATATAGTGTTGTAACAATGCAAATAAACCCCTCCAATCCCGAAAATTACAATCCGCCTGCACCGGGCATTTTTCGTGCTCGAGACCGGTCTTAGCCCCGAGGACCGGTCTCGGATGTCCGGTCTCGACCGTTGTCCGGACCCAGTGCGCCACCCCACCAGGACTTAGCCCCTTTTTCTGGTTTTTCGCAGAGGATGTCCGGTCCTGGCCGAGATGTCCGGTCTTGCGATGTCCGGTCTTGGCTCATTGTCCGGATCCCACACGCTGGAATTTCAGGACTTAGCCGAATTTCCTCCTCGCGCATCTGGCTCGCGTGGCATCCGGTCTCCACCCATGGGGACCGGTCTCTGCTGCTCCAATTCTGCAACTTTTGCAGAATTGCAGTTTCTTGCTCCTCGGGTCCCGTTTTCACTTCACACAAGTTCTAAAACACTTGGAACCTTGTGTTTATTGACTCACTCCGCGTTCCGCTCGTTTTGACAGAACTCGGCACACTTTACGAGGAAGTGGGTTGTTACAGTCCTCTTTTAATGATTGTCTCTAAAGAAGCTATTTTATCTTCTAACTCCTTTCTAGTCATTTTTTCCTCCAACTCGGCCACGGTTGGCCGTTCTATTTTTCACTTCAACCAAGGGGCAGGTATTGACCCTCCTGCTTCATGATCGTTTTGCATTGGGCGAATCGGATGTTGTGGATGCTCATCAGGACGCCTCCACACATTGAGTCTCATTCCTTTCGCCTCTTCGTAATGTTGTTTCGCTTCGGCTTGCATCCTCTGCTGCCGACACTTTTGCGTTTTCGTCAGCATCGGCCCTTGCCATCTAGCCGATGGTTTCATTTCTACCTCATGCCATTTGTCGATTGGCACATTCGCTGGTATCTTCACCGTCCTCTGACTGGCTGGCTCATTGATTGACCCTTTCATCATTCTCAAATGATTTTTCAAAATTTCTCTTCTCTCCCATGGTCTCGGCCAAGGCTGAATGTCGAGCTCATTTACAAGTCTTCGACCGAGGAATTCAATATCGCCTCGGTCATTCCTTCAAATTCAAGTTTCGGTCTCGGCCTGGCTTGGTGTTGCCATTGTGGCCGGTACCCGGGGAATCTTTGTCTAGAGCCAAATGGTCTCTCTTGATGACCCCATCGGCTCTGGTGCTCATCGCGTCGGCTGTTGTAATAATCATGCAGAATATTCTGCATCAACCCGCCTTGTTTGCTTTGAGCCGGATCATCCTCTGGCTCTGTTTCATTAGAGGCTTCCTCTGAGCCTTCTTCTTCTTGATCTTCACCATCAGGAATATCATCCCACTCCTGAGGGAAAGCTAATAGTTCTTTCCATTCGTTACTTTTCTTTTTATCATTGATGATGGCTTTCCAATCTCTCTTCGACATCTCGGCCTTGCATTTTATGCAAAGCCGAAGGCTTCTCTTCGCGTGTGCAATATCTTCTGCGGTTGTTCTAGCTGCAATCGCTTTACCTCGTGCATCCATTGTTTCGTCCTGTAAATGAAACAAGTTTCTATAAGACTTTTTAATCTGATTTTGTTGATCGGCAAAAATCAGCCGACCCTCCTCTATTTCTTCCTGTACCCGCCTCCTTGCAGCGGCTTTTCCTTTCATGTCCACCACATTAACCTGTGGTGGAAACGGATTTTTGTCAATTTCCATATTTTTATTTTCTGAATCAGCAAATATGAGCCGACCTTCATTGATTTCTCTTTGCACCTGCCTTTTAAAGGCGGTGCAATCGCTTGTCTTATGGCTCCATGAATGGTGCCACTTACAATATCTTCGTCGTTTTAGCTCTTCTACAGGGGGTATAGTTTGTCCTTCCTGTAGTTTGATTCGCCCATCTTTCAACAACCGATCAAAAATCAGGTCGGTCTTTGAAATGTCAAACGAATAATTAAAAGCTGATACATGTGCTTTAGCCTCGCTTGATTTAGCAGGCTTCAGCAATGCGCATTTGTACGGCTGACTATTCTTAACCATTTCAGCAGCACAAATCTCAGCCTCATCAGCCGAATCAACTACTTCTTCCGAAGAATTCGGCTCTTCATGAGCCGAGGATTCTTCAAAGAAAGATATGTTTTTCTCTTTCCCCTTATTCCAATCCTTATTTCGGCCCCACCTAGGCCGATCCTCATTATTTTCTTTCCGAAACTGCTCATATTGAGCAACTCGGACTCCCAAATCAAATAGATTTGGAAAGAATTTATCTTCAAAATGATCCTTAATCTTGAAGTGCATGCCGTTGAATGCCATTTTGGTGAATTCAGACTCCGGCATTCTTACGAAACAACGGCTTCGAGCCGTTTTGAATCAGTTCAAATACTCATCAACCGACTCTCCCGTTCTTTGTCTAAACTGGGCCAAGTCTGCGACTGATAGTTCCGGCTCAGTCCTATAAAATTGTTCATAAAACTTTCCTTCTAATTCATCCCAATCTCGGACGGAATTAGCCGGCAAGCTTGTGTACCTAGTGAAAGCCGTTTTAGTTAATGAGGTATTAAATAACCTCATCTTTAAGAATGGATCGGCTGCGACTTCCCTACACTGAGCTGTGAACCGAGCGATATGTTCGACCGTGTTTTCGGTCTCGTCGCCTGAAAATTTATCAAATTTCGGCATTTTCCAATTTACCGGATAAGGGTGTTCTACATCTACAGTTGCAGGATATGGTGATCTAAATACAGGCCGCATTGTCGGCCTTGCCCCTACTCCGAATGTATTTCGGATGGCCTCTTCTATTTGCGCATAAATTTCATTATTTACCCCTTGTGCTGGAATTAGTGCTTGACCTCCAATTGGTCTTTGTGCTAGACCAATATTTGGTGCTATGGGGTTGACTCCTTGTACATTAGGAGCCTGCCCCCCAGCCCCTACATTCTAGGGCTGATGCGCTGCCAATGGAGGAGGAGGTGGCAACCCCCATGCTACCTCTAGCTGTTGGCCGGCATTAATATTTGCTGGCCTATATACCGCTTGATATGGTGCCCCCTGGTATTAAGGCAAAACACCTACCGGTGTTGCTGGGTTTTGCAACACTGGCATCATTGCAGGCACTTGTAAACCTATTGTCGGCTGTTCATTTCGAGTTAGAAATTGCCCTATTCGGGCGATATTTTCATTCGAAGCCATGAGTGCGGCTAATACTGCGTCTAGCCGTGCAGTACTAGCATGGCTATTCTGATCTAATGTCTGCAAGACTCGAGTCATTTGCCCAAGTGTTTGGGCCAGACTCGGCTCTTGCTGGCTAGACTGTCCACTAGTTTCACCTTCTGCAGGTAAAACTACTCTTTGTTCTATATCATTATCTCAGTTATTAGGTTGCTCGTTCCCTGAATTTCTGTGAACAGCTCTGTTACGAAGGTTCATGGCATTATCATCACCCATTTTATATAACAATATCAAAGGTTACCTCAAAAAGGTGTCCCACCGGGCGTGCCAAAAATTATTTGGTCCGAAATTCTCCCGATCCCAAAACCGATGCTAGATCTTCCTCGGGATGCGCGTCGGGATGAAAAGCGGTTCAAATTGATGGCCCTCGAGAAATGCGCCGTTCTGATGAGTCAAACGATTTGGTCGGTGAGGGATCAAACCAATCGGGTTTGAAGCTCTATCTTCTCTTCAGTTTGGCTGAATGAGCCGAATGGACGGTACAGTAGAGAATGGGGACTAGAAGTGACCCGAATGGTAAAAATACACTACAAACAATCGGCCTAGAACAGCCGAATGATGGTTTTATATTGAGAAATGCACTGGGGAATACAAAGAAGGGATTACAATCCACAAGAGTGATGCCCGAAAGGACAGACAGACTCCATGGATTACACAAAAGGGGGGAGTGATGCCACTCAAGGCAGACAGACTCCAAAAAGTTAAATTACAGGCTACTCCTAGGAAAAGCGGTAGGTGCAGGAAAGAAAATGCGAGAAAAATAAGGTGGTCTTCTATTCGCAGGGGAGGAAAAGACCTTCTTTCCTGATTAGAAGTATCTATTTATAGGGTCTCCTTCCACTAGTTATTGTCTTCGCACGATCGGCCACCATCTCACGTATCCTGATTTTGCGGGCCACCTTCAGCCGATCAGTAACCGATTTGGAACCGCCTGCAGTTACTAAAACCTCTGCGGTCCATGCCTTCTTTCATGCTCCCGTTGCGTCCTTCTAAACCACTTTCTGGCGTAGACCCGGTGCACGGCGATTTGGACTGCTAACATTAGTATTTCGTTTTTAAACCGACCCAACAGGGTGGAAAACCTGATTCGGCTTTATTTTGCCGCAGATTGAGAAATTGGTGGCCGTGGGTCGTGAAAACTAGACTCGAGCATCCTAGTGAACTCACAAGTTGAGGGGCTTAGGTGCTTATGAGCCAATAGAGGTGCGCATGGCTCTTTATGGTGTGTCGTGAATGCCATGGTGACCTAAGTGTATGGAGTGGTTGAGGTCCCCTGGTTGGAGTATGTGCGAAGTCTTAGATGAGGACTTTCGCCAAGTGATGATTGGGTCTGCGTCGCGAATGAGAAACACTACATAGTATTGAGACGGGTTTGGCGATAGGCCTACATTGGATGGTTGGCCTGTGGACCACCTATGGTAGTGGTGATAGGCGATCTAGTTGATCGATAGTGTCTTAGTGGGTTGAGCGTAGTGACCATTGGAGCGAAGGCTCGGTCATACTGCTCGCGAGTTGGCATCGCCAAGTTGGGCGTTGTCGGTGAGTTGAGATTGGGTGCACGAACATAGTGTTCATGGTAACTCATCGCAAAGGTGATGCGATGTTGGAACGTGGTAGAGAAATGGAGATGTTCTCCATGAGACGTTGGATCGTGGTGTGAGCCACGTGTGGTTTGGAAAGACTGGGTTCTTAGAGAACCAAAGTTGGTGGATGTGCCGAAATGAGCCATCTCGTTGTAGAGTCGAAGTCCATGTGTAGTTGGAGCATTCGCGGAAGAGCGATGCGTTGTGATGTCGCATGAAGCGATGCCGGTGGAAAAAAAGAGTGAGTTTCACCGGGGAGTGCTAAGTGTAATGATGAGTCTCACAGAGTGAGATGGATTCTTGATTGGAAAAAGTGATAGAGTGGCATCTTGTGGACTCTCGTGTGGATCGAGGAGGTCTACCTGCATGTATGTGAAGTGGTGTTTAGCCACTTGAATCGAGGGTGGCATTGCTCTCGAAGGAGGGTAGTGTTCGATGGAATTGGTTGGTGTCGTCTGTGGATGGTGATTTATGACGACTCAGGCCCGATTTGCTAAGTGCGCGGGCAATGGTCGATATTGTGTAATAGGGCAATCAAGGAGTGCCATGTTGGAGTGTGTCAATCGAGGAAGCGTTGACCCGGTGTGGCAAACGAGGTGAAGTAAGTTCCTCGTGTGATCGACTGAGAGTGGCGTTGGCGCCCTAGAAGTCGAAAAGTATTGATGTGTACTGTCATGGAGGACTTGGAACGTGAGTGTGTACCCCGTGATTATGTGGCAATGGTGGTTAAGACCCTCATTGCGAAGGTATGTGTGTCCCTGTCCGTTAGGACGTGGTGAGAGAAGTGATCGCTCTTGGACCACGATTGTAGTTTGTAGGTCGGCTTGGTGGTTTGCCTTGTGCGACCGTGGTAGTATACTTTTGCAGTTATGCGCCGGCAAGGCTGTGAGTCCGCCGATGAGGCGATGTCCTTGGGGGTGTTACCCGAGCGTGTAGGGTGTACTAATGTCGAGGAAAGTGTAGATCTCGATGCATTGGACCCTAGAGGGATTCGAAGGTATGGTTGCGGTGACCTATAAGTCGGTATTACCGCCGAGACTGAGTGAATGCGCCATTACTTGAGAAAGTGGCTTTGGAAAGCCAAATGATGGGCATTCTGGACTTGTGGTGAGAGAGGATGTTACAGAACGGTGTGGTTCTGTACATTGATAGTCGTCGTGAATGAACGCATAAGGTGTAAGGTCTTTGGACACTCGAGTAGTAGTGCGTAGAATTGCCCTCATCTGTTTGATGAGTGGAGTTGTGGTTTGGATTTGAGTTTCGCGGACGAAACTCTTTTTAAGGGGTGGAGAATGTAACATACCGAATTTTAAAGATAAGAATGGAAAAAAATAAAAATAGTGTGAGATACTATTTTTATTGGATTTAGAGAAGTAGAGCATGAGTCAGAGATGACCTGTGCTGAAATTGGAATGAAAACAGAAAATTTAGAATTTTCTGTGAGAGACGAGGCAGATAAATTAGCAGAAAATGCACAGTGTCAGAAATTTATGAAAACTGAGGGGTATGTCAGGATTATTATTACGATGCTGGATTTAAAGTTTCGTGCCATTCTGACACCCGGAAGGTGAGAAATAAAATCTGAATGCTATTTGATAAAGATTACAGTTCGGTAGGGCTTTCAGTGACCAAACGGGGTCGAAACTGAAAGATTTAAATTTCTTCTGTTAAGTTATGTAAAAACGAACATAACTATCAAATTTGAGCTCAATCGGGCATTCAGAAGGGCAGGCGAAGATGCCTAAGCTTCAGCTAAAAGTTAAGTGTGAATAGTGAATAGTTGAGGGGCAAAATGGTAAAATGGGATTTAATCCCTTTATCTTCTTCTTGCTGCTTCCTCAACCGAGCCACACACACACATATTCACACACGCACACTTGGAGGAGAAGGAAAACCCTCCTTTCTCTCTTTAAATATTTCTCTCATCTCTCTATATTTCTCACCCAAATTCGCAGCGTTGGCAGAGAGCGAGCTCGTGAACGCGTTGGGAGCGACGGATTGAGCTTTCGGGCGGCCGTTGGAGCGACGTGTTTTCGTCGCGGCGTTCACAATGGTGGTAAGTGTTTAGGGTTTGGTTTATATGCTCTAAAAATGGATTTAGATGCATCCTAGCATGCTAAATAAAGGATTATTGCTTAAATCCAAAGCTATAATAGTGGATTTTGCAATAGTAGCGAACCTAGGGTTAGAAATGCAATTTTCTCTATTAGTAGGGTGTGTCTAATTTGACCCTCCATAAACCTAATTGCTAGGTAATGAAACACACTGGCGAAGTCGGTTCGGCAATCCGTCGAGCCGTTACGAAGATATTGAGGTTTGAAGCCGTCAACGTAAAAATGATCGCAGCTTGCGGCGAAAGTTTCCAAAAATTGTGAAAATGGAATCGTGAGCTCATGGCAACAAATCGAAGACCTTTAATTTTCGGATCGTGAATCGGAGGCCGTTCGGTGGTTGCGCATGGATTAGGTCGAGCCGTGCGGCGTGCGCCGCGGGAGGCCGATTGCAAGTGACGACGAGCAATCGGAACGCTATTAAAAGGTGGGAGGTGCTTCCACTAACTCTGAACTTCTCTTTATGTCTATATGTCAATTATTGAGCATTTATGTGATAGTGCTTTTGTGCATATTAGGGTAAATGAATGTGATTGCATGCTTAGAGTTAAGATGCAAATGTAAGAGAATTATGAATAAAGAACAAAGAACCTAGTGGTTAACCCTATGTATGCATGTGTTGAGGTAAAGAACCTAGTGGTTAAAGAACAAGAACATTGTGAAATATAGATCGAGTGGCATTAGAGAATTGTAAAGAACACTAATATACAGGTGTTGAGACAAAGAATCTAGTTGTTAAAGAACCTAGTGGTTAAAGAACCTAATGGTTAAAGAATCTAATGTTTAAAGAACCTGGTGGTTAAAGAACAAGAATATTGTAACATATAGATCGAGTGGCATTAGAACCTAGTGGTTAAAGAACCTAGTGGTCAAAGAATCTAGTGGTTAAAGAACCTAGTAGTTAAAGAACAAAGAATGCAAAGAAAGAATAAGAATAAGAACAAAGAATGCAAAGAAAGAATAAGAATAAGAATGCTAAAGAACAAAGAACACTAGAGATAGTGTTAAGACATGGTCATGATCTAAAAGAACACGAATGCAAAGAATATGAACAAATGACAAAAGCCTTAAAGTTAAGGGTCATTGTGCAAAGTCTTCCTTAAAGTTAAGGAACGGATTTGGATTACATCCTTGGAGCAAGAATTTGATCATACTCGCCTAAGTCCTTGCTCGGGGGCGGTAGCTCCCCCTCGAGCGGTGCGCTCCAGAGTAGGTCACCACTGGGATAAGCGTCCCAGAGGACAGTCCCGTCGGGTCATAGTAGTCTCTCCGATACTGGGATTTGAGTTGGTGAGTTCTTGAGCGGCTACGAGCTAGCCATGAGATTGGGTATCGAGATTGGGTATCGAGATCAAGATTTTGAATTCGTCATATTTATTATGTTGAGCATAAGCATTCTTACTATTGTTCGGGCATATTAGGTGTATGCATTATAGTTTGGTTACTATCTGCTTATCCTTTCAAATTATGCCTGAAATAGACCTAGTGGGAAAGTCGGTGTAATTGGAGGCCGAGCCCACTGGGAACTTTGTTGTAGTTCTCATCCCACTAACCATGCAGGTTCTAGCGCGAGCGGGGCGATCGTGCTCGTGGTATGGTTATCATGCTCTAGAGAGAGTTCTACCGTGCATTGTGTATAGAGACACCATATGTATATTTCACCTGCTATATTGATGAAAGGAAATGTAAATAAAATTATGTTGAGATGTGAATGTATTATGTTCATTTGAGAGATGAAAATGTATATTGGAAGAATGAATGTAATAATTATGTAGCTTTGTATTTGGTTTAAAGTAATCAAGATACAATGTATGAATGTTTTAGATAGTTTACTTTCACTTGTGCTTATGTTGCTTGCCCTCGTGCAAGCCATGTATATTGAAATGTACTACTGGGAAATGTTTATTTCTTTATACATGTACTTGTTGTTGTTAAGCCTTGGGCGGACAGGGGAGGCTCTGTCCGTTCGGCGTCTGTTGGCGTGCCCGAACCGACCAAATTGGCGGTCCAGGGGCGTGACAAGCCCGACTGCTTCGGGATGGTCACCACCCACCTTTTTGATGTCACAACATAGTAGGAAGTCTAATTTCTTGATCACTTGTCGCCGCTTAAGCTCTCGAGTGGAAACGAAGTCGAGACGCACCTCACTGGGTGATATCTTCGCTCCGGCTCGACGAATCGCCGAACCGTCGCCGCCAACGCGTTTAAGTACCTATCAATTAGGTTTACGAATGATCAAACGAGATCAAAACCCATCATCTACAAAAATCCCATTTTTGATGCCTTAGGGTTCTAATACATGCAAAACACCCTATTAAAACCCTAGGAGCATGTGTTTAATGCTTACTAGCACCTCTAGGTTCCATCAAAACCCTCCCAAGAGTATAAGAAGCTAAACCCTAAAAATCACCATTAGAGAGGAGTTGGGGGTTTACCTTCAACTTTGCTTCAACAAAAGGAAGAAGATGAAGAAGGTGATGGAGTTCTTCTCCTTGCTCTTCTTCTTCCACTCCTTCTCCTCCTTCGCTTCTTCAAGAGAGAGGGAAAGGAATCCTGGAGAGAGAGAGGGAGAGTGTTTGAGGCTCACAGTTGAAAGGAGTAAGGGCAAATGAGCTCAACGTGTCCATATAGCCTAATTCATGCTACAATTGCATGCTAGCCCTCCAACTTCTCATGTTCTGAAATAGCCCATCCTGGGCATTTTCGGGCATGGGGACCGGTCTCCACATCTAGAGGGATGTGGAGACCGGTCTCCGAGAGCAAATAGCTCGAATCCAACGTATGGGAACCGGTCTTGCTACGGAGACCGGTCTCCGGGGGTCCGGTCTCCACCATCAAGACCGGTCCCCAAGAGCGAAATATCTGCGCAAGGCCTTTAGGCCAATTTCCCAGCGTACGGGAACCAGTCTTCATCACAGAGACCGGTCTCTGAGGGTCCGGTCTCCGCCGTCAAGACCAGTCCCCGAGAGCACATTTCGTGCATAAGGCCTCCAGGCCATTTTCCACGCTTACGGGAACCAGTCTCTATGCCAGAGACCGGTCCCCAAGAGCCAAAAATCTGCAGGTTTGTGCAGATTGCACAGTTCACTCTCGAGACCAACTCCGATGCACTTTTTACCTTCGGATCAACTTCGAACTTTTCGAAGTTCACCTGCTCGACAATTAGTCGATTTCAAACGAAGTGCAGCTCTCGGATTTCGAGAATTCACTTCCTTACATCAAGACTCCTTGTGTCTAAGTCATAGAGTTTTTTTAGGAGTTGCAAAATTATAATTTTGTATTTTGTTTGGATCTTTTACGCGAGAAGTTTATTGTTTTGGTGATGGTAATGAATTTCAATTTTTATTTTTGAAGAGTTGAGCGTTGTGAGTATTTTCATGTAATTGTGAGTTTTGTCATGAAATTACCAAATGGGAAGATTGTTACGGATTTTAAGTTGGCATATTTCGTGAAGTTTGTCGGAGTCTTGAAGGTTTAAAGAAGAATAGATGAAAATCGAAGACTCGAAGACTCATAACATAAATCCAGAATGCTCGGTAAGTTCAAATACTGGTGATGATGATTTATAAACAATAACATGTGTTTTGAAGACTTGGGATGGTTTTTAAATGTATCAACCGGACAAAACTGAACCATTCAAGGTTTAGGGACCGGTCCCCAAAAAGAGGGGGACCAGATCCCGTAGGTCCTCTCTGCGTGGAGAAACGATGCAACCGGTCTGTGGTAACGAGGGACCGGTCTCCATAAGTTGGTTTTCATGTGCGCATCGAGGGACCGGACCCTGGAATGACCGTAGCCTGGTTTTACTAATACGCAGAGAGAGACCGGTCCTCGGAATGAAGGACTAGTTCCCGTGGCTGGTGTTTTCAGCTACACAACGAGGGACCGGCCTCTGGCTTGAAGGACCGAACCTTGAAGGATCGGTCCCTGAAACCGTAATTGTTTCCAAAATTGAGTTTTTACAATCCTAGTCTACTTCTAAGTCTAATTGTTTCCAAAATTAAGTTTTTACAATCCTAGTCTATTTCTAAGTCTTCTAAACCTATAAATAAGATGTGGGGGTGTCTCTAAAATATGAGGAAGCATAGATTATTTATGAAAAATCCTAGAAGCTTGTAGGTAGCCGTTTTCCTCACTTCTACATCAAGCTTCTCCCAAATTGATTCTTGGTGCCCTTAATTCTTAATGTTTTTCTAGAATTAATTTGGGAATTGCTTAGAGATTATTTCCATAGATCTTTAATGAGAATCTAAGCAATAAATCATCATCGATCGTATTGTTCTTGCTCCGGACGGAGTGCGCTCGTGGATTTGAGTGGCGTCGTGGATTCGGCGTGATCGGAGGCTTCGTGGATTCGAAGTGGAGGAGGCGTTCGTGGATTCGAACGTGGGGCATGGACAACCCGGAGGCGTGCGCGATATTCAAAGAAGATAAAAGAGAGGTTAGAGTCCGTGGATTCGGTAAATCACCTTGTAATCTTTTATTTCTTGGTGGATTATTATCGCGTGTTGGTCCCCTGGGTTTTTTACTCTGAGTTGGAGTTTTCCCACGTAAATCTCGGTGTCCTTTTTATTTTTCGCGTTTATTTTTATTGCATCGAGATTTGTGGTTTTTTATCGTTACACCTATTCACCCCCCTCTAGGTGTTGGATACAATCTAGCTAGATCCTTCGGCACCCTAAACTTACATATTGATGCATGTTGAATTGCCTGATTTGCTTTGTTGCATGTTACGAGGCATGAACATAATAATTGTTAGTTGCATAAAATATGTGATGATATATATGTGGATATCTATTGGATTAACATGTTTGCAATGCCTCAGTTGGACCTGGTGGGTCGAGCTCTTCCATTGGGTGGCCGTACCCACTGAGAATTATGGACAATAGTTTACACCCCACGTTGTTTTGGGGATTTCAGGTTTACACGAGAGCGGCGCGGCGGCGCGAGGAAAGGGCGTAGCTCAAAAGGATTCAAAATCAATAATTTTTAATGGTTGATATCTATTGTTTTCATGTTTAACGGTGTAGAAGTATTCAAATCAGATGAAATTTTAATACAAAATTTTTTATACTATCTACAACAAAATCAATATTTTTGATCGAAAATTTTAGTGCTATATCACCACTTTTTATAGAATTTTTATTTTCAGCCGTTAAAAATTATTGATTTTGAATCCTTTCGATTGCTAGGTAAATGATATCGAAAAATCGCAAAAATTATTTCTAGAAACTTCAAATACGCTAGATTAAGTCTAACGGAACCGATCGTCGATTTGGAAGCTCCATCATCGAAAACGGCTTAGGAGCACGGAGGCCTCCGTGCTCCTAATAGCACACAAGACCTACTATATATATACTAGTGTAGAGATGTAACAACCCACTTCCTCGTAGAACGTGCCGAGTCCTGTCAAAATGAACGGGACGCAGAGTGAGTCAAGTAACACAGGGTTCTAAGTGTTTTAGAACCTGTGCGAAGTGAAAAAGGGGACCCACAAGTGCGCAATTCTGCAAATCTGGAAAAATTCCAGATTTGCAGCAACCAGGACCGGTCCCCATGGGTGGAGACCGGATGCCACGGGAGCCAGCCGAGAAGGAATGGAAATCTGGCTAAGTCCTGAAACCCTGCTCTCGGGATCCGGACATTGATTCAAGACCGGACACCTAGAGACCAGACATCCATACCGAGACCGGACCTTCTCTGCGAAAAACCAGAGAAATGTCTAAGTCCTGGTGGGGTGGCGCACTGGGTCAGGACAATGGTCCAAGACCGGACATCCCGAGACCGGTCCCCAGGGCCAAGACCGGTCTCAGAGCACGAAAAATGCCCAGACTGGGCAGAATGCAATTTTCGAGATTTGAGGGGCCTAGTTGCATTGTTACAGCATGTTATAACACACTCTCTCTCATTTTCCCTCTTTCTCTCTCTAGAAAGCATCTCCTAGAGCTTGGAGAAGTTGGAGAAGGAGCTTGGAGAAGGGCTTGGGAAGGGTTTTGGAGCTTGGAGAAGACCTAGAAGCTCTCCTACAAGGTGGAGCTTCGGCCAAGGTAAGGTTTCATGGTAAACCTAGGCTAGGGTTTGGGTTTTAAGCATAGAACTTAGAGTTTTGGTCCTCTCTTTGTAGTAGAAGGCCTTGATGGAGCTTGGGGCTCATGCCATGGGAGCTCAAGTGCTCTCATGGTAGATCTCTAGGGTTTCTAGTAGAAGCCCTAGAATTGGTTTAGATGGTTCTAGATGAACTCCTGGGGGATTAACAAGCTCTCTTTTACTTGTTTTAAAGATCAAAACCTAGGGTTCCACAATAGGCTTGGTAGAGCACCCAAGTTTTCTCTCCCCAGAGGACGGTCCCGTCGGGTCGTAGTGTTCTTCTCCCCGATAGTAGGGATTTGGTTGGTCGAGTATTGTTGAGGGCGAAACCTACGGGTTAGCCTAGAGATTGGGTATGGAACTATGATCTTTCAGTCATCACGAGTTATTATTGGAGCATCTTATTGTTTACTTTCAAGCATAATAGTTGCATTTGTTAGTTGGTTATTATCTTACCTTTCTTTCTACTACGCTTGAATTAGACCTAGTAGGAAAGTCGGCGTGGTTGGTTGCCGAACCCACTCGGAACTTCGTTGTAGTTCTCACCGCACCATTTCCACAGGGCCGGGACCGAGCGAGCTGGCCGAGGATCGCGGTAAGGGCGTCATGCCCTAGATAGAGACCGCCCGAGTACTTTATTTTGGTATAGTTGCATTCCCTTTATTATCATCTTTTGTACTTGATGATTATAATTGTTAACTTTAAAGTATTGAAGTTCATTTTGAGGTAAATGTGATGTAAGAAAGAAATGATGCAAAGGATGTAAAAAACTTTTAAAGAGTTTAAAGATGTAAAGACACTTACATGTATGAGATTGAAATTAATCATAGTACTTGTATGTTTCAGTTTAGCACTTTCACTTTGGCTATTGCTTGTCTTCGTGCAAGCCATTTTTGTATGCTTCCGCATGTGCAAAAGTTTATACTCTATCTGTAATTGTTGAGCCTTGGGCGGACAGGGGAAGCTCTGTCCGTTCGGCGTCTGTTGACGCGCCTGAACCGGCCAAAAGGGTCGGGGTCGGGCTCGGGGCGTGACAGATAAAATGGTATCAGAGCGGGTATAAAGCCAAAAAGTGAAAGCTTAGGATGGACCTAGGGGCCATAGGAACGAAAGGAACCTAAGGACCTAAGGAAACGTGAGGGACGTGAACAAGTATAGCGAAAGCGTATGATTGGGGCGATATTTTTATGTCTCTAATATGATTAGGGATTAACCTTAAGTTGTTATTTGTTTATATTCTTTGTGTTGTGATCGGCGGCCGACGACATAATACTATGGATTGTGAATAAATGCACTTATTTGTTTTCGCCAGATTTGGTATGTTCGAGTATGGGTTATAAGTATTAACGTAAGTTGCTTCATTTCAGGAAGCGATAGCACCTCGTGGTCGACCCCAAACAAGGTCGACGCCTGAGGAACCGAATGTGGCTCCTGCGCCACCCGTAGCGAGTGGTGACGGGGGGCTTCAGGAGCAAATGGCCGCGCTTATTGGCGTAGTGCGGCAGCAGGCGGAGTCTGTTCGAGCTCAAGGCAAGCAGATTCAGCGGCTTCAGGAGACTCTGGAGCAGCAGCAGGCGGCGGCCCTGTAAGGTACTGGACTTCTAAAACTATGAAGTTACGGTGTACCTTTGGTTGGAAAGCCATTTGGATGGTTTCGGTGAAGGCCGGGAGCTTTCGGGCGTTTTCAATGCATTAGGAGCAAGAACGGAGCCCGAAAGGCAATGTTAGGTCGTGAGCGAAATCCGACGCTTGCGCGGATGAGATAATGATGTGGACATGATTCAAATCATGTGTGGGGAGTCTCGGTGCGATTTCAAGTGAATCGGAGACCCACAAGTCCAAAAGTGAGTTAGAACGGAGAGGAAATGGAACCCGAAAGGCTACTTTGGGCCGTGAGCAAAATCCGGCACTTGCGCGGATGAAGTGATGATGTGGACATGATCTAAATCATGTTTGGAGAGTCTCGGTTCGATTTGGAACGAATCGGAGGTCAAACGGTCCAAAAGTGAGTTGGAACGGAGAAGAAACGAAAAATGCTGAAATTTGGCTAAGTCCTTAAATGTTGGGCTGAGGAGACCCACTGGGTCCGGACAAGAGAGTGCTGTCCGGACAATGGCTGTCCGGACAATGGATGATGTCCGGACACAGTAGGCTGTCAAATGGGCAAAAGTGGATTTCGTGGGTGCTGTCCGGACAATGGGAGTGCTGTCCGGTCTCAGCAGCCCGAAAATGCCCAGTTTGGGCTGTTTTGAATATTGCAAAGTTGAGGGGTTTGTTTGCAATTATGCAGGGGGTTAAGTGAATAGAGGGTAATAAAACCCTTTCTCTCCCTCTCACTCCCTCAGATCACTCTCTCCCTCTCTCTCTGTTCGACCGAAGCAAGAAGAAGGAGAAGAAGGAAAGAAAGAGAAGAAAGAAAAGAGAGAAGAAGAAGGAAGAAGATGAGGAAGATGATGGAGATCAAGGTGGAGACCTCCATGGCTTTCTCCCTCTTCCTCGAGCTCGAAGCAAGCTTGTAGAGGTAAGCTTCTAAGCTCCCTCTCATGGTGGATTTTCGTAGAGGGCTTTTTAAACCCTAGAAATGGTTGGGTTAGAACCCCTTGAGGCTAAATGGAAGATCAAGGCGTAAATCTAGGAATTTACGGTAGGTTTTGCATAGATGCAAACCTAGGGTTCGATTTGGGGGTTTTTAGAAATAGATGAGATTGATCTCATTTGACCCCATAGAAACCTAATTGGGGGTGCAACGAACGCGTTGGCGCGCTCGGTTTGGTGATCCGAAGAGCGGTTGCAAAGATATTAATATTTTAATGTATTCATACCAGATGTCCGCAGCACGCAAGATAGGAGCCCTAAATTCATGAAAACGGAACTGGGGCATCTTGAAGTCGTGAGTTAACGCGGGGAAGTCTCAGATCGAGATTCGGTGGCCGTTCGGTGGGTCGCGCAAGATTCGAGCCGAACCGGGTCACGGGTGCCGCGGGCGCCGATTGCGAGTGTCGACGAGCAATCGGAGAGCAAAACCAAGGTGGGTGCGTTCCGAAGCGACTAGGTCGCCTGTATGTCTAAGAGTTACTTAACTCCTGTTGATGCATGTTCAATAACGCATAAGAAGAAATGCATGCTAATGATATAAATAATAAATGCTAAGTAGATGCAAATGAACGAATGAGTGAAATGCATGATAGGGTTGATATGGTTAGATGACTCTCCTTGTATGCTTTCTTATCGTGCGGAGCTATGGGCGTCGCATTAGGACATAGGGTGTCCGCTTGCACACCGCCCTTAGCGTGCGGCGCCATAGGCTTGCATTTGGACATAGGAAGGATCAGGATGCATATTGCGACACTGAACCCTAGAGATGACTTAATTATGTATGAGTACCAAGTAGATAACTTGATGAATGATATGTGCAATGACATAGTGTAAAGAATGTTGCGAGAACATAAGCTTAGCATAACAGAAACATGCATATGAGTGGATTGATAGACATAAGAGAGCCAAGTAAAGAATGCCAAGTAAAGAATGTGAGTCATGGACTAAATGCACATATAGATCGAGTGGCATCTAACCTAGTGTAAAGAACATAGGTTATAGTAAACCTAGAGTCAATGGACCTAGGAGTGTGGCAACCTAACCTAGTGTAAAGAACATAGGTTATAGTAAACCTAGAGTCAATGGACCTAGGAGTGTGGCAACTTAACCTAGTGTAGCAGAACATAGGTTGAGAATTGAACCTAGAGTTAAGACAACCTAGGTTATGTGACAAGGAATGAACCCTAGAGTCAAGTGGACCTAGGATGTAAAGAACAATGGACCCATTGGGTCGACTCTTGAGGGTTAAGGCCAACCCTCAAGCAAAGTGGATTCCGGAATCCCAGTAATTGTGAGCTCGATAGTTCTGGTTCCGCGGGTGTATGCGGCATGTTCCTCTCCCACCGGAAGAACTTCGAGGATTATGATTGAGCAAGAACAAAGTGAGCGCTAGGGTGTATGCGGCATGTTCCTCTCCCTATCAGGGAATCTTGGCTATGGGTGTATGCGGCATGTTCCTCTCCCACTGGCGGATCCCTGACCACGGTGCACGGACCTTCGGGCGGACCGTTGGGCGATGTGGTTCTTGGCTTGCGGGCTGAGGTGCAAGTGACAGGGTCCTTCACCTCGAGCCAGGCAAAGTGCGGATTATCCGCTATTGATTGACTCGTGACCGAGTCGGGTGGCTAGCTGAAATTAGGTAGAAAGAACCTTGAGGGCTAGTGATATGTATGGTGAACCTAAGGTAATAGACACCTTAGAAGCAAGTTGGACTTGAGATGGAACCTAGGGTTATAGAAACCTTGGAAGTTAATGACATGAGCTAAGGTAAGTAGAAACCTTAGAGTTGCAACTGGTATGATTTATGAATAGCTAAATTAATGAATAGCTAAGTAAGAATGAAATGGCTAAAGTACAGAATAGCGGAAAGGTGAAGAAAAGCTAAGAGCTAAAGTAATAATTTGCATGTTGCATTTGTGAGGCATGTTTTTATGTTAGTTGCAAGTTATATATCTATATATGTTTTTGGACTAACATATTTGCAGTGCCTCCTTGGACCTATTGGTCGAGCTGTTCTCTTGGGTGACCGTACCCACGAGAACTATGGACAATAGTTCTCACCCCCGTGTTGTGGTTTTGGGGGTACAGGTATACACGTGAGCGGAGCCAGCCGCGAGGCAAGGGCGTAGATCTGTAGATAGCGCCCTACCAGGAGACCAGAGGTAGCAGTACCCTGAGGCCGTCCTAATAGCGGGGACTAGTGGGTAGTGAGCAAAAATGTAACTGACTTGTGAAATGATGTAATAATAAGTAGATTGTATTTGGAAGTCTAATGTAAATTAATCGGCGATGTAAAATGAATGTGGAATGAATGTAATAACATAGGATGTGTTTATGTTGTTTGATACCTAGCTTCCTTATGCAATCGTTGTATGTTGAATACGTTCCTAGTTGGAACCTTCTTGTAATTGTATCGATTGCGACGCCTTGGACGTACAGGGGAAACTCTGTCCGTTCGGCGGTCTGCCGGCGCGCCGAATCCGACCGAATTGGCGGGCTCGGGGCGTGACAGGCCCGGGCGGGGGCTGAACCTCCTACACCCCCTGCTAGGATGCCGGCCGTGGTCGAGGGTGCGGAGGCGGCGGAGCCAGTCGCAGCCGTACCAGTCACGATGGTACCGGCCGGGTCGGGGACTTCACACCCCGGTAATGTGGCGAGTGACGAGGAGCAAGAGCGCGGGTTGGCGGCGCTCATCAAGTTTATGAAGTTCAAACCACCTATCTTCGAGGGTAGAGTGGTGGAGCCGGAGGTGGTGGAGTCTTGGGTCGACTCCTTAGAAACAATCTTTGAGGACTTCAACACCCCGGAGAAAGACAAGGTGAATTTCGCCTCGCATTACCTCGACAAGGCGGCGAAGGCATGGTGGAAACGGATCAAGCGGGATAGGTCACCCGACCTACCGCCTACGATGTGGGAAGAGTTCAAGAGAGCGATGTACACGAACTATTTCCCCAACTCGGTGAAGTGGAAGATGCAAGAGAGATTCCGCAAGCTGAGGCAGGGAGACTGCTCTGTAGCGGACTATGAGCAGGAGTTCTCCCACATCATTGACTGTGTCCCGGACGTTGTACGGGATGATCGAGACCGGGCCGATTGGTTCTTGCGAGGACTCCGGCCGAAAATCTACGAGGCGGTGCAACTTTTCCACCTCGAGACCTTTGCGGAGGTCTTTGATCGCGCGCTAAGTGCGGAGCACGGTAGCGCTTACGCGCGAGAGGAGCGCGAGGCCATGGCGGAGTCCAAGGAGAAGGGCAAGAAGCGGGCGGCGGGTAGTGCCGGGGGCCGGCCTAATGCGAAGAAACCCCCTCGGTATCACCGACAGCAGCAGAAGGGCGGGAGGCCATACCGATGTGTTATTTCCGGCGGTGATCATCGACCGCACGTATGCCCGCAGCGCGACGGGAAGTGCTTCCGGTGCGGCCAACCCGGGCACATTTCACGGGAGTGCCCGAGTTTGGGATCGTCTGCACCATCAGCAGCGTCGACCCCTTCTACACCGAGACAGTTGATGGGGTTGCCACCCCCTATGGCGGCTGGACGCTCATCATCATCGCGTCAGCCGGAGGCATCGAGGGCACCGAGTGGGCGGGTGTTTGCCACTCAGGTGGAGGAGCAGACTCCAGCGCCCGACGACATTGTGGCAGGTATTATCTCTATCAACGGCACTAGAGCTCAAGCTATATTCGACACTGGTGCATCGCATTCATTTATAAGTGCATCATTTGCTAGAACTCATGACTTAGAGATTATACATGAGGAGGAAGGTTGGGATATTAAATCTCCCCAGCATGCCTATAGCGTCTATGACGAGTGTCCGGCGTGTCCAGTCCAGATAGGCGATTGGGTCATGCCGATCGATATGCTAGTGCTAACCCAGCTGTGGTCGTTCGATGTAATCTTGGGGCTAGATTGGCTTTTCAAGTACTATGCGGTCATTGACTGTGAAAGTAAAGTGATCACTTTTCGTGAGCCTGATCAGGAAGAAATGGTGTACCGAGCGTGTAAAGGTGCGCGCTTCGCAGCAACCATATCCACGGCTAGAGCGAAAAAGATGATTAAGGGTAGTTGTAAGGCCTATTTGGCGACCATCGTGGACGGCCGGGGGGAACACCCTGACCTTGAGGGCATTCGGGTGGTGTGCGAGTACCCGGACGTATTTCCGGCGGAGTTACCACGATTACCACCGGACCGGGAAGTCGAGTTCGTTATTGACTTGATTCCCGGGGCGGCGCCAGTTTCAAAGGCTCCGTATAGGATGGCACCGGTAGAGCTAAAGGAGCTTAAAGCACAATTGGAGGACTTGCTTGATAAAGGCTTTGTGAGGCCGAGCGTGTCTCCGTGGGGAGCTCCAATGCTATTCGTCAAGAAGAAAGACGGCACACTTCGACTCTGCGTGGATTACCGCGAGTTGAACAAGGTCACAATAAAGAACAAGTACCCGTTGCCAAGGATCGACGACTTATTCGATCAATTACAGGGGTCAAAGGTGTATTCTAAAATAGACCTTCAGTCGGGGTATCATCAGTTGAAGATACGGCCCAAGGATGTGCACAAGACGGCGTACCGTACGCGGTATGGCCACTACGAGTTCACGGTAATGCCATTCGGGCTTACTAATGCCCCGGCGGCATTCATGGACTTAATGAACCGTGTCTTCCATCCGCTATTGGACCGATGCGTTGTGGTCTTTATTGACGACATATTGGTATATTCTCGGACTGAGGAAGAACACGAGGAGCATTTGAGACTTGTCTTGGAGATACTCCGAAAAGAGAAACTGTATGCCAAGCTAAAGAAATGTGAATTTTGGCTTTCGGAAGTTACTTTCCTAGGACATGTGATTTCGGGTGAGGGCATTTCGGTGGACCCGAAGAAAGTAGAGGCAATTAAAGATTGGCCTCGCCCGACGAGCGTAACGGAAATCCGCAGTTTTCTTGGACTGGCGGGTTATTACCGGCGGTTCGTGGAGGGGTTCTCCAAAATAACCACTCCGCTAACGCGCCTCACACACAAGGGTGTCAAGTATGTTTGGAGCGAAGACTGCGATCGGAGCTTCAAAGAGTTAAAGGAGAGGTTTACGACAACCCCGGTACTTGCTCTACTGACACCGGGGGAGACATACGTCGTGTACAATGATGCTTCCTATATCGGACTTGGGTGTGTTCTGATGCAAAATGGGCGAGTCATTGCATATGCTTCGCGCCAATTGAAGCCTTATGAGAAGAACTACCCGATTCACGATTTGGAAATAGCCGCGGTGATTTTCGCGCTAAAATTATGGAGGCATTACTTATATGGGGAACATTGTGAGATCTACGCGGACCACAAAAGTCTTAAGTATTTGTTCACCCAAAAGGAGCTGAATATGCGACAACGGCGGTGGTTAGAGTTGTTGAAAGACTATGACGTCAAAATCTTATACCACCCCGAAAAGGCTAATGTCGTAGCCGATGCGCTAAGTAGGAAATCGGGAGAAAACTTGGCTTCGGCAATCACACCCCAACCGTTGTTGCGACAGGAGATGCAACGGCTTGGATTGGAAGTAGTAGCGCCGGGAGTGCCGGCCACTCTTGCCACCTTAGTGGTACAGCCGACCTTGTTGGAGAGAATAAAGGAGTTGCAAGCTTCCGACGAGTATCTCCAAAAGGTGCGTGAGCAAGTGGAAAACGGTAGTGCCGATAACTTTGGTATTGGGACCGATGGCACACTTCGGTATCTGTAACAACCCACTTCCTCGTAAAACGTGCCGAGTTCTGTCAAAATGAGCGGAACGCGGAGTGAGACAAGTGCCACAAGGTTCTAAGAGTTTTAGAACTTGTGTGAAGTGAAAACGGGACCCGAGGAGCAAGAAACTGCAAATCTGGAAAAATTTCAGATTTGGAGCTTGCTGGGTCCGGACCCCACAGGTGGAGTCCGGATGCCACAAGCTTGGCAGACTCAGCAGCCAAAAAAATTGGCTAAGTCCTGAAAATTCTGCTCTCGGGATCCGGATCTGGAGGCCAGGACCGGTCCACCCCTGCGAAATCAGCAGAAATTTGGCTAAGTCCTGAAAATCCTGCTCTCGGGATCCGGATCAGGAGGCCAGGACCGGTCCACCCCTGCGAAGTCAGCAGAAAAATGGCTAAGTCCCAGAACCCCAGCTTTCGGGATTCGAATCCCATGGCCATGTCCGGACCCTGAACACGAAAACTGCCCAGTTCGAGCAGTTTGTAATTTTCGTGATTGGAGGGGTTTGTTTGCATTGTTACAATACAATATGTACCCAATGGCTCTCTCTTTCATAGCCATTCACCCTCAAACCTCTCCCTCTCATTTCCTCTTTTTCTCTCTCTAGAGATTTGCTCCTAGAGCTTGGAGAAGAAGGAGAAGAAGTCCAAGGAGGAGATTTTGGAGGCTTAGAGGTTCTAGAAGCTCTCCTACAAGGTGGATAGTGGGATAGCTTGGACCAAGGTATGGTTTCTTTGGAAACCTAGGTTAGGGTTTGGATTTTCTTCCATGAAACCTAGAGTTTTTGAGTTTCTCTCATGTTAGAGACATAGTAGAGCATCAAGCTCCATGAAAATCCATGGATGCTTCATGAGCTCTCATGGTGGATCTCTAGGGTATCAATGCATGCCCTAGAAATAAGTGTAGATGGTCTTAGATCATCTCTAAGAGTTATAACAAGCTCTCTTTTGCTTGTTTAAGAGATCAAAACCTAGGGTTTCACATAGGGCTTGGTACAGCACCCAAATTTGGGGCTTTTGGCTATTGGGGTTCTAGGGTCAAATTGACCTTGTAGAAACCTAATTGGGGGTATCCCCGACGCGTGGGACAACTCCGTTTAATTAAACGAAAAGCCTATCTATGAGTTGCTATGTAAGCTAGCCTGATGTAAAATCTGATAACTGCGCAGATTTCAAAATAGGCCTCGGTTAGCTACGAAATTCGACGGGCAACCCATCCATAATTTTAGAAGGTGGGTGGTGCATTCCAAGGACACCGAAATTCTTTCTATGTCTAAGTGTCACTTTTGAGCATTCTATATATGTTGAGCATAATGCATAGTAGGATAATTTATGAGTTATATTGCAATTTGTGAGTTCAAATGCATGAGATATAATTATATGAGAACATGTGCTAAAGAATAAGAACCCTATGTATGCATGCTAAAGAACAAGAACAAGAACTTGGTGTAATTGACAAGTGAATGTGACATTGGACATGTACTTAGAGAATGTGACAAAGATGAGTCTAGAATACTTAGACATCATGTGTGGCATCAAAGAACAAGGACAAGAACAAGTAGTGTATATAACACTAGTATAGTCATGAGATTTACATTATGACAACAACCTTAGAGTTAAGGGTCATATGAACATAAGTTCTCCTTGAAGGCAAGGAATAGATTGAGATTTGGAATCCTTAAAGTTAAGGATTGATTGTACTCACCATATAGTCCTTGCTCAGGGGTGGTAGCTCCCCCTCGAGCGGTGCGCTCCGGAGTTGGTCACCACTGGAATGAGTTTTCTAGGGAATGAGTTTTCCTAAGGACGGTCCCAACGGGTCGATATTGAGCCTCCCCGGTATTCTATGGGATTTTGAGTTTGGTTGAGTCTTGTTGCGTGCTAAACCCAAGGGTGAGCCAAGAGATTGGGTATTGAACTTATGATCTTGCATGCTTTACAGTTTGAGCATTTTATCGTTACTTTCAAGCGTATTAGTTGCATTTGTTAGTTGGTTATTATCTTACTTTTCTTTCTATTACGCTTGAATTAGACCTAGTGGGAAAGTCGGCGTGGTTGGTTGCCGAACCCACTGGGAACTTTGTTGTAGTTCTCACCCCACTATTTTCACAGAGCCGGGACCGAGTGAGCCGGCCGACGATCGCGGGAAGGGCATCGCGCCCTAGGTAGAGACCGCCCGAGTACTTTACTTTTGTTATAGTTGCATTACCCTTTTGTATCATCTTTTGTATTTGATGATGGTAGATGCTAATATCAAATGTATTTAAGCTTTATCTTTGAAGACTATGAGATGTAAAAAGAAATGATGCAAAGAATGTAAAGAATGGTAGTCTTTTAAAGAATGCAAAGTTGTAAGAATTATGCATGTATGTGATTGCAATTAATCATGTCACTTGTATGTATTAATAGTACTTTCACTATTGGCTGTTGCTTGTCTTCGTGCAAGCCTTTGTGTATGCTTCCGCAAGTGCAAAATTTTATACTCTATCTGTACATGTTGAGCCTTGGGCGGATAGGGGAGACTCTGTCCGTTCGGCGTCTGTTTGACGCTCTCGAACCGACCAAAAGGATCGGGCTTGGGGCGTGACAGATAAAATGGTATCAGAGCGGGTATAAAGCCAAAAAGTGAAAGCTAGGATGGACCTAGGGGCCATAGGAAATGGAAAGAACCTAAGGACCTAAGGAAACGTGAGTGACGTGAACAAGTATAGCGAAAGCATGTGATTGGGTTCATGTCTTATGTCTCTAAGATGATTAGAGACTAACTTTAAGTTGCTATTTGTTTTCTATTCCTTGTGTTGTGATCGGCACGACATGATACTATGGAATGTTAATGAATGCGCTTATTTGCTTTCGCCGGATTGGGTATATCCGAGTACGTGTTTAAGTATTAACGTGAGTTGCTTCATTTCAGGAAGCAATGGCACCTCGTGGTCGACCCCAAACAAGGTCGATGCCTGAGGAACCGAGTGCGGCTCCAGTGCAACCCGCAGCCGGCAGCGGCGGGGGGCTTGAGGAGCAGATGGCCGCGCTTATCGGCGTAGTGCGGCAACAAGCTGAGTCCGTAAGGGCTTAAGGCGAGCAGATTCGACGGCTCCAGGAGACATTGGAGCAGCAGCAAACAGCGGCGCAGGCAGGGGCTGAGCACCCTACACCTCCTGCTAGGATGCCGACCGTAGTCGATGGTGCGGCGGCGGCGGAACCAGTGGCGGCCGTACCAGTTACGGCGGTTCAGGCCGGATCGGGGACTTCAAACCCCGGTATTGCGGCGGATGACGAGGAACGGGAGCGCGCATTGGCGGCGCTCATTAAGTTCATGAAATTCAAGCCACCTATCTTCGAAGGAGGAGTGGTGGAACCGGCGGTCGTGGAGTCGTGGGTCGACTCCATGCAAACAATCTTCGAGGACTTCAACACCTCGGAGAAAGACAAAGTACACTTCGCCACCCATTGCCTAGACAAGGCGGCGAAGGCGTGGTGGAAGTGGGTTAAGCGGGATCGGTCACCCGATCTACCGCCAATGTCGTGGGAGGAGTTCAAGAGAGCGGTATTTTCGAACTACTTCCCCGACTCCGTGAAGCGGAAGATGCACGAGAAATTCCGCAAGTTGAGGCAGGGAGACCGCTCTGTGGCGGACTATGAGCTAGAGTTCTCCCACATCATTGATTGTGTCCCGGATGTTGTACGTGACGACCGGGATCGGGCCGATTGGTTCTTGCTAGGACTTCGGCCGAGGATTTATGAGGCGGTGCAACTTTTCCACCTCACGACCTTTGCGGAGGTCTTCGACCGGGCTCTATCTGCGGAGCACGGCAGCGCGTATGCGCGGGAGGAGCGCGAGGCCATGGTGGAGAGTAAAGAGAAAGGCAAGAAGCGAGCGGCGGGTGGCGCCGGGGGCCAGCCAAACGCTAAGAAACCCCCTCGGTATCCCCGACAACAGCAGAAGGGCGGGAGACCCTTCCGTTGTGTTATCTGCGGCGGCAACCATCAGCCGACGACGTGCTCGCAGCGAGAAGGGAAGTGCTACAAGTGCGGTCAGCCTGGGCACATGATTCGAGAGTGCCCGAGCTGGGGATCTTCTGCACCGTCGCATCGACTCCTTCTACGCCGAGGCAGCTGATGGGACTGCCACCACCTATGGCGGCTGGACGCTCATCGTCATCGCGTCAGCCGGAGGCGTCGAGAGCACCGAGTGGACGGGTTTTCGCCACTCAGGTGGAGGAGCAGGTTCCAGCTCCTGACGACATCGTGGCAGGTATTGTCTCTATCAATGGTACTAGAGCTCAAGCTATTTTCGATACGGGTGCATCGCATTCGTTCATAAGTGCATCATTCGTTAGAGCTCATGATATAGAGATTATGCATGATGAAGAAGGTTGGGATATTAAATCTCCCGAGCATTCATATAAAGTCTATGACGAGTGTCCGGCGTGCCGAGTTCAGATAGGTGATTGGATCATGCCAATCGATATGCTGGTGTTAAACCAGATGTGGTCGTTCGATGTAATCTTGGGGCTTGATTGGCTTTCCAAGTATTATGCGGTCATCGACTGCGAAAGTAAGGTAATCACTTTTCGTGAGCCGAATCAAGAAGACATGGTGTACCGAGCGTGTAAGGGTGCGCGTTTTGCAGCGACCATATCCACGGTTAGGGCAAGGAAGATGATAAAGGGTGGTTGTAAAGCCTACTTGGCGACCATCGTAGATGACCGAAAGGAACACCCAGACTGTGAGGGCATTCGGGTGGTGTGTGAGTTCCCGGATGTATTTCCGGCGGAGTTACCGGGATTGCCACCGGACCGGGAAGTTGAATTCGTAATTGACTTGATTCCCGGGGCGGCGCCAGTTTCGAAGGCTCCGTATAGAATGGCACCGGTAGAGCTAAAGGAGCTTAAAGCGTTGGAGGACTTGCTCGATAAAGGCTTTGTGAGGCCGAGCGTGTCCCCGTGGGGAGCTCCTGTGCTTTTCGTCAAGAAGAAAGATGGCACACTTCGACTCTGCGTGGATTATCGCGAGTTGAACAAGGTAACGGTGAAGAACAAGTATCCATTGCCAAGGATCGACGACTTGTTCGATCAGTTGAAAGGGTCAAAGGTGTATTCAAAGATAGACCTCCAGTCGGGGTGTAAGAAAGTGAATTCTCAAAACATGAGGATTGTACTTCATCCGGAATCGACTAAGTGTCGTAGTGGTGAGAATCGGAGAGATCGAAGCTGAATCTAAGCCAAAAAGTGCATTAGAGTAGACCCCGATCGCAAATGGTGCAAACTGCTCCATTCTGCAGTTTTTGGCCAGTGGAGACCGGACATCCCATGGAGACCGGATGCCACAAGGAGCCCTGCTGTGCAGGGGAAGAAAATCGGCTAAGTCCTGAAATACTAGCTCTCGGGATCCGGACAATGAGGAATGTCCGGACATCCATTGTCCGGACAATCCGTGAAGACCGGATCCCGTACGCTGGAGAAACTGGCCTGAGGGTTTTTCGTAAGCCAATCCGTGAATTCTCGAAATTCGAGAGTTGCACCATGTTTAGAATCGACTGATTGTCGATTGGATGGACTTCGGAAAGTTCGAAGTTGATCCGAAGGCAAAATGTGCCCCGGAGTTGCTCCCGGTGAAGTTCGAAGCCTTCGGGCGTTTTTGTGCGCATAGGCGCGAAATCGGAACCCGAAAAGCTATGTCGGGTCGCGAGCTAAATCCGACATTAGCGTGGATGAAAAGATGATGAAAACGTGTTCGAAAACATGTTTGGAAAGTCTCGGTGCGATTTGAAAGGAATCGGAAGCCAAACGAGCGAAAATGAACAAAAACGAAAAAGAAACGAGAAACGCTGAAATTTGGCTAAGTCCTTAATGTTGTGCTGAGGACACCCACTGGGTCGGGACATTGATCAATGTCCGGACATTGGATGTCCGGACAATGAAGGATGTCCGGACCCAGTAAGCTGTCAAATGGGCAAAAATGGATTTCGCAGGCCATTGTCCGGACATTGAGGGGATGTCCGGTCCCTGCAGCCCGAAAATGCCCAGTTTGGTGCAGTTTGAATTGTTGAGGGGGCTTTTGGCATTTTGTTACAATAGAGCCTATAGAGGGCTTCTCCTCTCTCTCCCTCATTGTTATTTCCTACACACACACAACATAACACTCTCCCTCTCTCTCTCTAGAAAGAAGAAGAAGAAGGAGAAGGAGGAGAAGAAGAAGGAAGGATTGGAAGAGGATTGAGCTAGGAGCAAGCCTAGCACCTTCTTCCTCATCATCTCCACCATTGGAGCTTCTACTTGAGGTAAGCTCTTGAGAGCTCTCATGGTAGCTTCTCTTAGGGTGTTTTATACCTTCTAGAAATAATTTTCTTGGAACCCTAGCATCCTTAAGAGATGGTTTGCACAAGCAATTGGGCTCTAATGTGGGATTTTGCTCGGGGCAAAATTCTAGGGCTCAAATTGGGGCTTTTCTTAGGATGAGGTTTTGATCTCTTTTAACCTCATTTCTAACATATTGTTAGGTCCACGAACGCGTGCGAGGCGACGGTTCGTCGATTCGGCGAACGGTTTAAGCGATCCGAGCCAAACAAAGGCTTTCAGCTTCGATTTTGGCCCGAGGAGTCAAAGTAGGCATTGGAGGCAACGAAAGCAACATTGTTGCTCCTGTGAACATCCCAAAAGGTGGGGGGTGTCTTACCGAAGCCGTTGGGCTCCCTTTTATGTCTAAGTAAATATTGGTCATATTGCATATATATGTACATATGTATATAGTTTTCATGCATGATAGGGTTAGTATGATTAAATGACTATTCTAGTGTGCCTCCTTGTCGTGCGTGACTATGGTGTTGCATTAGGACATAGGAGTATGCTTGCATACCTTCCTTATCGTGCGGCACCATAGGCTTGCATTTGGACATAGGAAGCAAAGGAATGAGTATAATGACATCGAACCCTAGAGACAAGAACTATGATTTAGTTATGCATGATTGCCACCTAGAGATATATGAACCAATGACAACATGACATTATGATATTGTGCAATAACTTAGTGTAAAGAACACTAGAGCTATATGAACCAAGTATAGAGCTTGATGATTAACATTATGACATAGTATAAAGAATACTAGTGACATGTATACCAAGTAGATCACATGATGACTAGTGGCATTGAACTTAGTGTAAAGAACAGTAGAGCTACAAGAACCAAGCATAGAACTTGATGAATGACAATGGTATGTGACCTAGTGGTAGAGAACGCCTATGTATGATTTCCCCGGCGTGGATGCCCTCCAAATGGAGGAGAAGATCATACTCACACAGTCTGCTCAGCGCTCGTGGTTGGTCGCTCCACACGAGTAGTGCGAGACTCCGGAGGTCTTGGCACGTGATTCGATAGGGATAGCCTAAGTGGGGTCCCGAGGGATAGCCTATGTGGGGTCCCGCACAACCCATGAGGTTGAATGTGTTGAGTCGTGGGCGTGCCTACGGGCTAGCCAAGGATTGGGTAATAACATAAGAACATAATGAGTATTTCATACATACTTGATTGGAACATAGTAGCATGATAGATATTTCATAACTATATCATGATCTTGTTGTTTCAGGCATAGCAGTAGTTGCATTGTTTATATCATGCTTTACTTACCGCAGTTACAGCTTTAAATTATCTATCTATCTATCTACCTGCTTTTGCCTGCTTAGACCTAGTGGGGAGATCGGTGGGGTCGGTGGCCGAGCCCACTGGGAACTAAGAAAGTTAGTTCTCACCCCACTCTATCACAGGTACTAGCTCACGGGCGGTCGAGGAGGATCGCGGTAAGGGCATCGCGCCCTAGTTGATAGTGGCCACCTACTTGCATTAGAGCCACCCGTGGTATATTTTGGAGTCAAAATTGTATAAAGAAATGATGTAACCTACATTTTGGGAGATGAACATGTATTTATATTTTGAAGTTAAACAATGTAAACGAATGTTGAATGATTGTAATAGTTAGACTCTTCTCTCTTTATATTACTTGTATGGAATACTTGTATCTTGCTCTTATTGTTGTTCGCACCTTTAGGTGCATCTTTTGTCATGTATGGTGTAGAATTTTATTTCCTGGGCAATTCTTTGTACATGACTTCTTGTCGAGCCTTGGGCGGACAGGGGAGGTGCTGTCCGTTCGGCGCCTGATCGGCGTTCTCGAGCCGAACCAAATTGGTAGCGGCCTCGGGGCGTGACAGGTATTCTTTTGGTATCAGAGCAAGTAAGAGCAAGTAAAGAGAGAGTCTAGGATGGACCTAGGAAACCCTAGGACGGTGAACCCTAAGGCTATAGGTGCGTGAGCGAAACGTGGACCTATGCCATGTGGCGGAAGTTAATTCGATTGGGTCGAAGTAACGGTTGAGATGTCTCTAGTTTTGAATAGAGATGGATTCAAGGGTATTAGTTCTTGGCTTGAAGTGTTTGTGTTGGGCGGCCGACAACATGACACCGAGAGTCTAGAATAAGTACACTTGTGTGCTTCCGCCTAATTCTTAAATGTTGAGTCTCGTAGACTGTTAATCACGAGTAAGTAGATGGGTTAAGATAACTAACCCAGTTATTGCGTTTCAGGAACTAATGCCTCCGAGACGCTACACGCGTAGGTCGGGTCCGGCATCATCGTCGGGAGACCCGGATCTACCTGGACCTCCTTCGGCGCCGAGTCGACGGGCCCTAGCGAGGTGCGGGAGTTACGAACGCAGATGACCGCGTTGACGGGTCGGTTCGATCGGCTCCAAGAGCTAATGGAGCAACGAGATAGCGGCGACGTGCGACGGCCGAGAATCGTGCTCCACCCGCGCCCCCGGTACACGTACTCGAGGCGGGCGAGGAGAGGGTGTGGCGACGATTCCGGTGGCGGCGTGTCCTCCGCCGGCGAGTGCACTTCCGGCGGCGTCGGGTTCGGCAACCCCGATGCTTCGCCGAGGGGACGGAACAAGGCGGTTGTTGACGGCCCTTATCAGGTTCATGAAGTTCCACCCACCAATCTTTGAAGGCGGACAAGTGGAGCCGGAGATAGTGGAGTCATGGATTGACTCAATGGAAACGATGTTCGGGGACTTTCACACCTCTGAACAAGACAAGGTCTACTTCGCCACGCATTGTCTCGAGAAGACGGCGAAGGTGTGGTGGAAGCGATTGAAGCGAGATCGACCTTCTGATCTCCCACCTATCACCTGGGAGGAGTTCAAGAGGGAGATGTACGCCAACTACTTTCCGGACACGGTGAAGCGAAAGTTGCAGGAGAAGTTCAGAACTTTGAGGCAGGGAGACCGCTCTGTAGCGGAGTTCGAGCAGGAATTCTCCCACATTATAGACTGTGTTCCGGAAGTTGTTCGAGACGACCGAGACCGAGCGGACTGGTTCTTGCGAGGACTTAGGCCGAGCATATATCGGGCGGTGCAAATATTGAAGCTCACTACTTATGCTGAGATTTTTGATCGTGCACTGTGGGCGGAGCATGGTGACGCTCATGTGCGCGAGGAACGTGAGCTTATGGCGGCGTCCAAGGATAAGGGAAAGAAGCGATCAGGTGGTCCTTCGGGGGGACAATCAAGTTCTAAGAAGCCCCCGAAGAACCCACGAACGCAGTCGTGGAGTCGTGGACCGCAGAGGTGCACTATTTGTGGTGGCGGGAATCATCGAGCACATCAATGCAGACAGCGGCTGGGCAAGTGCTACAACTGTGGACAAGAAGGGCATATTAGCCGCAACTGTCCAGCGAGGGCCCCGCCTACCCCGTCAGTGGCATCGACTCCAGCGACGCCGGCTTACTATGGAGGAGCTCCACCTGCTGCTATGTCGGCCGGACGCGCGATGGCTCCGCGTCAGCCCGAGTTACCACGACCAGCGCCGAGCGGACGGGTATTCGCCGCTCTGGCCCAAGTGGAGGAACCTGCTGAAGCCGAGCAGCGTGAAGTTGTGGCAGGTATGGTTTTAGTTAATGGAGTACGCTCCAGAGCTTTGTTTGACACGGGTGCCACTAATTCAATCATAAGTAAATCATTTGCACGAGCTCATGATATAGATATAAAGGCTTGTGAAAAGGTGTGGCGAATGGATAGTCCCGGTCAGGTAATTCATATTTATAAAGAATGCCCTGCATGTCCAGTGCAGATAGGTGACTGGATAATGCGAATCCGAACCTTAGTGCTAAAAGGGTTGAAGGATTTTGACGTGATATTGGGCATGGAGCTTTCGAAATACTATGCGTCGATTGACTGCAAAGAGAAAGTGATCACGTTTCGTGAGCCAGGACAAGAGGAACTTGTTTACAAGGCGTGTAAGAGTTCTTGCTTCGCCGCGACAGTGTCGGCGACGAGAGCGAGGAAACTTGTTGGCAGCGGTTGCGCCGCCTATATGGCGACCGTTGTAGAAGTTGAGCGAGTGACCCCGACACTCGAGGAACTATCAGTAGTTCGGGAGTTCCCCGACGTATTTCACCGGGGAATACCGCGCAGCGGGAGATCGAGTTTGTAATCGACTTGGTTCCCGGAACCGCGCCGATTTCGAAGGCTCCATATCGGATGGCGCCGGCGGAATTAAAAGAGTTGAGGGCTCAATTGTTGGATCTCCTTGATAAGGAATTCATTCGGCCGAGTGTATCGCCGTGGGGAGCCCCGGTATTGTTTGTGCGAAAGAAGGATGGGACATTCCGACTCTGCGTAGATTATCGCGAATTGAACAAGGTCACGATCAAGAACAAGTATCCACTACCCAGAATCGATGACTTGTTCGATCAATTGCAAGGGTCGAGTGTCTATTCCAAGATTGACCTCCAATCGGGCTATCATCAGTTGAGGATTAAGCCGGAGGATGTTCAGAAAACAGCATTCCGTACGCGGTACGGACATTATGAATTCACGGTGATGCCGTTTGGGCTCACGAATGCCCCGGCAGCGTTCATGGACTTAATGAACCGTGTCTTCAGGAAGTACTTAGACCAGTTTGTGGTAGTCTTCATAGATGACATACTGGTCTATTCCCGCAGTGACGAGGAACATGCGGAGCATTTACGCTTAGTACTTCAAATCCTTCGGGAGGAGAAGTTATATGCCAAACTGAAGAAGTGCGACTTTTGGCTGAGGGAAGTTGCATTTCTGGGGCACGTTATTTCTGAGGGCGGAATTTCTGTTGACCCGAGGAAAATAGAGGCAATCAAGGATTGGCCGCGCCCTACGAATGTCACGGAAGTCCGAAGCTTTGTGGGCTTAGCGGGCTATTACAGGCGGTTCGTGGAAGGTTTCTCTAAAATCGTAATTCCACTTACCCGTCTAACGAAGAAAGGCACGAAGTTTGTTTGGAGCGACGAGTGCGACCGGAGTTTCCAAGAGTTGAAGGATAGATTGACTTCGACTCCGGTGCTCGCGTTGCCGGTGCAAGGCGAAGACTTCGTGGTTTATAGCGACGCGTCTTATTCAGGCTTGGGGTGTGTTCTGATGCAGGGCGGGAAGGTAATCGCATATGCGTCCCGTCAGTTGAAGACCTACGAGAAGAACTACCCTATCCATGACTTAGAGCTAGCCGCAGTGGTATTTGCTCTTAAGTTGTGGAGACATTACCTTTATGGCGCGCGTTGCGAGATATACACGGACCACAAAAGTCTGAAGTATTTATTTACGCAGAAAGAGCTGAATATGCGCCAACGGCGGTGGTTGGAGTTATTAAAGGATTATGATGTCTCGATCCTTTACCACCCCGGGAAGGCGAATGTAGTCGCCGATGCTCTTAGTAGAAAGTCGGTAGAAAACCTTGCGTTGAAGGTTACGGCTCAGGATCAATTATGCTTGGAGATGAAACGGCTAGATCTTGAGGTAGTAGCTCCAGAAGTACCGGCTATTTTAGCGGCTCTTATTGTTACACCGACCTTGTTGGAGCGGATCAAGAGTCTTCAATCCGCGGACCCTAATCTCCAAAAGGTGCGGCGTGACATTGAGAGCGGGCACGGTGGCGACTTCACCGTGGATGCCGCGGGTGCACTCCGGTTCCGCAACCGGTGGTGTGTACCCGAGAATGAAGAGGTCCGAAAACTGATTTTGGAGGAAGCTCATCGGCTCCTTCGTATTCACCCGGCGGCACCAAGATGTACAAGGACTTGAAAAGGCGGTACTGGTGGCCGGGGATGAAAGCGGACATTGGGCGCTTTGTGGCGCAATGTTTAGTATGTCAGCAAGTAAAGGCGGAGCGCCGATACCCAGCAGGAAAGCTTCAAAGCCTACCCATCCCAGTTTGGAAGTGGGAGGATATCGCGATGGATTTCGTGGTCGGACTGCCTCGTTCGACGGGCGGCCACGACGCGATTTGGGTGATTGTGGACCGCATGTCAAAGTCCGCACACTTTCTACCGATCCACACTACCTGGTCGGGCGAGAAACTGGCGCAGGTATATCTTGATGAGGTGGTCAGATTGCATGGGGTGCCGAAGTCGATTGTATCAGATCGAGATCCCCGATTCACCTCACATTTCTGGAAAAGTCTACAAGAGGCCCTTGGCACACGACTCGAGTTCAGTACCGCGTTTCACCCTCAGACAGATGGACAGTCAGAGAGGACTATTCAGATTCTGGAGGATATGTTGCGGGCGTGTGTCATTGACTATAAAGGAAGTTGGGCCAAGTATTTACCGATGGCCGAGTTCGCCTACAACAATAGCTACCAAGCTAGTGTGGGGATGGCACCGTTTGGAGGTCCCCACGGCGAAGGTCCTCACGCTGGCGATCTCCAAGACACTGGTGATGTGGGTGAGCGGGCCGTGGTTGGTCCCGAAGTATTGCGAGAGGCCGAAGAGAAAGTTCGCCTTGCTCGCCAACGGATGCTTACGGCGCAATCGAGACAGCGAAGTTATGCGAATAAGCGCCGAAGAGACTTGGAATTCGCGGTAGGAGACCGCGTGTTCTTGAAGGTTTCGCCTATGAGAGGCGTAAGGCGGTTTGGAGTTCGAGGAAAGCTAAGTCCTCGATACATTGGACCGTTCGAAGTGTTGGAACGTATTGGAGCGGTAGCATATCGGATTGCATTGCCGCCGCACCTAGCGGACGTTCACAACGTGTTTCACATTTCCAACCTTCGGAAATATGTTCACAATCCCGAACATGCCATGATGTTTGAACCGCCGGAGCTTCAAGAGGACTTGAGCTATGAAGAGTTTCCGGTGGCAATTATTGCTCGGGAGGTGCGCAAATTGCGGAATCGTGAAATTCCTTATGTTCGAGTTCGGTGGAGTAATCACGACGATCATGAAGCCACTTGGGAACTCGAGAGTGAGATGAAAACGCATCATCCTCATTTATTCGAGGAGTGAGGTATGAATTTAAATTTAAGTTTGAGTTAAGTTTAATATAAGGGTTCGTTTCGAGGACGAAACTCTTTTTCAAGTGGGGAGGATGTAAGAAAGTGAATTCTCAAAACATGAGGATTGTACTTCATCCGGAATCGACTAAGTGTCGTAGTGGTGAGAATCGGAGAGATCGAAGCTGATTCTAAGCCAAAAAGTGCATTAGAGTAGACCCCGATCGCAAATGGTGCAAACTGCTCCATTCTGCAGTTTTTGGCCAGTGGAGACCGGACATCCCATGGAGACCGGATGCCACAAGGAGCCCTGCTGTGCAGGGGAAGAAAATCGGCTAAGTCCCGAAATACTAGCTCTCGGGATCCGGACAATGAGGAATGTCCTGGACATCCATTGTCCTGGACAATCCGTGAAGACCGATCCCGTACGCTGGAGAAACTGGCCTGAGGGTTTTTCGTAAGCCAATCCGTGAATTCTCGAAATTCGAGAGTTGCACCATGTTTAGAATCGACTGATTGTCGATTGGATGGACTTCGGAAAGTTCGAAGTTGATCCGAAGGCAAAAAGTGCCCCGGAGTTGCTCCCGGTGAAGTTCGAAGCCTTCGGGCGTTTTTGTGCGCATAGGCGCGAAAACGGAACCCGAAAAGCTATGTCGGGTCGCGAGCTAAATCCGACATTAGCGTGGATGAAAAGATGATGAAAACGTGTTCGAAAACATGTTTGGAAAGTCTCGGTGCGATTTGAAAAGAATCGGAAGCCAAACGAGCGAAAATGAACAAAAACGAAAAAGAAACGAAAAACGCTGAAATTTGGCTAAGTCCTTAATGTTGTGCTGAGGACACCCACTGGGTCGGGACATTGATCAATGTCCGGACAATGAAGGATGTCCGGACCCAGTAAGCTGTCAAATGGGCAAAAATGGATTTCGCAGGCCATTGTCCGGACATTGAGGGGATGTCCGGTCCCTGCAGCCCGAAAATGCCCAGTTTGGTGCAGTTTGAATTGTTGAGGGGGCTTTTGGCATTTTGTTACAATAGAGCCTATAGAGGGCTTCTCCTCTCTCCCTCATTGTTATTTCCTACACACACACAACATAACACTCTCCCTCTCTCTCTCTAGAAAGAAGAAGAAGAAGGAGAAGGAGGAGAAGAAGAAGGAAGGATTGGAAGAGGATTGAGCTAGGAGCAAGCCTAGCACCTTCTTCCTCATCATCTCCACCATTGGAGCTTCTACTTGAGGTAAGCACTTGAGAGCTCTCATGGTAGCTTCTCTTAGGGTGTTTTATACCTTCTAGAAATAATTTTCTTGGAACCCTAGCATCCTTAAGAGATGGTTTGCACAAGCAATTGGGCTCTAATGTGGGATTTTGCTCGGGGCAAAATTCTAGGGCTCAAATTGGGGCTTTTCTTAGGATGAGGTTTTGATCTCTTTTAACCTCATTTCTAACATATTGTTAGGTCCACGAACGCGTGCGAGGCGACGGTTCGTCGATTCGGCGAACGGTTTAAGCGATCCGAGCCAAACAAAGGCTTTCAGCTTCGATTTTGGCCCGAGGAGTCAAAGTAGGCATTGGAGGCAACGAAAGCAACATTGTTGCTCCTGTGAACATCCCAAAAGGTGGGGGGTGTCTTACCGAAGCCGTTGGGCTCCCTTTTATGTCTAAGTAAATATTGGTCATATTGCATATATATGTACATATGTATATAGTTTTCATGCATGATAGGGTTAGTATGATTAAATGACTATTCTAGTGTGCCTCCTTGTCGTGCGTGACTATGGTGTTGCATTAGGACATAGGAGTATGCTTGCATACCTTCCTTATCGTGCGGCACCATAGGCTTGCATTTGGACATAGGAAGCAAAGGAATGAGTATAATGACATCGAACCCTAGAGACAAGAACTATGATTTAGTTATGCATGATTGCCACCTAGAGATATATGAACCAATGACAACATGACATTATGATATTGTGCAATAACTTAGTGTAAAGAACACTAGAGCTATATGAACCAAGTATAGAGCTTGATGATTAACATTATGACATAGTATAAAGAATACTAGTGACATGTATACCAAGTAGATCACATGATGACTAGTGGCATTGAACTTAGTGTAAAGAACACTAGAGCTACAAGAACCAAGCATAGAACTTGATGAATGACAATGGTATGTGACATAGTGGTAGAGAACGCCTATGTATGATTTCCCCTGCGTGGATGCCCTCCCAATGGAGGAGAAGATCATACTCACACAGTCTGCTCAGCGCTCGTGGTTGGTCGCTCCACACGAGTAGTGCGAGTCTCCGGAGGTCTTGGCACGTGATTCGATAGGGATAGCCTATGTGGGGTCCCGAGGGATAGCCTATGTGGGGTCCCGCAGACAACCCATGAGGTTGAATGTGTTGAGTCGTGGGCGTGCCTACGGGCTAGCCAAGGATTGGGTAATAACATAAGAACATAATGAGTATTTCATACATACTTGATTGGAACATAGTAGCATGATAGATATTTCATAACTATATCATGATCTTGTTGTTTCAGGCATAGCAGTAGTTGCATTGTTTATATCATGCTTTACTTACCGCAGTTACAGCTTTAAATTATCTATCTATCTATCTACCTGCTTTTGCCTGCTTAGACCTAGTGGGGAGATCGGTGGGGTCGGTGGCCGAGCCCACTGGGAACTAAGGAAGTTAGTTCTCACCCCACTCTATCACAGGTACTAGCTCACGGGCGGTCGAGGAGGATCGCGGTAAGGGCATCGCGCCCTAGTTGATAGTGGCCACCTACTTGCATTAGAGCCACCCGTGGTATATTTTGGAGTCAAAATTGTATAAAGAAATGATGTAACCTACATTTTGGGAGATGAACATGTATTTATATTTTGAAGTTAAACAATGTAAACGAATGTTGAATGATTGTAATAGTTAGACTCTTCTCTCTTTATATTACTTGTATGGAATACTTGTATCTTGCTCTTATTGTTGTTCGCACCTTTAGGTGCATCTTTTGTCATGTATGGTGTAGAATTTTATTTCCTGGGCAATTCTTTGTACATGACTTCTTGTCGAGCCTTGGGCGGACAGGGGAGGTGCTGTCCGTTCGGCGCCTGATCGGCGTTCTCGAGCCGAACCAAATTGGTAGCGGCCTCGGGGCGTGACACGGGGAATCATCAATTGAAGATACGGCCCAAGGATGTGCGCAAAACGGCGTACCGTACGCGGTATGGCCACTATGAGTTCACGGTAATGCCATTCGGGCTTACTAACGCCCCAGCGGCATTTATGGACTTAATGAACCGTGTCTTCCATCCGCTATTGGACCGATGCGTCGTGGTCTTCATTGACGACGTATTGGTATATTCTCGGACCGAGGAAGAACACGAGGAGCACTTGAGACTTGTCTTGGAAATACTCCGAAAAGAGAAGTTATATGCCAAGTTGAAGAAATGTGAATATTGGCTTTCAGAGGTTACTTTCTTAGGACATGTGGTTTCGGGTGAGGGTATCTCGGTGGACCCGAAGAAAGTAGAGGCAATTAAAGATTGGCCTCGCTCGACGAGTGCAACGGAAATCCGCAGTTTTCTTGGACTTGCGAGTTACTATCGGCGGTTTGTGGAGGGGTTCTCCAAAATAACCACTCCGCTAACGCGCCTCACACATAAGGGGGTCAAGTATGTTTGGAGCGAAGATTGCGATCGGAGCTTCAAGGAGTTAAAGGAGAGGTTGACGACAACCCCGGTACTTGCTCTGCCGACGCCGGGGGAGACATACGTCGTGTACAGTGATGCTTCCTACATTGGACTCGGGTGTGTCTTGATGCAAAATGGGCGAGTTATAGCTTATGCTTCGCGCCAATTGAAACCTTATGAGAAGAACTACCCGGTTCATGACTTGGAGCTAGCCGCGGTGATTTTCGCGCTAAAGTTGTGGAGGCATTACTTGTACGGTGAACATTGCGAGATCTACACGGATCACAAAAGCCTTAAGTATTTGTTCACCCAAAAAGAGCTAAATATGCGACAGCGGCGGTGGTTAGAGCTGTTAAAGGACTATGATGTCACGACTTTATACCACCCCGGAAAAGCAAATGTCGTAGCCGATGCGCTAAGTAGAAAATCGGGAGAGAACTTAGCCTCGGCGATTACACCCCAACCGTTGTTGCAAAAGGAGATGCAACGGCTTGGATTGGAAGTAGTAGCGCCGGGAGTGCCGGCTACACTTGCCACCTTAGTGGTGCAACCGACCTTATTGGAGAGGATCAAGGAATTGCAGATTTTCGATGAGTATCTCCAGAAGGTGCGCGGCGAGGTAGAAGGCGGTAGTGCCGATGACTTTGGCATTGGGACCGACGGCACACTACGATTTCGAAATCGTTGGTGTGTACCCAAGAATAAGGATCTCCGTAAGGCGATTATGCAAGAGGCGCATCAATCTCCTTATAGTATCCACCCGGACGGCACCAAAATGTATCAAGACCTAAAGTTGCAATATTGGTGGCCGGGTATGAAGTAAGACATTGGAGGATTCGTTGCGCAATGTCTTACTTGCCAACAAGTAAAGGCGGAGCGGCGGTTTCTGGCGGGAAAGTTACAAAGCTTACCTATACCCGTTTGGAAATGGGAAAATATCGCTATGGACTTTGTGACCGGATTGCCTCGATCTCAAGGGGGACACGATGCAATTTGGGTGGTCGTGGACCGGTTAACGAAGTCGGCGCATTTCCTTCCGATTCATATTACTTGGTCGGGGGACAAGTTGGCTCAAGTTTACATTGATGAGATTGTGAGACTTCACGGGGTTCATCGTATCGGATCGGGACCCGAGGTTCACTTCTCACTTTTGGAGGAGCCTACAGGAAGCGTTGGGCACACGGCTCGACTTTAGCACGGCATTCCATCCTCAAAGTGATGGACAATCGGAGAGGACAATCCAAATACTTGAGGATATGCTACGGGCGTGTGTATTCGACTACAAGGGCAATTGGCACGACCATTTACCGATGGCGGAGTTCGCATACAATAACAGTTATCAAGAAAGTATCGCGATGGCGCCATTCGAGGCCCTTTATGGAAGAAAGTATCGCTCTCCAATTCATTGGAGCGACGTGGGCGAGAAATCGGTTCTTGGCCCGGACGTAGTGCGGGAGGCGGAAGAGAAAGTTCGCCTTGCTCGCCAACGCCTTGCGACGGCGCAATCGCCGCATAAGAGTTATGCCGACAAACGAAGAAAAGATGTTGAGTTTGATGTCGGCGACCATGTATTCCTAAAGGTTTCGCCAACACGGGAGTGTAACGGTTTGGAATCCGAGGGAAATTAAGTCCTCGGTATATTGGACCGTTTGAAATTTTGGAACGAATCGGAGCGGTGGCTTACAAACTAGCATTACCACCGAGGCTTGCGGGAGTTCATGATGTATTCCATGTATCCAACCTCCGCAAGTATGTTCATGATCCCGATCATATTCTCTCGTATATGCCATCAGAGATTCAGGAGGATATGACTTATGACGAGTTCCCGGCATACATAATCGGTCGAGAAGAAAGAAAGCTACGGAATCGGAGGATTCCGTATGTCCAGGTCCGTTGGAGCGAACATAACGACCGGGAAGCTACGTGGGAGCTCGAGAGCGTAATGCGGGAGCACTATCCCCATTTATTCGAGAATCTGGATTAAGGTATGAATCTAGATTGTAAATAGGTTAGTTTCGCGGACGAAACTAATTCTAAGGGGTGGAGAATGTAACAACCCACTTCCTCGTAAAACGTGCCGAGTTCTGTCAAAATGAGCGGAACGCGGAGTGAGACAAGTGCCATAAGGTTCTAAGGGTTTTAGAACTTGTGTGAAGTGAAAATGGGACCCGAGGAGCAAGAAACTGCAAATCTGGAAAAAATTTCAGATTTGGAGCTTGCTGGGTCCGGACCCCAGGTGGAGTCCAGGATGCCACAAGCTTGGCGGACTCGGACCAAAAAAATTGGCTAAGTCCTGAAAATTCTGCTCTCGGGATCCGGATCTGGAGGCCAGGACCGGTCCACCCCTACGAAATCAGCAGAAATTTGGCTAAGTCCTGAAAATCCTACTCTCGGGATCCGGATCAGGAGGCCAGGACCGGTCCACCCCTGCGAAGTCAGCAGAAAAATGGCTAAGTCCCAGAACCCTAGCTTTCGGGATCCGAATCCCATGGCTAGGTCCGGACCCTGAACACGAAAACTGCCCAGTTCGAGCAGTTTGTAATTTTCGTGATTGGAGGGGTTTGTTTGCATTGTTACAATACAATATGTACCCAATGGCTCTCTCTTTCATAGCCATTCACCCTCAAACCTCTCCCTGTCATTTCCTCTCTTTCTCTCTCTAGAGATTTGCTCCTAGAGCTTCGAGAAGAAGGAGAAGAAGTCCAAGGAGGAGATTTTGGAGGCTTGGAGGTTCTAGAAGCTCTCCTACAAGGTGGATAGTGGGATAGCTTGGACCAAGGTATGGTTTCTTTGGAAACCTAGGTTAGGGTTTGGATTTTCTTCCATGAAACCTAGAGTTTTTGAGTTTCTCTCATGTTAGAGACATAGTAGAGCATCAAGCTCCATGAAAATCCATGGATGCTTCATGAGCTCTCATGGTGGATCTCTAGGGTATCAATGCATGCCCTAGAAATGAGTGTAGATGGTCTTAGATCATCTCTAAGAGTTATAACAAGCTCTCTTTTGCTTGTTTAAGAGATCAAAACCTAGGGTTTCACATAGGGCTTGGTAGAGCACCCAAATTTGGGGCTTTTGGCTATAGGGGTTCTAGGGTCAAATTGACCTTGTAGAAACCTAATTGGGGGTATCCCCGACGCGTGGGACAACTCCGTTTAATTAAACGAAAAGCCTATCTATGAGTTGCTATGTAAGTGTCTGCCACCACGAATGACGTACCTCGCACGGTGAAATTTATCTTGATATTTCCCGTGGGGTAGTATTCACGATTCAGGTTAATATTTAAATATGTATGGTTATCAGGTATTGTGGATCCATAGCTTCCAATAAACGCAAGCGTCTATTGTTAATTACCCCTATAAAATGTTTGGATACCCTCGATTAAGAGACCAAATATAAATCCTAATAATAAAGAGACAAAACGGGCAAACAAAATTTTATTCATATGATTTGCCGTTACATGGCTTAAGCAGGGGCATACCCCCACTGTACAGGGATTTCATAAGACTGAATACCCAATTTAACGACTTGGTGGTCGATTGAAGTTTTGATGCTCAGTTTAATGACATGGCGGTCGGGTTCACCTTGGTTGTATGTTCCAAGGTGGAGATGTGACCAAACCCCAAGTATATGTATTGGGGTAGGTCGAGTTTGATGTTATCTGAAAGTAGAGGGTGGCTAATTCCTGGGTATATGTATCAGGATTAGCCGAGTTTAATATATTTTTCACTCTAGTTATATGTGCTAGAGTGAGGATCTGACTAAGCCCTAAGTGTATGTATTAGGGTTCGTCGGATTTGATTTGCATGAGCTCTAAGTATATGTATTAGAGCTCAATCGGGTATGAGTTTCACTCTAGGTAGATATGGCAGAGCAAAAGGTTGACTAGACCCTAAGTATATGGGTTAGGACTAGTCGAGCTTGGTTTGACTTTCTCTCTAGGTATATGTGCTAGAGCAAAAGGTTGACTGGACCCTACGGATATGTGTCAGGGTTAGTCAAATATCACTTCATTGAATTCTAAGTATATAATTTAGAACTCTGTCGATTTGGATATGATTTTGCCTTAGTTATATGTGCTAAGACAATTGGGGTTGACTTAGCCCTAAGCATATGTATTAGGGGTAGTCGACATTGCATTTGATTTTTTACTCTAGGTTTAGTTTAAAGACGTTTCGGTCATTAAATTTGGGTTTAGTTTAAAGACGTTACGGTCATTGAATTTGGGTTTAGTTTAAAGACGTTTCGGTCATTGAATTTGAGTTTAGTTTAAAGACGTTTCGGTCATTTGAATTTGGGTTTAGTTTAAAGACGTTTCGGTCATTTGAATTTGGGTTTAGTTTAAAGACGTTTCGGTCATTGAATTTGAGTTTAGTTTAAAGACGTTTCGGTCATTTGAATTTGGGTTTAGTTTAAAGACGTTTCGGTCATTTGAATTTGGGTTTAGTTTAAAGACGTTTCGGTCATTTGAATTTGGGTTTAGTTTAAAGACGTTTCGGTCGGAGGTTCTGGACTTGGGTTTAGTTTAACGACGTTTCGGTCGAGCTTGGGTTTAGGTTTAGTTTAACGACGTTACGGTCGGCAGTGGATTTAAGTTTAGTTTAACGACGTTACGGTCGATTGAGTTTAGGTTTAGTTTAACGACATTACGGTCGAAATTGGGTTTAGTTTAACGACATTTCAGTCGGGGTTTTAGACTGAGGATTAGTTTAACGACGTTTCGGTCGAAGTGGGTTTGGATTAGTTTAACGACATTTCGGTCAAAGTGGGTTTGGATTATAAGGTTTATGGTATTGGGTATTTGAGATTTGGTTCATGAACTTGATTTGGTTCATGAATTTGGTTTGGTTTATGATATATGGACTTAGGTTCATAGGTTTATGGTTTATGAACTTGGGTTCATAGGTTTATGGTTCATGAACTTAGGATCATAGGTTGTAGACTCGGTGTATGGATTGGTCCATAGTTTGTGGACTCGGTGTATGGATTGGTCCATAGTTTTGGTTCATAGTTTGTGGACCTGGTGTACAGGTTTACGGTTCATGGTTCATGGACCTGGTGTACAGGTTTACGGTTCATGGTTTATGGACCGGGTGTACAGGTTTATGGTTCATGGTTCATGGACCGGGTGTACAGATTTATGGTTCATGGTTCATGGACCGGGTGTACAGATTTATGGTTCATGGTTCATGGACCTGGTGTACAGGTTTATGGTTCATGGTTCATGGTTCATGGACCGGGTGTACAGATTTAGTTTAATGGGTTTAATTTCGAAGTGGGCTTTGGTATTGGGCCTCTTTGGGTAAATGGATTTTGGATTAAATGGATTTTGGGTTAAATAGGTATTGGGTTAAATGAATTTTGGGTTAAATGGTTAAATAGATATATGGGTTATTGGGTTAAATGAATTTTGGGTTAAATGGGTATTGGGTTAAATGGGTTAGTGGGTTTAAGTAAATGGGTTAATGGATTTATAGGTTTATGGGTTGATGTTAATGGGTATAGTATGGGTTAATGATATGGGTTATGGGGTTTATGAAATGGGTTAAATGGGCATTGGAATCCGAAAGTGAGTTCGGGTCTAATTCAAGCCCTTGTGAGTTAATTCAAATGAGATTTTGAAATAATCGAAATTGAGAATTTTGATTCAAAACCAAGTGCATTCGATTTTATTCAATTTAACTTGCATCGAATGTAATGATACTTTAATTTGGTTTAATTTGACCGAGTCAAAAATTCAACATTCGATTTAAATGGATTATAGCCATCTCTCTCTTTGATTTGAGAATTCTCTCTTTTTGGTGATATTTTTGCAAAAGCACCGTCGATGTTCATATCGGCATTCCGTCAAACATATGGCGGTTGAATTAGCACGTCGACGACGAAGCATTCCGTCGAATGATTGGTGTGTAAATGAGAGCATCGCTCTCTTTACGATTCGCCGCCGAGCAATTAGCGAGCGAACTTTGTTTGAGAGGAGAGCACCGCTCTCTCTCTCGGATCCGCCGTCGAACACTTAGTGGGCACGCTTTATTTGACTTCATTGGAGAGGAGAGCATCGCTCTCTCTCTCAATTTCGCCGTCGAGCGGTTGGCGGGCGAATTTCATTTGAGAGGAGAGCACCGCTCTCTCTCTCTCAGATTCGTCGTCGAGCACTTGGCGGGCGGTCTTCGTTTGAGAGGAGAGCAACGCTCTTTCTCTCGGATCCGCCGTCAAGCACTTGGCGGGCACGCTTTATTTGACTTCATTGGAGAGGAGAGCATCGCTCTCTCTCTCTCAATTTCGCCGTCGAGCGGTTGGCGGGTACGTTGTGGTCGCCGGTGCACCGTTACTTCCGTCGACGTCTAAGCGTCAAACGGATCCGTCGACGGCTAAGCGTCAAACGGAGGCTCGTTTCCTTCGTAGCCGACTTCGCCGTCGATTCCGTCGACGGCTAAGCGTCAAACGGAGGCTCGTTTCCTTCGTCGTCGACGGCGCGTCGTCGGTTCCGTCGGTTCGTCATTTGCTCCGTCGATGGCTAAGCATCAGACGGAGTCTAATTTCATCGCCTTCGTCTTCGTCGGTGCGTCATTTGCTCCGTCGATGGCTAAGCATCAGACGGAGTCTTCATTGCCTTCGTCGTCGCTGTTAGTAGTGACTCGGGCATTTCATCGAACAGGTGGTGGGCGCTGGCTGGGGATCCGTAATGGTGACTGCCACCACACTTCACCTTATGTCGGAGCGGATCCAAGGCGGGTGGCGGAGTCGAGGCGCAGCCGGGGCGGGTGGCGAAGGACCACGCCCCTGTCGGAGCGGAGCCGAAGGCGACGGGCGGTGCGCAGCACGGCTCGTCGGAGATGACGTCGGAGGGGTGCGCGCAGCCCGAGGACGGCGCGGCACGCGGCACGACTCGTCGGCGAAGACGTCGAAGGGGTGCGCGCAGTCCGAGGACGGCGCGTCGCGAGCGACACGGCTCGTCGAAGAAGACGTCGGAGGGTGCGCGCGACCGAGGACGGCGCGGCGTGCGGTACGGCTCGTCGGCGATGACGTCGGAGGGTGCGCGCGACCCGAGGGATGGCGCGTCGCGGCGCGCGACACGGCTCGTCGGAGAAGACGTCGGGGTGCGCGCGGCAGGACGGCGCGTCGTGGCCTTCGTGCGGGTTGGCTCGATCTTTGCCCGCGACGGAGGACGAGGGCGTGGCGGCGGGGCATCGAGCGCGGCGCCGGTGAGGCGGTTGAAGGTGACGGGCGCTCGAAGGGGCGGCCGAGAGGCTCAGCGGCCGAGGGTGACGGCGGGCTCGACGGCGGCGAGAGCGGCGCAAGCGGCGGCGGCTCGTCGAGGCACGACGCGAGCTTGGCGGTGACGGCGGCGGGCTCGACGGTGCGGCCGAGGGGTGACGGCGAAAACGACAGCGAGCGCGACGGCGGGTTGAGGCGTCGCGACGAATCGCGGCGCGGCGTGAGCAAAGTCACGGCGCGGGCGGCGATGGGTCGAACGCGCGCGGCAGTCGCGGCGCGGCGGCGGATCGAGCGATGTGACGCGGAATCGGATCGAGGCATGGCGCGGCGGGAGCGCCACGCGGGCTCGGCGCGCGCCGCACCGCCCGCGAGGTTCGCAGCAGCGGCGGCGAGGTTGGCCTCGGCGACGGGTTGAGGCGGCGACAGGTTGAGGCGACAGGCTCAACAGGGAAGAGAGAAAGAGGAAAGAGGGAGATGGGGAGTTTTTTTTACAGAGAGAGAAAGAGAGAGAGAGAGAGAGAGAGGTTTTTTTATGGTGCCTCAATGGGGGGGTTAATTATGCGGATTGTGGGTAGTTAGGAGAAATCGTGCGTGGGATGGGGAAGTGGGAAGTTGGAGAGGGTAGTGGGATTCAAATTTTGTCCATGCACCTAGTGCATGGACCCATCTAATACACCACATTTTCTTTTCTTTTTTTTTCTCTCTTTTTTTTTATTTCTTTTTTTTTTTTACACTCAAACAGTAAGCTAGCCTGATGTAAAATCTGATAACTGCGCAGATTTCAAAATAGGCCTCGGTTAGCTACGAAATTCGACGGGCAACCCATCCATAATTTTAGAAGGTGGGTGGTGCATTCCAAGGACACTGGAATTCTTTCTATGTCTAAGTGTCACTTTTGAGCATTCTATATATGTTGAGCATAATGCATAGTAGGGTAATTTATGAGTTATATTGCAATTTGTGAGTTCAAATGCATGAGATATAATTATATGAGAACATGTGCTAAAGAATAAGAACCCTATGTATGCATGCTAAAGAACAAGAACAAGAACTTGGTGTAATTGACAAGTGAATGTGATATTGGACATGTACTTAGAGAATGTGACAAAGATGAGTCTAGAATACTTAGACAACATGTGTGGCATCAAAGAACAAGGACAAGAACAAGTAGTGTATATAACACTAGTATAGTCATTAGATTTACATTATGACAACAACCTTAGAGTTAAGGGTCATATGAACATAAGTTCTCCTTGAAGGCAAGGAATAGATTGAGATTTGGAATCCTTAAAGTTAAGGATTGATCGTACTCACCATATAGTCCTTGCTCGGGGGTGGTAGCTCCCCCTCGAGCGGTGCGCTACAGAGTTGGTCACCACTGGAATGAGTTTTCCGGGGAATGAGTTTTCCTAAGGACGGTCCCAACGGGTCGATATTGAGCCTCCCGGTATTCTATGGGATTTTGAGTTTGGTTGAGTCTTGTTGAGGCGAAACCCACGGGTTAGCCAAGAGATTGGGTATTGAACTTATGATCTTGCATGCTTTACAGTTTGAGCATTTTATCGTTACTTTCAAGCGTATTAGTTGCATTTGTTAGTTGGTTATTATCTTACCTTTCTTTCTATTACGCTTGAATTAGACCTAGTGGGAAACTCGGCGTGGTTGGTTGCCGAACCCACTGGGAACTTTGTTGTAGTTCTCACCCCACTATTTCCACAGAGCCGGGACCGAGTGAGCCGGCCGACGATCGCGGGAAGGGCATCGCGCCCTAGGTAGAGACCGCCCGAGTACTTTACTTTTGTTATAGTTGCATTATCCTTTTGTATCATCTTTTGTATTTGATGATGGTAGATGCTAATATCAAATGTATTTAAGCTTTATCTTTGAAGACTATGAGATGTAAAAAGAAATGATGCAAAGAATGTAAAGAATGGTAGTCTTTTAAAGAATGCAAAGTTGTAAGAATTATGCATGTATGTGATTGCAATTAATCATGTCACTTGTATGTATTAATAGTACTTTCACTATTGGCTGTTGCTTGTCTTTGTGCAAGCCTTTGTGTATGCTTCCGCAAGTGCAAAATTTTATACTCTATCTGTACATGTTGAGCCTTGGGCGGATAGGGGAGACTCTGTCCGTTCGGCGTCTGTTTGACGCTCTCGAACCGGCCAAAAGGATCGGGCTTGGGGCGTGACAGTATCGAAATCGTTGGTGTGTACCCAAGAACAAGGATCTCCGCAAGGCGATTATGCAAGAGGCGCATCAATCGACTTATAGCATACACCCGGGCGGCACCAAAATGTATCAAGATTTAAAACTGCAATATTGGTGGCTGGGAATAAAAAAGGACATTGGGGAATTCGTAGCGCAATGTCTTACTTGCCAACAAGTAAAGGCGGAGCGGAGATTTCCAGCGGGGAAACTACAAAGTTTACCTATACCCGTTTGGAAATGGGAAAACATCGCCATGGACTTTGTGACCGGGTTGCCTCAATCTCAAGGAGGACAGGATGCAATTTGGGTGATCGTGGACCGGTTGACGAAGTCGGCACATTTCCTTCCGATACATATTACTTGGTCGGGGGATAAGTTGGCTCAAATTTATATAGATGAGGTTGTGAGACTCCACGGGGTACCGACGTCTATCGTATCGGATCGGGACCCAAGGTTCACATCTCACTTTTGGAAGAGCCTACACGAAGCATTGGGCACGCGGCTCGATTTTAGCACCGCATTTCATCCTCAAAGTGATGGTCAATCGGAGAGGACAATTCAAATCCTTGAGGATATACTCCGAGCATGTGTGCTAGATTATAAGGGCAATTGGCACGATCATCTACCGATGGCGGAATTCGCGTACAACAACAGTTATCAAGAAAGTATCGCGATGACGCCATTCGAGGCCCTCTATGGAAGAAAGTGTCGCTCTCCAATTCATTGGAGCGACGTGGGCGAGAAAGCGGTTCTTGGTCCCGATGTGGTGCGGGAGGCGGAGGAGAAAGTTCGCCTTGCCCGCCAACGACTTGCGACGGCGCAATCTCGGCACAAAAGTTATGCCGACAAGCGAAGAAAGGACATAGAGTTCGAGGTTGGCGACCACGTGTTCTTAAAGATATCGCCAACACGCGGAGTCAAGCGGTTTGGAATTCGGGGAAAGCTAAGTCCTCAATATCTTGGACCATTTGAGGTCTTGGAGTGAGTTGGAGCGGTGGCCTACAGAGTAGCATTACCACCGAGGCTTGCGGGAGTTCATAATGTGTTCCATGTATCAAATCTCCGCAAGTACGTCCATGATCCCAACCATATTCTGGCATTTGAACCATCGGAGATTCACGAGGATATGACCTACGACGAGTTCCCTGCTTACATTATTGATCGGGAGGAGAGAAAGCTACGGAGCCGGAGGATTCCGTATGTTAAAGTTCGGTGGAGCAACCACAATGACCGGGAGGCCACGTGGGAGCTCGAAAGCGTGATGCGGGAGCGTTACCCCCATCTATTCAACAATCTGGATTGAGGTATGAATCTAGATTATAAGTTTCGCGGACGAAACTAAAATTAAGGGGTGGAGAATGTAACAACCCACTTCCTCGTAGAACGTGCCGAGTCCTGTCAAAATGAACGGGACGCGGAGTAAGTCAAGTAACACAGGGTTCTAAGTGTTTTAGAACCTGTGCGAAGTGAAAAAGGGGACCCACAAGTGCAATTCTGCAAATCTGGAAAAATTCCAGATTTGCAGCAGCCAGGACCGGTCCCCATGGGTGGAGACCGGATGCCACGGGAGCCAGCCGAGAAGGAATGGAAATCTGGCTAAGTCCTGAAACCCTGCTCTCGGGATCCGGACATTGATTCAAGACCGGACACCCAAGGACCGGACATCCATGCCGAGACCGGACCTTCTCTGCGAAAAACCAGAGAAATGGCTAAGTCCTGGTGGGGTGGCGCACTGGGTCCGGACAATGGTCCAAGACCGGACATCCCGAGACCGGTCCCCAGGGCCAAGACCGGTCTCAGAGCACGAAAAATGCCCAGACTGGGCAGAATGCAATTTTCGAGATTTGAGGGGCCTAGTTGCATTGTTACAACATGTTATATGCGTGGCCCACCCCTCTCTTCACAGCCATTCACCCTAACACACACTCTCTCATTTTCCCTCTTTCTCTCTCTAGAAAGCATCTCCTAGAGCTTGGAGAAGTTGGAGAAGGAGCTTGGAGAAGGGCTTGGGAAGGGTTTTGGAGCTTGGAGAAGACCTAGAAGCTCTCCTACAAGGTGGAGCTTGGGCCAAGGTAAGGTTTCATGGTAAACCTAGGCTAGGGTTTGGGTTTTAAGCATAGAACTTAGAGTTTTGGTCCTCTCTTTGTAGTAGAAGGCCTTGATGGAGCTTGGGGCTCCATGCATGCCATGGGAGCTCAAGTGCTCTTATGGTAGATCTCTATGGTTTCAAGTAGAAGCCCTAAAATTGGTTTAGATGGTTCTAGATGAACTCCTAGGGGATTAACAAGCTCTCTTTTGCTTGTTTTAGAGATCAAAACCTAGGGTTCCACAATGGGCTTGGTAGAGCACCCAAATATGGGGCTTTTGGCTATAGAGGTTCTAGGGTCAAATTGACCGTGAAGAAACATAATTGGGAGTATCCCCGACGCGTGGGACAACTCCGTTTGTTTAAACGAAAAGCTCATCTATGAGCTACTATGTAAACTAGCCTGATTAAGGCTCTGTTTAACGCGCAGGTGGTAAAGTAGGGATCGGTTGAACACGAAACTCGAACCACAACTCATCTTGAATATTTAGAGGTGGGTGGTGCAATCCAAGGACACCGGAATTCTCTTTATGACTAAGAGTCCTATATTGAGCATCTTTATATATTGAGCATGTAGCATTGTAGGGTTAAAATACATTCTTATTGCTTTTGTGAGTTCAATTGCATGTGGTAGAATGGTATGAGATTGTGTGAGAGAAAACAAGAACCCTATATATGCATACTAGAGAACAGGAATATAGAGAACTTAGTGCACTTGACAAGTGAGTTGGTATTGGACATGAACATGGAGAACAAGTGTGGCAATAACAAGTCTAGAGTACTTAGACAACAAGTGTGGCATCAAAGAACAAGAACAACTAGCGAACTTGACATTATGACTATACAACTTAGAGTTAAGAGTCATATGAACATAGACTCCTTGAAGTCAAGGAACAGATTGAACTAGTAATCCTTAAAGTTAAGGATTGATCGTACTCACCATATAGTCTTTGCTCGAGGGCGGTAGCTCCCCCTCGGGCGATGTGCTCCGGAGTTGTCATCACTGGGTCGTAGTGTTTTCTCTCCCCAGAGGACGGTCCCGTCGGGTCGTAGTGTTTTTCTCCCCGATAGTAGGGATTTTGTTGGTCGAGTATTGTTGAGGGCGAAACCTACGGGTTAGCCTAGAGATTGGGTATGGAACTATGATCTTTAGTCATCATGAGTTATTATTGGAGCATCTTATTGTTTACTTTCAAGCATAATAGTTGCATTTGTTAGTTGGTTATTATCTTACCTTTCTTTCTACTACGCTTGAATTAGACCTAGTGGGAAAGTCGGCGTGGTTGGTTGCCGAACCCACTGGGAACTTTGTTGTAGTTCTCACCCCACCATTTCCACAGGGCCGGGACCGAGCGAGCCGGCCGAGGATCGCGGTAAGGGCGTCGCGCCCTAGATAGAGACCGCCCGAGTACTTTATTTTGATAGTTGCATTCCCTTTATTATCATCTTTTGTACTTGATGATTATAATTGTTAACTTTAAAGTATTGAAGTTCATTTTGAGGTAAATGTGATGTAAGAAAAAAATGATGCAAAGGATGTAAAAAGCTTTTAAAGAGTTTAAAGATGTAAAGACACTTACATGTATGAGATTAAAATTAATCATAGTACTTGTATGTTTCAGTTTAGCACTTTCACTTTGGCTATTGCTTGTCTTCGTGCAAGCTATTTTTGTATGCTTCTGCATGTGCAAAAGTTTATACTCTATTTGTAATTGTTGAGCCTTGGGCGGACAGGAGAAGCTCTGTCCGTTCGGCGTCTGTTGACGCGCCCGATCGAACCGGCCAAAAGGGTCGGGCTCGGGGCGTGACAAGAGATCCGCGCGATGCGGCGGCTAAAAATTATCATAATAAAAATTTGCGATTTAGAATAGGAATACAATCAAATGGAGAACAAAAAAAAAAGAACTATAGGAGAAAAAATATTGATGCATAAATATCTTGAGAAAATATTTAAAGAAGAATTACAAATAATAATAAATTAGATTATCTGTTTCTAGTCATAAAGCCTACAAAAATGTATTGTAAGAGTTTTATCAATAATGAAGGAAATAAGCTACCTTTCTCCGATAATAGAGGACATCTATGTGTAAAAGTGAATTATTTTTACTTGGACGGACCGACTTCTTCAATTTGCCAATATTTACATGTCCAATCTCTATCTCGACTACACCAATTAAGAATTTACAACAACTAATCAACCTTATACAAAGGAAAGAGCAAAAGAATTGCAACAAAAAAAAAAAAAGTCACATCACAACTTAATTTGTTGCCTGTGGCAGAATTGGTTGCAATAGAATACACGCCAATAGCTCCACTATGAGACCTATAAATTACAAAATCCATATAATATAAGAAACTTTAGGAAGAGAAGTACGAAATTTGTATTGTAATATACCATATTTACAGTATTTTTCTTACTCTAAGACAATTAAACATACAATTTATCCATTATATCTATAAATAAGATACTCTTCAAAAAAATGAGAAAAAAAGGAAAGATGATATGAATCAAAATTTGACTTTCTTCAAACAACGATATATATATATATATATATATATATATATATATATATATATATATATATATATATATAAAATAATAATAATAATAATAATAATTTTGGAAGACCAAACAAATAATTTTGATTAATATATATAATAATCACAAATCTTTGTGTATGAGGATGTTCGCAAAAAGAATAACAAAACATAAATTAAATTAAGCAAGAGAGAACATAAACTATACCTAATGGTGGTGAAAAGATTTTAGGAGGCCTTAATAGGGAAATTAAAGACTCCAACGATGAAAAACACTAACATGGACGTTGCAGGAGCATCTGGATATGGCCGGTCCTCTCCAAATGCGACTCCATGAGTAGGCAATGTTCTCTCCAATCTCGATCTGGCTTGATGGATTTACGACGGCAACAAAGCCTTCATTAAAGAAAAAAAAAATGAGAGAGGAGAGGCAGAATTGATGAAAAAGAATGCGAAGGAGAGAGAGGGCGAGGGCGAAGGCGAGGGAGTAGAGACAGGAGGGGAATCGTTGCCGAGTTCGTCGTCGCCGTCCTTTGTGTTCGGTCCGGCCGCCGAGGCACACGTGTGAGACGGTTACAATGGAGGGAAGTCGCGGGGGGCGTGCATGAACTCCGGCGGGCTCCACTTGTCACGCCCCCGCCCCGAAAACCGCTACCAATTTGGTCCGGTTCGGGCGCGGCGGACGGACGCCGGACAGACAGCACCTCCCCTGCCCGCCCAAGGCTCAACAACAGATTGTGTACAAGAATTCTCCCAGGAAAACTAAATTCTAAACATACACAATCAACGAGGGGCACAAACAGTGCCAATAACTAGAGCAAGTAATCCACGAGATAATACAGGTGAAATAAAGAGAGAACTACTTAGCTATTACATCACATCAGCCTTCAATTTACAAATTACATCGTTTCTTCCAAAAAGAATACATGATCATCTTTCCAAAATACATAGCATCTAGATACACTGGTAATCTAATGCAGAAAGGAAGCTACTATACTATCAGGCTCTCACTAGACGGGCGCGATGCCCTTGCCGCGGTCCTCACCCGAGGACCCTGTACCTAGTACTGGAAATAGAGTGGGGTGAGAACTATCTTCCATAGTTCCCAGTGGGCTTGGCCACCGACTCCACCGATCTCCCCACTAGGTCCAAGTGGGCACAAGTAACAACTAGATATATAGATAGATATCTGAAAGCTGTAAATGCATAATAGAAAAACTCTGCTACTATGCCCATAATCATTTGAACGAATACATGCATCATATAGTAAGAGGTTTACTGACATGGTACCAAGTTCGTTCTATGTTCAACAATGATTGTTCAATGTCAACATTAACATTTTTTTTACCCAATTTGTGGCGAACCCTTGGGTTGCCTACGCCTCACATATAAATCCCTTTTTAGGTAGGAGGCTCCACGTGCACTCAAACCCAGGATCGTCTGTAGACCTCCACGTGGTCCCGATCATGCGACACTCCAGAGTACTCGACGACATGGATGGCTAAACCACCCCAAATACAGACCGTGAGCTTGATCTATCCTCTCTACGTGAGGATACACTACAACTAGGGTTAACAATTCTCTCGGAACTCCACTATTCCGACAAACATACACATATACTTAGCTTTACTAAGATTAATGTTCACGAGCCATTTCTCTTGAAATTTCACCTATCCCTAAGTCCATAGACTTCCAGTGTCAAATACACTAATTTAATGCCACTGTCAAGTTCTTTACATTATATGCCACTGGATCTATGTCACTAATAACCATCGAGTCCATCTCTCTCTTTAGCACTATAGGATTCACTGTTCAGACCCAATCCTCACCTATTCATTACCCTAGCATTACACGTACACTAGGTTATCATTAGAAAGCATAAGGAATTATCTAAACATGCAATCCTACAATGCTACATGCAAGAGATGAAATTTATATATTTCTAAGACATAGAAAAGAGTTCGAAGTTTTCGGTAAGGCACCCCCCACCTTTGGGATGCTTCACGACGCTACGACGTCCAACTCGTAGCCCCCAATCACCACTTTGGCTTCTTTTGGGCCAAAATGCAACTCCAAGCTCTTGTTTTGCTCGGATCACTCAAACCGCTCGTCGGATCGACGAACCGTCGCCCCCAACGCGTTTAGATACCTATCAATATGTTAGATATGTGATCAATTTAGATCAAAACCCAACATCTTGAAAAACCCCAATTTGAGCCCTAGGTTTGCACATATAGCAAACCACTTGATCAAAGCCCCTAAAACATGGGATTGATCTACATAGAAGCTATCTAAGGGTCCATTTGACCCATTCCCAAGCTCCAAAACCCAAAACCCTAAGTTCTACAAACTAGGGTTTAGTAGCTTACCCTTAGGTTAGCTCCAAAGAGATGAAGAGGGAGAGAGAAAGATGGTGGAGAGGATCCTCTCCTTGCTCTCTTCCTTCTTCTTCTTCTTCTTCTTCTTCTTCTCCTTCTCTTTTCTTCTTTCGTTCAAGAGAGAGAGAGGGAGAGAAATGAGTGAGAGGGAGAGAGTGAGGGCAGTGAGAGAGTGAGAGAGAGCCTTTTTCTCTCTATACCCTCTAACTAATGCAACAATTGCATAAAAACCCCTCCACTTTTCGTCTTTCAACCCAGGTTGCCTGGGCATTTTTCGCCCAGAGGGACCGGTCTCTCTATTTAGGGGACTGGTCCCAGAGAGCACTCCCCGCTACTGGGTCCTCTGTCAGCCCGTTTTCGTGCACAGGGACCGGTCTCCACCACCGAGACCGGTCCCTCGGAGATCGGTCCTTCCAGCCAAGACCGGTCCCGAGAGCTTGCTCTCAAAGGGACGCGTTTGCGAACCGGTCCTCACTTTGAGAGACCGGTCCCCACAGGGACCTTCCATTGCCTGAGGAGACCGGTCCCTCACACCAGGGACCGGTCCCAGAGAGCAATATTGGTGCACAGGGGATTTTCCTCGCGCACCACGCGCTCAGGAACAGGTCCCTCCATTCGGAGACCGGTCCCTGAGAGCAGATTCTGCCAGAATGCAGATTCTTCGCATTTTGCTCTCGTGGACCCCAATTCGAATGCACTTTTGGTGCTTTTGGCATCTTCGGCTTTTCCGAAGCATACCCACACGACAATTAGTCGATTCCAGACGAAGTGCAACTCTCGTATTTCAAAAATTCACTTCCTTACATCCTCCCCTCCTTAAAAGGAGTTTCGTCCTCGAAAATTATCCACTTCTCAACTTAAACTTAAATTCTCACCTTATTCCTCGAACAAGTGAGGGTGGTGCTTTTTCATCAGCTCCTCGAGTTCCCAGGTGGCCTCGCGATCATCATGATTGCTCCAATGCACCTTCACGTAGGAAATTTCTCGATTTCGAAGCTTTCACACTTCTCGGGCGATAATTCCCACCGGAAACTCTTCGTAGCTCAAATCCTCTTGAAGTTCCGGCGGTTCATATAGCATCGCGTACTCCGGATCATAGATGTACTTGCGAAGGTTGGAGACGTGGAAGACATTATGCACGTCGGCGAGCTTCGGCGGCAAGGCCAGCCGATAGGCCACCGTGCCTACTCGCTCTAATATCTCATAAGGCCCGATGAATCGGGGACTTAGCTTCCCCCGCACTCCAAATCGCTTCACACCCCGCATCGATGAAACCTTCAAGAACACGCGATTGCCCACTGCAAACTCTATATCTCAACGGCGCCTATCTACATAACTCTGCTGTCTAGACTGCGCCGTGAGCAACCTTTTGCGAGTAATGCGGACTCTGTCCTCTGCTTCTCGCAACACGCCGGGGCCGAACTCCGCACTTTCGCCTACATCGCTCCAATGTATAGGAGACCGGCACTTCCGCCCATAAAGAGCCTCGAACGGTGCCATCTCTACACTCGAGTGATAACTATTGTTGTAGGCGAACTCGGCCATCGGCAAGTGGTTACACCAACTTCCCTTATAGTCGATGACACACGCTCGCAATATGTCCTCCAGAGTTTGAATGGTCCTCTCTGTTTGCCCATCTGTCCGAGGATGGAATGCTGTGCTGAAATCGAGTCGTGTGCCAAGGGCTTCCTGCAGGCTCTTCCAGAAATACGAAGTAAACCGGGGGTCGCGATCTGAGACGATCGATTTTGGCACCCCGTGCAACTTCACAACCTCGTCGAGGTAAACCTGCGCCAATCTGTCTCCTGCCCAGGTGGTGTGGATCGGCAAGAAATGTACCGACTTGGTCAGTCGATCCACAATCACCCATATTGCATCGTGGCCGCCCGTCGAGCGAAGCAAGCCGACCACGAAGGCCATCGAGATATCCTCCCATTTCCATACAGGGATTGGTAGGCTTTGAAGCTTTCCCGCTGGAAATCGACGCTCGGTCTTTACTTGTTGGCACACTAGGCACTTTGCCACAAAGCGTCCGATATCACCCTTCATCCCCGGCCACCAATAGTGCTCCTTCAATCCATGGTACATCTTGGTGCTGCCCGGGTGATCACAATAAGGCGACCGATGGGCCTCTTGTAGGATTAGCCCTCGGATCTCCTCGTCGTTTGGTACGCACCACCGATTTCGGAATCGAAGTGCACCGTCGGCGTCCAAAGTAAAGTCGCCGCCACGACCCTCCTCGATGTCGCGCCGAACCTTTTGGAGACCTGTGTCCGCGGGTTGCAGATTCTTGATTCTCTCCCACAAGGTCGGTTGGACAACGAGCATCATCAACTGTGACGCACTGAACTTCTGCAAATAGCGAGGTTCTAGTGTTGGATGTGAATTTCGAAGTTTTCCACTCTTTGTGGAGGGTCTTGGAAGGTGCCACGACCTGCGATTCGAGTTTGTGGAGCTTTGGCCAGTCCTGAGAGTTTTCACTCTCAGGGACCGGTCTCTGGGAGGAGAGACCGGTCTCCCCAAACTGTCGTTGGGTGGCTGGAGTGGCGACCGGTCCCGGCTGGCGGAGACCGGTCCCCATGCGCGCAAGTCTGCGGGAGAGTCCTCAGGGCCCGGTCCCGGCTAGCAAAGACCGATTCCCATACGCTGTGTTTGCGGGAGGACCACCCGGGACCGGTCCCGGATCGCAGAGACCGGTCCCCGAGCCAGCGCCTAGGCGGGCGATTGCTGTTTGCATTGTTGAGGGGCTAAACTGGATTTTGTTACTTTAGGCAGCCATATAGGCTCTTCCCCTCTCTTATCCCCTCATTTCCACACTCTCTTTTATTCTCCCTGGCATTCTAGAGAGAGAGGAGAAGGAGAAGAAGGAGAAGATGGAGGATAAGAAAAGGGAGATCTTGCTTGAGGAACCTTGGAGCATCTTCATCTTCCCCATTTCTCACCTTGGAGAACTTGGGAGCTTTGGGATAGAGCCTTGTTAGTGGGAGATCATTACTCCAAGGAGGTTTTGATCTTGGTTTTGAGGCTCTTGAGGTATGCATCACCTTCTATTCCTCTGGAATAAGGTTTTGAGGATTTTTACTAGATGAAACCCTAGATTTGGGATTCTAGGGTTAGATTTGGGGATTTTCGTTTTGTAGCTTCTAGAACCTAATTGATGGGTTTAGAACTTGGGTTTAGGTTGGATTGGAAGGACTCTAACTCCCATTTGGAGATCGAGAGCATTTCCTTCGCATTCGGTGAGTTTTCTTCAACCTTTTGTTGAAATCCTTAAAGTGTGAGCTCAAGATTCATCTTCTTAGCTTGTAACTCCTAGGGTTTGCTTCTTAGGACTCAAGGAGTGATAATCGAAGCTTCGTTAGCGTTTCGGAGCAACGCTACTCATATTCGGTGGGTTTGGCTTCATGAGCATAGGAGGAAATGCCTCCTAAGTGCTTATTTGGTTTGATTAAATTATTCTAAGTGTATATTCATGCTAGATAGAATTATTATGAATTTTGGAATACTTAAAATGCATGCCTTATGTATGAGAAAAATTTCACTCTATATAGTAGAGCATTCTGGGTTATTTTGCATGCATGTGTGGGTGGTTCTTGTGGGCACTTGGGAGTGTGCCTTTTATGCTTATTATAGCTCAATTAATGTATTTGTGAACATTGAACTCTTGTTGGTGTTAAGGATTTTGTGTTGGCAAGTTTCGTGAATTGAGTCGGAGTCTTGAAGGCGTCAGGAGCACATTTGAACAAAGAAGATGCAAACAGACATTACAAGACTCAGCGGTGAAGCTCGGCACCTCAGGTATGATTCTAAGAACATTTATGGTGATTTTAGACTAAGATATAGTAGTTAGAGGACTTGGATTGAATTCTATTTGACAAAAATCAAAGCTGGAAAAATTTGGTCAAGATCCGGATCTCAAAGGTGACATCCGGATCTAAAAGGTGAGATCGGGATCTGAGAGGTGAGATCGGGATCCGTAAAGCTTTGTCCTGCGCAATTTTAAGTGTGATCCGGATGCGGATTGAGATCCGGATCCCGTACCTGCGATTTCGGGATGAATTAAGGTGGACCGGATCTAAGAGGTGGGATCCGGATCCGAAGCTCTATATTTGATGTTGCGCAAGCCGACCGATCTCATGGCTTAGGACCGGACCACTGTGAAAAATATTTTTCACTGACGAAAGACAGGACCGGTTGAGGTCCGGACCTTGGCTGCGGGAAATATTTCCAGATTTGGTTGTTACAATCCTAATCTATCTCTAAGTCTTCTAATACTATATAAAGACCATGGGGGGTTCATAATTCAACATGCTTACATTATAAACTTTATTGAAAACCCTAGAAGCTGGTAGGTAGCCGTTTTTCTCATCTTCTACATCAAGCTTCTCCCAAATTGATTCTCGGTGCCCTAATTCTTAATGGTTTTCTAGAATCAATTTGAGAATTGCTTAGAGATTATTCCCATAGATCTTTAATGAGAATCTAAGCAATAAATCACCATCGATCGTATTGTTCTTGCTCCGGACGGAGTGTGCTCGTGGATTCGAGTGGGCGTCGTGGATTCGGCGTGTTCGAGGCTTCGTGGATTCGAAGTGCGTGCGTTCGTGGACTCGGACGTGAGGGCGTGGACAACCCGAAGGAGGATTGCGCGGAGATCCATAGGAGAGCTAGAGAGGTCGAGTCCGTGGAGTTCGGTATCACCTTGTAATCTTTTCTCTTATTGATTGTTTATTCGCGTGTTGGTCCCGTGGGTTTTTTACTCCGAGTTGGAGTTTTCCCACGTAAATCTCGGGGTGTTTTTTAATTTTCGCATTTACCTTTTTAAAGCATCGAGAATTGTGGTTTTTGGCCGATACACCTATTCACCCCCCTCTAGGTGTTGTTTGATACAATCTAGATAGATCCTTGGGGCTTCCCCATAACTAACAATTGGTATCAGAGCGGGATCTAGATATATTGTTATCTATGGCGAAAGCGGCAACGTGTCGACCTCCGCTTTTCGACTGCCTATTGGAAAGCTCGCATGAGAGCTTTTCTAATTGCAATCGATGAGCGGGTGTGGAAAGCAATTGAGTTCGGATGGAAACCTCCAACCGAAAAGGTCGATAATGTTGAGAAGCCTAAACCACGAGACAAGTGGACGAAAGATGAAAACGAGGCATCTTCGTTTAACGGCAAGGGCATAAACGCTTTATTTAATGCCTTGTCGCAAACGGAGTTTACTCGCGTGTCGGCTTGTGAAACCGCGAAAGAGATTTGGGATACTCTACAGGTTACGCATGAAGGAACTAGCTTAGTAAAGGTCCAAAAATTACAAATGCTTACAAGCAAATTTGATTCGATTTCTATGGACGAAAACGAGACCTTTACCGAGTACTATACGCGTCTACAAGACGTCGTGAACACATGCGCTAACTTGGGAGAGAAGATTCCGGAGTCAAAAGTTGTTAGAAAAATTCTTCGAACTCTTCCGGAACGTTTTCGGGCAAAGGTTGCCGCGATCGAAACGGTTAAGCATCCGGACGAGATGAAAGTCGAAGAGTTAGTAGGCGCATTACAAACGTACGAGATGACTTTTCCTACTAACCAATCTTCTTCCAAGTCTTTTTCTAAAAGCACAGGGATTTCACTCAAATCAACAAAGGAAGAAGACGACGACAAGAATTCCGACGCAAATATCACGCTTGCGGATTTTGAACATCAATTGGCGCTACTCACGATGAAATTCCGACGGAACTTCCAAAAGAACAATGCTTCATCTTCGAAGCGAAAATCTTTCTCTAAACCTTCTTCTAATTCTAAATTGGAAGATAAAAAACTTGCAAAGTCTTCGAATGAAAAAGATGAATTTGAAGGGGAAATCCAATGCTTCAAGTGTAGAGGCTACGGCCATATTGCAACGGATTGTCCTTCAAAGAAGACGTATAAACAAAAAGCATTGCAAGCAAAGACTTGGGATGATTCAACTTCGGGTGATTCATCGCCAAGTGATGAAGAAAAGGATCATATGGCTTTATTTTCTAATTCTTCTTTGACTAATGTTGCTTGTTTATCTTCAATTATATCTAATTCAAATCCTTCTCTTTCTTCGCATGGGTCTTCGAGCGAGAATGGCGAAAGCGAGGAGAAAGCAAACGACGAGGATATAGCGGAAGCATACAATCAACTTCTTGTTGAATCACGGAAGATGGCTAAATTCAATAAGAAGTTGGAAAGTCGATTGTTGGAGATTGAAGAGGATAACAACAATATGAGGATCATGAATGAAGCTCTTGAGGAGGAACGAGAATCGATTTTGAATAACAATTCGGTCCTCCAAAAGAAGCTAGAAGAAGCGGAATTAACGATGAAATCTTATAAGGATAAGATTGGATTTTTGGAGCAACAATTTAAGGAAACTTTTACATCCAATCAAGTGTTAACCAAGCAAGTTTATCAACTCAAATCCGATCTTCAACAATTTTCTTCGGGGTCGAAGAAGTTGGATAGTATGCTTGGGTTAGGTCAAACGAACAAGTTGGGCCTCGGATATGAACGGACATACGTTGAGAAGGAGTTAAAGTCGATATCTAAAGTCTCAACGACCTTGAAAGATAAGGTGTGTCACAAGTGCGGCATCAAAGGACACATCAAGAAGAGTTGTCCAAAGAAGAATAAATCGGTACTCCCTACTACTCGGCCTCCCCCTCGGAATCAAAAGAATAATAATTTGGGTCGAGTATCTCAACCAAACCGGATTTCTAAGCGAAAGTCACAAGCGGTTTGGGTTTCAAAGCCTCAACGACAACATCAACCGAAGCTTCAAGCAATGAAAAGACCAACGGTGGATCAAAAGTCAAAACAAAACGTCGACAAGCCAAGACAACCAAAGATCACAAGTTTGGATCCGGAAAGGTGATATCTTTCCTTGCTCCTCGTCTTAGTTTATTTTTATTTATATAATGCTTTGATTGATGCATATTGCATACTATATTTTCATTGCATTACATCTTTTTGACGAGATTCATTGTTTAAAATTTTGTTTTGAAATTTTTTAGGAAAGGTATTTGGGAATTTTTAATTTGATTGATTTTTTTTTGAAGGGAGATGATTGAAAATCATTAATGTGGAGAGATTAAAAGTTTTTTTTAAAAGAACTTTAACCGGTATCTAAAGTAAATTCAAAGTAAATTAAATTCATATTAATTATCGATCTTACTCCACTTTTTATTATTTTGACGATAATTAATTATATGATTTGTTCTTACATACATTCATCAAAATTTTGAAATTAATTTTAATCTCTTGGTAATTGATTCATCTTGGTAGCGAATGTTGAATATAATTGATGGATATTTCCTAATCGACTAAAGTTCGTCAAAATTATTTTCAAATGTGAGATTGTCACTACAACAAATCTAGGTTTTAGCGACACTTTCTTGTGACACTTTAGTATAAGTGTTCCAAATATATTTAAAATTTTTTAAAATTTTTAAAAAAATTGCAAGCCCAAATAAACACCTCAATTACAAAATAGAAAAAAAAAAACCCTGGGAAAGAGCTCTCCAAACCCGTTACCCTGTTTCGCGTCGTATCACTCTTTCTCCTCACTCGTATCCTCTTCCCCCTCACCACCTCTTCTCACCTCTTCTACCCTCACCAAACCCATCGAAACCCTAGAAATCGGCCCTTGCGCTCCTCCTCCTCCGCCGTAGCACCTGAAGAGACCACGGTCGCCGGGGGAGTTGGCACCAAACGTCGAGGCGGCGGCGGCGGCGGTGTTGGGGGTGGAGTCCGGCGACCGTTTCCTGGCTGTGCTCGTGGCGCGTTGAAGGTGCGGAACGAGGAGAAGGAGAAGGTAAGCTCGATCGATACTAGGGTTTCTTATCATGAGGATTTAGGTTGTAATCTCTTGTGAGAATCGTTTTGTGCGCGAATAGCTTGCTTGTTTGTGCGCGAATAGCTTGCTCTCCGTATGGCATTCACTCTCAGAATATCTGCTTTGTTTATTTGCAATTAGATCTGTGATCACCAACAAAGCTTGATTCACTTTTTTATGCATTGCTGATATATGATTAGTTGCAGTTTCTTAGACTTTATACCTGTCCCTAAACACTGTTTGTCTTCTCCGATCAGTTGTGAGAATTTTTGATATGCAAATTCTATTCTAGCTTCTATTCACAATGATGACCCTCTTGTGAATGTGTTTATACTTTGAATACAACTTCATAATTGAACTTGTCTTCATGGAATTGATCCAACCATTCATTATTTTGAAAGTCTCTAATTGCTGTAGCATCTGTTTATGTTCAGATAATGCATTTATAGGTTCTTTATATCAGTTAATGCATATGGTTGTACGTTATAGCTTTACATGTTCTCTTGATTATGATTACAAAGCATGTTGTATAAACGCATTGGAGCATGATCTAGTTTTGGTAAAAAAATATACAAACCCAAGCTAAACTATCAGCCAGTGGCCAAAAGGGTACTTAAATTGTAATTGTTTGGATACCTTCTAAGATAGATAAATCGAAAGGTCGAAATTAAAATTTTGTAGAGATATGTAAACAATTGCCTCTTAAAACTAAACCATGCTAGAGTTAGAAAATTAAGTAGATAACAACTAATCCTACAATATATAGGAGCTAGCTAAAAGAGGATAGTAGTGGTGGCATCAGCTACTCCAAGGAGTCAATGTGACAAGTATCAGCTACTAAAAAAGGAAGGAAAGGGGCTTTTCACCTTAATTTGCTTCCTTTTTTCTCCTCTGCTTTGTTATCTATGCCTACTTTTTTCTCCAATCCTTGCATCATTTGGCGTTGGCAACAAGCTAAAGTTAAACCACATGAAAAAAAGACTGAGAATAATTTACACAGAGACTCACTCCTTTACCAGTACCTGGACACATGCAATGGACCTCCCCCACATACAAGAAATATCACCTAAAAGGGTACATATAAGCCGGTGTATCGATCGTTTCAGGCCATTTATGTCTTTCTCTAACTACAACTTCCATCTTCTGATTTGTCTTTGTTGCACACTCGTGTTTCCCCCAAAAGAAAAAAAAAATCATTGTGAGTTCATGTTTCGAGTTTTCTTTTCTTTTTCCTGTAATTATAACTACTGTTTTATATAGTTTTGGCTATGGAGTTGGGAGTTCACTCGACTCCATTAAAGATCTATTGATTTGAGGGGGGAAAAAATTAGCTTTAAACTATTTTTTATATATATTTCTTTTTTTATATACTGTTGCGCAATTATATGTTTGTTGGATGATCTGTTGATGGTCTAATTAAACATCTGGACTTTTCACTTTAGTATAAGTTTGATGCATTTATATGTGTGAATAGCATGTGTGAAGGGTAGGATATAACTGAAGTCTGATTCAAGAGAAAGAACCTTAGCCTTTAACATATTTATGATTTGTACAAGTTTGAAGATGATTATTTCCCATTGTTTTAGTTCTCTTTATCAGTAAGGAACTCCAAAAGGATCAAATCATGCCATTTGGTAGTATCGGTCAGAAGAAACAAAAGGACAAACTGATCTTGGTCAGCTGTCCAATTTTGTTGAGCTCCAATGGGAGTTTCATGAATCCATTGGTTCATTGCCCTGCTGGCTTTGAACTGAACATATCACCACTATCTTGTATGTTGTAAGCAACTTGATAGCGAAGTCTGCATGATTTATTGTGAGCTGCCAAAGAGGATCTGTTGTAATTAGGTGAACCTCATACCTTATTATTATCCAGTGGATTGATTGGTAATTCTTTATTACATTGAGGGCATTATAATGGTAATTCTTTTTCATTTTCCATAAGAAGGGTTAAACAGGTCTACAACTTTAGTAATGCCATTATACTAACCTCATTACCATTATAATTAAGGTACTGCACGACCCATGGACTCCTTTGTATGTCTGCTTTATTCTGAATTCGACAGTTCAGAGCATCTATTTAGGAAACTGTGGATATTTGACACTATTTGCATATTCATCAATATACAGTACTAGACTGCAGGCAAAAAATAAGACTAATGCTTATTTGATGCTATCATATAGGGATTGTCCGCAGCATTGATTCTTCCAATATTAAAACCATATTGGTCTATGGGTTCTTGAGGCTAATTAATGGCTTGTTGAATTTTCATCTTAGTGCAGATTGCGACGAACCTTGTTTCTGTATTATTCATGGTGGAATAAACAGTTTTATGCAAAGTCCTTTCGCGCTTGATAACTCAGTTTTTATGCACTTTAAGTCCCTTTTGAAAGTTTATTTGTTTTTCAGATTTATTCAAATGGCAATTTTTCTTATTGAAATAAATTGAACACCCTAAGTTAGATGTCTGATGTGCTGCTGCAAGCTCAGTAGATGTCTGATCTAGGTGGGGCACACTATTTATTTTTATTGTAGATGTATTTTTCATCATATTATTTCTTCAGCAGTTATATGTCTGTAAAAGTTTATAATGGTTGTATATGTCCTTACCAAAATTGAGCACATCTTAGTACATAAAGTGATATACAAGATTGCCCTAATCCAGCATAGGCATGTGTCCACACCTGCCTCGTGTGTAGGGTTCCCCCCCTTGTCCACTATCCACCCGACGACTGATGAGCATGTCTTGATATACATCATGCAGGCACACTTGAATCAACACAAGGTCTCAAGGAGCATTCAACAGTTCATCACGGGATAATTCCGCATTTTACATCTCAAGGTGCAGTTTTAATTAATCATTTTCGTTTTACATAGACATTGAGCAGGTTTTCATTATTGCATAAACAAAGTATATTTCCAAATCATTTTGGTTACTTTAATTTATTCTCTTCACGTAAACTAGTTTTTAGAACTAAAGCTAACATGATACCCAGGGGTTTTATACTTCTGTACCCTGTCCAGAGCCCCCGATCTTGTCCCGACTAGAACATAATATTGGTAACATCCAGGTTCAGTTTTCTACCCACTGTACTAAACCAAATACTCAATTGAACATCTATCATGAGCTTTCAATAGATTATTGGAGTCAATTGAACATCTATCATGAGCTTTCCTATTTTAGTTCGACCTTGGAACTAGCATACATAGAATAATGATTTGAATAAAGAACTTAATTTCATTCTAAACAGTAAATGTTCATACCATTTTATTAATTTATTTTTCAAGCCGAGGCTGCTTATATTATTGGAAACTCTGATTTGCTATATGTTGATATAGTTGCTATCAATAGTTTCTTAGGTTAATCTTTAGGTGCATGATTTACATACTTCTTTGCAAGATATGGTACTCTGTGCTATGTGCTCTTAACTTCTTTCGTCATTACACTCCAACATCCAACATCTGTTCTATGTTTATTGTTCATGAAATGCACTTCATTGTTTTCTTGTATTAGCATCTAATGTGCTATTATGAGTATGAATCAGTGTTTGTCATTGTTCAGTCATGTTACTTTGGTTTTCTATTTTCCCTCTCTGTTGTAACTTGGGTTATTTGCTTCATGGGAGTTGCTTGTTGAATAATGTGCTTGATTTTGACACCTTACCTGTTATATCCTGTCCCTTATCCCAATTGAGAAGTTTAGAGCTTTTTTTGCTGGCTAGAGACCTATCATCTTCGCGACTAACTAAAACATCATGTATGACGCGTCAGTCTATGTGTTCTCTCTTCTAGGGAATTTCTTTTTCCCTTATTTGATGTATAAATTGCTACCTGCCCTTTGTAGAACTGCATTAGTTGGCGCATGCATTGATCGCCACTAGTAGTATTTGAATAATGGTTTTAACATGTAGAAATCTCACTTATACTAGTTTAACCCTTAGATTGGTTGATCTCGGCCCTTGTAATATGTTAACTAAGGGATAACTTAGGCAATTAGATGCTAGGTCTAGTTAATATCATACTAGAGAATTAGGGTATGTATGTACTTACTGGAGCCTTATATTGAATTCTCACCATCACTGAGCTCTGTCTGAGTTTCAGATCAAGTACATGCATATTGCACTGTTTGCTCTGTTCGAGTTAAGCGACAATTTGGCCAGATTAATAAAACAAGCAAAGCCAAATATACAAAATGTTAGAAGGTTAGATCAAACTCAGCAAATGCAGAACCATGGAATTTCTTAGGCACAGAGACCATTCATTAACTAGAAGCCAAAATGCAGGGGAAAACAAAAAGGCCACCAAGGTAATTTTACTTAACAAGATGTTTAGTTCAATGTAACACTGGAAAAAAACCATTTGTATAATATATGTTTTTTGCCAGTGCAACTTCCCATTGTGATGTTTCATTGAAGCTCTCATTTTAATTGTTCTAAGAGGCTCTTTTTGTTTGATTTTGTTGAAATAGATGACAAAGCGCAAACGCATCCGAATAACTCAAAGTGAAGATGAATATTGGAAGGAGCCTCAATCTAATTCCAATCAGCAAGCACAACTTGATGAACATGCAGAAACTTCTATAATTATAAATCAAGAAGTAGGAGATGAAGTGAATATCGAAGGTATGAAATGAATGTTTATTAAACTCCCAACATTGATGCATTATATTTCTATTTTAACTGTGTTCTTTGTTGCTTATTTTGTTTTGTGCATTTTTATATGAAATATTCAGCATAATTAGTACCTTATAGAGAGAAATTTTATTGTATATAAATTTTATCATATAAGGTTACTATTTACAAACTTTTTTTATTTATAAGATTTTTTTGAAATTTTAGATGAGAATGGACAAAGAAGGCGTGGGAAGACTAGACTAGCTGATTTGTGGAATCTACCACGAGGGCATCGAGTTGTAGTAAATTGCAATACTCAAGGACAACCCGTTGGAAATGAAGGTGGGTTGTTGGGTCAATTTTTAGGCACCATAGCTAGAAATGGAGGAATATGTACCCTAAGCCACAAAGATTGGAGATATGTTAAGAAGGATGCCGAGAAAGATATAATCGCACAAGTGAAGGTTTATACACAAACTTGGACATTAAAATATTACATTAATTGTTGTACTTTGCTTGAGTTACTTATCTTTTTTATTATAGGGAAAGTTCTTCTATCCAACAAGATGTGAAAAATGGATTTTAAAGTCAACTGGGAGAAAGTGGAAAGACTACAAATGTGATCTAAAAGCTGCGTACTTTGATGAAAAAGCTAGCCTCAAGGAGTTATATAATCTTGTTCCAAAGGATGTCATTAAAGATCAATGGGTTTATCTTGTAGATTTTTGGAAATCAAATGAAGGAAAGGTATAAGCATCCCTATTATTTTACTTGATTATATGTATTAATATAAAAATTGGTATGCCGATTTGCTTTACAACTTTGTCTTTAGATATTAGCATTTTTGGTTTTTATGGCTTTTATGTTGACTTACTAATTGCAAAGTTATTATATATGGTTAGGCACGTAGCATACGAAATACAAGAAACCGTACAATGTTGGAAACAACTCATACCTGAACGAAAAGTTTTGCACGCGTAGCGAGGAAATGGTAATTACTATTGTATTTAGATAATTAGCAATGTAAATTTTTTTCAACTCTTTTTCTTTAAAAAGTATTTAATTTTTACAACTTTATCTTATTTTTGTAGAGAAAAATGATCCCCAAATGAAACAACCTCAACGTCTTTGAAATTTATTTGAGTACTCACAAGCACAAGGATGGAACATTCATGAATGACAAAATAGCCGTATGACTTTAATTTATTAATATCTTTCAATACAAATTTCTAAATATTTATTGAGTGTTATTATAACTTCTAGTTATAGGTTGATTTGCAGAAGAAGATACTTGAAAACTCTGAGGGGTCGTCATCACGTGGAAAGATCGCATGGGAGGGTGATCCATATTCCCAAGTCTTAGGAAAGGAAAAACACGGACATGTGCGCGGTATAGGATTGGGTCCTTCTACAAGTGAAATCTTCAAGGCATGCTTTGGGGGTTTAAAAATGACAACATTTGATGAGATAACAGTTGAAAGAGAAATGCGACAAATGAAGGAACATGTTGAGCGATTAGAGAATCAAATACAAGAGCAAAACAATACAATCATAGAATTAAAACATGCGGTACAATGCTTAGCAACTGGCCGAGCAATAGAGGTAACTTTGAATGACAAAAGAATATTTGCCTACTTTTCAATAGTTTATACACTTTTGGTATTGCGAGCAACTTGCTTTTTGTTTTAACGGTGTGGTCAACTTGTTGAACCCTCCATTGGAAGAGTGAGTGAAGTTGAAGAATGTTCTGCGAGAAATGCTTCAAATTCAGTTCATCACAATGGCAGCTCAAAGTGCAACAAATCTACACGCCGTAAAAAAATTGTTAGTTCCAATCAATTTCTTTTCTCAAAGTTATGTGCTAAATTGACTATTTAAATTAGCTTTTTTTAACACTAATTGTAGTATATTTACTCTCTTAGGTTTCAGATGCATCCGCTTCTCATCTATGATGTTCATCTATGAGCTTATTGTTCATTAGGTAAATTTAATCGTCTTAGCCTTAGTATATGTTCAAAACTTATTCATTGATCAATAATTAATTCAAATGTTATTCAATTTTCCCGTGTTCTGTTGCGTGTCTGTGTCCGCATTAGGTAGATGCTATACATAACATTTCAATTAAGCGTCTGCATGTTTAGGAAGCGCATGAGACCATAAGTTGAAGCTTTTTGGTGTTACGATCGGAAGATTACCTGTATTGGCATGAAATCTGAAACATCTTTTAAGTATTATCAAGATCTGTGAAGCAAAGAAAACTAACCTCATTTTTCGGTTCGTCGACTGATAGAATGAATTCCTCTGTTTCATTGAAGATAGCCTACAAAACCACCCATTAGGTAGTGCATAAGATGTTACATGACTAACCAATATGCTGCAAATTGGAGAAGTAATCAACAACATAATCATCTGCTTTACTGAAGTGGCTTTAACAATTGAGGGTTCCTCTCCTCACTAGTAAACTGCGAGTTTGCAATATACACCAGCAAGAAACATTTTTTTTCCTTCCTTTCACATTAAATTTTTAGAGATATTTCAGGTTTTGATTTCTTATGAGCAATATAGAATTTCCTGCAGGTCATATTAACCGAATCGTTGTTTTTTTTTTTGGGAAACTTCAACAGGGGCTCTTTTGTTAATCTTTTGTGGTTGGCTGTAATTTTCAGCAGGGGCTCCTACTTCGTCAAATGGTACAGGTATGATGATTTTGTTATGAATTTGTTTAGAAATCAATTCGAGTAGTTTGATGGGGTTTTCTATTACTAGTACTGCAATATATAGCTTCTCTGTTAAGGGTATTAGATATTCAGATTGGTATTTATTTGGATGGATCCTTTTCATGGGGCAATTTTATTGTCCTAACATCAGATGTGTCTGTGATATATGATTATTATTTTCAACCTCCAGTTGTTTTATTATTGCGAGACATGATTCAGACAGTTGTTTAGAATTAAAAAAATACATAGAAAAAGCTAAATTGCGATCTATAGATGGAGCATTATATGTAAAAAGAATTTGCTGGCAATTCAGCTTGAAGTAGGTTTGCTCCTCTCCATGGGCTTGACATTTGTTACGAAATGTAGATTGAGCAAACAATCTTGAGTCAGCTAGTATAACTGGATTCAATTTTGACTAGTCTTCCTGTGCCAACTTCCCATAACTTTTGATCCTTTGCATGAAATCTGAAACATGATGTCCAACTCTCAACTGTTTTGCTTGGTAATAGCAAAATTGACATTTTAAATTTTTTTAACTGTTAGTTCCAATCAATTTCTTTTCTCAAAGTTATGTGCTAAATTGACTATTTACATTAGTTTTCTTTGACACTAATTGTAGTATATTTACTCTCTTAGGCTTCAGATACATCCGCTTCTCATCTATGATGTTTCTATGAGCTTATTGTTCATTAGGTAAATTTAATCATCTTAGCCTTATTATATGTTCAAAACTTATTCATTGATCAATAATTTGTATTGTTTTACCCGTTTAATTCTCATCAAACAGGGAATGCAAAAACTTTTATGTTAACTATAACGTCCATCATTTTGTATTGTTTTACCCGTTACTCATCGATTTTTACCTGTTTGATCTGCCTGAGCATAGGCTCTATTTTCGTTCTTTGTTCTTGCATTGGCTTTGGGTTCATTCTATGTTGCTATAGATGAAGAAGTATTTACTTTGCCCTTTCGATTTTTGCAGCTTACATGCAGTTTGGAATCAGGTCTACAAGTTCAAGTTCGGGTCCCCACGACTATGGTGTAATTGCTTGCCCTTTTCAGAGTTTGGAAAGATCAAATGAATAGCTCTAGTAGCGAATGTATTACGTTTCTAAGAACAATACTAGTCATTGTGTCTTTTAGCTACAAACATTCTTGTTATTGATTGTATTTTGCTACTCTCTCTTTTATTCTGCGCTTGTTTTGTTAACTCTTGGATGATGATGATGATGATGATGGCGAACACGAGCCGGTTTCAGTGAACGAGTGTTCGGTTCTCCATTCCGTTTTTTTATTGTACCATTTACTCTCTGTCGAACTTCGGCATTCTTTTATGATTGTTTGTATATTGTAATTTTCTTTCTTGTGTCACTAAAACTCAAAAAAGTGTCGCTAAACAGCAGCACTTATTTTGGGATATACCGACACTTTATTATGTGTCGCTATATACCCTAGGGACTGCACATATAGCGACATTATTTTAAATGTCGGTATTTTTGCCAGCAGCACTTTTTTTGAGTTTTAGGAACACTTAAAAGTGTCACTATATAAAAAAAATATTACTGTTTTTAAAAAAATTAGGGACACTTAAGTGTGTCACTAAAAGCAAAAAAAGTGTCACTAAATTGCAGCACTTATTTGGGATATACCGACGCTTTTTTAAGTGCCACTATAGACCCTAGGGACTGCACATATAGCGACACTATTTTAAGTGTCGGTATTTTTGCCAGCAGCACTTTTTTAAGGTTTTAGGGACACTTAAAAGTGTCGCTATAGACCGTTTTTGTTGTAGTGTGTCTAATTTAGGGGGAGTTTGTTTTATTTAAAAAAAAAAAAAGGAAGAAACTCCTTAATTTAAAAGATGTGGAAAGAGTTACATCCGAAAGGAGTGTGAAAACTACCACCACATGTAGGAAAGAGCTACCACCCCGGTCGTCCGGTACGTGTGTGAAGCTACCACATGGGTAATTATATGAAAAACCGAAAAGGTTGAAAAAAAATATATGTGAATATTTTAGAATTTTCGGCGTTATAAGGTGGTAGATTGAAAAAGATGCTCAAAGAGCCACCCCCGGTGTTTATTAGCTAAATCTCTATTTTGAACGTGTTGCGACGAATTGGTGTCAATTTGGACAAATTTCTAGAAATTATTATTTATCAATTCGCATCTTGATGATTTAAATAATTTTGATTGTTCTTAATATCAAATTTTGATGATACGATGTCTTTTGAAATCAAATAATATTTTATCTTCATCATAATGATTTTTGGAGTACAATCTTTAACTTTTATGAAATTAACTTAATTTGGAAGGATTTTTGAGAAAACAAGGCAATTTTTTTTTTGATGAGGAGGACACGGAGTGATTTTACCTTTTTGAGCTTTATTATCTATATTTTATTTTTTCTCTCCTAGGACTTTGTCTAGTTTGCTTAATTTTGGTATCTAGATTTGTAACTATGTCATGACTACTTTCTTTTTGCTCGTTTGTTTTTCTCTCTATTTGTATTTCTTTTTGGCAATTTTTGACAAAAAGGGGGAGAATGAAGAACAAGGTATAGAGGAGAAGATATTTGGTATTTGATGCATACACGAAGGGGAGGTATGATGAGATTAAGGAGGGAGAATGAGATGTGATCATGAAAAAGGGAGAAATGAACAAAGGGGGAGAGATTGTTATTTTCATATATTTTTTCTACTAACTTTGTTTGTGAACTTTGTTCGTAGAGAAAGTAATCTAATTGCAGATCATTGAAGACTTCAAGACTACTTGTGTCTAAGTAATAGAGTTTGTTTTAGGAGTTTTGATGTAATTTTGAGTTTCAAAATTGTATTTGGATTACACGCGAGAAGTTTAGTGTTTTGGTGATGACATTGAACTTCGTTTTTCTTTTATGATGTAATTTTAGTGAGCTTTTGTGTTTTGTCACGAAATTGCCAAAGGGGGAGATTGTTAAGGATTTTGTGTTGGCAAGTTTCATGAATTGAGTCGGAGTCTTGAAGGCGTCAGGAGCACATTTGAACAAAGAAGATGCAAACAGACATTACAAGACTCAGCGGTGAAGCTCGGCACCTCAGGTATGATTCTAAGAACATTTATGGTGATTTTAGACTAAGATATAGTAGTTAGAGGACTTGGATTGAATTCTATTTGACAAAAATCAAAATGGAAAATTTTGGTCAAGATCCGGATCTCAAAGGTGACATCCGGATCTAAAAGGTGAGATCGGGATCTGAGAGGAGAGATCGGGATCCCGTAAGCCTGTACTCTGCGCAACTTTACGTGTCATCCGGATGCGGATTGAGATCCGGATCCGTCTACTGCGATTTCGGGATGAATTAAGGTGGACCGGATCTAAGAGGTGGGATCCGGATCCGAAGCTCTATATTTGATGTTGCGCAAGCCGAGGCCGAATCTCATGGCTTAGGGCCAGGACCACTGTGAAAAATATTTTTCAATGACGAAAGCGGGACCGGTTGAGGGAGTCCGGACCTTGGGCTGAAATATTTCAGATTTGGTTGTTACAATCCTAATCTATCTCTAAGTCTTCTAATACTATATAAAGACCATGGGGGGTTCATAATTCAACATGCTTACATTATAAACTTTATTGAAAACCCTAGAAGCTGGTAGGTAGCCGTTTTTCTCATCTTCTACATCAAGCTTCTCCCAAATTGATTCTCGGTGCCCTAATTCTTAATGGTTTTCTAGAATCAATTTGAGAATTGCTTAGAGATTATTCCCATAGATCTTTAATGAGAATCTAAGCAATAAATCACCATCGATCGTATTGTTCTTGCTCGGACGGAGTGTGCTCGTGGATTCGAGTGGGCGTCGTGGATTCGGCGTGTTCGAGGCTTCGTGGATTCGAAGTACGTACGTTCGTGGACTCGGACGTGAGGGCGTGGACAACCCGAAGGAGGATTGCGCGGAGATCCATAGGAGAGTTAGAGAGGTCGAGTCCGTGGAGTTCGGTATCACCTTGTAATCTTTTCTCTTATTGATTGTTTATTCGCGTGTTGGTCCCGTGGGTTTTTTACTCCGAGTTGGAGTTTTCCCACGTAAATCTCGGTGTGTTTTTTAATTTCCGCATTTACCTTTTTAAAGCATCGAGAATTGTGGTTTTTGGCCGATACACCTATTCACCCCCCTCTAGGTGTTGTTTGATACAATCTAGATAGATCCTTGGGGCTTCCCCATAACTAACAGTTGGGACTTAGAAAGATTAAGTGTCATCAAGCGGCACTTAACTTAGAAAACTGTGAAACTGCAACATAGAGACATTGACATAGGCCACTGACATCTATTATATTCCATGCTAGAGACATGATGACATAGAGATAGGCCTTGGACACAGTGACTTTACTTTCCATGTTAAAAACATGATGACTTGAGACTTGTGACGGTTCTTGTGACTATGCCATTGTGCTCATTCGCACATGCTTGTGAGGGTCGCTCCCTACAAGCCGGCACTCTAGAGTTGGCCAACGCGATACTTTCGCCGTGCGGGACTGGGCGCCGAAGTGGATTGCCGTTGGACAGTCTCATTCCTAGGGTGGGGATGTTGACTACTACAGGGCCATTAGGCTCGGCATTTGGCTAGGCAGCCTTCGGGCGGGCATCGGCCAGACCGCCTTCGGGTTGGATCTTATTGGATTTAAGCTTAAAGTAGTTTAAGGGGCATTGTGGACTATGACTAGAATAGTAAACTTTAACTCCTTACTATTAACTTGTGAACATTGTACTAGTTGTGTACCTTCTAATCATGCTTAGAATAGTTTACTTATGCAAATTCATACTAAGTAGAGATATCATGCTTTAGTGGTTTACATGTTTACTTATATGTCGTTCATTTCGCCTATATTGTTTCCGCTTACTTGTTTCGCTTTGGGCCTAGTGGAGCATGCAACTGAAGTCAGTAATTGCCCACTGGGAACTATTATTTAATAGTTCTCACGCCCCCTGTTTCTTATGTGTTTCAGAGCCTTCGGCACCGGCGGAGACAAGGGATCGCGGCAAGGGAGTCGCGTCTAGTTAACTCGTAGCAGCTTTACTTTCTCTTAGGTGGTTCTACTTTTCTCTCTTTTTGTTTTGGTGAGAGAGAGGTTTTTGTATCCATTTATAGAGACCACCATGTATTATGTTAGTTTTTACTATGGGATCTTGGGTTCTACTCTTTATTATAGTTCTTAGTGGAGTTTGGTACTTTTAGTTATTTACTTCTTTATGCTTCTTAGTTTAGAATTCTAGTTGTTATACTGCTCTGATACTTCTAGATTCTTCTTATTTTGTTGGTTATTCATCTTTTTGTTAGACGCCTTGTATGTTTTAGATGTACGGCAGGTCTGGGCACGCGCCGGGCGGGCTTCCGTTGGGTCTCGAGGCGTGACATCAACTGAGGCGGAACCTCGGGAGTAACCACCTCAAGGTCCATTCGCTCCATATCTAGCCATAGGGGCTTTTGATTCGTGACCCACACGGCGAGGTTCTCCGCTGACTTTCTACTCAGCGTGTCTGCGACCACATTCGCTTTCCCGGGGTGGTAAAGGATGTCGACATCGTAATCCTTTAATAGTTCGAGCCACCGCCATTGTCGCATATTCAGCTCTTTCTGGGTGAATAGGTACTTCAGACTCTTGTGGTCGATGTAGATCTCGCAATGTGCACCATACAGGTAGTGCCTCCATAATTTCAAAGCAAAAATCATCGCCGCAAGCTCCAAATCGTGAATGGGGTAGTTCTTCTCATAACTCTTCAGCCGGCGGGACGCATAGGTGATCACCTTCCCGTTCTGCATCAAGACACATCCCAAGCCCAAATAGGACGCATCACTGTAGACCACAAAGTCTTCACCCTGCACCGGTAGAGCGAGCACCGGAGTCGAAGTTAATCTTTTCTTCAACTCTTTGAAACTCCGGTTACACTCATTGCTCCACACAAACTTGGTGCCTTTCTGTGTCAGGCGGGTAAGTGGAATGACTATTTTCGAAAAGCCTTCCACAAACCGTCTATAATAGCCCGCCAAGCCCACGAAGCTTCGAACCTCCGTGACATTCGTTGGGCGCGGCCAATCCTTGATTGCCTCAACTTTCCTCGGGTCTACGGAAACTCCACCCGCGGAAATAACATGCCCTAGAAATGCGACTTCTTGGAGCCAAAAGTCACACTTCTTTAATCTAGCATACAGCTTCTCCTCCCGAAGGACTTGAAGCACCAATCTCAGATACTCGGCATGTTCCTCGTCACTACGAGAATAGATCAATATATCGTCTATGAAGACCACGACAAACCGATCCAAGAACTCCCTGAAGACACGGTTCATCAAGTCCATGAACGCTGCCGGGGCATTCGTGAGCACGAAAGGCATAACCGTGAATTCATAGTGCCCATACCGCGTGCGAAACGCAGTTTTCTACACATCTTACGGCTTAATCTCCAACTGATGATAGCCGGATTGCAAGTCTATCTTCGAGTACACACACGACCCCTGTAACTAATCAAACAAGTCGTCGATTCGGGGAAGTGGGTACTTGTTCTTGATCGTGACCTTGTTCAACTCTCTATAATCCATACAGAGTCGAAACGATCCATCTTTCTTCCGCACAAACAACACCGGGGCTCCCCACGGTGATACACTTGGCCGGATAAATTGCTTGTCGAGGAGATCTTGTAACTGACTCCTCAACTCCTTTAATTCTGCCGGCGCCATTCTGTACGGGGCCTTCGAAATTGGCGCGGTACCGGGAATCAAATCTATGACGAACTCGATCTCCCGATCCGGCGGTATCCCCGGCAACTCTGCGGGAAATACATCTGGGAACTCCCGAACTACAGCCAACTCCTCCAAAGTCGGAGCTACTCGGTCTACTTCTACAACGGTCGCCAAGTAGGTTGCGCAACCGCGGTTGACCAACTTCCTTGCTTTCGTCGCCAACACCGTCGCGACGAAGCACGAGCTCTGGCAACCCTGAGAAGTGAATTCTTCTTGTCCTGGCTCACGAAACGTAATCACTCTGCTCTTGCAGTCGATCGTTGCGTGATATTTCGAGAGCCAGTCCACGCCCAGTATGACATCATACTCTATAAGGTTATTGAGCCCTTACATCCTTATGGGCATTAACCAATCGCCCACTTGTACTGGACACGACGAACACTCCCTGTTGGTGTCAAATGTCGACTCAGGGCCCTTGACTTGCCACCTATCACTCACCTCTATGGGTATGTCATGCATGCGTGCGAATGATCTACTAATAAATGAATTAGTGGCTCCAGTATCGAATATGGCCCTAGAGCGAACTCCATTAATCAGAACCATACCTGCCACAAGGCGATGCTCCTCCGCCTCAGCAGGCTTCTCAGCTTGGACCTGAGCGGCGAATACCCGTCCGCTCGGGGCCGATCGCGTCGCTTCGAGTTGACGCGGCATCGAAGCACGTCCCGCCGACGCAGCTGCCGGTGGAACTCCATAATTTGCCGGTGCCGATGCGACCGATGGGGCAGGCAAAGCTCCTCCTCCCGGGCAGTCGCGTACAAAATGCCCCGGTTGCCCGCATTGGTAGCACCTGCCTTGTCGCTTCTCACAACGCGACACCGGGTGGTCACCTCCACAAATGACGCATCGTCGCGCTCCGCGGCCCTTGGACTAAGTCCACGGATACTTCGGGGGTTTCTTGGAACTCGACTGTCCCCCCGAGCCGCCGCCTTGGCGCTTTTTGCCTTTGTCCTTAGACTCGGCCAATGTCTCTCGCTTCTCCCGAACGTGGGCGTCACCGTGCTCCGCCCAGAGCGCACGGTCGAAGACTTCCGCAGAGGTCGTGAGCTTCAGTATTTGCACGGCCTTATAAATCCCCGGTTGTAGTCCTCGTAAGAACCAATCGGCCCTGTCCCGGTCATCCTTCACTACATCCGGGACGCAGTCGATAATGTGGGAGAATTCCTGTTCATAATCCGCCACCGAGCGATCCCCCTGCTCCAACTTGCGAAACCTCTCCTGGAGCTTCCGCTTCACAGTGTCGAGGAAGTGGTTGACGACCATCGCCCTCTTGAACTCCTCCCAGAGCATCGGCGGAAGGTCAGAAAGGTGATCTCTCTTTATCCTTTTCCACCAGACCTTCGCCGCCTTGTCAAGACAGTGGGTGGCGAGGTAAACCTTGTCCCTCTCCAAAGTGCTTAGATTGTCGAAGAGGGTTTCCATCGAGTCGATCCAGGACTCAACTACCTCAGGCTCCACCTTTCCGCCTTCGAAGATCGGCAGATTGAACTTGTTCAGCTTAATAAGAGCCGCCAACGCGCGCTCCTTCTCCACCTCCTCGGTCGTCACATCGGGTGTCACCGAACCCGACGCCGCTTGAGGAACCAGTTCCGGCGGAGGGCGTGCCGTCACCGGGACCGCCGGGATACCCCCGCCTCAGTGCTTCGGTGTACGCGGGCGGGGGCACCGTAAATCACGGCCCTCGATGGCGCCGCCGCCGTCGTCACGGCCAGTTGCCGCTCCATCAGCTCCTGGAGCCGCTCGAACTGTCCAGCTAGGGCAGTCACTTGCGCCCGTAGCTGCTGCACTTCACTTGGCCCCGCTTGCTCGGGGGCCGCCGCCTGCTCCGTCACCTCGGGAGGCGGTGCCGGAATGGGGTTCTTTCGGGGGCGTCCTCTAGGTGCCATAGCTCCTGAAACGCAACAATTCGGTTAATTACTTAACCAATACCCCATCTTAACTCGATACATAGCGAATAAGCATTAGAATCGGGCGGAAGCTCGCAAGTGTACTTGTTCTCAACTCTCGGCGGCATGTTGTCGGCCGCCAACACAACCACCTCAAGTCAAGAATTTGCACCACTTGAATCTATCTCTAGCCACTACTAGAGACATATCAACCCTTCAACCCAATCGAATTAACTTCCGCCACTCGGCATAAGTTCACGTTCCACTCACGCACCTATCAGCCTTAAGGTTTCCATCCTAGGTCTCCTAGGTCATCAATTCTCTCGGAACTCCACTATTCCGACCAACATACACATATACTTAGCTTTACTAAGATCAATGTTCACGAGCCATTTCTCTTGGGATTTCACCTATCCCTAAGTCCATAGACTTCTAGTGTCAAATACACTAATTTAATGCCACTCGTCAAGTTCTTTACATTATATGCCACTCGATCTATGTCCACGTACACTAGGTTATCATTAGAAAGCATAAGGAATTATCTAAACATGCAATCCTACTATGCTACATGCAAGAGATGAAATTTATATATTTCTAAGACATAGAAAAGAGTTCGAAGTTTTCGGTAAGGCACCCCCCACCTTTGGGAAGCTTCACGATGCTATGACGTCCAACTCGTAGCCCCCAATCACCACTTTGGCTTCTTTGGGCCAAAATGCAGCTCCAAGCCCTTGTTTTGCTCGGATCACTCAAACCGCTCGTCGGATCGACGAACCGTTGCCCCCAACGCGTTTAGATACCTATCAATATGTTAGATATGCGATCAATTTAGATCAAAACCCAACATCTTGAAAAACCCCAATTTGAGCCCTAGGTTTGCACATATAGCAAACCACTTGATCAAAGCCCCTAAAACATGGGATTGATCTACATAGAAGCTCTCTAAGGATTTGACCCATTCCCAAGCTCCAAAACCCAAAACCCTAAGTTCTACAAATTAGGGTTTAGTAGCTTACCCTTAGGTTAGCTTCAAAGAGATGAATAGGAAGAGAGAAAGATGGTGGAGAGGATCCTCTCCTTGCTCTCCTCCTTTTTCTTCTTCTTCTCCTTCTCTTTTCTTCTTTCACTCAAGAGAGAGAGAGGGAGAGAAATGAGTGAGACGGAGAGAGTGAGGGCAGTGAGAGAGTGAGAGAGAGCCTTTTGCTCTCTATACCCTCTAACTAATGCAACAATTGCATAAAAAACCCCTCCACTTTTCGTCTTTCAACCCAGGCTGCCTGGGCATTTTTCGTCCAGAGGGACCGGTCTCTCTATTTGGGGGACCGGTCCCAGAGAGTACTCCCCGCGGCTGGGTCCTCTGTCGGCCCGTTTTCGCGCACAGGGACCGGTCTCCACCACCGAGACCGGTCTCTCGGAGACCGGTCCTTCCAGCCAAGACCGGTCCCGAGAGTTTGCTCTCAAAGGGACGCGCTCGGGAACCGGTCCTCACTTTGAGAGACCGGTCCCCATAGGGACCTTCCATTGCCTGAGGAGACCGGTCCCTCACACCAAGTGTAAGGTGCCGAACTTCTGAATTTACGAAGTTACGGTGGGATGTAGTGCACCGAAAATTAATATAAAAATTAAGTGTAAATAAAAATAGTGTGAGATACTATTTTTATTTGACTTAAGGGTGTAAGGATAGGTTGGGAATGACACATGTCTTTGAAATGGAGCGAAAACGAGAATATTTAGAATTTTACGCGAGAAACGAAAGCGAGATAAATTAGCGAGAAAATGCGCGATTAATCGAGAAAATTATGAAAACTGACGGGTATGACAGGATTATTATTACGAGGCTAGATTTAAAGTTTCGTGCCATTCTGACACCCGGAAGCTGAGAAATAAAATTCGAATGCTATCTGATAAAGATTGCAGTTCGGTACAGTTTTCAGTGACCAAATGGGGTCGAAACCGAAAGATTTAAATTTCTTCTGTTAAGTTATGTAAAAACGAACATAACTGTCAAATTTGAGCTCAATCGTACATTCCGAAGGGCAGGCGAAGATATCAAAGCTTCAGCCAAAAATTAAGGTGAATAGTATGATGAATAGTGTTGGGTGGCTTATTAAAGAAGCTGCTGCTTCTTCTCCTCCCAACCGAGCCCCACACACACTCCACACCCTCACACGCACACATGGAGGAGAAAGAAAAAACCCACTTTTCTCTCTCTAAATATCTCCCTCATCTCTCTATATTATCCGCTCAAATTAGCGGTGTTGGCGGAGATCGAGCTTACGAACGCGTTGAAGGCGTCGGTTCGAGCTCTCATGCGGCCGTTGGAGCGGCGTGCGTTCGTCGCGGCGTTCACGTTTTGGGTAAGCTTTTGGGATTTTGTTTAAACCCTCTATGAATGATATTCTAGTAGTATCTAGAGTGTTCTAAACATGTCTTCTCCGTTTAATTTGGATTATTTGGAGGTTAATTGCAATAGTAAACCTATAGGGTTTAGAAATGCAATTTTCGCTAATAGAAAGGTTTGATCTAATTTGACATTTCGTAAACCTAATTGTTAGGTAACGAAACACGCTGGCGCAGTCGGTTCGGCAATCCGTCGAGCCGTTGCAAAGTTATGAAGGATTGAAGGTTTTAACGTAAAGATCGTCGTAGCTTGCGGCGAAAGTTTCCAAAAATCGTGAAAATGGAATCGGGGGCTCGTGGCAACAAACCGAAGACCTATAATTTTCGGGGCTGCGAAGCGAAGCACGGTTGAGGCGCAGTTGCAGTATCGGGCCGTGCCGGATACGGATGCTGCGGGAGGCCGATTGCTAGTGTCGACGAGCAATTGGAACGCGATAACAGGTGGGTTGTGCTTACCGAAGCGACTAGGTCGCCTACATGTCGGAGAAATATATGTTTTCGTGTTGATGCATATATACATGTAACGGTAGTTTAATGCATAGGTGAATGCTTAGAGTAATTGCATAAGATTCTATGTAATGGCTACCTTGGAGGAATATGTATGCATGTTGACATTATTAAAATAGGTGCATGATAGCATCGTGACTGTGCAAGATAGAATATCATGTTAGAGTATATAAACGTCATGTATGCTAGTTGGTAGTGCATGTTGATGCATTAGAAGTGCATGCTAGTTGATAATGACTAATTGACATATTGAAATATATGCTAGAGGATATTCCATATGGACATGTTAGCATTAAGTGAATGCATGCTAGTTGAGAATTACACATGACACATTGAGAATACATGTTAGTGGATAACTTCGTGTAGACATGTACTAGAGCTGTATATAAATGAGATTTATGCTAATCAAGAATGCATGTACTAGATGCTAAATAACATGAGCTTGATGCTAATGAAAGTATAAGGTATATGTTGAATGAATGCATGAGTTAAAATGCTAAGAGAATAATATAATATAAATATGCAATTGAATTTCTGTCAAAGTAAAGAACATGTGGACAATAGAATATGGACATAGAACTCTATGAATGTATGAATTTTACTGTGGACTATGACAATAGTAAACTTGGTGACATCATGACTAGAGATTTGGTTAGCATCGAGAATGAAATTGTAAAACTAGCATAAAGGGTTAGTTAGAGTAAAATGTGGCATTGTCAGTGTTGGATCCTCTATAGGAGGATCAGATCATACTCACATAGTTTGTTTTTGGCTTGGCGGTGGCCGCTCCACCCAAGCAGTGTACTCCGGAGTTGTCACATGATGGGCTAAAGTATTTGCCCATGGATTAAAGTATCTGTCCAGCAGATGGTCCCATCGGGAGGCAGCTTAGGGCCCGATAATTGGGATTTCGAGTTGGTGAGTTATGGAACCGCGCGGGAGGAAGCTAAGGGCCCAACGGGTTAGCCAAGAGATTGGGTAAAAGAAATGTGTTGGTTGAGGCGAAACCTACGGGTTAGCCAAAAGGACCTAGAATTGGAAAGTGGATCTTGTATTCATAATTAATTGACTCAATGTAGGTTAAAGGTCTCAAGGATCTAAAAGGTAATTAACACCTAGAGGGGGGTGAATAGGTGTACAATAGCCAATTAATATTCTCGATGCGATTTTAAAGTAAATGTGGAAAATAAAATCAACACACCAAGATTTTACGTGGGAAAACTCCACAAGGAGTGAAGAACCCACGGGACCGATCACACGAAAATCTACTAAGAAACAATTGAGTACAAGGCGATTCACCCACGACTTTACCCAATTTGCCGAATCTTCAATATGGATCTCCTTCGCTGGTCCACCACGCCGCAACTCCTTGCCGCGTCAAAGCTTCGACTCCTCAAAGCTTCCACCGAGTCCTCGGCCTCTCACGTGATCCCCGCGTCACCCTCCGTCCGGAGTTGTTAAAGAAAACTTTTGGTGATCTCAACAATTAAAGCACCGTAGACTATGGGGGAACCCTTTTAGTCAATCATCAAGTTGATTCATGAAGGTGTATTCAAAGAGAAAACCTAGAATCAACTCGACGATCAACAAAATAAAACTCGCTTTAAGAATTGAATCATAAAGCTCTAAAACGAGTTTTAGGGTTTAAAAGAGGATCTAACCTATAAGTATATTCAGCGATACAATCCTTAAACCCCCCATGGTCTATTTATAGTGTTAGAAGACTTAGAATTAGATTAGGATTGAAATCTGCCAATTTTGGAAACAAACCCGACACCAAGGTCCGGATCTCACAAGTGAGGACCGGTCCTAGGAGTCCGGACTTGGTCCCTTCAACCGGTTCTCTCCATCGTTAAAATTTTTATATAAATGAACAAGGTCCGGTCTTAGCCCAGAGGTCCGGTCTTATCTTGCGTAACAACAAAGATCAAGCCTCGGGATCCGGACTTAGGCTCTAGGTCCGGATCTGATATAATGTTGCGCCTGAGACAGCTCTCGGGATCTGGAACTAAGCCGAAGGTTCGGTTCTGCATTAAGGCTGCGCAAGATACCAGCTCTCGGGATCCGGAACTGAGCCGAAGGTCCGGACTTAGATCATAGTTTTTCCAGATTTTAAATTTAGTTAAATTGAGATTAATTCAAGTCTTCTAACTACTAAATCTTTTATAAAATCACCAGAAATTATCTTAAATTCATACCTGAGGTGATGAGCTTCTTTCGAAAAGTCTTGAATCTTCAAATTCCTTCTTTGTGCTTTTGACTTCTTCAAGACTCCAATTACTTCACGAAATTCGCCAACTTATAAACTCCTTAACACTCAAGACCGAGTCGAGTGGCATAGTTGGCTAAGGTAAATATAACCTTAGGAAAGAATTACAAATGAGTAAAGTGTGGCCAAGAATAAAGGGTAAAGAACGGCAAGTGCTAAAGAATAGCCAATAATAAAGAATGTCAAAGAATAAATAATTGCAAGTAGTATCGATTGAGCTACTAGATTGTGGATTAATTGCACAAGTATATGATTGCATGACTTGCATGTAGTTGGCATTGCTACAGTTAGCATTTCATTATTACGTTGAGGCAATGCATGGTTTTATTAGTTGCAAAATCAAGATATATATGTCTATCTCGTTTATTAAACTAACTTGCTTGCTCTCCTTCTGACTCGTTGGTTTAGTTCTCTTGGGTGACCGTACCCACTGAGAACTATGGACAATAGTTCTCACCCCCGTGTTGTTTTTGGGGGTATAGGTACACATGTGAGTGGTGCGGCAGCAGCGGTGCGAGGCGAGGCCGTAGCTCCATAGATAGCGCCCTACCCCAGAGACCAGAGGTAGCAGTACCCGAGTCAGCTTAGCGAGGGTTGCATAAAAGAGAGAAAAGAAAGCAAAGTGTAATAGATTTGTACTTATAATTATGATTGTATTTGGAAGAGTAAAGAGAATGTAACGTGTAAATTTATAATCTGGGTTGAATGCTTGTAATAACTTAGGTGTTTATGTTTCGATACTTATGCAATCTGTGATTGAATTCAGTTCCTGGTTGGAACACTCGTGAATTGTATTGATTGCGACGCCTAGGACGTACAGGGGAAACTCTGTCCGTTCGGCGGCCTGTCGGCGCGCCCGAACCTGACCAAATAGGCGAGGCTCGGGGCGTGACACCAGGGACCGGTCCTAGAGAGCAATATTGGTGCGCAGGGGATTTTCCTCGCGCACCACGCGCTCGGGAACAGGTCCCTCCATTCGGAGACCGGTCCCTGAGAGCAGATTCTGCCAGAATGCAGATTCTTCCCATTTTGCTTTTGTGGACCCCAATTCCAATGCACTTTTGGTGCTTTAGGCATCTTTGGCTTTTCCGAAGCATACCCACACGACAATTAGTCGATTCCAGACGAAGTGCAACTCTCGTATTTCGAAAATTCACTTCCTTACACCACTAGTGCTGCTTCTACCAGGAGTACTGGTCGGGGTGCATCTCTCCTTGAGATTTGGACTATGGGGATGAACTCTCACAGCGCAGCATCAAAGCAGCAGATCAACGGCGGAGATTCTTAGGGGAAGTCGATCTCGTTGTCGAACTCGTCCCCATCGCTTTCCCCATCCTCTTCTTCTTTCAATCTCTCCGCTTTGGGTTCTTCGTGTTCCTGTGGATTCTTTTTCTTTTTTGGTCATTGGGTTCTTTTGGTGAGAGATGGAGATCAGGAGGCCATAGCTGTGGTCGACGTCTTTTCTCGACCTTGGCGGATGGGTTTATTTCGAGGTGGGGGAGAAGCCATGAATAATTAGGTGAGAGAGATGAGACAGAAGAGAAGGCGAACATTCAGAGAAAAAAAATAGAAATTTTTTTAAAAAAAAAAGAAAAAAAATTGAGAAAAAGGAGACGAAGAGGCAAACGGTGGAAAGAAGGAAGCAGTCTATCCTAAATAAGAAGAGAGAGAATGTGGGCTCAATTAAGAGGAGGAAAAAAAATGTAACATGCAAAATATTTGGAATGAAGCACCTATCCTAATTAAGATGAGAGAGAATGTAGGCTCAATTAAGAGAATAATTTTGTAGCTTTAGAGAGATGTTTTCCGTGAATTGCGGAGAGAACTTGAAATCTACAGGAATTCAATATATATATATATATATATTTATGAGAGGGAGGTCCGCCGTGGACCTCCCTCACTCTCATGCAGACTTATTAGTCTCCAAAAGCCGTGATTTTATTTTACTGTTTGTCTTCCACTTTTCCACGGACGCCCTTGGGCAAGACGGCAACTGCCGTCACGGCTCTTGCTCCCGACGCCGGCCAGAGCGGCGGAGGAGGAGGACGACGAGCAGGACGAGTTCGGCGACGAGAACGGCAACGACGCGACCCTCGGTCGCGAATCCGCGACCACGAGCGCATTGACGATCGACGCGACCCTCGGCGGCGAATCTGCGACCGCGAGCGCCGTTTTTTTGGTCGAATCATTCGCGAACAATTTTTTTTTGACGAAGAAATCACATTTTTTTTTTCGAACTTTTCGAAAAAATACGGAACAGGTCGTTTAATACGTATCTTTAAAAATTCGCGTATAATTCGCGTTTTAATCGCGAATTAACTAACTAAGGGCGTGACGGCTAAACACTAAGTCCACACTTATGTACACTCACACACATACACAATGCACATAGCCCCCTCACCATACAGGGCAGCTCCACCTGGGCCAATTTCGCATACGGGTCCGGACCCTGCACACGGTCTGGACCCCGAGAGCAACATATGCGATTTCGAGCCGCAAACCTCCCAGCTTGCTCTCCCATGTCCATAGACCCTACACAAGTCATTCCAAAGCATTTGGAACACCTTACGGACCATCCTAACTCATCCGTCTCAGCGCTTCGGTCAATTTGACGGAAGTTCGGCACCACACATTGGGGATGCGATATGTTACATGTATAGTTTGTTTCAATTATGTTTTAGTTATTCCTGCTCTATTACTCTTTTGTGTTTGTTGCTCTTTGTTCTTTGATCAGGCGTTGTCACTTTGTATGCACGGGGCTATCTGTGTGTGCAACGAATCTGTTAGTGAGCTCGAGTTCCGCCTTAAACCCGGGCGTTACAAGTGTAATAATAAATCGACAATTCGTTTGGTCATAAGAGGAACCGAAATTGGAATCATCTTCAAGTTAAACTTTTTATTAAATTTAAATTTTCTATTCAAATTCGTAATCAAAATTTGAATACAAAGTTGATAAAATTTGAATATACAATTCAAGTTCAGGGTCAAAGTCAAAATTTAAATTTAAAACTATTAAACTAAAATTTAAGAAATTTAAATTTAAATTTTAAATTCATATTTTAAATTTAGATTTAAAATTATAATTTGGTCAAATGAATTTATATTTAGATTTATATTTGAATTAAAATAATTATTAGTGATTTTTTTTTTCTCAATCATTTCGAAATTAAAGTTGGCTCCCACCTCTATGGTAGGGGTCACTTTTGCTAATTAATCAATTCAAATACTAACAACGAAAATGACTTATCCGGATTCCATTTCAAATTTTAAATATTTTAAACCAAACATGTTCTAAAGTTTTGGTAATTCGTACTTATCATTTAGTTGGATACCCTTGAAAGCTTGTTCCCTGCTTCTTAGTATAGCCTTCCAAACCGAAGAGTCAGAAGGCTTTTCAATGAGACTCCAGAAGTTTTCCCCCTTAACATACTTGCCCTGTATCCATAAAGCCCAAATAGACTTTCTGTTAGTAATAAGATTCCAGAGTCATTTCAGACTTGAAGCTTGGAAGCATTCGGCCACTATTTTTATTTTGATCTTCAAAAACTCAGCAGCCGTGTTTTTGGAGAGTAATATTTTGATTTTCGAATCGACAGGAGAGTGGCCCAAGAATTGCCTATTTTTTAATTGAACTTTGCTGTTGAATACTCCGCCGTGTTGGACTTTGGCTTCTCTCCACTAGATTAAAAGCCGACTTTGTAAGGCCTTTGAGCTCAACTAAACGATTTTCCCAATCAGTCCCCTGATCGTGGGTGGCCCTGCTACTCTTCTTCCTTCTCCCTCTCCAATGGCAAGACAAGCAGTGAGATATGCTGTTGTAAGTATCTCCTTCTGTTTCTTCTTTCCTATTCGATTCTTCTCTTTTTTTTTTGAAGGCATCCTTGACGGTGAGACCTGCTGGGTTGTATGTGCGAGGTCAGATAGACGCATTTGCGGACACGCCTTTCAAGGGCAATCCGGCTGCGGTGTGCCTCTTGGACGGTGAAGATGCGGAGGGTGGGGTGGACGACCAGTGGATGCTGTCCGTAGCCAAAGAATTCAACATCCCCATGACCTCCTTCCTCACGCGCGCTTCTCCCTCCACAGCCGACGGTTCTGCCGCCAACCCCCGCTTTCATCTCCGTTGGTTCACACCTGTTGCTGAGGTTAGTATTTCTGCTACTTCAAGATCTTGGCGTTATATGAGGATGTAGGGCACTATATCGCTTTCTGATTGTGTATTAGTTGCGCTGTTCATACACATTATCTTTTACTCCTCTCATTTCCCAGATGCTATGGATTAAATAGTAAAATGTGATAGAATAATTTGAAGTAATCAAATCTTTACTGTCTTCCCCAAGTGTACAATTTCCCTTGCTTGGATTTTGTCTTCTTGGTTTCTATTACGCTTCTCAGGTTTAAACATATGCAAGGGGTGCAATATATTGCATCAGAATTTTCATGTTGTATGGTACTAGTCTGATAAGTTGACGGCATTAGCATCTATCTCAAATGCACTCTTTTGTGTACAGAGGAAGAATACAGGTGAAACGAAATTATATGTTGTTACAGAGGCTCAGGTCCAATCTGAAAGCTTAAATTATAGCTTGGGGAAATCGCTAATATTATATGTATGCAAGGATGCTAATTTGTATCCAATACAGGACTAATATTCTTTATTACGCCCCTGGGCACGTTCCAGGCCCCATAGTGTGTGGCACAAACCGAATGTGGTAATGTAAAAATTGGACAAAACTGATTTGAATGAATGATCCAGGCTAAGCTAGAGGAGAACCAGACAAATCCGGCAGGGTTGAAAAATCTGGATAAAACAGGTTTTGAGCATAGTCAACCAGAATGATACTGGGCCGCAAGGGAAGTGTGAACCATGCTCTAATACCATGTTTAAGGACTCAAGCCCAATCCAAAAGCTTAAGCTATCAAATGAAGAAACTCCTGACATTATATACAACTTTGGATTCTAATTTTTGTATCCGTTACGGGACTAATGATCATCGACATATGGGAAGATGTGTATGTTTTCTATATTCTTTATGTTTTGGGTCGTAGGAGAATTGATGACTCTATGGATACTGTTTTGATCAATAACACGCTTAGCTTTTGATCTCCATATGTTGTGTGGTGACTTTCAACTTTCGTAATGGCATCACTCAATGCAGGTCAAACTTTGTGGACATGGAACACTTGCGGCTGCACATTTCCTTCTCACATCTGGTCTTGTAGAATGTGATGTAATTGAGTTTATTACAGAATCTGGACTTCTAACAGCTAAGAAAGCCCATGGGTTACAGCATCAAGGTGCCCCAAACATTTCATTCAATGGAACTGTGGAGAAATATTCTATTGAGTTAGATTTCCCTGTGGTTCCGGTGGTGGGATATGAGTCTACAGAGTTCCCATCAATTCCTGAGACTCTGAATGGTGTTTCTATTATAAATGTTCTGAAAACTACTGCTGATGACTTAATTGTATGTGCTCGTTTCTTGATAATTTTTGTTACTCTTGTCTCTAGCTTTTATGTGATAACAATTCCACAGTTCGTAGAATTTGAACTATTCATATTTATCAGCCAAACAAAAAAATCCATCATCTTCCTTTATCTTCTCTCTCTCTCTATTTTGTTGGTTTAGGTTGAGCTTGCTTCAGGAAAAGAAGTTGCTGATTTACAACCAAACTTTGCTGAATTGGAAAAATGTGCTGGAAGAGGAGTTATTTTTACAGGACTAGCTCCTGCTGGATCTGGATTTGATTTTTTCACTCGTTTCTTTTGTCCAAAAAAGGGAGTCAATGAGGTAATTTTATGAATTATTTTTATTCTTTGTTAATTACTTTGATTCATTGAAATGAATTTCACTGATACGTTGTTATCTTTGCTAGACTTGCATTTATGGTGTCATTTTTCTTTGGAGAATTAAGTCTTTTTTTGTTTAACTCTTGGTTTAGAAGTGTCATGGTTCAGTTAAAGTTCTTTTGGCCGAAATTGGTGTCATCTAGATAATGTTATGAATTATTTTTATTCTCTAGTGAGTACGTTTATTTATTGAAATGGATTTCATAGACTAGTAATTTGCACCTTTTCTAGACTTAAATGTATGCTGTCATGTTTGTTGGAAGAATTAGGCATCTATTTAACTCATTGTTTAGAAGTGTCATATAGTTGATTGAAGTTTAGTGGCATACATCTTAAAATGTCTAGATGTTCAATTACAGCTAAGATTCTCAATTCTTATTACATCTAGTGAAACTTATGACCTATTAGCTCTATTAGAATATGTTAAATATAAAAATATTTAAACACCGTTCTCTAATAGCTTAAGCTTTTAGAGTACAACGGTTGTTTTACATGGTATCAGAGCAGGAGATCCTGAGTTTGAGTCACGCCAGGCTCCTAGCATATTAATTTCCTCCTATTTAATTCAAGCCCACGTTATGGGCCGACCAAGAAGTCTCGAGCCCAGACGTGAGGGGGAGTGTTAAATATAAAAATGTTTAAACACCGTTCTCTAACAGCTTAAGCTTTTAGAGTACAACGGTTGTTTCACAGAATAGAATGTTGGGCTTTCATAGCTATTTAGAACACTTTGTAGTTAATATAGAACACACCATATAACTACCTTTTTCTCCAGGAATTCACGCTTCAATTTAGGCTCTTCATCTTTTAGTTCTTTAAATGTCATGCCTTGACGTCCCTTTTTTCCAAATAGATGGAAGAGGCTCCGCAGGAGCACGTACACCAGAGCTGCCGAATGGATAGAGTTTTCCCTATCCGCCCAAGGCATCACAAGCATATATACATCACACATTCCAAACAGGAACAAAATACATGGATTGTGTAAGGAGGATACCAACTCAAATAAAGAAAACTATGCTATTACAACTATTCACATTCATCACCTTTAAGTTACATTATTTATCACATCTACATACAACCTGTTGCAAGCCGAAATCTCAGACCACTGACCCGGTCAAAGATCCTCCTTTGGAAAGCGCGCGAGAAGATGAGACGGCTACGAATGATGACCCTCGAAGTTTGTGCCCACTATAGATCAAGCGATTCGGTTAATGAGGGATCAGATCAACCGAGTTCGATACGACACAACAAATTCGATTCGGATGTATCAGCCTAGTACACGAATTACACAGGGTTTTCTAGTTCAGCTGAAGAGTCGAATAAAGCTTATATTGCTAAGATTTAGAAAATGAGAAAGAGCAAAAAGAGAATCTATTCTACCAACTACTCCTAGGGAAAAAACAGTAAAAACGGAAAAAATAAAAGGATTACAAATAAGTTACTCCTAGAAAATAGTAAAATGCCAGGAATATGAAAATTGGTCTTCTTGTTTTCAGGAAAAAAAGATCCCTCTTTCAGGTGTCTTCTATTTATTTATAGTCTGCCTATTGTTATTCAGTTATCCCTATGATCGGCTACTTCCCCAATTTCGTGAGCCACTACTAGCCGATCTTAACCGCATGTAATCACATGGACTTTAACTATTCGATTTTAATGCAGTTCTTTCTCTGTTCCTGGTGCATCAGCTGTCACTTATCCTTGGCTTCAAAGGCCCTGGCTGCGGTGCATCCCGGTTTACCACGTGGCACGATTTTGGCGCCAAGCCGCCAACAAAATCGGCAGCTTTCGAATGAGCTGTTCGGTAGCTGGTGTAATCTCCTCTAAAGGCGCGGATTTTGAAATCATCATTTCAAATTGCCTTGTACTGTCTTATTCCCTCAGCCGTCCTTTCGCTTTGATGGCCAAGATCTCCCATGCTCTTTTGTCTCTTTTGAGGCTTTAATTAGGTCATTTAATGCTGCTGTCTTTTAGCCATTAAAACTATTTTCTTAGAATTCCATCCGACGGCTCTCTCTCTACTCTCTCTTGCCTCTTGCGCTTCATCGCTTTCTTCTTCCTTCCGCTTCTTTTCTTCTTCACTTCTGTTTGAGGTTTTTCTCTTTTTCTTCCCAACTTCTCTTCACTCTTTCTTATATTTTAGCTTATAATGGCTCCTTTTCCTCCTCTTCCTTCATCTCCTAAACTCGATTACACTCTCCTTCGTCAATTTGTCAAAACGGATTCTTCTCGATTTGTACTAGGTCCTTCGTTTGTGGATGACCCTGCCCCTGAAGCTTTTTCTTTTTCGACTGAGGGCCTTCCTTTGATGGCTGATGCTGCTCACTTGTCTTCTTGGTATGTTTCAACTACTTCAAAATTGCGTGGGAAGAGCTTTCGGACTTGGCCGAGCATCTTGGATGCATACCTCGCTTGGTTGGATCGTGTCGAGGCGTCCTATGTCGATTTCTGGCACGAGGTCGGGATTTATAAAGCCATTCAACTCTCAAGAACTCCTATAGCTGACAACCTTCTTTTGGCCGTAGCTCTGTTTCTGGTCCTTTGTTTTCAAAACTTTCTTTTTTTTAGAGGGGGACTTTTCACTCTAACTCTTCTTGATGTGGCGGCGATCGTCGGTCTCCACCCTCACGGCATTACTCTTTCGATGGTCTATAACCCTGACGGCATAAATGATTTTAAGGCCCATCTTGATCTGACGGTCGATCTGGCCTATACCAAATTCATCCGCCAGTTTGTACGCTAGTCTCCTGCTCCGGTTATAAGGAAGGAACATATAGCCTTCCTTCTTTACTGGCTATGTCACAATCTCTTCTGCACTCGTTTGCAGAAGATCAATCGATATTTTGTTCCGATTGCTGTTACCGTAGCCAACGACGAGAAACTAGCACTAGGTACCTATAAGGACTCGAAACTGCGAAGCATAAAACTGGACTATGATTCAAATTGATCAAAGTCGAGTTTGGGATGCTTTAGAGAGGTCAAAAGCATCAAATAAGTCGAAAGTGTATCGAAGTGGTGCCTCCGAGATCGATCTGGTAAATAATCTGCAAAGGTGCAGATTATGCACCTGGAGACCGGTCCCCACATGTGGAGATCGGATCCCACAGACCCCAGAGACCGGACATATGGGTATGTCCGGATCCCGTAAGCCGGAATTTTGATACATGGACCCTGAGGATCGGTCTTGATGGCCAGGTCCGGAGCGCATGGACTTTGCGCAAAGAGTGAGCTCTCGGGTTCGGGACAATGAGTGATGTCCGGACCCTGGAGGACCGGACCCTAGGGGAATGTCCGGACCCAGTACCCGAAAATGCCCAGAATTGGGCTGCCTTGAGGGGTTTAAGTGAAGGTAGTATTTTGGTAATTTCAGTACCAAGTAGGCTAAATGGACTTGGCCTCTTCTCTCCTTCTCATTACTTGCAGCCTAAGCAAGAAAGAAAGAGCTCTCTCTCTCTCTTAACCGATAGAAGGAAAGAAGGAGAAAAAGAAGAAGAGAAGGAAGAAATAGAAGAAGAAGTGTAGAAGGAACCTTGGAGAGTGGGATTTCTCTCCTTTGGGCTGTCTTCTTCATCGAGATAGGATCTTCTCAAGGCTCACGAGCCCTCCCGCGAAAACAGTTAGCGATTCCGACGAGTGAGCGTGGAGAAATCAAGCCGGGAGCCTAACTTGGCTCAAATCGCCGTAGAGTGCGGCGAAGCTTTCGGAAATTCGGCGAAGTGCGTCGGTGGAGTCGACACGATACTAGAAGGTGGGGGGTGTCCATCCCGAAGCAGCTGAGCTGCTCCCTATGTCTGTATGTGTATATGTATATAGTATTGATCTAGTGTATTGTCAAGAACAAGTAGGGTAAAGATAGTTCCTTTATTGCATGTGATTCTAGCTAGTGTAGCGAGATAGCTTGACACTAGGGTAGAATACATGAATGAAGGCGAACAATGACTTAGAAACCCTAGAATAAGAATAACAAGAACAATGACAACCTAGATCGAGTGGCATCTAGATATGAATGACAATCTAGAGATAATGACAACCTAGATATGAAGGACAATCTAGAGATGAATGACAACCTAGATTGAGTGACATCTAGTAAACTGAGAACACTGAACATATACATGTTGAACTAGAGGTGATAGTTCTGAGTGTTGTTAACCCTAGTTGGTAGGGTATCCTCGAGGTGAGAGGATTGGATCTTACTCACAGTCTGTTAGAGCTTGTGGAGGTCGCTCCTCACAAGCGTGCACTCCGGAGTATAGCACACGGGACTAGTTGATGTCCTGGGGCGAGTGGATGCCCCGCAGACCGTCTCGGGTTCGCGAGTGCCCTGTACCTCGGCACCCTTGAGACCTTAGTGAGTTGTGGCGAATCTTGAGGGTAAGCCAAGAGATTGAGTAAAGAAAAGAATATGTTTCCTGTTAAACATAGTTAAGTGATAGTTTCTTTGATGCTGTACTTAGCATGATAGTTCTTTAAACTATATTGAGCATGCTCGTTTATACTGTTGAGTATAGTAGAAATATCTATAGCATGATTTATAGCTTTCCATATAAATATCTATCTGTGCATACCTATGCCCGTATGGACCTAGTGGGGAGAACGGTGGAGTCGGCGGCCGAACCCACTGGGAACTATTCGTAGTTCTCACTCCACCACTGTCGCAGGGCCTAGTGCGGGTACCCAGGGCGAGGATCGTGGTAAGGGCATATCGCCCTAGACCGAGGTAGCAGCCACCTATTGCATTAGAGCCACCGACATGTATATGAGTGTAGATGACGTATAGGTGTGAGATTTTGTGAAATGTATATGTCTACTTTGCAAGTTAAACTTTAAACTTGTTGTAAATGATAATCGTCTAATGAATGAATAGTTAAGTATTTCTCGCTTTTATACTTGTATGAATTTACTTGTAGTACTTGCTCTTGTTGGTTAGCACTATGGTGCTTCGTTTAGTCGTGTATATTATAAGTTTGATTTCCTGGGAATCTTCTTGTACATGACTTGTGGTTGAGCCTTGGACGCTGACGCCACAAGTGAGGTGCCCGTCTTTGTCTGCGCTCATGCACAGTGCTCCGTGCAGGCAAATTGGCCGTTGTCATGGCGTGATAAATGAAGACCTATATCCTTTTTTTTTGTTTATAGAGAAATTTTTGAATCTATTAAACCATTACTATCGGGTGGTGTGGTTATCAGTTTTGGGTGTGGTGTCTTGTGGTTCTTACAAATGTGTTTGCAAATTTATTTTCCTTGTGCCGAACTCCTTTAGATTTGGATTCGACTCCTAATTTTAACACTTATGGCTTGGCTTTCAGTTATCCAGAGCCTTTGACCCTAGGTCAACCACTTGATTTTTCCATTATTTTAGGGTGTTTTATGAAAGGAGCCATCGTCTCCACATTAGCTGGTCTTTATTTGGAGAACGTGTCACCAGTCTGTCTTGGCTTCTTACTTGATTTGAAGTCATTCAAGATTAGCTGGCCTCCTCTCGCACCAGCGAATATTTTGATGTGTGATTCTCCATGCTAGCTGCTAGAGATTTGCACGTCGGATTGAAGAATCACTCCAAATTGATGCTAAGTACAGAAGTGTATTTCCCCCACTATGTAGCGCGTCAGTTTGGATTCGTCTAGGCCTTTCTAGCCCTAGCCAAATTCTTTACGACCAATACTGCCCGTTGCCGTTTTCCTACAAAGAGTGTAGCTGAGGTCGATCATATCTCAGTTATTGGGAATCTTCTTTGACGATTTTTTCAAACTCGTGAACTTCCGGCCAAGTCACGCAGGAGTGTTGGATTTTCGCTTCACCAGAGCCTGGGAGGCTTTTTGCGAACAACATTTTTTCACCATCATGACTTCTGTCTTCCATAAAATTTTTCATACAGAGGGTATGCTGTCTTTCAATTGATACAATTTTGTTCTCGTCTTTTTCTTTCCTTAATTCATCCTACTTTGATTGGTTTTACAGGTAAGGACCTTTTACCCGTTCTCCTAGAAGATGTGTTGGGAGGAAATTTAGACGAAGACCCTGAGGGTTCGTCTCACCTATCAACTGTAAATCTTATCTCTTAGTATGTATTCTTTTTTATGAGAGATTTTTTCGGCTAATATATCTTTTTCAGCTGATTCCTACTTTTGCCTTATCAGCCTCACGTCTCGACAAACGGCCAATAGAGTCTGATCAATCGTCCCATCCATCGCAACAGAAGTGGGGTAAAACTGTTGGCATTAAAGGCTTGTTTGGTTCAAGAGTGGAATTGGAATGGATAATGGAATGTGAATAAATTGGAATGGTAATCGGATTGCCCCACTCCCCCAAGACGTTTGGTTCATTTCTAGATTGGAAATCAGAATGAATTATTCCTATTTCACTCGTTAGTTGATGATACAAAGTAAAAAATAATAGAATAACATAATACTAATTTTACTTTCAAATATAATTTTATAAAACTATCTAAAATTTATATAAAAAAAATTAATACCACTCTCAAGTTAGAGCTATGCAAAAAATAAAATAAAAATAAAAATAAAAATTTTTATGCAAGAAATTACAAAAAAAAATGCATAATTTTTTTGAATAAAATTATAATAAAAATAATATATCACGTTTTTTTTTTTTAATACTAAGAAAAGAGGGAAGAGAAGAAAAATGATGGATAGATAAGGTAGAGAAAATGTTGGGCTGGGCCTAAGAAAGAGGTAAGTGTGGGCTTGGGATTGAAACTTCAATTCGGGCTTGGAGACCGAAATCAATTTGTAAGCTAATAGACCATTTCCATTCCGATTTGGAATGGGAGTCCCAAACCGATTCCTGTGAACCAAACAAAATTAGCCGGATTTGATCAAACTGATTCTCATTCCGGATCCAATATGTACGAACCAAACATGCCCTAAGATCTGTCCTATCCCTCCTACCATGCCGACCGAAGATGTGTCTCCGGCGAAAATTCCACCGGCTAACATTTCAACCGAGGAGACCTTGTTCAATTGACTCTTGTTGACCGAGTATCTGCCGAGATAACTCCTTAGCATATTTCGATTAATTCTTCTTCATCTTATTCTTCAGTCGGATCACCTCCGCTGTTCCTTTCGGTCAAACAGATAGCTTTGAGAAGGGTTTCTCGTGCTCGCTTTGCTTCATTCTTAGAGCAAGTAATGTCTGAAGTTCGGAGGCAAGCTCGACGGGAAGCTCGCTTCGACAAAAAACAAGAAGCAGAGAGGAAATAGGTAGAAGCAGAGAAGAAAGTCAAAAGAAAAAAAAGGAAGTAAAAGAGAAGAAAAAGAAAAGTAACTAAGCTGAGAAAGGAGGAGAAATAGCCAAGGAAGAAGAACAGAAGAAGAGAAGAGAAGAGGAAGAAAAGAAGAGGGAAGTAGAAGAACGAAAGAAAAAGGAGAAAGAAGAATAGATCGGTTGAAGTAGAAAGAAAAGGGCAATCAGAGAAGGAAAAGGAGCAAGGAAAAGAGGATATTAGAGTAATAGGAGAGGCAAACATAGACTTTCATGCTGGTGTTCCAACTGAAGCTTCTACATCGACTTCTTTGCCGGTATCTGAACCGGCAGATCCATTGGCCATTTTCTTCAGGACTTGGCCGCTTTGAGCTCGAAATCAAATGAAGAAGAAGACCTCTTTACCACCACCTCGGCTGAGACTAACCAGAAGTTGGATGAATGTTTAAGACTATATCAGTGGTCTTCCTACTTTGGCTCGAATTGTAGAACAATTTGATCGGCTTGGGGCGCTTCTTATTGATCTTTTGGACCAACCTGATCTTCTTCCTTTAGGTAAGTGCTTCGCGGAGACTTTGTCGGCTCGTCTTTCTTCTTTTTTGACTCGCAACAAACTCTTTCTGTCGAGTATTTGGCTCTAGATCATCATTTCACACGGGTTGGCCATTTCAAAACGAAAGTCCCTGAAGTGGCAACTCCAATCACTGACTTGAACCAGCAAGATACCTCCCTAGAAAACCAAAAATTGGCTCTTCGGCAACGCATAATCAGCCTAAAAGAAGAACTTGTCGCAGCCGAAATAGCCCTGGCTCAAACATCTGAGCAGCGTGTCCTTGTATAGGCACAACTAAAGGCCAAGAAAAGGAAGGGGCGATGCTACGTGATCAACTCTCTCAACTTTACAAGCTCCACCTTATGATGAAGCGAAGAAAGCGAGCAACCGACCTGGCCCATTCCAATCTGTAAGTCGAGTGGAGTCAACTCAAAGACTTGTTATCTTGAATTCTTGACCTTCTTTCTGTTTCTATATTCCAAAAATTGTTTGTACTTATCTCTAACTCTTCACTCTTTTTCCCACACGGATGGGTAGTACTTTCTTAAATACTTTTCATTAATCGGTTTGTCATTTTCTGACCCACCTAATATTTTTAGGAATATGCATTTCCTCTTGTAACTCTGTAAATTTGGAATGGTCCTTCCCAATTGGGGACCATTTTTCATATATTTGGTCTTTTCGACCGATTGGAAGTATTAACCTTAAACCTACTCTTTAACAGAGAAAGATTTGGCCTTTAACTTTTTTATTGTATGCATTGCTCACTCGGCTCTTATAGGCTTGCAAATGATCAAGCGTTGACAGCCAAATTTTCTCTATTTCGTCAAGCTTTTCTTTCATTAAATTCTCGTATGCCTCTGTTGTTAACTCTTTCTGTCCTTCAACTCTTAAAGAAGGAACCATAATCTCGGTAGGTACTATAACTTCCTGACCATAGACCAATCGAAATGGTGTAACCCCTGTCGCTGTTTTGATAGCAGTTCGGCACGCCCATAATACTTTGGAGAGCTTTTCACTCCACCTTTTTGGGTATTTTCCAATATGCCGTTTCATAAGATTATGATGACTTTGTTTATAGCCTCTGCCTACCCATTGGCATGAGCATAATAAGGCGAAGAATGAAACAGCTTAATCTTTCTTGACTCCACAAATCGTGAGAACTGTTCTCCTGCGAGCATCGTTCCTTGATCGTTTGTAATCGTTTCGGGGATCCCAAAACGATGGATGATGGAGTGTTCAACACAGTCTATGATGTCTTTCTGAGTGACCAACCTTGTATGTCACGCCCCGAGACCGCTACCAATTTGGTTCGGTTCGGGCACGCCGAATAGGCGCTGGACGGATAGCATCTCCCCAGTCCGCCCAAGGCTCGACAACCAAGTCATGTACATAGAATTGCCCAGGAAATCATTCAATTACATACATGACGAGAAACGAAGCAGCACAAGTGCCGACAAGTAAGAGCAAGATACAAGTATTCCATACAAGTAAATAAAGAGAAATAAGTCTATCTATTATATCCATTCAATCATTCACTTACATCAAGTTTACATTTTTATAACTTCCAAAATGAATGTATACATATTGATCATCCAAAATACATAGGCTACTCCCAAGGTACACACGGGTGCTCTAATGCATAGGAAAGCTGTTGCTAGCTAGGGCGCGATGCTCTTACCACGGTCCTCGCCGGAAGCCCTCGTACTCGGACCTGTAATAGAGTGGGGTGAGAACTATCTTCCATAGTTCCCAGTGGGCTCGGCCACCGACTCCGCCGATCTCCCCACTAGGTCTAAGTAGGCATGAGTGGATAGATAGATAGATATCTAAAACTGTAAACAATGCATATTGAAAGAATTACAATATTTTACTATGCCTGGAAATAAGAGTAAACAATATAGCCATGTAATCACTAACACGCTACTACAACTCTATCAAGTATGAATGCAACTCTACTATGCTCAATATGCACAATATGCCCGATTTGCAAAATTCTCTTGAGTTTATTACCCAATCCTCTGGCTGGCCCGTAGGTGCGCCCTCGACTCACCTACACTTAGGGTTCTTTCATACATGGTTCACATGGTTCTTTATCAATTCATATGTTCCCTAGCATACAATTGAACCTCAACCGATCATTTTCATTACACTACCCTATATGTATGAATACTAATACATCAATATGCTCAATAATGGTAACACAGATATAGAAAGAGATCCGGTGTTTCCGGACAGCACCCCCACCTTTTAGTGATGCTAGGATGCCGCGATCCTGATTTCGTGATTTTCAGACCCCTCTGTCGCTTGCTACGGAAATCTGTAGCAAATTGGCCTTTTCGCCAATATCTCCGCACCCGCTCGTCAAATCGACGAACCAACCGCGCCAATGCGCTCGCTAACCTACTAATTAGGGTAAAAAGAGATTAAACCCACGTTTGAACCTCAAAATTACAAAACCCTAACTTTAGCCCCTCTACAATGTCATCTTCCCCATTTCTAATCCCTAGCATGGATATTATGGGGGGAAATCCTCTATTCATCCTCTAGAACTCATACTAGATGGGAAAATACCAAATCTTAGCTTAAAGCCCTAGAACTCACCTTTGGAGCTCAAAGCTGTCACGCCCCGCGACCGCCAATTTGGTCGGCACGGGCACGTCAAACAGACGCCGGACGGACAGCACCTCTCCTGTACCGTCCAAGGCTCGACCACAAGTCATGTACAAGAAGATTCCCAGGAAATCAAACTTATAATATACACGACTAAACGAAGCACAAGAGTGTTAACCAACAAGAGCAAGTACAACGAGTAAATTCATACAAGTATAGAAGAGAGAAATACTTAACTACTCATTCATTAGACGATTATCATTTACAATAAGTTCCTTTATACAACCTCAAAATGGATATGTACATCATCTCACAAAATCTCACACCTATATATCAACTACACTCATATACATGTCGGTGGCTCTAATGTAGTAGGTGGCTGCTACCTCGGACTAGGGCGCTATGCCCTTACCACGATCCTTTCCCTGGGAGTCCGCGCTGTGTCCTGTAATAGTGGTGGGGTGAGAACTAACTTCCTTAGTTCCCAGTGGGTTCGACCGCTGACGCTACCGATCTCCCCACTAGGTCCATACGGGCATAGGTATGCACAGATAGATATTTATATGGAAAGCGGTAAATCATGCTATAGATATTTCTACTATACTTAACAGTATAAACAAGCATGCTCACTATAGTTTAAAGAACTATCATGCTAAGTACAAAGATAGTGGAAATTATCACTTAACTATGTTTAACAGGAAACATATTCTTTTCTTTATTCAATCTCTTGGCTTGCCCTCAAGGTTCGCCACGACTCACTCTAGTCTCCGGGTAAGAGGTACTGGTCACTCGTCTACCCGAGACCGTCTGCTGGACAGGTACGTTAGTCTATGGGCAAGTACGTTAGCCCCTCGTGTGACAACTCCGGAGTGCACGCTTGTGCGGAGCGACCGCCAACAAGCTCAGAACAGACACGTGAGTATGATCCAATCCTCACTCACGAGGATACCCTGTCAACTAGGAGTGCAATCTCTCAAAGCTATCATCTCTAGCCCAATATGCACAGTGTACATCTACACACTAGTTCGACATATAATAGTTCATTGTTCTCAGTTTAATAGATGCCACTCGATCTATTTGTCATTCATTCCTAGATTGTTATTCACTTCTAGGTTGTCATTCATCTCTAGATTGCCATTCATATCTAGGTGTCATTCATTTCTAGATGCCACTCGATCTATATTGTCGTTCATATCTTGTCATTCTTACTCTAGGGTTTCTATGTCATTGCTCGCCTTTATTCACGTATTCTACCCTAGTGTCAAGCTATCTTGCTACACTAGCTAGAATAACGTGCGATAAAGGAACTATCTCACCCTAACATGCATTTGACAATATACACTAGATCGATACTTTATACACATGCACATACAAACATAGGGAGCAGCCCAGCTGCTTCGGGATGGACATCCCCCACCTTCTAATATCACGTAGACTCCACCAGCGTGCTTCGCCAACTTTCTGAAAGCTTCGCCGCACTCTGTGGCAATTTGAGGCCGATTAGGCTCCCGGCTCAATTTCTCCGCACCCGCTCGTCGGAATCGCTAACTGTTTTCACGGGAGCACTCGTGAGCCTAAAACCATCATAAACATAAGGTTAAACTAGATCAAACCCTAACCGTTAGCAAATTCGCATTTTGGAGCCCTAGCTCACAACTTCGGCAAAAACAGCCGAAATGATCTCTAGATCATGCCTCTAGCAACTAGCTAGAGTTTCTGAGGTCATCAAAACACCTTTCCAAGGTCACATAAGAAAACCCTAGAAATACCTAAGCTTTAGAAATTCAAAGCTTACCTAGAGAAGATCCTTACTTGATGTAGAGGATGACCAAAGGAGAGAATCTCACTCTCCAAGCCTTTCCCTCCTACTTCTTCTTCTTCTTTCTTCTTCTCTTTCCTTTCCTTCTTCTTCTCTTTCGTTTCCCTCTAGCAGCCAAGAGAGAGAGAGAGAGAGCTTTTGCTTTTGCCTTAGGCTGCAAGTAATGAGGGAGTGAGGGAGCAGCCCAAACCATATAGGCCTCTTGTATAGGAAATTACCAAAATACCCCTCACTTATGCCCCCAATGAACAGCCCTATTCTGGGCAATTTCGGGTACAGGGTCCGGACCTCACCCCTAGGTCCGGTCTCCAGGGTCCGGACATTGCCCCCAAGTCCCGAACCCGAGAGCTTGCTTCTTGCGCAGCCTCAACTTCTCGCTGTGGATCCGGACTTGGCCATCAAGACCGGTCCCTGTGGTCCGGACTTCCCTCTCAAGTCCCGAACCCGAGAGCAGAATTTCTGCGCAGGGCTCATTTGCCAAGTCTTCAGCTTGCGGGATCCGGACTTCCTCCTCAAGTCCGGTCTCTGGGGTCCGGACTTCACCTCAAGTCCCGAACCCGAGAGCAACCAACACTTAGCAGAATTTTTCGCCAAGCTTACCAGCTGTGGGATCCGGTCCTCACCTGTGGGGACCGGTCTCCAAGTGTATAATCTGCACTTTTTGCAGATTATACACCAACTTGATCTCGGAGGCCCACAACAATGCACTTTCGACCTAATTGATGCTTTTAGCCTCTCTAAAGCATCTGAAACTCGACTTTGATCAGTTTGACTCAAAGTCCAGTTTCACGCTTCGCTGTTTCGAGTCCTTACAAAAGCTTTCCTTCAAAAGCTCTTGCACAAGCTTGCTCAAGCTTGTCACCACCTTGGAGAGCTTCTTCTCCAAGCTTTACTCCTCCAAGGCTCTCTTGCTCAAGTCCTAGAGAGAGAGAAGGAGAGAAAAGAGAAGGTTTAGAGAGAGAGAGGAGACTCTTTTAATTGGGTGAGAGCAAATGAACCCTAGCACCCAATCCATCCAACCTATACACCCCTCTCATGCCCTATTTGCACATAAACCCCTCTACTTTGCATTATTTGAAGCGCCCAACCTGGGCATTTTTCGCATGCGGGGACCGGTCTCTCCCCGCAGGAACAGGTCCCCGAGAGCATACCTCTCAGGACTTAGCCGATTTTTCATCTTTTTTTGCTAGTTACGTAGGCGGGGACCGGTCTCTTCTTCAGAGAGACCCTCGAAGACCGGTCTTCCCCTCAGGGACCAGTTCTCGTAGGTCCCAATTTCAGGACTTAACCGATTTTCACCTTGCTTTGCTGGCAACGCATACGGGGACCGGTCTCTCCCTTAGGGACCGGTCCTCGAGAGTCCAAAATATGGGACTCAGCCAGATTTTTCAATTTCACTCTCTCGGGTCCCTTTACGCTATACCAAGGTTCCAAAACACTTAGAACCCATTGTTACTCGTTCCACTCCGCGTTCCACACGTTTCGACGGAACTCGGCACGATTTACGGGAAAGTGATATGTTACACAACCTATCTAAATCCAATTCTAACACACGCCAATTTGACGTATGAACCAGTTATAGGTCGAAACACCTACACTAATGATTCCACTAGCAAAAACCTTTCGACAAGACCCATAAAAGCGAACCTTTATCTGGGTTCGCTTCACCGACTGTGACACTATGCCACTAGCGGAATTAGGATGAGTAGGCGTCATAGCCATATCCACAAAACCTAAGGAGCGAGACCCAAATCGCAGCCACCCAAGCGGCCGCTACCGAAACCTCGAGTTGCACTCTAGTGGCCCTTGCAGTAGCCGCGGTTGTAGCCGTTTCATGTGCCGTCTCCGTAGAGATGCCCGTGGTAGCTCTCGTGCTCTACTAGGAAGTGGGGTCTGGGTAATAGCAGCTGATTGACTGCATAGACTCAGTAAGTGTCGTCACTTGGCCTGTTAAGGCCACCACTTGTCAATAAGTGGCTATACCTGGGGAATTTTACCTTGCCACTCAATGCCTACTTGGTAGTCCGCCACCACTCCCGGCAGAAGCACGAGTTCGCAGTATAACCGTAATACACACTCGAGGTATTGAAGTTACCATATACTTGTAGCACAAAACACGGGACGGGGTACTAAAATAATCATATACCTCGAGACTATTTAAGCTCGACCAAAAGGCCGAGACTTAATCCCAACAACCCCATGCTCTTATGTATCTATAAGCCTTAGGTCTTTCTATGGTTAGCCTAGCCTGTGGTTTAGCTAGAAAGCCTGTGAATGTTGTTGTAGTCGTTGTATCTCTGATACCATCTTGATCTATCATGCCCAGAGGTTCTTTTTGAAAATTCATTTTAGGAAAACTAGTGGAAAATGTGTAGAATTTTTGTTAACACCTTTAAAGGCACCCCGCGAACGCACCCAGATGTGCCACATGGACAAGGAATCTCCTAAACGAATAGCCAGAGTCTCCCCTGTACATGCATGGTGTAGCACATTTATACAAACATCAACCACACTACAACCATACAGATATATATTCACAGAAATACTTGAAATCTATAACTAGAAAACAACTAAAACAATAACTAAATCCACAGTTAACGGTCATTAATAAACAAGAAGTAACAAATTAAACCAAGCCACGTGGATTTGAAACATTAAACCAATCTTACTAAATTGAGATACATGGTAATAGAAGTCAACGACGGATAGCTCTGGGCACAACTATCTAGTATCATCCTCACGCATTGTCCTGACCCCCACTGCCCGCATCACTGAAAAATGGCTGGGGGTGAAAACGTGCAAACACGTCTCATCTCCCAGTGGGTACCACAAGCCGATGAAGGCGAACTGTACTCACCAGCAAACGAGAGATAATAATTGATAATAAAAAACAGTTATCGTAACATAGTAGCAATGATAACAAGACAAGATTAACAACTATCAAAGATACATAAAAACTGCTACTATAAGATAAGGTAGAAAGCCGACACACAATAACAATGAACATGCATATTGATACAGTAGCAATAACGAGCTGAAAGAAAATAGTCACCTGTAAGAAGGAATACATCTAACCGCTATCGTACTGTACAACCAAATGTAAGTATGTATCAACTGGACAGATGGTTCAAAATACCCAATCAAATCCGCCGTGTTGGTCTAAAGACCTCAGGCAACTGCCACGCCTGCTCTGCCTGGCATGTAACCCTAGCAATAGGCCGTTGGGCTCACGGGTCAAAAGTACAACCACTTCTCCGGAAAAGAACACATTTTTGCGGTGGATTAGATTGTTGGTGTACGTGAAATGCACGTGAGCTATGGTGATCGATGCAATATGCTCAATAGCCAACTGTCGACAAATAGCCGAGAGAAAGTCCACAAGAAATTACCAACTGATCAGGTTAACCTCTATCTCAATTCTCAAGGATAGAACAATGTCACGCAATAGATAACTAAGAGTGTCACCGACCATAAGGTTAACTAATGCCAAGTCATGCAATAGATCACTAAGAATGTCACCGATCAATCAGGTCAACCTCTATATCAAGGATAGAACAATGTCATGTAGTAGATAACTAAGTGTCACCGACCATAAGGTCGACTAATGCCAAGTGATGCAATGGCTCACTAAAAATGTCACCAACCATAAGATTAGCTAATGTCAAGTCATACCATTAATAACTACAAGTATCACCCACCATAAGGTCAACTATATCTCAAGGTTACCTACTATAATCATGCAATAGCTAAATCACAAAAGAACACCGCTCTACCGCTAAATCATGATAGTGTAAGATAAAAGTAAGTGTAGAGCAACTAGCTACGAAGTCAAGTGATGTACGAAAGCTCAACAAGTATTACACGAACAAAAGGAGATGATAGGGAAAGAAATCAACGAATAGGAACCATTTTACCGACTTCGGATCGAAGCACCCACCTCTACCGTAGAATAAAGTTGGTCGTCGACCCCCCTTTCAATGCCTCTCGCTACAATCCGAATATATGCAAAATCCCATCCGAAACTGAAATTAACTCAAACCCTCTAATTACAGGAGTTTATAATTCTATATGAATCCAAACAGGCGAACAATCGGGTTTCCGTATCCCATTCAACGGTCACCGAGTGATAACCCAATTGTTGAATCGATTCATTGGAATGTCACCCCAGCCTATGAGTTGTCCCGAAGCAAACCCCACACATATCCTACCTTGCCTGCTGTCCCAACACATTATTTTAATGCTATTGGGGCAGCCGCACAAGTAGTGCGCCAAAACGAAAAATCGGGATCCCAAAAATCACCGATTTGGCTCCTAGGATGCCTATTTCGACACCGGAACCACCCGCAGCCCTCTTGCCGTGACCAGATGTGTCAAATCTCACCCTAAAAGCAGCCAATAAGACTCTTACCCTGCTGCGAACAGCAACAACCTGTGCGACATGAAACCGCGTCCAAAATTGCCCGATTTTCGCATTTTTGGGCCCGGATTAGTTCTAAGTGTTCCGAAACACTCCGAAAATCATTCGACCATCCTCGTTGTCCCAAAACACTCAGTTTTGGAAAATCATTCGACCATTCTCGTTGTCCCAAAACACTCACTTTTGGATGTTGGGATAGCCGCATGTTAAGTGATGCGATCCGGGTACGAAAACGCCAAAACCTATCATACTCGGTTCCTGAAAACCATTGTTTTGGCTCCAGAACCCACCTAGGGACCAGTGCTGGTTCGAGCTTCGCACCAGCGAGATCCCAGCCAACCAACGAGGCTTACCTATTGCTCTAACCGGCAGCCGAACCTGCTTCGTGAAAACGGAGCCAATATCATATACAATATTCACCTAAACCACCATTTCATGTGCCGATTGCCACAAAATCCAAATTTGGGGATTCATGAGCCTCGGACGTCAAGTTCAAACATCCTAGACTTGAACCATGCTGTTCGGAACAGTCTCGATGCAAAAAGCATCACTACAGCACTATGCCGAACCCGGCGCGCGATAAAAATACAATAATACATTGTTTAGAGATTTACTGTAGACACCTCGACCTTGGAATTCGAGCGAAGGTACCTTTCATAAGATTTTGACATTTCGAACACAGTGCTCGCTGTCCGGAGCAGATACGAGCATCGAGGCAAATTATCCGCTGAGCCAAAAGTCCTCCAGGGAGCGACATCTCAATTACAGCAACCGAAAGCCCCCCCAACACCAACTAGGGTGAGCATAGCATTGAAGAGGCCCTCGAAATGACCGTGCTCCCTTGCCACAAAGTCTCCAATACTTAGATATGTGAGAACGACAATCTCGTCTAAAAGGGTTCCCCAACCCGAGCGCAACAACACAGTAGCAGGAGAAACCCTACTTCCTCTAACCCTTGTGCGGGTGAGGGTGGCTGGCGCTGACATGGGAGGTCCTACCCGACGAAGGTGGGCGCTCGGGTTAGGGTCTTGTCTAGGTTAGGGTCTGACAAGGAGTTCCTGCTGGGGGGAGGCCTGGGCCAGTTGGGATGGCGGCGGGAAGGGCCATTGAGCGCCCAAGAGTCAGTGGCGCGGCGGCGGCAGCAGTCGCTGCCGTCGCGATGGTGATGCCTCCAACCGAGAGAGAGAGAGAGAGAAAGAGAGTCTCTCATCGGCCGGAGGGGCAGTTGGCGGCGGCACTAGTTGTGGGGGTCCTAGGGTTAGGGTTCCAACTCCCCTCGCCTCTCTTAATATATCATCTATCATATATATATATATATATATATATATATATATATATATATATATATAGGCCATGGCTACTATACTATTATGAGTATTGGAGCCCTACTACTCATAAGTTGTTTTCGATGATGAAGCTTCCGAATGGACGATCCACTCCGTTAAATATGATCTAGAGTATTTGAAACTTCTAGAAAATAAATTTCTTAAATTTTCGAAATCATAATAAAGTCCATCAAGCAGGCATAAAATGAACGGTCAAAATCAAACGACGTCCTAAAAATGGATGATCGGACCCTTCAATTCAAGATCGGAGTTATTGATCTTTATCTAGATAGTGAATAGAATTTTCTATCAAAAATTCAACAAATTCTGATTTTTTTACACCGTTAAACTAGCAAGTATCCCATACCGGCCGTTAAAAATTGTCAATTTTGTGACCTTAAATGATGTCAAAAAATTATAAAATTTGATTTCTAGACGTTTTAAATGCTCTAGATAACGTTTAATGGTGTGGATCGTCGATTCGCAAGCTCTATCATCGAAAACGACTTATGAGTTCGAGGGCGATCGTACTTGTCACGCCCCGAGACCGCTACCAATTTGGTCCGGTTCGGGAACGCCGAGCAGGCGCCGAACGGACAGCACTTTCCCTGTCCGCCCAAGGCTCACCAACCAAGTCATGTACAAAGAATTGCCCAGGAATTTAAATTCTATATCATACATGACAAGACGATGCACCTAAAGGTGCCGATATCAATAAGAGCAAGATACAAGTATTTCATACATGTAACATAAAGAGAGAAAACTCTATCTATTACAACCATTCACCATTTGATTACATTCATTACATTCCTTTACACAAAATGATTTTACATGTTCTTTTCCCAAAATACATATAGACATTTCCCAAAGTATACATTGTTTTCTCTGTACATAGGACTATACCAAAATGATATCGGGAAGCTCTAATGCAAATGGCGGCCACTATCAACTAGGGCGCGAGGCCCTTACCGCGATCCTCACCAGCCGCCCTCGAGCTAGCACCTGTAATAGAGTGGGGTGAGAACTAATTTCCTTAGTTCCCAGTGGGCTCGGCCACCGACCCCACCGATCTCCCCACTAGGTCTAAGCAGGCATAAGCAGATAGATATTTATTTAAAGTTGTAAATGCTGTAAGTAAAGCATAATAAAGGAAATGCAATAACTACTATGCCTATATCAACAAGGTAAGAGTATGTGTTCTAGCCATGTAACCGCTAACATTCTAATATAACTCTATCAAGTAAGTTGCAATTCTATTATGCTCAATATGTACTTCTGTACCCAATCTCATAACTCCTTTGAGTTTATTACCCTATCATTGGCTGGCCCGTAGGCGCGCCCACGACTCACCACTGAACCCGTCTATGAAAGGGGACTCGAACCACCCGAGGGGTTGTCTGCGGGACCCCACATAGGCTATCCCTTGGGACCCAAAATAGGCGATCCCAATCGAATCACGTGCTAAGACCTCCGGAGACTCGCACTACTCGTGTGGAGCGATCACCACGAGCGCCGAACAGACTGTGTGAGTACTGTGTGAGTATGATTTCATCCTCCACTTTGGAGGGCATCCAACACAGGGGAATCATGCATAAGTGTTCTCTAACACTATGTCCCAATATCCTTGTCATCAAGTTGTTTACTTGGATTACATGTCACTAGTGTCTCTACACTATGTCATAATGTCAATCATCAGGTTCTATACTTGGTTCCCATATCTCCAGTGTTCTTTACACTAAGTTATTGTACAATGTCATTCATCAAGTTGTCTACTTGGTTCTCATGTCACTAGCGTTCTATGCACTATGTCATATGTCAATTCTCAAGTTCTATACTTGGTTCATATGTCTCTAGTTGTCAATCATGCAAGATTAGTTCATCTCTAAGGTTCAATGTCAATATACTCATTCCAATGCTCCCTAAGTCCAAATGCAAAGCCTATAGTGACGCACGATAAGGAAGCATGCCAGAATAGTAAAGTAGCTACATAACTCTATCATGCATGAAAACTATACATATATAAATTTATATGCAATATGACCAACAACTATACTTAGACATAAAAGGTAGCCCAATGGCTTCGGATGGCACCCCCCACCTTTTGGGATGTCCCTTGTAGCAACAACGCCGCTTTCGTTGCCTTTGATCTCTACTTTGACTCTCCGGGCCAACTTCGAAGCTGGAAGCCTTTGTTTGGCTCGGATCACTCAAACCGTTCGTCGGATTGACGAACCGTTGCTTCCCACGCGTTCGTAGACCTAACAATATGTTAGAAATGAGGTTAAAAGAGATCAAAACCTCTCTTCTAGAAAAACCCCAATTTGAGCCCTAGATTTTGCCCCGAGCAAAAATCTCGCGCTAGAGCTCGAATCGACCGTGCAAATCACTTCTTAGAGAAGCTAGGGTTCCTCTAAAATTGTTCCTAGAAGATTTAGATCACCCTAGGAAAAGCTACCATGAAAGCTCTTAAAAGAAGCTTACCTCAAGTGGAAGCTCCAAGGGAGGAGAAGATGGTGAAGATGAGGCTAGGCTTGCTCCTAGCTTGATCCTCTTCCAATCTCTTCACTCTTTCTCCTTCTACTTCTTCTTCTAACTCCTTCTTCCTAGAGAGAGAGAGGGAGAGTGTGTGTGTGTTTACTTGGGCACAAAGAAATGAGCACAAGGCTCATACCCCTCTACATACATCAGATCTAATGCATAATTGCATTTAAACCCTCACACTTTCATTTAATTAATCAGCCCAATCTGGGCCTTTTTCGGGTGCTGAGACCGGTCTCTGTAACTGGGGGCCGGTCTCAAAGGGTCCTTACCCGAGACCAATCGCGCGTGAGGTCCGGACTCCACAAGCAGGTTCCTTCTATTTCGCAGACAGAGACCGGTCTTCCCTCTGAAGTCCGGTCTCCCCTGGTCCGGTCTTCTCCCGATGTCCGGATCCCGAGAGCTGGGTTTCCAGGACTTAGCCAAATTTTCAGGCTACTTCCTCATTTCGCAGCCAGAGATCGGTCTTCACCTTGAGGTCCGGTCTCACAGGGTCCGGTCTTCAATCAATGTCCGGATCCCGAGAGCTGGTATTTCGGGACTTAGCCGATTTTTCACCCTCCAATTCTCCTGCGTGCACTGAGACCGGTCTCCACCACAGGGTCCGGTCTCCCCTGGCAGAATGGTGCAGTTTGCAACATTTGCTCCCAGGGTCCACTCCAATGCACTTTTTGGCTTAGAGTCGACTCCGAACTTTTCAAAGTCTATCCATTCGACACTTAGTCGATTCCAAACGAGGTGTAACTCTCGGATTTCGAGAATTCACATCCTTACATCCTCCCCCCGCCTTAAAAAGAGTTTCGTCCTCGAAACGAACCCTTAAATCAAACTTAAATCTGAACTTAAATTTAAACTCAAATTCATACCTCACTGCTCGAATAAATGAGGATGATGCGTTTTCATCTCGCTTTCGAGCTCCCAAGTGGCTTCACGATCGTCGTGATTACTCCACCGGAATTTAACACAAGGGATCTCGCGATTGCGCAACTTGCGCACCTCCCGAGCAATAATTGCCACCGGAAACTCTTCATAGCTCAAGTCCTCTTGAAGCTCCGGCGGTTCAAACATCATAGTGTGTTTGGGATTGTGAACATACTTCCGAAGGTTGGAAATGTGAAACACGTTGTGAACGTCCGCTAGGTGCGGCGGCAATGCAATCCGATATGCTACCGCTCCAATACGTTCCAACACTTCAAACGGTCCAATATATTGAGGACTTAACTTTCCTCGAACTCCAAATCGCCTCACGCCTCTCATAGGTGAAACCTTCAAGAACACGCGGTCTCCTACCGCGAATTCCAATTCTCTTCGGTGCCTATTTGCATAGCTTTGCTGCCTCGATTGCGCCGTAAGCATTCGTTGGCGAGCGAGGCGAACTTTTTCTTCGGCCTCTCGCAACACTTCGGGACCAACCACAGCCCGTTCACCCACATCACCCCAGTGTACTAAAGATCGGCACTTCCGCTCGTAGAGGACCTCAAACGGTGCCATCTCCACACTAGCTTGGTAACTATTATTGTAGGCGAACTCGGCCATTGGTAAATACTTAGCCCAACTTCCTTTATAGTCAATGACACACGCCTGCAGCATATCCTCCAGAATTTGAATAGTCCGCTCTGACTGTCCATCGGTCTGAGGGTGAAATGCGGTACTGTAACATACTGGACTTGCGCAAATTGCGGAGTTCGAGTATTCGACGTGAGTTCGGAGCTTTTCCAGATTTTCTGGAGGGTCGTTGACTATGTTCCGACCTAGAGCACGTGTACCGAGGCTAGCGGATGAATCCTAAGCACTAAAGTCCAAAAAGTTGGATTTTAGGTCCTGATTGAGTCTGAGGTCCGCACTGCACGTAAATTGTTGCTATACCGCATGCAAATTGTTGCTATACGCATGTGACGGATTCTCGTACCTGCAGATGGGAGAGCCGATGAACGCCAACCCGAGCCTCGGTTTGGCTATTTCGCAGGTCTATACTCTATGTGGGATGGCTTGTACCCAGACACTGGCAGATTTCGAGCGCTTTGAACTCGCAGGGGTTTTTAGCTATTGTTGCACCTCTATTAGTGCAAGCCTTGCCCCTAGGGTTTTCCTTTGTGTTCTTCACAGCAAGAGGAGAGGTAAGAGCTCCCTCCACTCCATCTCCTTCTTCTCTCCTTGGTTTGGATGGGTTTTTGAGGATTAAAACCCTCTCTTTGCTCTCTTTTGCTTGGTAGAGCCTATTTCCTCCATTGTTGGAGCTTAGAGCTTGGTGAGTGGAGCTTTGTGGTGGATCAAACTTCAACCCTTGGGCCTTTTGGACTTGGTTTGAAGCTTCTTAGAGGTATGCAACAAGCTCTCTTCACTTAGAATCGGTTTTTGGAGGTTTCTATGAGATGAAACCCTAGTTTTGGATTCTAGGGTTAGAATTTGGGGATTTTCGATTTAGGGCCTTTGGGACCTAATTGATGGGTTTAGAACTTTGGTTTAGGTTGGATTAGAAGGACTCTAACTCCCATTTGGAGATCGAGAGAGTTTCCTTCGCACTCGAGTTTTCTCCAACCTTTGTGGAATTTCTTAAAGTGTGAACTCATGGTTCAACTTCTTAGCTTGTAACTCCTAGGGTGTGCTTCTTAGGACTCAAGGAGTGATTATCGAAGCTTCGTTAGCGGTTCGAGCAACGCTACACGCACTTGGTGGGTTTGGCTTCACGAGCATAGGGGCAAATGGCTCCTAAGTGCTTATTCGGTTTGATTTAATTATTTTGAATGCATATTCATGCTAAATAGATTTATTATGAATTTTGAATCACTTAAAATGCATGCCTTATGTATGATAAAATTTTCACTCTATATAGTAGAGCTATCTGGGTTAAATTGCATGCATGTGGGGGTGGTTCTTGTGGGCGCCTGGGAGTGTGCCATTTATGGTGATTATAGCTTAAATAATGTTAATTGTGAACATTAAACTTGTGTTGGAACTTAGAAAAGCTTAAGTGTCATCAAGCAGCACTTAACTTAGAAAACTATGAAACTGCAACATAGAGACTTGACATAGGCCACTTGACATCTATTATTTCCATGTTAGAGACATGATGACATAGAGATAGGCCTTTTGGACACTTGTATATTCCATGTTAGAGACATGACGATTGGGGACATATGACGAGTTTTGTGACTTTTTGCCATTGTGCTCATTCGCACATGCTGCGAGGGTCGCTCTCATGCTCCCAAGACTCCGAGTTGGCCAACGCGTTTCATGTATTCGCCGTGTGATCGGGCGCCGATGGATTGCCGTAGGACGCCTCATTCCTAGGGGGAATGTTGACTACTACGGGCCATTAGGCTCGTGATTTGGGCTAGGCAGCCTTTCAAAGCGGGCATCGGCCATATCGCCTTTGGGTTGATCTTATTGTACTTAAACTTAAAGCAGTTTAAAGGAAATTGTGACTTTGACTAGAATAGTAAACTTTAACACTTTACTATCATTTGTGGACATTGTGGATTTGACTAGAATAGTAAACTTCAATTCTTTACTATTAAATTTGGGAACATTATACTAGTAGCTGTACTTACTAATCATGCTTAGATTAGTCGTTTGCTTATGCTTAATTATGCTAAGTAGAGATAGCATGTTTAATAGCTTACATGTTTATTTTACATATCGTTTGCTTTACTTATGCATAGTTTATCGTTTACTTGTTTAGTTTTGGGCCTAGTGGAGCATGCAACTGAAGTCGCACTGCCCACCGGGAACTATTAATTAATAGTTCTCACGCCTCTTTTCTTTTCGCACCGCGCAGAGCAAGTGAGATCGCGGCAAAGTGAGTCGCGTCTAGTTAGCTCTTAGTAGCTTTACTCTCTTTAGACGGTTCTACTTTTCTCTTTGGTATAGAGAGAGATTTTTGTATCCCAGGATAGAGACTACCATGAACCTTTTATAGCTTTTGGTTGTGGAGTTTAGGTTGTATTTATTTTATACATCATAGTGGATGTTAGTGCTTTATTTCCTATGTAGAGATCAAGTTGTTTTATTTCGCTCGATACTACTAGATGCCTCTTTCTTGTTGATTATTTATCGTTGTAGACGCCTTGTACGTTGTAGACATACGGCGGTCCGGCACGCGCCGGCAAGCTCCGCCGGGTCCCGGGCGTGATGACATTAAATTGGTATCAGAGCCTAGGGTTGAGTCTTCTTGTGGACCTAGCAAACTTTAGGCCGGTTGGACTATAGGATATAGGCTCGTGGGAGACGAGGTCTATTTAACTTGTGGCGAAAGTATTAAGATTGGGTATCTTGAATAACTCTAGTAAGTAGAGTTGGACCGAAGTGTATAACTCCTAACTTCGCGGAGGGTTACGTTGGCGGCCGACAACGTAACATCGGGAGTTAGTTGTGAAACACACTTCATTACTTTCGCATGATTTGGGTATTGTTGAGCGGGGCTGCGATAGCGTGGGTTTTATTAACTTGCGCTTTAGTGATGTTGTGGCGTCTTGTTGACGACCCGCTCTAAGTTTGTTGAGCGGACGACGCGACAACGTTTGGGAAGTCGAGATGTCCACTACCCCCGGATCCAGCGAGGTCCGTGAGCGAGGTGCCTACTTGCGGCCCTCACTAGTTTGGCGACTCAGCAGGCGACACCGGCTCAATGACAGGCAGGATGCGCGCATGAAACACCTGGAGAGATCCTTACTGCAACAGGTGGTTTTCCCGTGATGGCTGAGGAAGCAGAGCGAGAGTGACTCATGGATTGCCCAACGAGTTCGAGAGGTGTAATCCCAGAATCCTCGATGGAGAGAAGGACGACCACTGGATCGTAAGGAAGTGGTCGATGCAGATGGAGAAACTATTTCCGCGACACATTCGTGGAAGAGAGAGGCAGAGTTCGGCTCGCCGATCACCACCTGAAAGATGAAGTCTATAGCCGGTGGTTGGATATTCAGGGATAACACCAATGGCCGATACGGTGACGACTACTTGAAGCGAGGTTCAAGGAACTCCCGCCGAGGCTTTACTTCAATGTCGTTGTCAAGGAAAAGTCAACAAGATTCATGGATATGCCCTGGGAAGTGGACCGTGGCCGAGTACGGGAGTTCCCTCGACTCCCGACGGTGTGCCGTTGTAGCGCGGATCGTGAGGACTTCGGCCGTTGATCTTTCTGGCTGGCGCAACATCCCAATCTTCGACTTGCCAAGATGGTAAACGCGCGCTCGTCGAGAAGGCTTAGATTAAGGATTCTGCCAGAGGCCCACGACCGAGGGTGCGAGTCGACGCACTGGGAGGCAACCCGTTTGTAGAGACGGAGGAGCCACAACAGGCCCCGAACGGCCGCATGTATACGGTTCAGACTGAGGAGGCGACGGCAGCCGAGGTGGTGACTACTTGTTTTGGTTCGCACTATGATTTTCGAGTGTGTGTTGGTTGATGCCGGTGCTTTGCACCTATCCTTTGATCGGCTATTTGCCGAGTTGCATTGCATCACGTTTGATCGCTGTTTGTGATGAGGATTAGCCTTGACTGAGACGGTTAGTCTGCGGGTTGTGGGTAGCTTTCTGCTATGCTATTTGGATCTCACGACTATTGCATTAGTTACATCCTCGGATCTACTGCTTGTCGAGGTGCTCGGCACGACCCGTGCCTGGACCCGCTTGTAGATCGCGGAACCCGGGCCCTTTGGGCAGCGCAGCTTAGCCGTGAGCGACGGCCCTGCCTTCGGGTAGGGCAAAGTTTTGGTCAGGACGGTAGTCCGAGTTTTGACCCAAGAGCGTGGAATGCCACGCGTGGGATCGTGAGATCGAGGCGCACCGAGCGTGTAGTGAACCAACCCGAGAATGTCTAGCATTGATCATTCTTCGATGTTTATAGGATGATCAGGTGATCGGGTGTGTCGTTTCGAACACCCTACCTTTCGAGAAGGTCTTGCGTGCCATCAAATAGATTGGCTTTCGTGGTGTGGATTTGTGAGGTACCTTGTACCTTGGGGCTTGCGAGCTGATTTAACTCGCCTTGGGATTTTGAGCACGAAATAGTGCATGTTGAGGATTTGTCCCACTGGTTGTGGTGACTATCTCCCTTACCTAAAACTAGGTAAGTATTGGAGAGGATTTGGGGCCTAACTGGCCATTACCTTTGGTTGCTCGAGGATCCTCAGATTGAAGGATACCTTTGGAGTTGTTGATGCTCTCCTGACGGAGTCACGAATAGTGAGCTCAAGTGGCAGGCAGATCTTTGCATTTCGTGTTTCGCTCGTGAGAAACACCCTCCGTTGAGTTTGGACCTGTAGCGTCGTTTCGACTATACGTCGGCCATCGTGATCTAAAGTGAATCACGATTGGGCACTTGCTCGGCTGTAGAGGCTCGTTGATCGTTTCGATTAGTCTTGTGATATTGGCGTACTCGATCGAATCGTATTGCAATCGGGAGTAATACCTTTTTGTGCGTGCTCGAGGCCGCACCTCAAGCGAATGTTGGCACTGTCAGACATCACGGGATTAGTGTGACGTTGTCCGAAGCCTCGTAGTACTCCACCAACGTTGTGGTCTTGCGAATGATAAGTCCAAGCCCTTTAGATGGATCGCGAACCGGTCGTATACGGCCACGGGTATTCACGAAGATCTGCAAGGATCAATCGTGAAGCTATCGAGGTGAGCGAAGTGTAAATTCTCACTGTTGGATCGAGTTGTTGGGAAAATTCGTGAGGGAAAGTACCAAGTGCTGATTTTCCCTTGTTCGGATGTTGCACGTGGAATTAAGTTCCTTGCAATGGAGACTTCGTGAAAGAGTGGTTGAGATCGACGTTCTGGTCGATAGTCACTTCATGGTGACATTGATAGAGAGCTACTACTCTTTGTAAAGGGAACCCTCTCTATCACTTGAGTTGAGCTCTCTGACTATGGGTACCTGGGGTATCCGATGCTAAGGGAAGCATTGTGGAGAAGAAATTTCGAATGATTCGTTTTGAGCGCTTGAGCAGTTAGTGCTATGAGATTCCCTACCGAAGATAAGCTCTCGGCGTAGGCTTATGAAGAGTTTACTTGAGACATCAAGTTGAGACTAAGGGAATGACCTTAGTAGATCGAGGATGTGAGTGGGATATGGTTCTTGACCATATGTATAGAAGAGAAACAGTGAGTACCACCCCAAGGCGGAGTTGAGATTACCGTGGAGGCATTGGGGTACAATGCCGATTGGTGAATCGGGTAACCATCTCTGGAGAACAACTTGGACGACTTGTCGAATGTCGCGACAATCGCAAGAGACGATCATTATGGATTGGATTTACACTCAGTAGTGCAATCTCTTAACAAGATCTGACTTGGAGCTGAGCAAGCATTGTTGGGATTAGAGCCAACGATTAGATATTGTATCACATCTCTTTTGTAAGCATTCCGATGGAGCGTTGATGGCTCAGGTAACGGGTTTGAACCCCGGGTTCTTGCTACGAGCGGTTTTGTTGGATCCGCCTCAGAGAGCTATATAGCGGAATTCCAATTGTACGAGTATATTGAGGCAGAGCTAGGCTTCGCGCTCGACTAAGACGAGGAAGGTGAGGACTAGAATTCAGCTTTTGGGAGTACTTGGTTTTGATGATGACCAACTGAATAGCTTGTCGAACAAGCGCAATTTAGAGAAGGAACTTCTCGGAGAAGACTTGAAGTTGTTTTACTGATGGCTCGGGATGTAAAAAGGATGTTGGCGAGTTAGTAGCTCGTTGTCTAACTTGCCAACAAGTTGAAGCGCCGAGCATAGAATTTTCGCGGGAAATTGTTGAGCCTACCGATTCCAAGTGTGGAAGTGAGAGGTTAACGCCATGATTTTCGTGATGGGATTGCCTCGCTCACGTGCCGGGCGTGACGCTATATGGGTGAGCGTGGATAGGTTGACGAAATCGGCGTATTTCATACCTATCCATACTACTTGGACTAGAGAGAGACTCGCACGGATATATTTGGATAAGAATGTGCGACTACACGAGCACCTACATCAATTGTATCGGACCGGACACGTTTTGTGTCACACCTTGGAGGAGTCCGCAGGACGCCTTAGGTGCTCGACCGGACTTCAAGATCGCACCCTCGTGAGCGACGAGCACTGAGCGTACTATATCGATTTCTTGAGGACATGCTTCGAGCACGTGTGATCGACTACTCGGGAGGACGGTCGCAAAGATCTCCCTACGGGCGGAGTTTGCTTATAACAATAGTTATCAAGCAAGCATCAAGAAGGCACCGTTCGAGGCAATCGTACGGACGGAATGCGCATCGCCACTTCATTAGAGCGAAGTTGGCGAGAGTTTGGCTTTAGGCCCGATGTGCTCCGTGAGGCAGAGGACAAGTTCGCATTGCAGAGAATCGGCTTGTTGACCGCCCGTAGTAGGCAAAAGAGCTGCGCCGACGTACGTCGACGGAATTGGAGCTTCGGATTGGAGATCATGTTTTCATGAAAGTTTCGCCGTCAAGTGGAATTCGGAGATTTGGAATTCGAGGCTAGTTGAGCCCTCGATTCATTGGACTATACGAGATCTTGGAACGTATAGGTCCTGAGCGTATCGACTTGCTCTACCACCGAACCTATCGGCGTGCACAACGTCTTTCATGTATCGGTCCTTCGGAAGTATATCCATGATCCGGCTCATGTATTGGAGGCTGTACCCATAGAGCTGCGGGAGGATTTGAGCTTCGAGGAGCAACCCGTGAAGATCTTGGCTCGTGAGGCGAAGAAATTGCGGAATCGGGACATTCCATACGTGAAGGTTCTTTCGGAGCAACCACGAGGTGCGAGAGGCCACGCGGGAGCCTCGAGAGCGCACCGCAGAGCGCTATCCCCATCTCTTTCGACGGAATCTTGAGGTATGAGTTCGCTTTAGAGTTTCGCGACGAAACTCCTTTTTGTGAGTGGTGAATGTAACATATCGGACTTGCGCAAATTGCGGAGTTCGAGTATTCGACGTGAGTTCTGAGCTTTTCCGCATTTTCCGAGGTCGTTGACTATGTTCCGACCTAGAGCACGTGTACCGAGGCTAGCGGATGAATCCTAAGCACTAAAGTCCAAAAAGTTGGATTTTAGGTTGCTCTGATTGAGGTTCGAGGTCCGTACACGTAAATTGTTGCTATACCTAAGACATGTAAATTGTTGCTATACCAGACAGACGGATTCTCGTACCTGCATGTGGAGAGCCGATGAACGCCAACCCGAGCCTCGGTTTGGCTATTTCGCAGTGGTCTATACCGTGGGGATGGCTTGTACAGACAGACACTGGCAGATTTCGAGCAGTTTGAACTGCAGGGGGTTTTTAGCTATTGTTGCACCTCTATTAGTGCAAGCCTTGCCCCTAGGGTTTTCCTTTGTGTTCTTCACAGCAAGAGGAGAGGTAAGAGCTCCCTCCACTCCATCTCCTTCTTCTCTCCTTGGTTTGGACGGGTTTTTGAGGCTTAAAACCCTCTCTTTGCTCCCTTTTGCTTGGTAGAGCCTATTTCCTCCATTGTTGGAGCTTAGAGCTTGGTGAGTGGAGCTTTGTGGTGGATCAAACTTCAACCCTTGGGCCTTTTGGACTTGGTTTGAAGCTTCTTAGAGGTAAGCAACAAGCTCTCTTCACTTAGATTCGGTTTTTGGAGGTTTCTTTGCGATGAAACCCTAGTTCCGGTTTCCAGGGTTAGAATTTGGGGTTTCTCGATCTAGGGCCTTTGGGACCTAATTGATGGGTTTAGAACTTTGGTTTAGGTTGGATTAGAAGGACTCTAACTCCCATTTGGAGATCGAGAGAGTTTCCTTCGCACTCGGTGAGTTTTCTCCAACCTTTCGTGGAATTTCTTAAAGTGTGAACTCACGGTTCAACTTCTTAGCTTGTAACTCCTAGGGTGTGCTTCTTCGGACTCAAGGTGTGATTATCGAAGCTTCTTTAGCGGTTCGAGCAACGCTACACGCACTTGGTGGGTTTGGCTTCACGAGCATAGGGGCAAATGGCTCCTAAGTGCTTATTCGGTTTGATTTAATTATTTTGAATGCATATTCATGCTAAATAGATTTATTATGAATTTTGAATCACTTAAAATGCATGCCTTATGTATGATAAAATTTTTCACTCTATATAGTAGAGCTATCCGGGTTAAATTGCATGCATGTGGGGGTGGTTCTTGTGGGCGCCTGGGAGTGTGCCATTTATGGTGATTATAGCTTAAATAATGTTAATTGTGAACATTAAACTTGTGTTGGAACTTAGAAAAGCTTAAGTGTCATCAAGTGGCACTTAACTTAGAAAACTATGAACCGCAACATGTAGACTTGACATAGGCCACTTGACATCTATTATTTCCATGTTAGAGACATGATGACATAGAGATAGGCCTTTTGGACACTTGTATATTCCATGTTAGATACATGACGATCGGGGACATATGACGAGTTTTGTGACTTTTTGCCATTGTGCTCATTCGCACATGCTTGTGAGGGTCGCTCCCTACATGCCTCAAGACTGAGAGTTGGCCAACGCGTTTCATGTATTCGCCGTATGGGATTGGGCGCCGATGGATTGTCAGAGACGGCCTCATTCCTAGGGCGGGAATGTTGACTACTACGGGGCCATTAGGCTCAGATTTGGGCTAGGCACCTTTCTGGGCATCGGCCATATCGCCTTTGGGTTGATCTTATTGTACTTAAACTTAAAGCAGTTTAAAGGAAATTGTGACTTTGACTAGAATAGTAAACTTTAACACTTTACTATCATTTGTGGACATTGTGTATTTGACTAGAATAGTAAACTTCAATTCTTTACTATTAAATTTGGGAACATTATACTAGTACCGTACTTACTAATCATGCTTAGATTAGTCGTTTGCTTATGCTTAATTATGCTAAGTAGAGATAGCATGTTTAATAGCTTACATGTTTATTTTACATATCGTTTGCTTTACTTATGCATAGTTTATCGTTTACTTGTTTAGTTTTGGGCCTAGTGGAGCATGCAACTGAAGTCAGTAATTGCCCACTGGGAACTATTAATTAATAGTTCTCACGCCCTCTTTTTCTAATGTGTTTCAGAGCCTTCGGCACCGGCGGAGGCAAGTGATCGCTGCAGGGAGTCGCGTCTAGTTAGCTCTTAGTAGCTTTACTCTCTTTAGATGGTTCTACTTTTCTCTCTTTGGTATTTGTGAGAGAGATTTTTGTATCCCGATAGAGACTACCATGTACCTTTTATAGCTTTTGGTTGTGGAGTTTTGGTTGTATTTATTTTATACTTCATAGTGGATGTTAGTGCTTTATTTCCTATGTAGAGATCTAGTTGTTTTATTTCGTCTCGATACTACTAGATGCCTCTTTCTTGTTGATTATTTATCGTTTTTGGTAGACGCCTTGTATGTTGTAGACATACGGCGGGTCTGGGCACGCGCCGGGCGGGCTTCCGCTGGGTCCCGGGGCGTGACAGGTACTAAAACTCGAGTCGTGTGCCAAGGGCTTCCTGTAGGTTCTTTCAGAAATGTGAGGTGAATCGGGGATCTCGATCTGATACAATCGACTTCGGCACCCCATGCAATCTGACCACCTCATCTAGATATACTTGCGCCAGTTTCTCGCCCGACCAGGTTGTGTGGATCGGTAAAAAGTGTGCGGACTTTGACATACGGTCCACAATTACCCAAATCGCGTCGTGGCCGCCCGTCGAACGAGGTAGTCCGACCACGAAATACATCGCGATATCCTCCCACTTCCAAACTGGGATAGGTAGGCTTTGAAGCTTCCCCGCTGGGTATCGGCGCTCCGCCTTTACTTGCTGACATATTAAACATTGTGCCACATATCGCCCAATGTCAGCTTTCATCCCCGGCCACCAGTACTGCATTTTCAAGTCCTTGTACATTTTGGTGCCGCCCGGGTGAATACTATAAGGAGCCTGATGAGCCTCCTCCAAAATTAGCTTTCGGACTTCTTCGTTTTCTGGTACACACCACCGGTTGCGAAACCAGAGTGCACCCTCGGCATCTATGGTGAAGTTGCCACCACGCTCGCTCTCAATATCACGCCGCACCTTTTGGAGATTAGGGTCCACAGATTGAAGACTCTTGATCTGCTCCAACAAGGTCGGTCTAACAACAAGAGCCGATAATATAGCCCGTACTTCTGGAGCTACTACCTCAAGATTTAGCCGCTTCATCTCCAATCACAATGGATCCTGAGCCGTAACTTTCAGCGCAAGATTTTCCACCGACTTTCTGCTAAGAGCATCGGCGACCACATTCGCCTTCCCGGGGTGGTAAAGGATCGAGACATCATAATCCTTTAATAACTCCAACCACCGCCGTTGGCGCATGTTCAACTCTTTTTGCGTGAACAGATATTTCAGACTTTTGTGGTCCGTGTATATTTCACAACACGCGCCATACAAATAGTGCCTCCACAACTTGAGAGCAAATACCACAGCGGCTAGCTCTAAGTCATGGATAGGGTAGTTCTTCTTATAGCTTTTTAACTGACGAGACGCATAGGCGATCACCTTCCTGCCCTGCATCAAAACACACCCCAAGCCTGAATAAGACGCGTCGCTATATACCACGAAGTCTTCGCCTTGCACCGGCAACGCGAGCACCGGAGTCGAAGTCAATCTGTCCTTCAACTCTTGGAAACTCCGGTCGCACTCGTCGCTCCAAATGAACTTGGTGCCTTTCTTTGTTAGACGGGTCAGTGGAATTACAATCTTCGAGAAACCTTCCACGAACCGCCTGTAATAGCCCACAAAGCTTCGGACTTCCGTGACATTCGTTGGGCACGGCCAATCCTTGATTGCCTCTATTTTCCTCGGGACAACAGAAACTCAGCCTTCGGAAATGACGTGCCCCAGAAATGCAACTTCCCTTAGCCAAAAGTCGCATTTCTTCAATTTGGCATATAACTTTTTCTCCCGAAGGATTTGAAGTACTAAGCGCAAATGCTCCGCATGATGACACTGCGGGAATAGACCAGGATGTCATCTATGAAGACCACCACAAATTGGTCTAAATATCTCCTGAAGACACGGTTTATTAAGTCCATGAACGCTGCCGGGGCATTTGTGAGCCCGAACGGCATGACCGTGAATTCATAATGTCCATACCGCGTGCGGAATGCTGTCTTCTGAATATCCTCCGGCTTAATCCTCAACTGATGATAGCCCGATTGGAGGTCAATCTTTGAGTAGACACTCGACCCCTGTAGCTGATCGAACAAGTTATCGATTCGGGGTAGTGGATACTTGTTCTTGATCGTGACCTTGTTCAACTCGCGATAATCAACGCAGAGTTGAAACGTTCCATCCTTCTTCCGCACAAACAGTACCGGGGTTCCCCACGGCGACACACTTGGCCGGATAAATTCCTTATCAAGGAGATCCAATAATTGAGCCCTCAACTCTTTTAATTCTGCCGGCACCATTCGGTATGGAGCCTTCGAAATCGGAGCAGTCCCGGGAACCAAGTCAATTACAAACTCGATCTCCCGTTCTGGCGGTATTCCCGGTAACTCGGTAGGAAATACGTCAGGAAATTCCCGAACCACCGATAGCTCCTCAAGTGTCGGGGTTACTCGCTCAACCTCTACAACGGTCGCCAAGTAGGCTGCGCAACCGCTGCTAACAAGCTTCTCGCCTCGTCGCCGACACGTCGCGCGCAGAACTCTTACATGCCTTGTAAACAAGTTCTTCTTGTCCTGGCTCGCGAAACGTGATCACTTTCTCCTTACAGTCGATCGACGCATAATATTTCGAGAGCCAGTCCATGCCCAATATTACATCGAACTCTTTCAACCTTTTGAGTATTAACATTCTAATCGGCATCACCCAGTCTCCAATCTGTACTGGGCACGCCTTACACTCCTTGCGGATCAAAAAGTCCCGCCCGGGGCCCGACACACGCCAAGTGCTTTCACTAAACCCAAATTCTATACCATGCATTTGTGCAAATGGCCTACTGATAAATGAGTGTGTGGCACCCGTGTCAAACATAGCTCTGGAGTGTACTCCGTTAATTAAAACCATACCCGCGCTCTCGGTTGCTCGTTTCAGTGTTCTCGCCTGGGCCCGAGCGGCGAATACCCGTCCGCTCGGCGCCGGTCGTGCCAACTCGGCCGACGCGAAGCCATTGCGCGTCCAAACCGACATAGCAAAGAGTGAGCTCCTCCATAATAAGCCTGTTGTTGGAGTCGATGCCACCGACGGGTAGCGCCTCGCCGGATGGATCCGATATGCTCTTCTTGTCCACGCTAAAACACTTGTCCCGTCGTTGCCGCATCGTCCGCGCCGGTGGTTTCCGCCACCGCATATAGTGCATCGCTGCGGCACGCGACTCCACGACTGCGTCCGCGGGTTCTTCGGGGGTTTCTTGGAACTCGATTGTCCCCCCAAAGGGTCGCCCGATCGCTTTTTCCCTTTATCCTTGGACGCTGCCATAAGCTCACGCTCCTCGCGCACATGAGCGTCACCGTGCTCCGCCCACAATGCACGATCAAATATCTCCGCATACGTAGTGAGCTTAAGTATTTGCACCGCCCGGTAAATGCGCGGCCTGAGTCATCGCAAGAACCAGTCCGCTCGGTCCTGGTCGTCTCGTACAACCTCCGGAACATAGTCAATAATGTGGGAGAATTCCTGCTCATACTCCGCTACAGAGCGGTCTCCCTGCCTCAACGTCCTGAACTTCTCCTGCAGCTTTCGCTTCACAAAGGTCGTGGAAGTAGTTGGCGACATTGCCCTCTTGAATTCCTCCCATGTCATAGGCGGAAGATCGGGCGTCGATCTCGCCTTAGCCGTGTCCACCACACCTTCGCCGTCTTCTCGAGACAGTGAGTGGCGAAGTAAACCTTGTCTCTATCCGAGGTGCGAAAGTCCTCGAACATCGTTTCCATTGAGTCAACCCACGACTCCACTATCTCCGGCTCCACTTGTCCGCCCTCGAAGATCGGTGGGTGGAACTTCATGAACTTAATAAGGGCCGTCAACAGTCGCCCTTGTTCCGTCTCCCTGGCCGAAGCACGGGGGTTGTCGAACCCGACGCCGCGGCGGAGGACATGCCGTCACGGAACCGCCGCCACACCTCGCTCTCACCGCCATAGGCACACGCGCCGGGCGCGGTGGATCGTGATCCTCGCCCGCCGCCGCGCCGTCGCCGCACCGCCGCTCCATCAGCTCCTGGAGCCGATCAAAACAACTGGTCAACGCAGTCATCTGCGTCCGTAACTCCTGCACCTCGCTAGGACCGGATGACTCTGGCATCATAGGAGGTTCAGGTAGATCTGGGTCTCCCGACGACGATGCCGGATCTGTCCTACGCGTATAGCGTCTCGGAGGCATTAGTTCCTCAAACCCAACAACCGGGTTAGTTATCTTAACCCATCAACTTACTCATGATTGATAGTCTACGAGACTCAATATTTAAAATTAGGCGGAAGCACACAAGGGTACTCATTCTAGACTCTCGGTGTCATGTTGTCGGCCGCCCAACACAAGCACTTTAAGCCAAGAACTAATACCCTTGAATCCGTCTCTACTCATAACTAGAGACATCTCAACCGTTACTTCGACCCAATCAAATTAACTTCCGCCGTATGGCATAGGTCCACGTCTCGCTCACGCACCTATAGCCTTAGGGTTTACCGTCCTAGGATCTCCTAGGTCCATCCTAGACTCTCTCTTTACTTGCTCTTAATTTGCTCTGATACCAACTTAAACCTGTCACGCCCCGAGACCGCTACCAATTTGGTCCTGTCGGGAGCGCGAGCGAGTGCGCCGAACGGACAAAGACTTTCCCTGTCCGCCCAAGGCTCACCAACCAAGTCATGTACAAAGAATTGCCCAGGAATTTAAATTCTATATCATACATGACAAGACGATGCACCTAAAGGTGCTGATAGCAATAAGAGCAAGATACAAGTATTTCATACATGTAACATAAAGAGAGAAAACTCTATCTATTACAACCATTCACCATTTGATTACATTCATTACATTCCTTTACACAAAATGATTTTACATGTTCTTTTCCCAAAATACATATAGACATTTCCCAAAATATACATTGTTTTCTCTGTACATAGGACTATACCAAAATGATATCGGGAAGCTCTAATGCAAATGGCGGCCACTATCAACTAGGGCGCGAGGCCCTTACCGCGATCCTCACCAGCCGCCCTCGAGCTAGCACCTGTAATAGAGTGGGGTGAGAACTAATTTCCTTAGTTCCCAGTGGGGTCGGCCACCGACCCCACCGATCTCCCCACTAGGTCTAAGCAGGCATAAGCAGATAGATATTTATTTAAAGCTGTAAATGCTGTAAGTAAAGTATAATAAAGGAAATACAATAACTACTATGCCTGTATCAACAAGGTAAGAGTATGTGTTCTAGCCATGTAACCGCTAACATGCTAATATAGCTTTATCAAGTAAGTTGCAATTCTATTATGCTCAATATGTACTTCTGTACCCAATCTCATAACTCCTTTGAGTTTATTACCCAATCATTGGTTGGCCCGTAGGCGCGCCCACGACTCACCACTCAACCCGTCTCCATGAAGCGGACTCGAACCACCCGAGGGGTTGTCTCATGGACCCCACATAGGCTATCCCTTGGGACCCAAAATAGGCGATCCCAATCGAATCACGTGCCAAGACCTCTCGGAGACTCGCACTACTCGTGCGGGAGCGACCACCACGAGCGCTCGAATGATCAGAGTGAGTATGATCTCATCCTCCACTTTGGAGGGCATCCAACACAGGGGAATCATGCATAAGTGTTCTCTAACACTATGTCCCAATATCCTTGTCATCAAGTTGTTTACTTGGATTACATGTCACTAGTGTCTCTATACTATGTCATAATGTCAATCATCAAGTTCTATACTTGGTTCCCATATCTCGAGTATTCTTTACACTAAGTTATTGTACAATGTCATTCATCAAGTTGTCTACTTGGTTCTCATGTCACTAGTGTTTTATGCACTATGTCATATGTCAATTCTCAAGTTCTATACTTGGTTCATATGTCTCTAGTTGTCAATTATGCAAGATTAGTTCATCTCTAGGGTTCAATGTCAATATACTCATTCCAATGCTCCCTAAGTCCAAATGCAAAGCCTATAGTGACGCACGATAAGGAAGCATGCCAGAATAGTAAAGTAGCTACATAACCCTATCATGCATGAAAACTATACATATATAAATTTATATGCAATATGACCAACAACTATACTTAGACATAAAAGGTAGCCCAATGGCTTCGGATGGCACCCCCCACCTTTTGGGATGTCCCTTGTAGCAACAACGCCGCTTTCATTGCCTTTGATCTCTACCTTGACTCCTCGGGCCAACTTCGAAGCTGGAAGCCTTTGTTTGGCTCGGATCACTCAAACCGTTCGTCGGATTGACAAACCGTTGCTTCCCACGCGTTCGTGGACCTACCAATATATTAGAAATAAGGTTAAAAGAGATCAAAACCTCTCTTCTAGAAAAACCCCAATTTGAGCCCTAGATTTTGCCCCGAGCAAAAATCTCGCGCTAGAGCTCGAATCGACCGTGCAAATCACTTCTTAGAGAAGCTAGGGTTCCTCTAAAATTGTTCCTAGAAGATTTAGATTACCCTAGGAAAAGCTACCATGAAAGCTCTTAAAGCTTACCTCAAGTGGAAGCTCCAAAGGTGGAGAAGATGGTGAAGATGAGGCTAGGCTTGCTCCTAGCTTGATCCTCTTCCAATCTCTTCACTCTTTTTCCTTCTACTTCTTCTTCTATCTCCTTCTTCTTCCTAGAGAGAGAGAGGGAGAGTGTGTGTGTGTGTTTACTTGGGCACAAAGAAATGAGCACAAGGCTCATACCCCTCTACATACATCAGATCTAATGCATAATTGCATTTAAACCCTCACACTTTCATTTAATTAATCAGCCCAAACTGGGCCTTTTTCGGGTGCTGAGACCGGTCTCTGTAACTGGAGACCGGTCTCAAAGGGTCCTTACCCGAGACCAATCGCGCGTGAGGTCCGGACTCCACAAGCAGGTTCCTCCTATTTCGCAGACAGAGACCGGTCTTCCCTCTGAAGTCCGGTCTCCCCTGGTCCGGTCTTCTCCCGATGTCCGGATCCCGAGAGCTGGGTTTTCAGGACTTAGCCAAATTTTCAGGCTACTTTCTCATTTCGCAGCCAGAGACCGGTCTTCACCTTGAGGTCCGGTCTCACAGGATCCGGTCTTCACTCAATGTCCGGATCCCGAGAGCTGGTATTTCGGGACTTAGCCGAATTTTCACCCTCCAATTCTCCTGCGTGCACTGAGACCGGTCTCCACCACAGGGTCCGATCTCCCCTGGCAGAATGGTCCAGTTTGCACCATTTGCTCCCAGGGTCCACTCCAATGCACTTTTTGGCTTAGAGTCAACTCCGAACTTTCCGAAGTCTATCCATTCGACACTTAGTCGATTCCAAACGAGGTGTAACTCTCAGATTTCGAGAATTCACATCTTTACAGTACTCATAATAGTATAGTAGCCGGGCCCATATATATATATATATATATATAGACACACACACACACACACAGAGACACACACACACGCACGCACACCTGATTTATGAAAAACTGCACAAAAGCTTCTCACATTTTCCACATTCATATAGTCGCTGCCAGCTCATGTGATTTGTGCAGTAAACCCTTTTGATGCCATTCCAAGCGTTTTGGTACACGAAATTTCGTGTTCTATTTGAAAGACCTCTCGATCTCCAATTCTCTCTCTGATTTCTTACCTGTGCCATTTAGCATACACATCTCCGAATTTTGCGAAATTTGAGTACTATGATCATGTCCAGAGTCTACTTTCACATAGATCCTTCCATTCATCAAAACTGTGAAATTTCTAACATAAAATGATAACCCCTTCGCAAAGTGCTCTAATTTCATGCGTTGAAAAAATTGCAATTAAGCCCTCCAAACTTAGATTTTCTTACTGAAAACTCACTGTGTGTAATATGCCCAGTGGCACCATCGCATGGATTTTCACACAAAAACAGAGCACCAGAAAATTCTAAAAAGCAAAAACATTAAGCAATAAGAGGCCAATCTGCGATAAAAGTAGATTTTCTCAAAAACCGTGCACCGAGCATAAAATCAGACACTGCCATCATCTTCGGCACAGTCGAACCATCGAAAACTACCTATTGGGCCATTCGAAACAGTGCGCAATTCACGTCGGAAACCACACTCAAGCCGATGCCTCAAAATAAAATGTAGGTTACTATTCATTTGATTTGAATAGTACAAGTTACTATACACCTTTAATAATAACTTGTTTTTTGCTAAAATTAAATCAGTAATTCCAAAATTAAAATACTTATAAAAACACCGCTGAAAAATATCAAATTACACCATAAAAAAAATCTCAGCCCGTACATTTCCATATGATAAATTATAAATTATCATTAAAAACAACTAAAACAAATTAACAAATAAAATAATTCCGAAAATTAGAAAAATAATTAAAACCTAAACTAATTAATCCTATTCACATCCGATTTTGCATCAGAGTTATGATTTTGAGCCGCTAGAAGATGATGACATTTTGTCAAATTTGATTCAGATCATATAATTACGCAAAGTTAAGGCCGATATCATAAGTTTCTCATTGATCATGTGACGATTCTATTATATTCTATAATGTGACTAAATCAATTTGATCCGGTTGAATTCAAGTGAAAAGCATAACGTTGGATATGCTTTGGTATTTGATTGCAAATGAATCTTCTACAAATTTCTATCATCTGGTTTTTCGAAACACATCTCTATTTGATTCGGGCATATTAAAAGAGAGGAATTATTTTGAACTTGCTTTGAACATGGAATATGAAGGAGCCAAGAGGCATTGATCTGTTGGATTGAAATGATGGATCTCTTTGTAGGGATAGTAACCTTTTTCACTTTACATGACATGTCAACATGCAGATATTAAGCTAATTAACAAGAGACTAGAAACTCTTTTCAGCAAATTGATGTGTCAGGAAATGTTCTAATCTATTAGGAAAACAGAATACAATATAATCTTGGTGCAACACTTCAAGTGTCAGATCTTCCTTACAGTGCTTTCAATAATATCATGCAAATAATATCGCGCATAGTTTAGTTTAATTATGTGCCTCTCGCCAGCTCCATGAGAGCTAAACCATGTACTCTGCGACTTGTTATTTGAAATTCTTATTTCTTTCACATTTTTGAATTGAAAATGTTAAAGAGCAGTAAAGGTCAAGTGCACATGGACATTTGACCCTTTTCTTTTATTTCATTTTTGAGTAAATGGTCTAAACAAATGAAAGATAAAGCAATTGAACGAAAGATTGCTAATGTGGTAAGAGTTGAAGAATTTTTTTCTCACATATTCATCATTTAATTTAGCAATAGTCTATAGCTCATATGTCCATTTCTTTTGATGTTAGGGCAAAGATTTGTTCTCAATAGGTAAAGGAAAGGACCTTTAATCTTGTATGATGTTGTTAATTTGGACACATTTATTGTATAAATAATCTCTATCTCTTTCCTCATTTTCCGCAGGATCCTGTCTGTGGTAGTGCACATTGTGCATTGGCACCTTACTGGAGTAAAAAGTTGGGGAAACAAAGCCTCGTTGCTTACATGGTACTTAACACATTATTGGGTCTAAGTTAAAGCAAATTGATTTTCAAGAGAAATTGAAGTTTTGACTTTTGTTGTTTTTGTCTCCAACTTTTGATGCAATATGTGGTAACTCTTTTGTTTATTTTGCTTTGTTCTCAGGCTTCTTCAAGGAGTGGAAGATTGGACCTACAATTGGAAGAGAAGACTCAAAGGGTTCGGATCAAGGGAGAAGCTGTTACTGTCATGGTGGGAACCATACTAGTCTGGAATCAACCATCTAATGTAAGCATAGATTTGTAGCATGTTAATTATTCTGGTATGAACTCTCTCTGTTTCTCTCTCTCTCTCTCCCTCTCTCTCTCTCTCTCAGAGAGGGAACACTGCTTTGGGTGCTTAATCCAGTATTTTGTATCAAAACCTCTACCGGTGTTTATGAAGATATCTTAATCCACCATGTAGTACCAAATCTATTATTAGTATTTATGGAGGAATCTTAATCCATTATGTTGTATCAATTCTACTGTTGGTATTTATGAAAAGATGCATTTGTGCTCTCTCTCTGCGTGTAATTGTGTGTTTGGGAAGGAAGTCTGTAATGTGGGATCTTCTATGACTAGCCAATCACATCTCTCCTTGTGAGAGAAATGTATAAAAAAATTATTTTTTAAAAAAGTATGATAGGATGGATGAATCCCAGGGGAGTAATTTGATTGGTTGGAGACATCATGTAAACTCGCTTGCAACAATAATTCTTTTGGTTCAAACTGCTTATCCAAAATGCTGAAGCTTAGCTGCTATTATTAGGGTGATGTGGGACTATTAGTGTGTTTCACACTCTCCTTATTTAGACCTTGATGTTTTTGTCTGGTCCAAACTCAATCGTTGATATACAGACTAGAATTATAAGGCTTAAACCGATCACAGACGTTGAGACCGAAATTTTCAGGCGATATGAAATTCTAGAGGTGGCTTCTATAGGTTTAGGAGGTGGCTTCCACCAATTCCGTGGTGTAGCACTTTACCTTGCGCATTTAGGTCTCACATTTTTGGTTGGTATTTGGCTTCGATACCAACGATAACGATCCGACCCATTAGCAATAATAACTCAATAATAACTCATTGGGTACAAACCATTGACCCGAAATGATTAAGCCCGATTGTTATTACTAGGATGGCCTTTTATATTCCCATGTAATAATTGAATTTTTAGAATTTGAAAGTTATTTAAAAAATTCAATATCTATACTATATATAAGCACGTATATTCAAATTTGGGTCTGTCGATAGACCCATTTTTCGGCGGGAAAATTAGCACCCATTTTATTAACGCCCATTTTTCTCTTTTTGTACGTAAAATTTTAAATATAAGAATAAGAATAGAAATAGAAATCGCAATAAATACGTAATTTCTCTATAACAGATTATTGGTGTGAAGATTCTAAAAAATATATTTTATCCTATAAAAGATTCTTTTCTATATATATTTTTGAATTTAAAAATATCTTCTTTTTTTTTAAGATAACAAATTTTATTTTTCTATTTGAAATTTCATTGGTAAGTTTTCTATAACAGATTACGGGTGTCAAAATCCTATAAAAGATATTTTCAAATTTAGTTTTAAAATATCTTTTTTAGATATTTTGAAAATTCTATACAATATTCTTTTCTATATATATTTTTGAATTTCAAAATATTTTTTTTTAAATTAACATATTTTATTTTTCTATTTAATTTTAAAATAATTATTACGTGCACTTGCACGTACACTCAACTAGTATATATATATATATATATATATATATATATATATATATATATATATATATATATATATATATATATATATATATATATATATATATATATATATATATATATATATACTACTATACTATTATGAGTATAGAGCCCTTTGTACTCATAAATTTTTAGCCTTCGGATGAAAAAATGTGCGGTTAGGATGAGAGTGGTTATGGTTAGGTTGATAGTGGGGCCCCTAGAGTTGAGTGGGTGGTTGGTTGCATAGTATAATCTAACGGGTGAAAATGATTAAAGAGTAGATCTAACGGCAAAAAATTTATGAGTATAAGAGGCTCTATACTCATAAGAGTATAGTAGGGACTCTATATATATATATATATATATATATATATAGAACTAGGCTACTATGCTATTAATAGCACCAAGTCATTGGTGCTACCAAGTTTTTAACCATTGGATTGAGAGATGTGTGGTTAGGATGATATGGGCCCCTTAGGGTTAAGTGGGTGGTTGGTTGAATAGTATGATCTAACGGGTGAAAATCATCAAAGGGGTGGATCTAACGGCGGAAAACTTGGTAGCACCAAATGCATGGTGCTATCGATAGTATCCCAGCCGGACTCTATATATATATATATATATATATATATTGTTAATTGCATACATATCCCTGCAAATATGTGAATTGTAATTATATTCATACAAAATTCAACTTTCAAATGTTGTTTCTACAAAGATCCAAATGTTTTCAAATATATCTTTACTGTTAGAATCCATTAGAAAGTTTTAGTTTAGGTTAAATATTTAATTTTGTTTAGTTTATGAGATAATTTGATATTTTTATCCCGTTTATATTATATTGCTTTGGCTTTTGAGGGACATTTGTCATGGCAAAATTGAAAAATAAACATTTCTCTAAGCTTAACAAACCAGAGGAACATATTTGAAAATAGGGGCAATTGCTTATATACCCCTGAAAAGTTCCCGATTTTTGGATTTACCCCTCTTAGAAGGCTAATATTGAAAATACCCCTCCTACGTTCCAACCTATTTCTAATATACCCTTAGAGTTAAAATCGGTTAAGTAAGTCTGTTATCTCTGTAAAATTACTATTTTGCCCTTTTCAAATATACCCTTCTACCATCACTGTCTTTCTTATTTTCTCTTAAAGTCAGGGGCACAAAAAGTATTTCGACTTTTGGTCTTTTCCAATATACCCCTCTACCGTCACCAACCTTTCTTATTTGCCCTTAAGTTAAGGGCAAAATTGGTATTTTAATTTTTTTTAACTGTGGTAGATATTTAACTCACGTTTAACCCAGATTAACTTAACAGGAGATAACTGCGGGGGTATTTTGCAATAACTGTGGAATGTATGAGGGGCATTTTAGAAAGAAAAAAAAAAGTAGGGGTAGATCGGATATTTTCAGACGCATGAGGGGTATATAGGCAATTATCCCTTGAAAATATTAGAACGTTTGAAAGAACAACATACAAAAGTTAAACTTTATATAGAAATATATTTGTAATTTACTATATTTTTAAGAACTTTGTATGCATTTAACCCTATATAATTGCGTACATACATATATGGATATATGTAATATATTTGAGTTGGAAAAAGAAAAATGGGTTTCTCGCATATTGGCGACCGTTTCTGTCACGTCCTGTGACCGCCAATATGGTTGGTTCAGGTCCGTACACAAACGCTGAACAAACATAATCTCTTTTGTTCGCCCAAGGCTCCACAACTATCAAACATGTATAAGGAAATGCCTAGGAAAATTTCTAATATACATGGTTTGCACGAGGGCAAGCAACACGAGCAAGTGAAAATAAACTAACGATTACATCCATACATTGTATCTTGATTAATTTAAGGGTGTGTTTGGTTCGAATTATCCTGGCAGGATTACAGGTAATTCTGTTAGGATTATTGTATTTGGTTCATCCGCTATGTAATCTAGTAGTTAATGTAGCATTACAAATTGAGCAGGATTACACCGAAAATATTAACGAGAGGGAGGTCGTGTATCTTGCATTACTGAAAACCGGTAATACTACATATTATATAAAATGACAATTTTACCCTCCAACAATCCCAAATCCAATTAACAGCATTATTCTCATCTCTCTCGCCTTCCCCTCTCTCTCTCGCACGCCACTCTCTCCCTCTCTCTCTCTCTCTTTTTCTCTCTCTCGCAAGATCACTTATCATCTTCTATTGCATCGTCCTCCCAAATAATCATCACGATCTTCTTCCCTCCATTCGCCATTTCCGCATACATATTTAATCACTTCTCTCTCGCTAAAATACATTATTTTCAAACTAAAGTTAGATCTGATTTGGAGTTATTTTTTTTTCTTTTTCCGTCGTTAATATTTTTTCATGTTAGGTCTTTTTATTTTATTACTTATTAATATAATTAATTTACTAGTGCAAATTATATTTTTGTAAAAAATAATATTCAAATGACCACAACAAGGGCAATTTTGAAAAAACTATACTTTTAAGTCAGAATTACTAAATTTTATAAACTGAATCAAACGTAGTAATGCTATAAAACTGCAATCTAGTATTACATTACTGCATTAAACTAAACGTGCAAATGCAGCATCAGTAGTAATCTCACGCTGAAATCCAAGATACCTGGACATGTCGAGATACTCTATAATATTACATAACTCAAACCAAACGCGCCCTAAATCAAATACAAAGCTTGCATTGTTATTACATACATACATTCCTCAACATTTACATTTGCCAACTCTCAAATGAATAGTTTTATACAATACACTTTTCTTTCATCAACTACAAGATGAAATATACAAGGTATATATCTATACTCAATGGATGTCATCTTTTTAGCGCTGTCCTTGTCACGATCCTTGATCAGCCCGCACACGCTAGAACCTGTATGGTTAGTGGGATGAGAACTACTGAAAATTCCCAGTGGGTTTGGGTGCCGACCTCGCCGATTCACCCACTAGATTTACTTAGGCATATGTAGACAAGAAAAGGTAACAGATGGTAACGAACTATATCATATATCTACTACAATGCCTGTACAAAGCTGGAAAGAACAACATATAACTTATGAAATTTATGCATGTATGCTACTAATACCATTATCTAATCAATTTGGTTAACCATTTGGTTAACTACAACTCACTAAACCAAATCCTTTCTTATCGGGGAGAATTCCTGTAAGGATGCGGAACCGCGAAATGTGAAAGTTGGACTTCGATCCAAAATGATCGAAGGCGAGTTCGAAACGCTTCGGAAAGGCCGAAGGCGTTGGAAATGCAAAAAGTGCATTGAGGAGGGCCTCGAAGAGCAAGTGGAGCAAGTTCTGCAAAGTGCAGCTTTTGTGCTCTTGGGGACCTAACCTCGTACGCGAGGGAGGCAGCAAAGAGGCTGCCCTGCATTTTGTGCTCTCAGGGACCGGTCCCCCAGTAAAGGATCGGACCCCGTAAGCGTGGAGAAGGGGACAAGTGCCCATCATGCAAGAGATTTGCTCTCGGGAATCGGTCCCTCTCTTGAGAGACCGATCCCCGTAGCTCGAAAATGCCCAAGTTGGGAAAAGTGGAGGCAATAAAGAATTGGCCTCGTCCGACTAACGTTACTGAGGTCATAAGCTTTTTGGGCCTTGTCGGCTATTATCGACGATTTGTGGAAAGATTTGCTAAGATCTCTCTTCCACTAACGCATCTTACTCAGATAGGGGTTAAGTTCGTGTGGAGCGAGGATTGTGGACGGGGCTTTGAAGAATTAAAAAAGAGATTGACTACAGCTCCGGTCCTTTACCTACTCTCGGTGAGAGTTTTGTGGTGTATAGTGATGCCTCGCGACTGGGTCTTGGGTGTGTGTTGATGCAACGCGGACAAGTCATTGCGTATGCTTCCCGATAGTTGAAGGTTATGAGAAGAATTATCCCACCCATGACCTAGAGTTAGCTGCCGTGGTCTTCGCACTCAAGTTGTGGAGACACTATTTGTATGGCGAGCGTTGCGAAGTCTACACCGATCACAAGAGCCTCAAGTATCTGTTTACACAGAAAGAATTGAACCTGAGGCAGCGCCGATGGTTAGAATTGTTGAGAAACTATGATGTCACAATTCTTTACCATCCGAGAAAGGCGAATGTGGTTGTCGATGCACTAAGTCGGAAGTCGGCGGAAAATCTTGCCATGATGATTACTAACCAACCGCCATTGCTTGAAGAATTGCGGCGTTTCGATTTGGAGGTGGTAGCTTCGGACATCCCAATTGTTCTTGCAAGCCTAGTGGTACAACCGACCTTGTTGGAGCGAATTAAGACTCAACAACTACAAGATTCTTATCTCCAAAAGGTACGTGTAAGGTACCAAACTTCTAAAATTATGAAGTTACGGTGTACATTTGGTTGGAAAGCCATTTGAATGGTTCCGGTAAGGTTCGGTGAAGTTCGGAAGCATTCGAGCGTTTTCGGGGCACGTAGGCGCGAAAACGGGACCCGAAAGGCTATGTTGGGCCGTGAACTAAATCCGGCATTAGCGTGGATGAAAAGATTATGTAAATACACTCGAAGTCATGTTTCGGGAGTCTTGGTTCGATTTGAGACGAATCAGAGGCTTAACGGACGAAAACGGAGCAAAACGGAGCGAAATCAACGAAAGCTGAAAATTGCAGTTTTCTGGACCATGGGGGTCCGGTCCCTGACTCCAAGGACCGGTCCCTGTAGCCCGAAAATGTTCATTTTAGGCTGTTGGTGAAGCTAAGAGTTGAGGGGGTTATTTGCACTTGTTGCATGAGTGGGAGATAAAGAGAGGGGATGGCTCTCTATCTCTTTCTCACTTTCCTTCAACCCTAGCTCTCTATTCCTCTCTAAGATCTCTTTCTCTCTCTAGGAGGTGAAGAAGGAGGGGGAGTTGGTGGAGATTGAAGCCAAAAGAGGATTCACCATCTGTAACACACTAGACTTTTGCAAATCGTAAGGTTTGAGTGTTTGATGTGAGTTTCGAGCTTTTCCATATTTTCTGAAGGGTCGTTGACAGTGTTTCGACCTATGGGGTTTCGAGAATTGAGATATTTAAAGTAGCGCTAAGGTCGCCAAAGAGGAGAACTTAGGCTGCTCTCGGATTGCTATTTTCGGGGCTGTGTACCGGTACAAGGTTGATGGCTGTACTTGTACAGGACTGATGGTTGTACCGGTACACTTTGGATTTGTACTGGTACAAATAGCAATTTTCTCTCAAACCCAAGGCTCGGGTTTGTATTTTTTCGTGGAATTTGTACCGGTACACTTGCCCGTGTACCGGTACACTTTGACAGATTGCGAAATAGTAGTTTTTCAAGGGTGTATTTGCTTTGTGGCTTCTCTACTTATATCCCATGCCCCGTATAGCTTCCCCTGAGCTAAGACCAGTGGAGAGAAAGGTAGGTGAGTCCTTCTGTCACGCCCCGAGCCCCGCCAATTTGGCCAGTTCGGGCGCGTCGAACAGACCCCGGACGGACAACACCTCCCCTGTCTGCCCAAGGCTCAAACAAACAAGATCATGTACAATAAGTTGCCCAAGAAAAACTTAACCACATACATGATCTAGCAAGCGAGTACTTTACAAGCATACATAAGAACAAGTAGGTAATACAACAAGTAAACAATAGAGAGAGATATCTAGCTATTACAACCATTCATTCAACTATTTACATTATTATAATTACAGTTCCATCTCACTAAAACGAATACATTTTCCTCTCACATGCATCTAGCCACAATGTAACTCTCCAAAATACAACATCTAGATACATAAATATCTCACAACCTATGTACACGAGGGTACTCTAGTACAAAAGGAAAGCTGTTACTAGCTAACTAGGGCGCTATGCCCTTACCAAGATCCTCCCCCGGAACGCTCGCGCTCGACCCTGCAACAAAGTGTGGTGAGAACTATATAAATATAGTTCCTAGTGGGTTCGGTCGCCGACTCCGCCGATCTTCCCACTAGATCTAAGCTGGCACAGATAGATGATAGATAGATAGAAATAAAACTGCAACTATGCTCTACTATGCCGTCAAATGCAAGCAATGCATGGAATATCATCTAGCAACAAGCCTACCATCATGCTAGTATGCTTCAACGATGTAATGAATACAAATACAACATAGTTATGCGATCCACTAACATCTACTATGTCTAACCATGGTATGAATGCAAATTCACTTATGCTATTCATGTCATTACCCAATCCACTAGGCTAACCCGCCTATGATCTCAAATCACATAGGTAAAGAGCTACCCGGCTCTTGTCTCACCTGTCTCACAACTCAGATGTCCTAAATGAAGAGCTACCCTGCCCTTCGCCCCGACTCAAATCCGAAATCTCATAGGTATTCACACCCAGTTCTAGTAGGTGAAGAGCTACCCCGCGCTTCACCCCGGCTAATATCTCAAATCACAAATGTAAAGAGCTACCCCACTCCAATCTCACAGGTAAAGAGCTACCCCGCTCAAATCTCACAGGTGAAGAGCTACCCCGCCCTTCGCCCGACTCACTTCCCAGTCCAATGGGTGAGGAGCTACCCCGCTCGTATCCCACCCGGCGAGCTACCCCGCTCTTGAGCTACCCAGCTCGTGTGACAACTCCGGAGTGCACTGCTTGGGTGGAGCGACCATGCCAAGCTCAAAACAGACTATGTGAGTATGATCCAATCCTCGCCAACTGAGGATACCCTGTCAACTAGGGTTAACAAACACTCGGAACTCCACCTATCCCTAGGTCCATGTCAAGTGTCTCAACCACCCTAATCAACTCACAGTAGGGAGTTCAACTATCCCTATGTTTGATGCCATAGTGTCTCAATTACACTAATTCTCATGCAATATGCCACAACTAAGGAAACTCATCTATTCCTTATGCTCAATGCCATAAGTGTTTCTATTACACTAAGTTCTAATGCCACTCGTCATGTTATAAATATTATTTACATGCCACTCGTCCAAGTTATAAGTGTTTCCAATACACTAATTCACATGTCATTGGTTCTCATCGCCAAGTTCAAGTTCACCAATTCTTACCACTATAGGATCTCATGTCACAACCCTAATCCTCATGCATTCTAGGTTTAAGTGTCGAGCCCACAATGCTACACTACTAGACATATATGCATGTAAGGAAGTAGAAATGCTCCTATACATATATCCTATAAAGCATAAGAATAATGTATGAATATGATCAACAATTCTAACTCGGACATAGGAAGAAACTCAGTTGCTTCGGGATGGACACTGATGCCACGAGCCCACGATTTCGTTTTTACGATTTTAGGAAGCCTACACCACGTGCTGCGACAATCTGTACCTCAACTGGCCGTTTCCTCGATATCTTTGCACAGGCTCGACAGATCGCCGAATCGACCTCGCCAACGCGTCGGAATACCTATCAATTAGGTTTACACGGGTTCAAGTTAGGTCAAACCCAAGCATCTAGCAAAACCCTATTTTGAACCTTAGAAATTAACCAATGCAAGAATCACCCAAATTGATCTATGATTCAAGCAATATTCATCATCTTAGCATGCTAGGGTTCCATTAAAACTATCCTTAGAGTTTAAAACCCAAACCCTAATAAAGATACACCATTAAAGAGCATCAAAAGCTTACCTCTACCAATCTTCTTCTCCAAGCAAGGGAAGAAGATGATGAAGAAGATGATGGAGCTTCTCCTTCTAGTTCCAAATCTCCACCAATCCTCCCTCTTGATCCACTTCTTGAGAGAGAGGAAGAGCTTTAGAGAGAGAGTGTGTGTGTTCTTTTGAGTTAGAACACCACAAATGAGAGAGATAGAGCAAACCCCTGCTTCTATATCCTCTCATAAGTGCAAAATCGCTAAAAACCCCCGCAACAATGCCTCTCTTTGCACAGCCCAAAATAGGCATTTTCGGGTACGGGAACCTGTCCCTGGACTTAAGGGACCGGACCCCGTAGGTCCCAAAAAAACAGCATTTCCAGACTTAGCCAAATTTTCAGCTTTTTCAGCTTTTAGGGTCCGTTTTCGCCTGTTTTCGCTCGTTTGGCTTTCAATTCTTTTCAAATCGAACCGAGACTAAAAAAATATGTTTTCGAGTGTAATTTCATCATCTTTCCATCCACGCTAATGCCGGATTTAGTCCATGATCCAACACAGCCTTTCGGGTTCCGTTTTCGCGCCTACGCGCACCGAGACGCCCGAACTCTCCCAAACTTCACCGAACTTCACCGGAACCATTCAAATGGCTTTTCAACCAAATGTACACCGTAACTTCATAATTTTAGAAGTCCGGTACCTTACACCTTCCCTTCTCCTCTTTCTTTTTCTTTCATTTGGTTGAGATTTTTTGAAGTTTAATCACTTCATTTTGCTCCTTTTTGCATCTTGGTGGCATTTCCACCATTGTTGAAGGCTTGGAGCTTGGAGAAGAGTTTGATCGAGAGGAGATCTTCAACCCTAGTTAGTTTGGAGCCTTGATTGAAGCATCTAGAGAGGTTAGTAACATGTTTAATCCTTTGGATTCATGTTTTGATGGTTTTTACTAGATAAAATCCTAGATTGAGGATTTAGGGTTTGATTTGGAGATTTTTGATTTAGGGCTTTTCGAGCTCGATTATTTGGTTTAGAATCTTCCTCTAGGTTGGATTGGAAGGGTTTTTACTCTCTTTTGGAGTTTGTGTGAGGCCTTCTCCATACTCGGTGAGTTTTGGCCCTTTCTTTGAAATTGGTTAATGTCAACCTTTTGGTTGTTTGTTTCGTGGTTGTAACTCTCCTTTTGTTACCTTTAGGGTGCTAGGAGATAGTGTGTAAGGTACTGGACTTCTAAAACTATGAAGTTACGGTGTACCTTTGGTTGGAAAGCCATTTGGATGGTTTCGGTGAAGTCCGGAAGCTTACGGGCGTTTTCAATGCATTAGGAGCAAGAACGGAGCCCGGAAGGCAATGTTAGGTCGTGAGCGAAATCCGACGCTTGCATGGATGAGATAATGATGTGGACATGATCCAAATCATGTGTGGGGAGTCTCGGTGCGATTTCAAGTGAATCGGAGACCCACAAGTCCAAAAGTGAGTTGGAACGGAGAGGAAATGGAACCCGAAAGGCTACTTTGGGCCGTGAGCCAAATCCGGCACTTGCGCGGATGAAGTGATGATGTGGACATGATCTAAATCATGTTTGGAGAGTCTCGGTTCGATTTGGAACGAATCGGAGGTCAAACGGTCCAAAAGTGAGTTGGAACGGAGAAGAAACGGAAAAAGCTGAAAATTTGGCAAAGTCCTTGAGTGGGCTGGAGGACCCTGCGGGGTCGGGACATTGATCCAATGTCCGGATATCCAATGTCCGGACAATGGTGGATGTCCGGACCCAGTAAGCTGGAAAATGGGCAAAAGGGCCCTGCGCAGGCCAGGTCGGGACATTGATGAATGTCCTGGACATCCAAGGTCCGGGACATCGATGGATGTCCTGGCCTCAGCTCGAAAATGCCCGGGCTAATGCTTTCAAATATTGCAAAGTTGAGGGGTTTGTTTGCAATTATGCAGGGGGTTAAGTGAATAGAGGGTAATAAAACCCTTTCTCTCCCTCTCACTCCCTCAGATCACTCTTTCCCTCTCTCTCTGTTCGACTGAAGCAAGAAGAAAGAAAGAAAGAGAAGAAAGAAAAGAGAGAAGAAGTAAGAAGATGAGGAAGATGATGGAGATCAAGGTGGAGACCTCCATGGCTATCTTCTCCCTCTTCCTCGAGCTCGAAGCAAGCTTGTAGAGGTAAGCTTCTAAGCTCCCTCTCATGGTGGATTTTCGTAGAGGGCTTTTTAAACCCTAGAAATGGTTGGATTAGAACCTCTTGAGGCTAAATGGAAGATCAAGGCGTAAATCTAGGGATTTACGGTAGGTTTTGCATAGATGCAAACCTAGGGTTCGATATGGGGATTTTAGAAATAGATGAGATTGATCTTATTTGACCCCATAGAAACCTAATTGGGGGTGCAACGAACGCGTTGGCGCGCTCGGTTCGGTGATCCGACGAGCGGTTGCAAAGATATTAATATTTTAATATATTCATACCAGATGTCCGCAGCACGCAAGATAGGAGCCCTAAATTCATGAAAACGGAACTGGGGCAACTTGAAGGCGTGGGGCAACGGCACGAAGTCTCAGATCGAGATTCGGAGATCGTTCGGTTGGTCGCGCGTGAGTTCGAGCCGAACCGGGTCACGGGTGCCGCGGGCGGCCGATTGCGAGTGACGACGAGCAATCGGAGAGCAGAACCAAGGTGGGTGTAAGTATCGAAGCGACTAGGTCGCTCGTATGTCTAAGAGTTACTTAACTCCCGTTGATGCATGTTCAATAACGCATAAGAGGAAATGCATGATAATGATATATATAATAAAGGCTAAGTAGATGCAAGTGAATGAATGAGTGAAATGCATGATAGGGTTGATATGGTTAGATGACTTTCCTTGTATGCTTTCTTATCGTGCGGAGCTATGGGCGTCGCATTAGGACATAGGGTGTCTGCTTGCACACTTCCCTTATCGTGCGGCACCATAGGCTTGCATTTGGACATAGGAAGCATCAGGATGAATATTGCGACACTGAACCCTAGAGATGACTTAAGTATGTATGAGTACCAAGTAGATAACTTGATGAATGATATGTGCAATGACATAGTGTAAAGTATGTTGCAAGAACATAAGCTTAGCATAATAGAAACATGCATATAAGTGGATTGATAGACATAATAGAGCCAAGTAGAGAATGCCAAGTAAAGAATGTGAGTCATGGACTAAATGCACATATAGATCGAGTGGCATCTAACCTAGTGTAAAGAACATAGGTTATAGTAAACCTAGAGTCAATGGACCTAGGAGTGTGGCAACTTAACCTAGTGTAACAGAACATAGGTTGAGAATTGAACCTAGAGTTAAGACAACCTAGGTTATGTGACAAGGAATGAACCCTAGAGTCAAGTGGACCTAGGATGTAAAGAACAATGGACCTATTGGGTCGACTCTTGAGGGTCAAGGCCAACCCTCGAGCAAAGTGGATTCCGGAATCCCAGTAATTGTGAGCTCGATAGTTCTGGTTCCGCGGGTGTATGCGGCATGTTCCTCTCCCACCGGAAGAACTTCGAGGATTGTGATTAAGCAAGAACAAGTGAGCGCTAGGGTGTATGCGGCATGTTCCTCTCCCTATCAGGGAATCTTGGCTATGGGTGTATGCGGCATGTTCCTCTCCCACTGGCGGATCCCTGACCACGGTGCACGGACCTTCGGGCGGACCGTTGGGCGATGTGTTTCTTGGCTTGCAGGCTGAGGTGTAAGTGACAGGGTCCTTCATCTCGAGCCAGGCAAAGTGCGGATTATCCGCTATTGATTGACTCGTGGCCGAGTCGGGTGGCTAGCTGGAATCAGGTAGAAAGAACCTTGAGGGCTAGTAGTATTGTGAGGAGCCTAAGGTAATAGACACCTTAGAAGCAAGTTGGACTTGAGATGGAACCTAGGGTTATAGAAACCTTGGACGTTAATGATGTGAGCTAAGGTAAGTAGAAACCTTAGAGTTATAACTGGTATGAGTTATGAATAGCTAAATTAACGAATAGCTAAGTAAGAATGAAATGGCTAAAGTACAAAATAGCAACAAAGTAAAGAAAAGTTAAGAGCTAAAGTAATAATTTGCATGTTGCATTTGTGAGGCATGTTTTTATGTTAGTTGCAAGTTATATACCTATATGTGTTTTTGGACTAACATATTTGCAGTGCCTCCTTGGACCTATTGGTCGAGCTTTTTTCTTGGGTGACCGTACCCACGAGAACTATGGACAATAGTTCTCACCCCCGTGTTGTGGTTTTGGGGGTACAGTATACACGTGAGCGCGCAGCCAGCCAGCCGCGAGGCAAGGGCGTAGCTCACAGATAGCGCCCTACCCCAGAGACTGTGAGGTAGCAAGACTTCGAGGTGGTCTAGCTTAGAAGGTTAAAGAACAAAAATGTAACTAACTTATGAAATGATGTAATAGTAAGTGATTGTATTTGGAAGTCTAATGTAAAGCAAATGGTGATGTGAAATGTATGTGGAATGAATGTAATAACATAGGATGTGTTTATGTTGTTTGATACCTAGCTTCCTTATGCAATCGTTGTATGTTGAATACTGTTCCTGGTTGGAACCTTCTTGTAGCTGTATCGATTGCGACGCCTTGGACGTACAGGGGAAACTCTGTCCGTTCGGCGGTCTGCCGGCGTGCCGAATCCGACCGAATTGGCGGGCTCGGGGCGTGACAGATGAGTTGGTATCAGAGCATAAAGTAGTGAATGGGACAATGATTTAGGTGAACCTAGGAGACCCTAGGATAGTAAGCCATAGGAGAATAAGGCTCGTGAGAGACGAGGACTTGTGACTATTGGCGAAAGGTTAATCGATTGGGTCAAGAGTTAGAAACCTCTAAGACGGATATTAGAGGTAGACTCGAGGTGTGGTTTATTCTCAACCGAGGATGTTCATGTTGGGTATACACAACATGAAACCGAGTGATGGGAATAGATGCCCTCGCACGACTTTCGCCCGATTTGAGTCAATGTTAAGTTGTTTCGTACTCGACCTATAAGGTGGAGAATTAATCGAGTTGTCCTGTTTCAGGAAACGATGGCACCGCGTAGGCGATCTTCATCCAGATCGGCGCGGGCGGGGACAAGTGATGTTCCTGAGCAGTCCGAGGCGAGTGGAGACCCGGTGCTCCGCGAGCAGATGAGTACGCTCATGGGCGTAGTGCTGCGACAGGAGGAGCAGCTCAAGGAGCTCCATGAGTTGTTGGCACGACAGTGCGTGTTGTAGAGCGCGCCGTGTGCCGACAGAAATGGCGACGGATTCGGGGGCAGCAGCTCCTGGTTCTGTGGAAATGGAGGCAGAGAAAGAGCGGGCTTTGGCGGCCCTTATGGCCTTCAAAGAGTTCGATCCGCCTGTCTTCGATGGAGAGAATGTCGATCCATGGATCGTGGAGATGTGGATTGACTCTATGGAAACGCTTTTCGAGGAGCTGAACACCTTGGAGCGGGATAAGGTACCCCTAGCTGTGCATTGCTTAAAGCAGTCAGCGAAGGCGTGGTGGAAAGGCATTCGACGAAATCGATCGCCTAGTCTCCCTCCTATAGCGTGGGATGAGTTTCGGGGGTTGGTGTTTTCTACGTACTTCCCCGACACTGAAAAGAGAAAGCTTCAGGACAAGTTCAGGAAGCTGCAACAAGGAGACCGCTCTGTGAGAGAGTACGTGTAAGGAAGTGAATTCTCAAAATATGAGGATTGTTCTTCATCCGGAATCGACTAAGTGTCGTAGTGGTGAGAATCGGAGAGATCGAAGCTGAATCTAAGCCAAAAAGTGCATTAGAGTAGACCCCGACCGCAAATGGTGCAAACTGCTCCATTCTCAGCTTTTGCTGGAGACCTGGACACCCCATGGAGACCGGATGCCAAGGAGCCCGCCGTGCGTGGAAGAAATTCGGCTAAGTCCGTAAATACTAGCTCTCGGGATCCGGACAATGAGGAATGTCCAGGACATCCATTGTCCTGGACAATCCGTGAAGACCGACCCCGTACGCCGAGAAACCGGCCTGAGGGTTTTTCGTAAGCCAATCCGTGAATTCTCGAAATCCGAGAGTTGCACCATGTTTAGAATCGACTGATTGTCGATTGGATGGACTTCGGGAAGTTCGAAGTTGATCCGAAGGCAAAAAGTGCACCGGAGTTGCTCCCGGTGAAGTTCGAAGCCTTCGGGCGTTTTTGTGCGCGTAGGCGCGAAAACGGAACCCGAAGAGCTATGTCGGGTTGCGAGCTGAATCCGACATTAGCGTGGATGAAAAGATGATGAAAAAGTGTTCGAAAACATGTTTGGAAAGTCCCGGTGCGATTTGAAAAGAATCGGAGGCAAGACGAGCGAAAACGAGCGAAAACGGAGAAGAAACGAAAAATGCTGAAATTTGGCTAAGTCCTTAAATGTTCGAGGAGACACCGGGTCCGGACAAGAAAGTGCTTTGTCCGGACAATGGCCGTCCGGACAATGGATGTCTTTGTCCGGACACGTAAGCCGTCAAATGGGCAAAAATGGATTTCGCAGAGGCCGTCCGGACATTGAGGGGATGTCCTGGTCCTCGCAGCTCAAAATGCCTGGTTGGTGCGCTTTGAATTGATGAGGGGGCTTTTGGCATTTTGTTACAATAGAGCCTATAGAGGGCATTTCACCCTCTCATTTCTCATTTCCCCCACACACCTCTTCACACATTTCCCTCCTCTCTCTCTCTCTAACAGCAAGAAGAAGGAGAAGAGGATAGAAGAAGGAGAAGGAGAAGTAGAAGGAGATTTTGGTGGAGAAGCAAGCTAAGAGGAAGATCCTTAGCTTCATCTTCTTCCTCTCCACCATTGGAGCTTCTACTTGAGGTAAGCTCTTGTGAGCTTTCATGGTAGACTTTGCTAGGATGGGTTTTATCCTTTGGGGATAATTTTTATGGAACCCTAGCATCTCTAAGAAGTGATTTACACCGTCGATTCGAGTTTAACGCGGATTTTGCTTGAGGCAAAATCTAGGGCTCACATTGGGGCTTTTCTTAGGATGAGGTTTTCATCTCTTTTAACTTCTTTTCTAACATATTGTTAGGTCCACGAACGCGTGCGAGGCGACGGTTCGTCGATTCGGCGAACGGCTTAAGCGATCCGAGCCAAACAAAGGCTTTCAGCTTTGGTTTTGACCCGAGGAGTCAAAGTAGGCATTGGAGGCAACGAAAGCGACGTTGTTGCTTCAAGGAACGTCCCAAAAGGGGGGTGTCTTACCGAAGCCGTTGGGCTCCCTTTTATGTCTAAGTAAATATTGGTCATATTGCATATATATGTACATATGTATATAGTTTTCATGCATGATAGGGTTAGTATGATTAAATGACTATTCTAGTGTGCCTCCTTATCGTGCGTGACTATGGTGTTGCATTAGGACATAGGAGTATGCTTGCATACCTTCCTTATCGTGCGGCACCATAGGCTTGCCTTTGGACATAGGAAGCAAAGGAATGAGTATAATGACATTGAACCCTAGAGACAATTTAATTATGCATGATTATCAACTAGAGATACATGAACCAAGTATAGAGCTTGATAATTGACGTTATGACGTTATGACTTAGTGTAAAGAACACTAGAGATATGTGAATGTGAACCAAGTATACAACTTGATGATTAACATTATGACATAGTATAAAGAATACTAGTGACATGTATACCAAGTAGATCACATGATGACTAGTGGTATTGAACTTAGTGTAAAGAACACTAGAGCTACAAGAACCAAGCATAGAACTTGATGAATGACAATGGTATGTGACATAGTGTTAGAGAACACCTATGTATGATTTCCCTGCGTGGATGCCCTCCAAATGGAGGAGAAGATCATACTCACACACCGCTCGCTCGTGGTTGGTCGCTCCACACGAGTAGTGCGAGTCTCCTGAGGTCTTGGCACGTGATTCGATAGGGATAGCCTATGTGGGGTCCCGAGGGATAGCCTATGTGGGGTCCCGCACAACCCATGAGGTTGAATGTGTTGAGTCGTGGGCGTGCCTACGGGCTAGCCAAGGATTGGGTAATAACATAAGAACATAATGAGTATTTCATACATACTTGATTGGAACATAGTAGCATGATAGATATTTCATAACTATATTATGATCTTGTTGTTTCAGGCATAGCAGTAGTTGCATTGTTTATATCATGCTTTACTTACCGCAGTTACAGCTTTAAATTATCTATCTATCTATCTACCTGCTTTTGCCTGCTTAGACCTAGTGGGGAGATCGGTGGGGTCGGTGGCCGAGCCCACTGGGAACTAAGGAAGTTAGTTCTCACCCCACTCTATCACAGGTACTAGCTCACGGGCGGCTGGTGAGGATCGCGGTAAGGGCATCGCGCCCTAGTTGATAGTGGCCACCTACTTGCATTAGAGCCACCCGTGGTATATTTTGGAGTCAAAATTGTATAAAGAAATGATGTAACCTACATTTTGGGAGATGAACATGTATTTATATTTTGAAGTTAAACAATGTAAACGAATGTTGAATGATTGTAATAGTTAGACTCTTCTCTCTTTATATTACTTGTATGGAATACTTGTATCTTGCTCTTATTGTTGTTCGCACCTTTAGGTGCATCTTTTGTCATGTATGGTGTAGAATTTTATTTCCTGGGCAATTCTTTGTACATGACTTGTTGTCGAGCCTTGGGCGGACAGGGGAGGTGCTGTCCGTTCGGCGCCTGATCGGCGTTCTCGAACCGAACCAAATTGGTAGCGGTCTCGGGGCGTGACAGTACGAGCGGGAATTTTCTCATGTCGTGAATTGTGTCCCGGATGTAGTGCGGGATGACAAGGAAAGGGCCGAATGGTTCCTGCATGGACTTCGACCGAGGATTTACAAGGAGGTTCAAATCCTTAAGCTCACAACCTTCGCGGAGGTGTTAGACCGAGCATTATGGGCCGAACATGGCGAGGCTTTCGTGCGTGAGGAGCGCGAATCTCGTAGGCATGAGCGAGGAGGGGCGAGGCCATCGTTGAGCAATTCGGGTGGTCAGTCAGGTTCTAGACACCACTCAGAGTCGTCCTCTACCCGATCCTCCTCTGGATGTGTGATCTGTGGTGGCTCCCACCAGGCGCGGCGGTGTGCGCTGCGTGTTGGAAGGTGTATCCGTTGTGGGCAGCCAGGCCATATGCGGGATGAGTGCCCGCAAGACGAGAGTCATACCTTGATGTTGGCGACGGCGTTCTCCTCTCCAGGACAATCTGTGGGCGTGCAACCTTTGGCACGGTCTGGGGAACGAGGTGTGGTGATCAGGCAACTGGAGGGTTCGCGGCGAGCGACAAGCGGCCACTGATATGCGACCCAGGTTGCGGAGTCTGCTGCTGATGATTTCGGGGCAGGTATGAGTTAATTAAATCAAGCGAGAACTTCTGCATGATTTTAAGTTAATGCATTCATTGAATGGTCAGTTGCTACTATTGATATATCATTATAGTAGGGACCTAGTGGCGGGTGAGAGGAGATACCCGGGCATGCTTGCAGTGTGAAGGGGTGGCGCCTGCTAGAGCAGGTAGAAAGCCAAGTGGCACTAGCAAATGGCTAGTTGTGATTCGTGGGCGAGAGATAAGACTCGTGGTAGAGACGAAGTGGTGCGGCGACTCTCAAGGCAACGAGTAGTGGATTGCGAGAGTTAAACCGTGATACTTGTGGATACCCGAGTAATCCGAATGTTTCGGATGTAGTACCGATAGACCGACGGTGGAAGTAGAACCGCTGTTGAGAGCATGATTGACTAGTTGCCGAGTACGCGCGTGTGAGGCCAAGTGATACCTCGAATTGAGGTGGGCGAGTGGTGCTCGTGTAGTTGGAGTGCGTAGGCCGAGCGGCCGGAAGCCTGGCATAGTTAGAACCACTATTGAGGAAATAGTTGGTTAGCGCTAAATTTGGCCTGTGGGCCTAGTGATACCTCCATGTGGGGTTAGAAAAGTAGCTTAGTAGGCAGTGCGTGGGGCGCAGTCCTGCCCCAAAGCTGAAACTTAGCGTAGAACGCTACAGAGGTGTGGAGCGCCCGAGTACAGGTACTCGTAGAGTGCGGTTTCGATTTAGCCGAGAGGGTGAATTGGCAGTAGCACTTCAGCATTGCTAAGTGTGAAGCGGGCCATGGATCACTCGTGGGGCTGGTGGCTTGCACTAGGTGCCTAGGAGTCGACCGATTGTGTGGCTCTGTAGAGCATGTCGTATAGGACGACGTTAGCGGGTAGTGCTTGGGGACGACCCGTGCCTGGACCAATTGTGGACTGTGGAGCCTGGGCCCTTTTGGGGCAAAGGCGCACTGCGAGAGGCGCCCGCACCTATTGGTAGGGCGAGAGTTTTGGTCAGGACGGTAGTCCGAGCTTAGACCCGAGAACGTGAAAATGCCACGTGTTGGATCTTAAGATCGATAATGCGCCGAGAGTGCGGTTGTGACCCAATCTGAGAGTTGAATGTGGTTTGGGGTCTTGATAACTCCTGATTGGAGTGTGTGCGAATTCCCAAGTGAAAATTTCGCCCGAGCATGTTGATTGGGTCTACGCTAGTAACGAGAACGCTAAGCGTAGTTGAGACACGTCTAAGCGATAGGCTGACGTAGGGGTTGGTGACCATTGGTCCACCCGTAGAGACCGAGGTGAGCGGTGAGTTGGTAACTCTGTTGAGGAGTTAGCCAGGAGTCGCGAGCAAAGCGTTCGTGTAAGTGATCGCAGCAACGGAGCCGAGTTAGTTGTGGCAATTGGAAATTGAAGCAAGTGGTCTCTAGGAGACATTTGAATAGTGAAAGCCACATGAGAATTGAGGATAATGCTCTTTTATGGGGTTGGGATGTGCCAAAGTGTGCCATCTCACGATAGAGCAAGATTCGGCTGATATTGAGGCACTCACCATTAGGCAATGCTCCTAAGATGTTGCTTTAGGCAATGTGGGTGATTGGATCCGAGTGCGCTCAGAGATGAGACGAGTAAACGCAAGGTGAAGTTCCTTGTGGAATGGTTGCAAGTGATGTTGGAGCGTGAGAGGTCGTTGAATATCGACTTGCTCTTCCACTAATGTCTACGAGAGTTGTAATGCACTTTTGATGTTGTACTTAACAAATGTGAGTGAAACTAGTCTCACATTCTTCGTAATGGACCTGTAAAGAATTCCATTTAGTGAAAGGCCATTCCGAAATCGAAAAGTGCATTGGAAGTCCCCGGTTACTCGGTAAAATGAGTTGGGGTGTGAAATAATGGAAGTGAGTGAGTTTCGGGGACGAAACTCTTTTTAAGGAGGGGAGGATGTAAGGTACTGGACTTCTAAAACTATGAAGTTACGGTGTACCTTTGGTTGGAAAGCCATTTGGATGGTTTCGGTGAAGTCCGGAAGCTTACGGGCGTTTTCAATGCATTAGGAGCAAGAACGGAGCCCGGAAGGCAATGTTAGGTCGTGAGCAAAATCCGACGCTTGCGCGGATGAGATAATGATGTGGACATGATCCAAATCATGTGTGGGGAGTCTCGGTGCGATTTCAAGTGAATCGGAGACCCTCAAGTCCAAAAGTGAGTTGGAACGGAGAGGAAATGGAACCCGAAAGGCTACTTTGGGCCGTGAGCCAAATCCGGAACTTGCGCGGATGAAGTGATGATGTGGACATGATCTAAATCATGTTTGGAGAGTCTCGGTTCGATTTGGAACGAATCGGAGGTCAAACGGTCCAAAAGTGAGTTGGAACGGAGAAGAAACGGAAAAAGCTGAAAATTTGGCTAAGTCCTTGAGTGGGCTGGAGGACCCTGCGGGGTCGGGACATTGATCCAATGTCCGGACATCCAATGTCCGGACAATGGTGGATGTCCGGACCCAGTAAGCTGGAAAATGGGCAAAAGGGCCCTGCGCAGGCCAGGTCGGGACATTGATGAATGTCCGGACATCCAAGGTCCGGACATTGATGAATGTCCGGTCTCAGCAGCCCGAAAATGCCCAGTTTGGGCTGTTTCAAATATTGCAAAGTTGAGGGGTTTGTTTGCAATTATGCAGGGGGTTAAGTGAATAGAGGGTAATAAAACCCTTTCTCTCCCTCTCACTCCCTCAGATCACTCTTTCCCTCTCTCTCTGTTCGACTGAAGCAAGAAGAAAGAAAGAAAGAGAAGAAAGAAAAGAGAGAAGAAGAAGGAAGAAGATGAGGAAGATGATGGAGATCAAGGTGGAGACCTCCATGGCTATCTTCTCCCTCTTCCTCGAGCTCGAAGCAAGCTTGTAGAGGTAAGCTTCTAAGCTCCCTCTCATGGTGAATTTTCGTAGAGGGCTTTATAAACCCGAGAAATGGTTGGATTAGAACCCCTTGAGGCTAAATGGAAGATCAAGGCGTAAATCTAGGGATTTACGGTAGGTTTTGCATAGATGCAAACCTAGGGTTCGATATGGGGATTTTAGAAATAGATGAGATTGATCTCATTTGACCCCATAGAAACCTAATTGGGGGTGCAACGAACGCGTTGGCGCGCTCGGTTCGGTGATCCGACGAGCGGTTGCAAAGATATTAATATTTTAATATATTCATACCAGATGTCCGCAGCACGCAAGATAGGAGCCCTAAATTCATGAAAACGGAACTGGGGCAACTTGAAGGCGTGGGGCAACGGCACGAAGTCTCAGATCGAGATTCGGAGATCGTTCGGTTGGTCGCGCGTGAGTTCGAGCCGAACCGGGTCACGGTGCGCGGCGGCCGATTGCGAGTGACGACGAGCAATCGGAGAGCAAACTCCGGTTAAGCACGAAGCGACTAGGTCGCCTGTATGTCTAAGAGTTACTTAACTCCTGTTGATGCATGTTCAATAACGCATAAGAGGAAATGCATGATAATGATATATATAATAAATGCTAAGTAGATGCAAGTGAATGAATGAGTGAAATGCATGATAGGGTTGATATGGTTAGATGACTTTCCTTGTATGCTTTCTTATCGTGCGGAGCTATGGGCGTCGCATTAGGACATAGGGTGTCCGCTTGCACACTTCCCTTATCGTGCGGCACCATAGGCTTGCATTTGGACATAGGAAGCATCGGGATGAAATATTGCGACACTGAACCCTAGAGATGACTTAAGTATGTATGAGTACCAAGTAGATAACTTGATGAATGATATGTGCAATGACATAGTGTAAAGTATGTTGCAAGAACATAAGCTTAGCATAATAGAAACATGCATATAAGTGGATTGATAGACATAAGAGAGCCAAGTAGAGAATGCCAAGTAAAGAATGTGAGTCATGGACTAAATGCACATATAGATCGAGTGGCATCTAACCTAGTGTAAAGAACATAGGTTATAGTAAACCTAGAATCAATGGACCTAGGAGTGTGGCAACTTAACCTAGTGTAACAGAACATAGGTTGAGAATTGAACCTAGAGTTAAGACAACCTAGGTTATGTGACAAGGAATGAACCCTAGAGTCAAGTGGACCTAGGATGTAAAGAACAATGGACCTATTGGGTCGACTCTTGAGGGTCAAGGCCAACCCTCGAGCAAAGTGGATTCCGGAATCCCAGTAATTGTGAGCTCGATAGTTCTGGTTCCGCGGGTGTATGCGGCATGTTCCTCTCCCACCGGAAGAACTTCGAGGATTGTGATTAAGCAAGAACAAGTGAGCGCTAGGGTGTATGCGGCATGTTCCTCTCCCTATCGTGGAATCTTGGCTATGGGTGTATGCGGCATGTTCCTCTCCCACCGGTGCATCCACGACCACGGTGCACGGACCTTCGGGCGGACCGTTGGGCGATGTGGTTCTTGGCTTGTGGCGGAGGTGTAAGTGACAGGGTCCTTCATCTCGAGCCAGGCAAAGTGCGGATTATCCGCTATTGATTGACTCGTGGCCGAGTCGGGTGGCTAGCTGGAATCAGGTAGAAAGAACCTTGAGGGCTAGTAGTATTGTGAGGAGCCTAAGGTAATAGACACCTTAGAAGCAAGTTGGACTTGAGATGGAACCTAGGGTTATAGAAACCTTGGACGTTAATGATGTGAGCTAAGGTAAGTAGAAACTTTAGAGTTATAACTGGTATGAGTTATGAATAGCTAAATTAACGAATAGCTAAGTAAGAATGAAATGGCTAAAGTACAAAATAGCAACAAAGTAAAGAAAAGTTAAGAGCTAAAGTAATAATTTGCATGTTGCATTTGTGAGGCATGTTTTTATGTTAGTTGCAAGTTATATACCTATATGTGTTTTTGGACTAACATATTTGCAGTGCCTCCTTGGACCTATTGGTCGAGCTGTTCTCTTGGGTGCCCGTACCCACGAGAACTATGGACAATAGTTCTCACCCCCGTGTTGTGGTTTTGGGGGTACAGGTATACACGTGAGCGGCGCAGCAGCAGCGCGAGGCAAGGGCGTAGCTCAGCAGATAGCGCCCTACCCCAGAGACCAGAGGTAGCAGTACCCCGAGGTGGTCTAGCTTAGAAGGTTAAAGAACAAAAATGTAACTAACTTATGAAATGATGTAATAGTAAGTGATTGTATTTGGAAGTCTAATGTAAAGCAAATGGTGATGTGAAATGTATGTGGAATGAATGTAATAACATAGGATGTGTTTATGTTGTTTGATACCTAGCTTCCTTATGCAATCGTTGTATGTTGAATACTGTTCCTGGTTGGAACCTTCTTGTAATTGTATCGATTGCGACGCCTTGGACGTACAGGGGAAACTCTGTCCGTTCGGCGGTCTGCCGGCGCGCCGAATCCGACCGAATTGGCGGGCTCGGGGCGTGACATAGTGGACAACTCCTTTCGCGCCAACGAAGGGTTTTGAGTAGACTTGGTGGGTTTGGCCTTACCGAAACAGGATAAATCATCCCTATGATGGTTTTTACTTATCGTAAAATGAAAATGCATGCATATACATGCTAGATCGATTAGTTGTGAATTTTAGAATGCTTAAAATACACATATTATGTATAATGCATTTTTGGACCTCTATGTAATAGAGAGTTGCATGTTAGAGCTTGGGCCTATGGATAGCCATCCTGTGTGTGGATTTGGATCATGTTTCATATAGCGAAAATGATAAGTGCATTGCATTCTTGGACTTAGTAAACTAATGTCATAAAGTGGCATTAGGCTTGGACTAGATATGGACTTAGTAAGCTAATGTCATAAAGCGGCATTAGGCTTGGACTAGATATGGACTTAGCAAGCTAATATCATAAAGGGGCATTAGGCTTGGAATATGTGTGGACTTAGTAAACCTAATGTCATGAAGTGGCATTAGTGTTGGAACAAGATTTGGACATAGTGATAGGTAATTAGGACATCGACTATATTCCATGGTTTAGACATGATAACGTAGTGATAGGCCATAGAGACATATGCTACATTCCATATTTTAGACATGATGACTTGGGACTTGAGACGAACTTTTATGCTTGCTTGCCATTGTGGTCATTCGCACATGCTTGTGAGGGTCGCTCCCTACAAGCCGGCACTCCGGAGATAGCCATCGCGATACATACTCGCCGTGCGGGATTGGGCGCCGAAGTGGATTGTCGTGGATAGGGCTCATTCCTAGAGTGGGGATGTTGACTACCACGGGGCGATTAGGCAGGGCACAGGCCAGACAGCCTTCGGGTGGGTCTTCAGGCCAAACAGCCTACGGGTGGGTCTTACAAGATTGGAGCTTTAAGTGGTTAATATGCCAATTGGACATTGACTAGAATAATAAACAATGACAACTTACTATTTACATTGTGGACATCAGGTTGAAGCGAGCAATCATGTTAATTACTTGTTGCATCATAGCATACTTGTTATGTTTTGGCATATTGGATTTATGATAGAATAGATGTACTCCGTGTTGACATCATGAATACTTGTGACATATTAGCATAGCATTTCATTATATGCTTTTATTCCTGCAGTTATTTTTAATCATTCATATCTGCTCATGTTTTGGGCTTAGTGATGCTGTTCACTAGAGGTTAGTAATTGCCCACTAGGAACTATAATTATAGTTTTCACGCCCCTTGTTTTATGTTTCTTACAGAGCCTTCCACTCCGGGAGAGGCTCGAGATCGCGGGAAAGGAATCGTCTCGGGCTAGCTAGCGAGGGATTTGTTGATAGGTGGTCTACCTCTCTTTTGGTTTTTTATTTTTGGAGAGGTTGAGAGTTTTGTACCTGTGTATAGAGACCACCACCCCTTTTATGTATCTTGAGACTTGTGATGTACTTTTTTTTACATTATACTTTAGTGGTTTAGTTTCTTTTGATTCTACTGGTGGTTAGAACATAGATGTATACTTGCTCTGATATATCTATATGCTCCTTATTCTTTTTTATTTATCGCATATGTTGTAGACGCCTGGTATGTGTAGGCATATGGCGGGTCTGGGCACGCTACCGTGAGGCCTCCGTCGGTCCCGGAGCGTGACAGATTATTTTGTTATCAGAGCCTAGGGTTGAGTCTTAGTGCACCTAGAAAACCTTAGGCCGGTTGGACTACAGGAATTAGACTCGTGAGAGACGAGGTCTGTGACACCCCAATAGTCCCATATCGGATGGGAAAGGGATTGTCATTGGGTTTATAATAGACTTAGACACTAGTAATAATAACTGGGCTTAAGCATTTTGGGCTGTTGGCTGGGCCCAACGAGTTATTATTGCTAGTGGGCTGGGTCGTTACATTTGGTATCAGAGCCGGTTCACCAGATGGACATGTGTGGCGAGTCTCGGCTGAGCCAGGGTCTAGATGACGGGCTAGCGAAACGAGTCTCACATAGCCTGGTGATCTTGGGCTGTGTGTGTGATTGGACTGACGAGGACGTCAGGGCCTTAACGGGGGAAGTCTATGACACCCCAATAGTCCCACATCGGATGGGAAAGGGATTGTCATTGGGTTTATAATAGACTTAGACACTAGTAATAATAATTGGGCTTAAGCATTTTGGGCTGTTGGCTGGGCCCAACGAGTTATTATTGCTAGTGGGCTGGGTCGTTACAAGGTCTATTTGATTTGTAAGCGAAAGTATTTTGATTGGGTTTTACAATAACTCTAAAAATGTTGGAGTTGATCGAAGTGCATAGCTTCTAACTTCGCGGAAGGTTACGTTGGCGGCCGACAACGTAACATCGGGAGTTAGTAGTAAAGGACACTTTCTTACTTTCACATGATTTGGGTATTGGTATTTGAGCGGGGTTGCGATAGCGTGGATTTTATTAACAGATCTGCTACAGAACGAATACGTTTATTTTTCAAGTGATTCATATCGTCAAATGTACCCATTCCAAATTTCATTCCGATCAAATGATCCGCAGCAGCCAATACATCTTGTGGTAATAAAAATGTATTGTTCTGAGGTATATCAAGATTCAGTCTCCGGTTCATATTTCGTCGACCAATCCTTCCTAATTCACATCTTTGTTGAAAAAATCTTTTATGATGTTGTGGTGATGCTGACGACACGCTCTAAGTATGTTGGAGCGGACAACGCGGCAACTTTCGAGGAAGTGGAGATATCCGCTACCCCCGGATCCGACGAGATCCGTGAGTTGAGGAGCCAGCTTGCGGCCCTCGCTGACTTGGTGACTCAGCAGGCGGCGGCGGTTCAGCAACAAGCAAATGCAGCGCGCCGGCAGGAGGTGCGGATGAAATGCCTGGAGGATTTTCTACTGCAGCAGGCGCCAGGGAGGCTCAGGTCCCCACACCACACGCGCTGGTGGAGGCGGTAGTACCTGACACTTCGCGGACGACACCGACGGTAGCACCTCGGAGGGAGGATGTTGCGGCAACACCAGTTCAGGAGGTGTAACCCCAGGATCTTCGATGGAGAGAAAGCGGACCACTGGATCGTAGAGAAGTGGCTGTTGCATATGGAGAAGCTATTCCGCGGCACATTTGTGGAGGAGAGAGACGGAGTTTAGCTTGCCACTCATCACCTGGACGGCAAGGCCTATGGTTGGTGGTTGGATATCCAGGATAACCCCAACACCGACCTTGCGACGATTATTTGGAGGAGGTTCAAAGAACTCCTGTTGGAGCACTACCTCCCCAATAGTGTTAGGAGGAAGATGGAGCAAGATCTGCGCGGTATGCTCCAGGGGGACCGGACTGTGGCCGAGTACGAGAGGGAGTTCTCTCGGCTTCTACATTGTGTGCCCTTTGTTCGAGGACAAGGCCCGCATCTTAGAGCGAGGACTTCGGCCGTCGATCTTTCGATTGGTGCAACCCTCCAACCTTCAGACTTACCGAGATGTGGTAAACCGCGCGCTCATCGTGGAGAGCGGCACAGCAGATGTGCAGGAGCGTCGAGAAAGCTTAGACAAAGGAAAGGGAAAGAGGCCCGCGGCTGAGGGTGCGAGTCAGACACACTCTGGGAGACTGCCGAGACATTCCAGGAGCCGGAGCAAGTCACGAGGACGTAACCCGTTTGTACAGCATGGAAGATCTGATCGTAGCTGGGCTCCAAGCTGCATGATTTGCGATGGTCATCATTACCCGCGACAGTGCTCGCAGAGACAGGGCAGGTGCTACTTGTGTGGTCAGGAGGGCCACTTCTAGTCGGACTGCCAGAGAGGTCCAGTTCCAGCGCCATCTTCAGCATCGACACTAGCTTCACCAGGTCCCAGTCAGGTGACCCCTTCTGCTCACTACCAGGCTGGGAGGCCACCTGTCTAGAGGCAGACGGAGGGGTCACGACAGGCCCCGAGGGGGCACATGTATGCTGCCCAGACCGAGGCGACGACAGCAGCCGAGATTGTGGCTACAGGTATCAGTTTGTTTTGTCACGCCCCGAGCCCCGCCTATTTGGTCGGGTTCGGGCACGCCTCCAGACCGCCGAACGGGCAGAGTTTTCTCTATACGTCCTAGGCGTCGCAATCAATACAATTCACGATGTTCCAATCAGGAACAGAATTCAACCATAGATTGCATAAGGAAGTATCGAAAACATAAACACCTAAATTATTACAGACATTCAACCCAGATTATACATTTACATTTTCTTCCAAATACAATCCTTATTAATATTACATATTTGTTACAATTGCTTTCTTTCTTTTCTTTTCTGCAACCCCTAGCTAAGCCGATTTCGGGGTACCGCTATCTCTGGTCTCTGGGGTAGGGCGCTATCTATGGAGCTACGCCCTCTCCTCGCGCTGCTGCTGTGCTGTCACGTGTGTACCTAGAAAACACCCAAAAACAACGTGGGGTGAGAACCAACTCCATGGTTTCCAGTGGGTATGGCCACCCAAGGGAAAAGCTCGACCAACAGGTCCGAAGGAGGCAAACAGCAAGTTAGTTCAATAAAAAGATAGATATAATATCTAAATTATGCAACTAATAATAACATGCTTTTGCCTCATAAACTTAACAATGAAAGGCTAAATGTAGTAATGCCAACTATATGCAAATTATGCAATCATATACTCATGCAATTAATGCACAATCTAGTAGTTCAATCGATACTACTTTCAATCCTGCTATCCATAGCTCATCTAATTGACTTCTAAGTTTTTCTCTATCTTAGATTCATGTCAATTGTAATTATGATCATAAGGTTTCATCTACCTTTATCAAACTATCCATCTGACTCGGTCTTGAGTCAATCATCTGCGGAATACCGAATAAAGCCAGGCTCGAGGCGAAGGACGTCTCCTTCGTACCTCAGCCTTAAGTCCACTCAACTGGGATACCAAATCCACTCTATAGCTCATATGCTGATCACCCAATCTCCTGGCTAACCGGAAGGTTCGCCTCACGTTCAAATCTCGCCAACGAGGAGTCTAAATTGCTCAACTCACCCGAGACCGTCTGTGGATAGCTAGCTACTGGCCGGACAGATAGCTACTACCGTCATGTGTGCCTAATACTCCGGAGTGCACGACTTGTGTGGAGCGACCACCACAAGTATAAAACAGACTGTGAGCACGATCCAATCCTGGTGAATCGAGAAGACCTACCATCTAGGGTTATCATCATCATAGGATCCAATTATCCCTATGTTCAACATCATAGTGTGTCATCTACACTAAGTCCTCATGCATCATGTCACTTCTGGGGAAAATTCACCTATCCCTAAGTTCATTGCATCAAAGTGTCTCTTTACACCAATATCAAATGCCACTTTTAACAATATGGAAAATCCTCTATCCCTATGTTCACATCATAGTGTTAATACTACACTTGGATTCCACATGCCACTCACCTAGATCTAACTGACTCTAGGTTCACTGTCAACCTATATTCCATAACACTAGGTTCTTTGTCATTCTTATCCATCCTAGGTTCACAACACTAGGTTCATGCCGACCTATGTTTAATAACACTAGGTTTGATGTCAATCCACCTAGATCTTGATCCTAGGTTCACTTGTTCAACCTATGTTCACGACAATAGATTAATGCCATTCGATCTATCCTAGGTTCACAACACTAGGTTAATGCCACTCGATCTATCCTAGGTTCACAACACTAGGTTTAAATGCCACATGCCTATAATGTCAAAATGCATGTTTATGATCCATAATACGACAATATGCATGTTTATCCACCTCAATTCCCGAAATGCTAAATGCACCTAGCATATCTTTTACTATGCATGTATATCAACGTGCAATCAAATATTTCACTTAGCATCTCTATATTATGTCATCATCTAGCATATAGTTCCGATACATTTATATGCAATGACCAACTAGCATGCACTTCTAATGCTTCAACATGCACTATCAACTAGCATTTCTCTAACATGCCAATATGCATTCTTTTAGCATTCTTACATTATGTTAATTTGCATTCATCTAGCATTTCTATAATATGCCTACATGCATTCATTTAACATTCTTACATGTCATTTATCTTATGCAATCAACTACCACTATACATACATATATGCGACAACAAGAAAGAACACTTTTCTTCGACATGCAGGCGACCTAGTCACTTCGGTAAGCACAACCCACTTGTTATCGTGTTCCGATTGCTCGTCGACTGTAGTATATCGCTTCCCCGTAAAATATGCCGAGTTCCGTCAAAATGAGCGGAACCCGGAGTGGAGCGAGTATTGATGGGTTCTAAATGTACTAGAACCCATGCGAAGTGAAAATGGAACCCGAGAAAGAAAAAAACTGCAAGTCTAGAGAAGTTTCAGACATGGAGCTCTCAGAGACCGGACCTCACGGCTGGAGACCGGACCTCACGCGCGCAGCAGCCGAGCGAGATGAAAAATCGACTAAGTCCTGGAAGTTCCCCCTTCGGGAACCGGTCTTGGATTGGAGACAGGTCTTCCCGAGACCGGTCGTGGAGATCGAGGCCGGTCTTGGTCTGCGTAATCAGCCAGAAATGGTTAAGTCCCTGATGACCTACTCTCGGGAACCGGTCTTAGATGTCAAGACCGGTCTTGATTCCCGAAAACTGCCCAGTCTGGCAGGTTGTAAATAAAAGGGTTTGGAGGGTCTAGTTGCAAATATAGCAACATGTTATATGCCCATCCCCTTTCTCTTTCACAGCACACTCCCCTATCTTTCTCATTTCTCTCCTTTTCTCCCTTTCTCTCTCTAGAAGAGCTCTAAGGCAAGGAGATCAAGGAGAGGAAGCTAGAGGAGAAGGCTTTGGAGCGTTTTTGGAGGACTTTGGAGCTCTCCAACAAGAAGATCTTGGTTGAGCTTGCTACAAGAGGTGAGTTCTTGCAAATATGGTTCTAGGGTTTAGGTTTTAACCTAAGTTTTGGAGTTACTAGCTTGTTTGCTAGTGTTAGAGGGCTAGTAGAGCAAAGAACACCATGGACAACCCATGGGAGCTCAAGTGCTCTTATGGTGGTTGGCTAGGGTTTGTGCTAGAGGCCAAATAGATAGTCCTAATGACTTAAGAAAGGTACTAGAGTACTTCCTAGGTGATCCAAAGCTATCTCTTGCTTGTGGATGAGATCAATCTAGGAGCAAACCCAATTTGGCATTGTTAGGGTTTGAAAATTGGGGCTTTTGCCCTAGAGTGTTTTCAAGGCAAATTGACCCTGTGAAAATGTAATTGGGGGTATTCCCGACGCATGGGACAACTCCGTTCGCCGAAACGAAAAGCCTAGATATGAGCTACCATGTAAATCGGCCTGATTTGGGCTCTTTTTAACGCGCAGGTCACAACCTAGGCATCGGATAGTCACGAAATTCGAACCACAACTCCACCGTAATATTTGAAGGTGGGGGGGGTGCATTCTGGAATCGTTGGATTCCCTTCTATGTCGGTTTCACTTTTGTTGAGCATATTATATATAGTATATTCATGCATGATAGGGTAGTTGGTAATTGTACAAATGGTTGAACCTCAATACTTCGTTTCTATTGTAGTTGAACTTAGTGATTGAAATGGAAGCATTAGAGGCATGTAAACTAGAACCCTATACTTGTATGAATGTGGCAATGGACTTGAACATAGAAAACAAAGGTGACATTGAACATAGAGACGAGATTGGCATCAAGATGACATTAGTTAAACATAGTTTAACTTTAGCGGTATTATGGCAAGAGTGACATAGAGGGCAAGGTAGAAGCCTATTCATGACAGTGGCATTGTGACTAGTGGCTATGAATCCTCAAGTTGGGGATTGGATCGATACTCATGATAAGTCTTGGCTCGAGGGAGGTAGCTCCTCCTCGAGCGGTGCGTTCCGGAACAGTCACCACAGGGAGCGCGGTCCCTGAAGACGGTCCCTCGGGTCTTGTAGTGCTTAGAGCCTCCCCGAACTAAAGGGATTTGGGTTATGAGTTATTGGGGTTAACTATGTTAACCGGCAAGATTGGGTAAAGAGCCAAGTAGAGTAAGGTAAAGTAAAGAGCATGCATGCATAGTTAAGTACATTTGATTATCTATTCGCTGACTTCTCTTTTGCAGGCATAGTATTAGCATATAGTTCGATTACTATTCATTTTTCTTGTAATACTTATGCCTAAATAGACCTAGTGGGTAAGTCGACGAGGTCGGTTGCCGAGCCCACTGGAAACTTCGTTGTAGTTCTCACACAACCAACCCTACAGGTCCTAGCACGAGCGGGGCAGCGGAGGACCGGGGCAAGGGTTTAGCGCCATAGCTAGTGGCCACCGGATTTACATTAGGCATTCCTTTTGATATACCTGTATCAACTTTATTTTTGTTGATCTATAGTTGTTAAGTTGTAAACAATCATGTAATTTTATGGGATGTTTAATTGTAAAAAGATATGATGTTTAAAGAAAAAGAATGTAATAGTTTTAGTTATGTGTATTTGGTTAAAATGTAATCAAATAGCATGTATGGTTTACTTTATAGCTTAGAGCTTTCACTTCCGCTGTGTTTGTTGCTTGCCCTCGTGCAAGCCTTGTATAATAGCAAATATCTCTTGATTGCTTTATTGTACTTGTTGCTAGAGCCTTGGGCGGCAGGGGAGGCCCTGTCCGTTCGGCGTCTGTTGACGTGACCCGAACTCGACCAAAGTGGCGGGTAGTGGGGCGTGACATAGACACTTGCAATCGGCCTCCTGCGGCACCCGGTGCTCGGTTCGGCCTGAACATGGATTTGCTCACCAACCGCGCATCATTTCGCAGCCTTGGGCAAAAAGGGTCTTCGTTTTGTTGTTACGGTGCTTGGGATCCAATTTCGTGATTTTTTGGACGTCGCCTCGACCCTCCCGGCGGAAACGAAGCCTAAACCCCGTTTCTTTAATAGCTTCACAATGGCTCGACGAATCGCCGAACCGAGTTCCCTAACGCATTCGTTTACCTAGCAATTAGGTTTATGGAGGATCAAATTAGATCAAACCCTTCTATTAGCAAAAATTGCATTTTAAACCCTAGCCTCTAAATATGCTCCGAATAATCCAAATATTAAGGATTTAACTTGCTAATCATCACATTAGAGGCTACTAGAACACTAACCATAAAGGAATTAGCCAAATTCCAAAAGCTTACCAAAACGTGAACGCCGCGACGGAAGCACGTCGCTCCAACGACCGCACGAAAGCTCGAACCGACGCCTCCAACGCGTTCGCAAGCTCGCTCTCCGCCAACACTGCGAATTTGAGCGAGAGGTATAGAGAGATGAGAGAGATATTTAGAGAGAGAAATGGGGGTTTTCTCTCTCCCTTAGACAGCCTTCGGGTGGGTCTTCAGATTAGACAGCCTTCGGGTGGGTCTTCAGATCAGATAGCCTTCGGGTGGGTCTTCAGATCAGACAGCCTTCGGGCAGGTCTTACAAAATTTAAACTTTAACTAGTTAAATTGACATTGGACTTTGACTAGAATAGTAAACCTTGACACTTTACTATTACACTGTGGACATCGTATTAGTTGGTTATTTATGCCTATTCATGCTTGGAATAGCTCCTTACTTATGCAAATTCATGCTACGTAGAGATATCATGTTTTAGCAGTTTACATGTTTATTTACATGCCATTTTATCGCTTTCATTTACACACTTACCTGTTTAGTTTTTGGGGCCTACTGGCGCATGCAACTGAAATCAGTAATTGCCCACTGGGAACTATTATTTAATAGTTCTCACGCCCTCTATTTTATGATGTGTTTCAGAGCCTTTGGCACCGGCGGAGGCACGGGATCGCGGCAAAGGAGTCGCGTAGATAGCTAGTGGGTGCTTCTTTTTCTTAGGTGGTTATTCTCTCTTTTTGTTTTGTTGTTGTGAGAGAGAGAGATTTTTGTATCCATGTATAGAGACCACCTATGTACTCTTTAGTATTTGTTCTTGGATTTCCCGATGTACTTTACCTTATGGTTTCTTAGTGGATGTTAGCTCTTTACTTGTTTCCTATTCTAGTATCTAGATGTTCTTCTCTTGTGCTTTTATTTATCGTTTTCGGCGTATGTTTTAGACGTACGGTCTGGGCACGTGCCGGGCGGGCTTCCGCTGGGTCCCGGGGCGTGACACTTTATTTTGGTATCAGAGCCTAGGGTTGAGTCTTGTGGACCTAGCAAACCTTAGGCCGGTTAGACTATTGGATATAGGCTCGTGAGAGACGAGGTTTATTTGACTTGTGCGAAAGTACTAAGATTGGGTATCTTGAATAACTCTAGAGAGTAGAGTTGGATCGAGGTGTTTGGCTCCTAACTTCGCAGAGGGTTACGTTGGCGGCCGACAACGTAACATCGGGAGTTAGTAGTAAGGAACACTTCATTACTTTCGCATGATTTGGGGTGTTCGTTCTTGAGTGGGGCTGCGATAGCATGGGTTGTCTTAACCCGTGCTTGTAATGTTTGTTGCAGCTTGTGATGTCGACGACACGCACGACGGCGGCCGAGGCGAACGAGCCGGGGAAGCCTGCGTCTCCCCGATCTGGCGAGGTTTGGGAGTTGAGGGAACAGTTGGCCACTTTAGTTGGCGTGGTGGAGCGTCGAACGTGGTGCTGCTTCAGGCCGAAACCTTGCGCCGGCAGGACAAGGGAATCAGGCGATTGGAGAGCCTACTGATCCAGCAGACGACTGGCCTCAAGAGACCCCAGGAGAGTTTGGAACAAGCCTTAACCGCGGGGAGAGGCGTGAAAGTTACCGGAGTGACAAAGGAGACCACCAAAAGCGATAAATTGCACGCTGGAGAAGCGTCGAGGAAGGTAAAGAAGAATCGATTTCGAGGATGCGGTTCTCTTGCAGGGAGGAGGACGTCGCAGCGCCGACCGCCAATGCGATGTGTGATCTGCGGTGGTCCGCATGTGCCCCCACAGTGTCCCCAGCGGGGAGGAAAGTGCTTTTCATGTGGCCAGGCGGGCCATTTTCGATCCGAGTGCCCAAGGAATGGCGAATTAGCGAAGGCTTCTGCTCCGACTTCATCGAGAGAGGCCCCCAGTGGGAGTACGCCTGCGGGTTTGCTGGAGCTGGATGTGACGACTAAGAGGACTACTGCATAGCATGTTCTTGGTAGTGCTTTTGAATCTCATCATGATTGCATCGTTTGCATCCCTTGATCGGCTGTTTGTCGAATTGTTAGCATTGACCTTCTCGGTGCATGTAGGATGTTTGGATAGCTGGGTGTACCTTTTTACCACCGTACCTTGAGAGAGATGTTGTCTGCCAATGAAATAGATTGGCCATGTTTGTGCAAGCTGGTTGTCAGGTACTTGGTACCCTTGATCGTGCGAGCTGGATTGACTCACCTTGGGGAAACTTGAGCACAAAATTGTGCGTTTCGAAGAATTATTTCAGCTGGTCGTGATGACTCCCTCTTTATCTAAACTCAGGTAAATCTGGGAGAGGATCTGGGGCCTAACTGGCCAGTGGCCGTTAGATGATTGGGAATCCTCGGAATGAAGGACATATCTTGAGTTGTTGTTTTCCCCGACTGAGTCACAAATTGTAAGTTCGGTTGGTGGGGAGGTTTTATACTTTGAGTTTTCTTCGTGGAGAAGCGCCCTCACTAAATGTAGGATTGTTTGGGGCGTTTTCAACTATATGTTGATTATTGTGGTCTAAATTGAAACAGGATCGAAACGTTGGACCCGTGGTAGAGGCTCGTTGATTCGTTTTAATCAGCCTTATGTTGTGGGTGTACTCGATGAGTTTGAATACAATCCAAGTATTACCGTTTCGCGTTAGGGTTTAAGGTTGTACCTCAAACAGCTTTTGATTTCGGGGCTGGAACATCACGAAACCACTGTGATGTTGCCTAGGCTTTTGATACTCCACCAATGTTGAGGACTTGTCGAATAATCGTTCCAAGCCTTTTTGGATGGATTTGTGGAATCGGTTACTGATGGTCGTGAGTATCCTATTGAGGATTTTTGAAGATTGACCACATTGGCAGACCGAGGTTGCTTAGCCTATTTGGCTAATGTCGTGTCGAGGGGCGAGAACGACACCCCTAGGATTGAGGATATTCCGGTGATGTGGGAGTACAGGACGGACCATTACGTCTTTGCGTGGATTATTGTGAACTTAACAAAGTCACGATCAAGAATAAGTATCCGTTGTTGAGGATCGATGATCTATTCGATCAGCTCCAGGAATCGAGTGTGTATTCCGAGATCGACTTACAGTCGGGATTCCACCAGTCAAAGATTACACCGAGAGATGTGGCAAAGACGGCTTTCAGAATACGGTATAGACATTACGAGTTCACAGTTGTGCCGTTTGGGCCTCCTAATGCCCCGGCAGCTTTTATGGATCTGATGAACCGTATTCTCAAGCCTTACCTGGAAAGGTTCGTCGTGGTGTTCATCGACGACATCTTGGTTTATTCCCGGAGTGATGCGGATCACGAGGAACACTTGATATTGGTACTTCAAGTGCTTCGGGAAAAGAAGTTATTTGCCCAGCTGAAAAAGTGTGAATTTTTGCTTCGAGAAGCGGCTTTTCTAGGACATGTGATTTCAGAATCAGGCATTGCGGTGGATCCTAAGAAGATTGAAGCCATCAGGGATTGGCTAAGACCGACGAGGGTCACCGAGATCAGGAGTTTTTTTTGGTTTGGCCGGCTACTACTGGAGATTTGTTGAGGGTTTTACGAAGTTATCTACTCTCCTCACGAGGCTCACGCATAAAGGCACTAAGTTCATTGGAATGATGCGTGTGGAAGGAGCTTCCAAGAGTTGAACTTGAGGCAGAGCAGATGGCTGGAGCTGCCCAAGGATTATGAGGTAACTATTCTTTACCACCCGAGCAAGGCTAACGTGGTTGTAAGGACTCGAAACCGCGAATTGAGAAATTGGACTATGATTCAAATTGATCAAAGTCGAGTTTGGAATGCTTCGGAGAGGCCTAGAGCATTAGATTGGTCGAAAGTGCATCGACGTGGGTCTCCGAGAGCGAGTTGGGGATGAATCTGCATAGGTGCAGATTATGCTCTTGGGGACCGGTTCCCCAAATGTGAGGACCGGTTCCTGAGGCTTAGAAGTTTGACAGGAAATTGGCTAAGTCCCAATTCGTGCTTGGGGACCGGTCTCTCAATTGCAAGGACCGGTTCCCGAGGCATGGTAGAATTGGTAAAGAGGCCATTATGTGCATTTCGCTCTCTGGGACCGGTCTCTGGTGAAGGGGGGACCGGTCCCTGTGCCCGAATTTGCCCATGATAAGGCTGTTTTGAGAGGGTTAAGTGGAAAGGGTATTTTGGTAATTTTGGTACCAAGAAGGCTAAATAGACTTGAACTCTCTCTTGCTCTCATTACTTGCAGCCAAAGTAAAAGAAAGAGCTCCTCTTTCTCTCTCTCTTGGCTGCTAGAAGGGAAAGGAGAAAAAGAAGAAGAGAAGGAAGGAGAAGTGGAAGAGAAAGCTTGGGAGTGAGATTTCTCTCCTTCGGGCCTTCCTCTTCGTCAAGTAGAGACCCTCTTGAGGTAAGCTTTGGTTTTCTAAAGCTTAGTTGTTCTAGGGTTTTCTTAAGTAACCTTAGAATTGGGTTTTGGTGACCTCTAGAACTCTAGCTAGTTGCTAGAAGCAAGATTCTAGAGATCGTTGCGGCTATTTTGTCGAAGTTGTGAGCTAGGGCTCCAAAATGCAGATTTGCTAACGGTTAGGGTTTGATCTTGTTTGACCCTATGTTTGTGATGGTTTTGGGCTCACGAGCGCTCCCGCGAAAACAGTTAGCGATTCCGACGAGCGAGTGCGGAGGAATCGAGCCGGGAGCATAATTGGGCTCAAATCGCCGTAGAGTGCGGCGAGACTTTCGAAAATTCGGCGAAGTGCGCTGGTGGAGTCTACGTGATACTAGAAGGTGGGGGGTGTCCATCCCGTAGCAGCTGGGCTGCTCCCTATGTCTGTATGTGCATAAGTATTAACTATCGATCTAGTGTAAATTGTCGAAATGCATGTTAGGGTGAGACGTTCCTTTATTGCATGTGATTCTAGCTAGTGTAGCAAGATAGCTTGACACTATGGTAGAATACATGAATAAAGGCGAGCAATGACATAGAAACCCTAGAGTGAGAATGACAAGAAACGAATGAAACTTAGATCGAGTGGCATCTAGATATGAATGACAATCTAGAGATGAATGATAACCTAGAGATGAATGACAACTAGGGATGAATGACAACCTAGATCGAGTGGCATCTAGTAAACTGAGAACAATGAACATTGTCAAGAACTGTTTGAACTAGTGTGTAGATGTACACTGTGCATATTGAGCTAGAGAGGATAGCTTTGAGAGATTGCACTCCTAGTTGACAGGGTATCCTCGAGAGTGAGGATTGGATCATACTCACGTGTCTGTTCTGAGCTTGTTGGCGGTCGCTCCGCACAAGCATGCACTCCGGAGTTGTCACACGAGGGGCTAACGTACTTGCTCATGGACTAACGTACCTGTCCAGCAGACGGTCTCGGGTAGACGAGTGACTAGTACCTCTTACCCGGAGATTAGAGTGAGTCGTGGCAAACCTTGAGGGCAAGCCAAGAGATTGAGCAAAGAATATGTTTCTTGATAAACATAGTTAAGTGACAGTTTCCTTTGTACTGTACTTAGTGTGATAGTTCTTTAACTATATTGAGCATGCTAGTGTATACTGTTAAGTATAGTAGAAATATCTGCAGCATGATTTACAGCTTTCAATATAAATATCTAGCTGTGCATACCTATGCCCGTATGGACCTAGTGGGGAGGTTGGTGGTGTGGCGGCCGAACCCACTAGGAACTAAGGAAGTTAGTTCTCACCCCACCACTATTACAGGGCCTAGCGCGGGTACACAGGGCGAGGAGCGTGGTAAGGGCATAGCGCCCTAGCTCGAGGTAGCAGCCACCTGTTGCATTAGAGGCACCCGAGTTGTCGAGCGTAGCTGATGTATAGGTGTGAGATTTTGTGTGATGATGTACACGTCTACTTCGAGGTTGTATAATGGAACTTATTGTAAAGGATCAATGAGATGTGAATGTAATAGTTATGTATTCTCTCTTCTATACTCGTATGAATTTACTCGTTGTACTTGCTCTTGTTGGTTAGCACCTTTGTGCTTCGTTAGTCGTGTATGTTATAAGTTTGATTTCCTGGGAATCTTCTTGTACATGACTTGTGGTCGAGCCTTGGACGGTACAGGAGAGGTGTTGTCCGTCCGGCGTCTGTTTGACGTGCCCGTGCCGGCCAAATTGGCGGCCGCGGGGCGTGACAGATAAAGATGGTATCAGAGCCATAAGAGCAAGTAAAGAGAGAGTCTAGGACGACCTAGGAGACCCTAGGATGGAAACCTAAGGTGATAGGTGCGGGAGTGGAACGTGGACCTATTGCGGTGGCGGAGGATAAAGGATTGGGTCAATATGGTTATAAGTCTCTAGTAGGTGCTAGAGATGGACTCGAGTGGTATAAATTCTTGACTCGAGGTGATTATGTCGGCGGCCGACGACATAATGCTAAGAGCCCAGAATGAATACGCTCGCGAGCTTCCGCCCGATTTTGTTAATGAATTATACGATTGTTAATTGCGTAAACGTTGTTGGTTTAAGTTGTTAACCAACTTGTTGCGTTTCAGGAGCTAATGGCACCAAAGAGACGCAATGTGAGTAGGACTGTTCCGGTGCCACCCCCAGCGGTGCCGGAGCAAGCGGAGTTGCCCGAGCAGGGTGGGCCACCTGAGCAGGCGGGAACGAATATGGTTCAGGAGCTGCAGGCTCAGATGGTGGCGCTTGTCGGGGCGATGCAACGACAAGAGGTTCAGTTTGGGCAGCTCCAGGCACTAGTGGAGCGGCAAGCGGCGGCCGCGACGGCAACGGTGGACCGTGATCCGCCTGCACCATCGGTACAAGTACCAAATGTGCCCGAGGGTGAGGGGATTGCGACGGCGCCGGCAGCGGCACCTTCCCCACCGGCGAGTGCTCCTTTGGCGGCATCGGGTTCTGCTACTCTTGATGAGGCGGCCGAGGAAGCGGAGCGAGAGCGTGGGTACATGGCGCTCACAAAGTTCATGAAGTTTCGCCCTCCGACGTTTGATGGCGAAGTGATTGACCCCTGGATCGTGGAGAACTGGTTGGTCACGATGGAGGCGTTGTTTGAGAACACCTACGCCTCGGAGCGCGATAAGGTGCAGTTGGCCACTCATTGTTTCGACAAGAGGGCTAGACTTTGGTGGAAGGGAGTGAAGCGTGATAGATCCTCTGACCTTCCGCCGATTGATTGGGAGGAATTTCGGCGACTTATGTTCGCGGAGAATTTTTCCGATAGTGACAAGAGAAAAATGCGGGAGGACTTCAGGAAGTTGAAACAAGGTGGACGTACTATTCGGGAGTATGAGCGGGAGTTCACCCACTATGTGAACTGTGTCCCGGATGTTGCAAGGATGCACCAAGAGCGGGCCGAGTGATTTGTGAGGGGACTTCGACCCGATGTATTCCGAACAATCCACGCCTTCAAGTTTTTATCCTTTGCCCAGGTACTCGACCGTGCCTTGTGGGTTGAGCACGGCAATGTGTGCGTTCGAGAAGAGCGTGAGGCTTTCGATAAGGAAAAAGGAAAGAAGCGGCCGGGCGGTAGTTCGGGGGGACAATCGAGTTTCAAGAAGCCCCCGAAGTATCCGTTGACGCAAAGCAAGAGTCGTGGAGCGCAACGGTGCGTACTTTGTGGTGGAGGCCACTCGGCGGCACAGTGTGATTAGCGCCAAGGCAAGTGCTTCAAGTGTGGCCGGGCAGGACATATTTCTCGTGACTGTCCGGACAGAGCTTCGCCCGCTTCTATGGCTGCCCAAAGATCACGGCACACTATGGAGGGATTCCACCTGCGGCAACCTCTTCTGGACGCGCTATGGCACCGCGTCAGTTGGAGACGACGTGATCGGCCCCGAGCGGACGGGTATTCACTGTTAGAAAATTGCGTACGGTAAAAACGCAGCGGAAATAAATCAAACAAATTTGATTTTGAAAAACTTTCGAAATCTAATCTCAAAACCACGCAATTAGGATCCCTCATGTTCTTTAAGATTAAAGGAGAAAAGTAAGATCGAATCTTTACCTTTTTCGCGGATAGATCTTCACCTCAATTTGATGATCGTGGAATCCGGTTCTCTTGAAGCCGCACATGCGTCCGGCCTCTATAGGTATCCACACGAGGTTCTTGATTTGATCGATGTCCTCACCGGGGTGCTAGCTCCCTTGCAAAAGGACGTCGTTCTTGCTAGAATTTTTAGAAGAGAGGAGAAGAGAGATGATGGCTTGGGTTTTCTAAAAACCCCCGTATATTATATATAGGAATATAATCCTATTCCTATTCCTAATAATATAATGAGAATTAAGGATAAGTATAAATCTAGATTTATCCTTTTCTTAATTGATTAGATCAATCAAATCCTAATTTCATTCGACTTGATTTTATGTTAATTTGATCATATCAAATTAATAATACAACATTTGCACATAAGTCCTTTTATAATTTACTAACTATTAGTAAGTCCTCTCATGTAACATTTACACCTTAATACCACTAATTTGTAACAATTACAAATTAGTCCAATTATCAACATATTGACAATTAGGTCCTCCTGCGATTCAATAATCGCGATCTAGCTATCCGATCAATCACAACCTCTTATGTGTGTGACCCCATAGGTTCTATTCTATCTGGTAGTGAGATATATTTTGATCACTATCAACAATATCACTGAAACTCTTTTTAGTGGATTAGAACAATTCCAACTCAGCCCAATAAGAATTATCGATCATCTAGATAATTCTTATGAGTCTCACATTCCACTAGTGACGCCTAGCAGCATGTAGTGGCATTCCAGTAGAATGGAATACTGAACCTCTTGGTGCAGTTACCGTGTGATACAATCCTTCTATCATGAGTCCCGACTAGACTGAGGTTATGGAATAACTCGTCAAACCCCATCGTCTGTCATATGTTAAATTTATTCGACTCGAGTTTCTAATATCGGAAACCCATTTCCGTTATTAACTCTGCCCTGGCCAAGATCTTGTAAACTCGGTCTCATAAATCACATAGGACTAACGCCCCTATCTACCAAGGGAGATAGATTCCATCTAAGTGCGCATCCTATTCCTACAATGAACCTACTGCAGCCAACATGCACCGCATGGACCCGAATGGCTAGGGACCAAGTGTATGTACAGTCAAACTACAGTAACCTCATTGTGAATAGCTGAGGCACCGCAGGTCAATGGACCAGTCACACTACTGCAACATTGAGTAAGTCACTGACGAGTGAGTAGACATCCAAGTGACTTCTCATATTGATCACGCTCGGTTTCTCTAACAACCACCTGCATATTCGCTTCAGTGTCCCCACACCGTCGACTCAAGACCCGTCTACCCAAAAGGGAAGCGACCTATGCACCAATCTCACCGGATCAATCACCGTCCCCGTGATGATCCATTGATCGGGAGCATTTAGGAATTAACCACCAATGACACATGTCTCTAATTCTCAACTCTTGAGAATATATGTCATCATCTTTATTAATTCCTTGGACGACTCATGGACACATACACAACATGAATGAAAATAAGAACCCAAATATATTCATAATATTTTAAATTCAAATATAAATTTATGTCCTAGAAAGAATACATGTGTCGGCCTGGTTGGCTTTTAGGGCATACATCTAACAATCTCCCACTTGCACTAAAGCCAATCAGCCATATACCTAAGCCCCATCTTCTCAAGGTGGACTTCAGTCTTCTGCTGGCTAAGTGGTTTAGTCAATGGGTCTGCCACGTTATCCGTGGAGTCTACTCTCTGCATCTCGATGTATTTCTTGTCGAGATAATCGCGTATAATATGGAACCGCCGCTCTATATGCTTGGACTTCTGATGAGACCTGGGCACCTTAGCTAGGGCTATGGCACCATTGTTGTCGCAATAGAGTGGTATGGCATCCGATGGCATCACACCTAGTTCTGCAACAAATTTCTTGAACCAGAAGGCTTCCTTTGCAGCTTCAGATGCGGCGATATACTCTGCTTCCATAGTAGAGTCAGCAATAATTCATTGTTTGGAACTTTTCCAATACACTGTGCCACCATTGCATAAGAATACACTTCCTGACGTAGACTTTCTATCGTCAACATCAGACATGAAGTCTGAATCAGTATATCCTTGTACTCTCAACTCTCCTCCTCCAAAGACCAAGAACATATCCTTAGTCCTTCTCAAGTACTTGAGTATGTTCTTCACAGCAGTCCAGTGCTCCTCGCCTGGATTAGATTGATACCTACTTGTGACACTCACAGCAAGAGCGATATCAGGTCGTGTACACAACATGGCGTACATAAGACTTCCTATAGCTGAGGCATAAGGGATCTTACTCATACGTTGAATCTCTTCAAATGTATTGGGGCACATTTTCTTTGAGAGACAAATTCCATGTCTAAGAGGTAAAAGTCCTCTTTTGGAGTTTTCCATGCCGAACCTCTTCAGCACCTCCTCTATGTACATTTTCTGTGAGAGGCCTAGCATCCTTTTAGATCTATCTCTATAGACCTTTATCCCCAAAATATAGGATGCTTCCCCTAGATCTTTCATGGAGAATTCTTTAGACAACCATATTTTAACTGAAGTCAGCATTGGAATGTCATTCCCAATTAGGAGAATGTCATCCACGTACAATACGAGGAATGTGACAGCTCTCCCACTAACCTTCTTATAAACACATGATTCCTCCTCATTTTTAACGAAATCAAACGATTTAATCACATCGTTGAAACGAGTATTCCAAGTCCGAGATGCTTGCTTAAGTCCATATATGGACCGTTGCAACTTGCATACTTTGTGACTTTCGCCACTGGAAGTGAAACCCAGAGGCTGCTCCATATAGATATCTTCTTCAAGATATCCATTTAGGAAAGCAGTTTTCACATCCATTTGCCAGATCTCATAATCATAGTATGCTGTAACGGCAAGCAGTGTTTGAATGGATTTAAGCATGGCCACAGTTGAAAAGGTCTCCTGATAGTCAATGCCTTCGCGTTGACTATAACCTTTTGCAACCAACCTAGCTTTATAGGTCTCCACCTTTCCATCCGAACCTATCTTTTTTTGTAGATCCATTTACACCCGATAGGTACTATACCTTCTGGTGGGTCTACCAAAATCCAAACCTTGTTGGAATGTATTGAGTCAATTTCTGACTTCATGGCATCTAGCCATTTCTCGGAATCGATATCACACATCGCCTCGTTGTAGGTTTTGGGATCATCTCCATGTTCCCTATCTCCCATGAGAAATATTTCCTCTACTTCCTCTGTAACGATACCTAAATATCGTTTAGTAGGATGGAGATTCTACTCGACCTACGAGGTGGAGGAGGTACTACATGTACTGGCTCAGCTTGAATAGGTTCTATAGGTTTGATGACTCGTTGCTCTTCAGAGACTCTCTCTTCGAGCTCAATTTTTCTCCCACTAGCTTCTTCTTGAATAAACTGTTTTTCCAAGAAAATAGCATGTTTGCTCACAACTACATTGTGATTCTCTAGGATATAAAAATAGTAACCTAAAGATTCTTTAGGATATCCAATAAAACGAGCCCTCTCAGACCTTGCCTCTAACTTGTCAGCCTGTAGTCGTTTGACATAGGCCGGACACCCCCAAATCTTGATATGACCAAGACTTGGTTTCTTACCATGCCACATCTCATAAGGCGTGGAAAGAACAGATTTAGAGGGAACTCTATTTAGCAAATAAGCTGCAGTAAGCAAAGCATGTCCCCAAAGAAATAAAGGAAGATCAGTGAAGCTCATCATGGATCGAACCATATCCAATAAGGTTCGGTTTCTCCGTTCTGACACCCCGTTGAGTTGAGGTGTTCCCGGGGGAGTCCACTGTGAGACTATGCCGTTTTCTTTGAGATAGTTTAGAAACTCTCCACTAAGATATTCTCCTCCTCGATCTGATCGAAGAACCTTGATGGATTTTTCAGTTTGCTTTTCTACCTCATATCTGAACTCTTTGAACTTTTCAAAGGCCTCAGATTTGTGTTTCATAAGATACACATACCCATACCGTGAATAATCATCGGTAAAGGTTATGAAGTAGAGATAACCACTCCTAGCATGCACATCAAATGGCCCACACACATTAGTGTGTATTAGGGAAAGTATCTCAGTGGCCCTTTCCCCTTGTCCTACAAATGGTAATTTAGTCAATTTTCCTTGATGACAAGATTCGCAAACTGGATAAGACTCTGAAGTCAATGAGCCGAGAAGCCCATCTTTATCCAATTTATTAATCCTTTCTTCTCCAATATGACCAAGCCTGAGGTGCCACATATACTTTAGGTTTATCTCATCTCTAGGTCTCTTAGACCCAACAGCAGTCACTACTTGCTCAGAAATATTTGTAGATACATCCATATGTAAATGATAAAGACTGTCAATCATAAAACCACGGCCAGTAATATTATTTCTAAAATAAATTATGCAGTAGTCTTTGTCAAAATTAAAATTATAACCGTCCTGTGCTAAAGAAGAAACAGAAATCAAATTCCTGCTTGCAGCAGGTACATAAAAACAGTCTTTAAGTAATAAAATAAATCCTGACGGTAGTCGCAAAGGATAGGTGCCAGCAGCTGCAGCAGCAACTCTTGCCCCGTTGCCCACCCTTAGGGTCACTTCACCTTCTCTAAGCCCTCTACTTTCCCTTAGACCCTGCATTGAAGTACACAGATGAGAACTAGAACCAGAGTCTATAACCCAACTGGAAGTAGAGGAAACCGTAAGGTTAGTTTCTATTACGAGCAAGTCTGACATACCTTCCGAAGGTGTGTCCTTCCTTTTATTCTTTAAGCTCTCCAGGTAGACAGGACAATTTCTCTTCCAATGACCGTCAACATTGCAGTGGAAACATTTTCCTTTGTCAGCGGCCTTATTCTTAGAAGCTTCCTTCTTCGGCTTGTATTCCGTCTTTTGTTTCTTTGCGGGTTTCTTCTTCCAATTAGACTTTCTTTTGGAAAAGGAAGCTCGCTCCACAGTAAGAATTGAGCCCTTTGAATTTTTCAAAGTCCCCTCTGTAGTTACCAACATGTTCAATAACTCGGCAATCAATTTTATTCATATGGTAGTTTACAATAAACTGTCCATATGATACAGGAAGGGATTGCAGGATCAGATCAACTTGCAATTCCTTGTCCATTTTCACGCCAAGCTTCTCAAGCTCCTCGAGGTCTTTGATCATTGTCAAACAATGATCATGAACAGACTGCCCTTCGTGCATCTTGGCTTTGAAGAGTCTTTTGGACACTTCAAAACGAGCAGATCGGCTTTGCTCACCATACAACTCTTTGAGGTGAGTTAGCATTTCTTTAGCAGTCTTCATATCCTTATGTTGGCGTTGAATTTCATTTGACATTGACGCCAAAATGTAGCACCTTACTTTGTTATCGTCATCTGTCCATTTTTCCTGAGCTGTCAATTGATCAGCTGTGGGAGGGTTTGGTAACGTGGGGGGGTCCTGGTTGAGAACATAACTGAGCTTTTCGGAAATCAAAACTATTTTTAAGTTCCTTAGCTAATCTTTATAATTTGATCCAATTAAACGGTTTGATTCAAGAATACGAGAAAGTGGATTGGAAGCGGACATTTTGTACTGCAGAGAGTAAAGATTCAAGTTAGATATTTATATTTGTTTTGAAAAAAATAGTTTAGGGATTTTAAAAACAAATTTAGCCTCCCACTATTTTCTCGAGTCTCTTACACTCCTCGGGTAAAGAAACGGAAACCCAACGCAATAAACGGTTTCAAGTGGGTACTGCGGTCTCACCAGTTTAACTTACCACCTCACCTGACAATTATTGGTGATATGCTAACCAATAAGTGGACAACTCTTGTCCAATGCTTCTCAAGAAAATTGCAGTGATCGGTCTCTAAGTCCTGTAGGCCTCACCTGACAGTTATTGGCCCCAATCTTTAGTTAAGTCAGACCCACCGTTCAAACGCGTAAGCAAAGCCGTCATTGGGTCCCTCACCTAACAGTTATTGGGCCCAACCCCATCTTTACTCCGCAGCATCTCATGCTAATAGAGTGGTTGCGCATTCCCGATGCAATTGACCACTGTAACCAGCCGTGCCAATCAACACCAGAAAAACGCCCGCACTTCTACAACGGCGGAAGACCGCTCGACTTAATATTTGTGAGGAGATTTAAATTTAGGTCTCAAAACAATATATTATTTATTTACATCTAATGCAAATAAAAATAATCCGCGCATGAAAAATAAAATATAACTGGTGATGATCATGGATCTTAGAATTGGATTCGGACTCGAGCCACTGAGTCGGAAATCAGGGTCATAGGGTCATAAATTACAAGCACACACACGTCATTGGTTTGATCGTCTTCAACTTCTTGATCCGATCTGGAACTTCAACTTGATCCGATCCTTATCAACGCCTTGATCCGACCGCCATCAAGTGTTCACCTAGATTAAGTCTTTGCGTACTTTTCAGCTTGCAACCGATCAACCAATGACGTGCAACCATACATTATACAACCCAATGCAAACAATGAAATAAAAATTAATTACATTTGATAACTTTTATCTCTAATCTATTGAGACACGCAGGTCTCCAAATAAATCGGCTTGTGCACGCAGGCACAAATATAGCCTCTAATACAAAGTCCTTAATTTAAACAAATTTAAAATTACAGGATTCTGCATACACATCATACATCACATGTCGAATCAGAAACAAATAGGTCGCTATCCATGATCATCACCGATATGTATCTCATACATCACAAGCATAAAAATTAACTTTGGGTATTCTAATTAACCGTTCAACGATGATTCGAAAAATTAGTAACTAAATTAATAAAAGCAATCAATCTTATTGACCGTTTATAATTTTGATCAAAAACTTAATCTTCAAACATAATATCTTAATCTCATCAAGATATAAATTTGATCTAATCAAATTAGATCCTTATCCTTTTAATTTAAATCGATCTAATCAATTTCTAAATTAGAAATTTAAAAATATATATATATATATATATATATATATATATATATATATATATATATATATTTTTATTCCGTACGGATGCTACAGTAGCGTCCGTACGGATAATTTAAAAAAAATTATTTTTTGCGTTCCGCACGGTTGCTACAGAAATATCCGTACGGATGCTACAGTAAATCCTTTTTTTTTTATTAAAATAATTTTCGCTTGTTTGCTAGAAACCATCGATTAAATTGTTTGATCGATTTAGATTTTTCGAATAAGCCAAAAACGATCTATTAATCGTTCTACCGGCGAAAAACGGTTTAGAATACCCAAATTCATAATTTTAATCTTAAAAATATGAGGATGGCTCTGATACCACTGTTAGAAAATTGCGTACGGTAAAAACGCAGCGAAAATAAATCAAACAAATTTGATTTTGAAAAACTGTCGAAATCTAATCTCAAAACCACGCAATTAGGATCCCTCATGTTCTTTAAGATTAAAAGAGAAAAGTAAGATCGAATCTTTACCTTTTTCGCGGATAGATCTTCACCTCAATTTGATGATCGTGGAATCCGATTCTCTTGAAGCCGCACATGCGTCCGGCCTCTATAGGTATCCACACGAGGTTCTTGATTTGATCGATGTCCTCACCGGGGTGCTAGCTCCCTTACAAAAGGACGTCGTTCTTGCTAGAATTTTTAGAAGAGAGGAGAAGAGAGATGATTATATATAGGAATATAATCCTATTCCTATTCCTAATAATATAATGAGAATTAAGGATAAGTATAAATCTAGATTTATCCTTTTCTTAATTGATTAGATCAATCAAATCCTAATTTGATTCGACTTGATTTTATATTAATTTAATCATATCAAATTAATAATACAACATTTGCACATAAGTCCTTTTATAATTTACTAACTATTAGTAAGTCCTCTCATGTAACATTTACACCTTAATACCACTAATTTGTAACAATTACAAATTAGTCCAATTATCAACATATTGACAATTAGGTCCTCCGGCGATTCAATAATCGCGATCTAGCTATCCGATCAATCACAACCTCTTATGTGTGTGACCCCATAGGTTCTATTCTATCTGGTAGTGAGATATATTTTGATCACTATCAACAATATCACTGAAACTCTTTTCAGTGGATTAGAACAATTCCAACTCAGCCCAATAAGAATTATCGATCATCTAGATAATTCTTATGAGTCTCACAATCCACTAGTGACGCCTAGCAGCATGTAGTGGCATTCCAGTAGAATGGAATACTGAACCTCTTGGTGCAGTTTCCGTGTGATACAATTCTTCTATCATGAGTCCCGACTAGACGGAGGTTATGGAATAACTCGTCAAACCCCATCGTCTGTCATATGTTAAATTTATTCGACTCGAGTTTCTAATATCGGAAACCCTTTTCCGCTATTAACTCTGCCCTGGCCAAGGTCTTGTAAACTCGGTCTCATAAATCACATAGGACTAACTGTCACGCCCCGGGGTCGGCAAGACCTTCCCCAAGGCGTGCCCAGACCCGCCATATGTCAACACATACAAGGCGTCTAACTAAAAACAGCGGAATTTAAAACAATATAAGGCTACAACTATGAATATCAGAGCCACAACTAAACAAGAACCAAACCACAAGTAAAAGAAAGTAAAGCGTCTAAATCACTAACAAAGAAATAGAGAGTAGTACACAGTTAACATCATAACCTCTCAACTACACAAAAGTGGTGGTCTCTATACAAGGTAAAAACACTCCTTCTCTCCAAAATAAAACAAGAGAAAAAGGAAACCACCTATCCAAAACCCTCTCACAAGCCGCTATCCCGAGGCAACTCCTTTGCCGCGGTCCCGAGCCTCCCCGATGCAGAAGGCACTGAAACGAGTCAGAAACAGAGGGCGTGAGAACTATAAACATATAGTTCCCAGTGGGCAATTACTGACCTGCACAAAATTGCTCCACTAGGCCCAAAAGAGAGTAATATAAGTACTGAAATAAATAACTGTAAATAAAGCGTAACTGAAAAGCTGAATAATTAACCCAAGGTAATTATATTACATGCTTTAATCTATCCGATAGCCAACTCTAAACAAGTATATCCAACCAAGTTCCCAAGTATACCATAATAGAAATGATGACCTATCAAGTATAGTACTATGTCCAATACTATGTCACAACATATATATCCAACTACTAATCTAAGTTAAGTAGTGATTATTCTTTAATATAGAAAGACGACGTTCAATCTCAATTTGGGATCTACACAAGTGTAATCCCGCTTGCGCCCCCTAAGTGTCGTGGTAGCCCCAACATCCCCGTAGGAATGAGTCTAACCAATTCGGCCCCATAGGTTTCTCAATACCGCACGTGCGAATACATCGCAAAGGCTAACTCCGGAGTGCCGCTTGTAGGGAGCGACCCTCACAAGCATGTGCGAAGAGCACAAATGGCAACAAGCAAGTCCAAGTCCCAAGTCCCACACATGGCAAATGTCACTAGCAACCCTAAGGTCTAGTACAACAAGTTCTCGTGACACTAGAATTTCTATGTCAAGTTCATTCACGAGCCTAATGCCGCTTGATGACATTAGCTCACTATTCTACACTTTTGATGCCAAGCCAATGCCGCTTAATGACAAGGGCTTTTCTCCTATGTCATGTATAGTTCTATGTTCTCAAACACATGTCAAAGTCCTCTTAAACACATAGTTTCAAGTTTCCAAATAGAATGCTACAAGGCTTCAGCTCTCACATGCGTTCGTCTCTACTATATAGAGTAAAATTGCATTACACATAACATATGTATCTTAAGCATTCTAAAATTCACAAATAAATCAAATAGCATGAAAATGTACTAATTCCCATTTAACCATAAGCAAATAAGCACCAATGAGAATTTCTCATTGTGCTAGGTGAGGCCAAACCCACCGTCGCTCCAAGCGACGCTCTGAACCGCTAACGAAGCTTCGATTCCCACTCCTAGTACCCTACAAAGGAGATCCTAGGAGTTACAACCTCAAGAGATAAGTCTTGACTTCAAACTTTAAGCTTCTATGTAGAGAGTAAGGAGAAATTCACGGTGAGGCCAAACCCACCGTCGCTCCAAGCGTCGCTCTGAACCGCTAACGAAGCTTCGATTCCCACTCCTAGTACCCTACAAAGGAGATCCTAGGAGTTACAACCTCAAGAGATAGGTCTTGAGTTCAAACTTTAAGCTTCTATGTAAAGAGTAAGGAGAAATTCACCTTAGAGTAAAAATCCTTCTCCAATTCTCAAATGGAGGTGAGATCTCTTCCAAGGCAACCTAAACAAAGGTTCTAAACCAATTAATTGGACTCTAAAAGCCCTAGATTGCAAATCCCCAAAATGAACCCTAATCTACTAAATCTAGGGTTTCAACAAGTAGAAAGCTTCAAAATCCCAAACTAGAGGAAATAGAGGTGATGCCTACCTTCAAGGAGCTCCAAATCAAAGTCCACAATCCTCTAGAAGTGAAGGTCTTCCTCCAATAGAGCTCCAAGATCAAGCTCCAAGCCTCAACCAAGAAGATGCTAGCACTAGCAAGCAAAAGAGGGAAAAGAGAGGGTTAATCTCTTTAGAAATCCATCCACAAACCAAGTAATGGAAGAGAAATGGGTGGAGGGCTCCCCTACCTCTCTCCCTCGTGTCCTCAAAGACAAAAAAATGCCCTAGGGGGCGTGGGTGCTACTAATAGAAGCAACAAATTGCTAAAAAGCCCCTGCAGTTTTGAATTTTCGAAATCGCTAGGTCGTACCAAGATAAGCCAAGTCCGTACGCATGCACCATGCGAACACCAAACCCGAGGCTCGGGTTTGTCGCCTCCACGTCCCATACCGCACAGATCCCCTCCGTACCGGATAGCAACCAAGGCCGTACAAGACAAAGAACTTTTCCTGTACCGGTACAGACTCCCCAGATAGCAAACCGAGAGCAACCTAAAATCCAACTTTTTGGACTTTAGTGCTTGGGATTCATCCACTAACCTCGGTACACGTGCCATAGGTCGGAACACAGTCAACGCCCCTCCGTAAAACTGGAAAAGCTCGTATCTCACATCTAACACTCGAACTCGGCAATTTGCAAAGTCCAAGGCCACATTCACCCTCCTAAAAGGAGGTTTCGGCCACGAAACTCAAAATTAAGGTCATACCTCATGACTCCATCTGAAAGAGATGGGGATAGCGCTCTCGAAGCGCACTCTCTAGCTCCCACGTGGCCTCCCGCTCCTCGTGGTTGCTCCACAGACCTTCATATAAGGAAGCTCCTGGTTCCTCAACTTCTTCACCTCGCGAGCCAAAATCTTCACGGGCTGCTCCTCGAAGCTCAAATCGTCCCTCAGCTCCAATGGTGTAGTATCCAAAACATGAGCTGGGTCATGTATATACTTCCGGAGGACCGATACATGGAAGACATTGTGTACACCCGATAGGTTCGGCGGTAGAGCAAGTCTATACGCTACCGGGCCCACACGCTCAAGAATCTCGTACGGTCCAATGAAACGGGGGCTCAACTTACCCCGAATCCCAAATCTCCTGACTCCTCTGGTCGGCGAGACTTTCAAAAAGACATGGTCTCCAATCTGAAACTCCAAGTCTCGTCGACGTCTATCAGTGTAGCCCCTCTGCCTACTCTGGGCTGTCAACAATCGCTCCCTAGCAATGCGAACCTTGTCCTCTGCTTCCTGGAGCACATCTGGGCCTAGAGCCAAACTCTCACCAACTTCACTCCAATGAAGTGGCGATCTACATTTCCGTCCATAGAGTGCCTCAAATGGCGCCATCTTGATGCTTGCTTGATAACTGTTGTTATAAGCAAACTCAGCCATCGGTAGATGCTGCGACCATCCTCCCTGGAAGTCGATCACGCAGGCTCGAAGCATGTCCTCGAGTGTCTGTATAGTACGCTCTGACTGCCCGTCACTCTGAGGGTGGAAAGCAGTGCTGAAGTCCAGTCTAGTACCTAAGGCGTCCTGTAGACTCCTCCAAAAGTGTGACACAAAACGTGTGTCCCTGTCCGATACAATCGATGTAGGTACTCCATGTAATCGCACAATCTCATCCAAATAAACCTGTGCGAGTCTCTCTCTAGTCCAAGTAGTATGGATAGGTATGAAATGCGCCGATTTCGTCAACCTATCCACGATCACCCATATAGCGTCATGCCCGGCCTGGGAGCGAGGCAATCCCATCACAAAGTCCATGGTGATCTTCTCCCACTTCCACACTGGAATCGGTAGGCTCTGTAATTTCCCCGCGGGAACTCGGTGCTCAGCCTTTACTTGTTGGCAAGTTAAACATCTAGCCACAAACTCGCCAACGTCCTTTTTCATCCCGGGCCACCAATAGTGTAACTTCAAATCCTTATACATTTTGGTGCCCCCCGGATGTATAGCATAAGGTGCACGGTGTGCCTCCAGAAGTATCTCATCTTTAAGCGTCGGCTCCGACGGTACACAAACCCGTCCACGGAATCGCATCAAGTCACCACCGTCCAAAGTAAAGTCCCCGGTGCAACCATCAATCATCTTTGCTCGGATCTTTAGCAACTCCGCATCAAGAGCTTGCTTTTCCTTAATTCTTTCCAATAAAGTAGGTTGCACCACTAATGTCATCAACCTCATAGGTGTGTCAGGAGCCACCACCTCCAACTCTAGCCGCTTCAACTGCTCGATCAACGGCGGTTGAGTAACTATCATCATCGCTAAGTTTTCCGTCGATTTCTTACTTAGCGCATCAGCCACCACATTAGCCTTGCCTGGGTGGTAGAGTATCGTCAGATCATAATCCTTGAGCAGCTCCAACCATCTGCGCTGTCTCAAGTTCAACTCCTTCTGAGTGAACAGGTACTTTAAGCTCTTGTGATCCGTATACACTTCACACCGCTCGCCATAAAGATAGTGGCGCCATAGCTTCAGTGCGAACACTACAGCCGCCAACTCCAAATCATGTGTAGGATAATTCCTTTCATACTCCTTCAACTGGCGAGAAGCATACGCGATTACCTTTCCGTCCTGCATTAACACGCAGCCCAATCCGCTAAAGGAAGCATCGCTATAAATCACATACCCTGCTCCAGCAACTGGCAAGGTCAGGATTGGAGCGGTAGTCAATCGCAGCTCTTGAAAGCTTTTCTCGCACGCATCATTCCAAATGAATTTGGTGCCTTTATGCGTGAGCCTCGTGAGGGGAGTAGATAACTTAGCAAATCCCTCAACAAACCTCCTGTAGTGGCTGGCCAAACCAATAAAACTCCGTATCTCTGTGACACTCGTCGGTCTTGGCCAATCCTTGACGGCTTCAATCTTCTTGGGATCCACGGCTATACCTGATCCTGAAATCACATGGCCCAAAAACGCCACCTCTCTAAGCCAGAACTCGCATTTCTTCAACTTGGCATAGAGTTTCCTTTCCCGAAGCACCTGAAGTACCAGCCTCAAATGTTCCTCGTGATCAGCATCACTCCGGGAATAAACCAATATGTCGTCGATAAACACTACGACAAATCTATCCAGATATGGCCTGAAGACACGGTTCATCAAATCCATAAAATCTGCCGGGTCATTGGTAAGCCCAAACGGCATAACGGTGTACTCATAGTGTCCATACCGTGTCCTGAAAGCCGTCTTCGATACATCCTCAGGCTTGATCTTTAGCTGATGATATCCCGACTGTAAGTCGATCTTGGAATACACTCTCGACCCCTGAAGCTGATCAAACAGATCATCGATCCTCGGCAACGGATACTTATTCTTAATCGTGACTTTATTGAGTTCACGATAGTCCATACACAAACGAAGCGATCTGTCCTTCTTCCTCACAAAGAGAACCGGTGCTCCCCAAGGCGACACACTCGGCCTCACAAAACCTTTATCCAAAAGATCTTGCAACTGTGCCCTCAGCTCCTTAAGTTCGCCGGTGCCATCCTATAGGGCGCCTTTGAGATTGGAGTAGTCCCGTGGACGAGATCTACTACAAACTCAATCTCCCTATCGCGGCATTCCCGGTAGCTCGCTGGAAACACATCCGGAACTCCTCACCACAGGGATATCCTCAATCCTAGGAGAGTCCTCAACATCTCGGGGTGCAATACTAGCCAAATAGGCTATGCACCCACTACTAATCAACTGCCTAGCTCGAGAGGAGCTAATAGTTATCGCAAACAGCGAACTCTGGCAACCCTGAAACACAGCCTCCTCGTGACCAGGCTCTCTAAAAGTCACAGTACGACTCACACAATCGATCGTAGCAAAGTACCGGGTCAACCAATCCATGCCCAAAATTATGTCAAACTCTCCAAGTTTGCGCACCACAAATAGGTCCGCGGGCATGATCCAATCCCCAATCTGAACCGGGCAACTAGCACAACACTCCTGAACGTCTATAGAATGTCCGGGTATAACTACTCGACACGAATACAACAAGGAAGTCATAGGAATGCTATGCAACTCGGCAAATAGCCGATCAATAAAAGAACAAGATGCGCCGGTATCAAATAAAGCACGAACTCGAATGCAGGAAATCAAAATGATACCCGCAACCACGTCCTCACTGCCGCCGCTTTGCCTCGGGCGCATACAATCGTCCACTCGGCCCCGGCGTGACCCCTCGCTCCGCCTCTCGTGCGTAAGATCTCCCGCCCGGTAAGATGCCGCAGTGTCCCCGGCCGGAACCCGGTGAAGCCGGTGAAGCCGGCGTCGACGGTGTGGGGCAGATCCCCTCGGACACTCTGACTGAAAATGGCCCTCCGGCCGCAAGAAAAGCATCGGCCCCACCCCTGAGGGCACTGTCCGGGGTGGTGGGGGCCGCTACAAATCACACATCGCGGCGCTGGTCGCCGCTCTGATCCTCGGCGCTGCTGTGGGGGTCCTCGTCCACGTGACTAGCTCCTGGGGTACTTTGGTGGCTTCCTAGAGTGCGCCTGGCTCGCACCCTCGCCTGAGGGCCTCTTGCCCTTGCCCCGATCCAAGCCTTCCTGCCTGTCCTTCAAGACCATCGCGCCCCGCTCCACAATGAGAGCGCGATTCACCACCTCTCTATAGGTTTGCAACCCGTACGATCGCACGAGCCTAAAGATAGATGGCCGAAGTCCATTCTCAAAGATCCCGGCCTTGTCCTCGTCGTCCCGCACGACGAAAGGTACACAATGTAGAAGCTCGGTGAACTCCCGCTCATACTCGCCCACCGTCCGTCCCCCGGCGCAGATTGCGCAAATGTCTCCATCCGGCATCGAACACCGTCGGGGAAATAGTGCTCCAAAGAATAGTCCCTTGAACCTCGTCCAAGTCATCGCTGCCAAGTCGGTGCTCGGGTTTTCCTGAATATCCTGCCACCACTGATAGGCCCCGCCGTCCAGATGGTGAGTGACGAGCCAAACTCTGTCCCTCTCCTCGACAAAGGTATCCCGAAATAGCTTTTCCATGTGCATCAGCCATTTCTCCACAATCAAGTGATCCACGTTCTCGCCGTCGAATATACGTGGATTGCACCTCCTGAACTCGTTGAGGCGGCTCATCAGTCGGTCTCGCTCTAGCCCCTCAACCAACGTAGGGAACACTGCTCCTCCCGGGGGCATCTGAACTGGCGGTGCCGTCGCTACTCTCTCCTGGCGTGCCACAGACGGCACAGAATGCAAAGATCCGGGCGCTGGAGTCGGCGCCCTCGGTGCTACCACCTCGGGGGGTGGTGGTGCAGAGCTGGGCCTCCCCGGCGGCCCGCTGCGAAGAAGGTCCTCAAGTCGCTTCATCCTCTCATCCCGTCGGCGCGCCGCCTCGCTCGCCGCTAGGCCGCCGCCGTCTGCTGAGCCACAAGGTCAGTGAGGACCGCCACCTGATCCCTCAGCTCGCGGACCTCGCTGGACTCAGAAGTAGCTGAGGTCTCGACCTCCTCAAGGCGTGCCATGTTATCTGCCCCGACGGATTGGGAGCGAGTAATAGGCATCAACCCTGCAACAACATAAAAGCGCAAGTTAATAAAACCCACGCTATCGCAATCCCCACTCAGAAACCCAAATTGTGCGAAAGTAAAGAAGTGTGCTTCCTACTAACTCCCGATGTTACGTTGTCGGCCGCCAACGTAACCCTCCGCGAAGCTAGAAGTTATACACTTCGATTAAACTCCAACTTTTAGAGTTATCATAAAACCCAATCAAACACTTTCGCTTATAAGTCAAATAGATCACGTCTCTCACGAGTCTAATCCTTATAGTCCAACCAACCTAAGGTTTACTAGGTCCTCTAAGACGTCACCCTAGGCTCTGATACCAAATTAATCTGTCACGCCCCGGGGTCGGTAGGACCTTCCCCAAGGCGTGCCCAGACCCGCCATATGTCAACACATACAAGGCTTCTAACTAAAAACAACGGAATTTAAAACAATATAAGGCACAACTATGAATATCAGAGCCACAACTAAACAAGAACCAAACCACAAGTAAAAGAAAGTAAAGCGTCTAAATCACTAACAAAGAAATAGAGAGTAGGACACACTTAACATCATAACCTCTCAACTACACAAAAGTGGTGGTCTCTATACAAGGTAAAAACACTCCTTCTCTCCAAAATAAAACAAGAGAAAAAGGAAACCACCTATCCAAAACCCGCTCACAAGCCGCTATCCCGAGGCAACTCCTTTGCCGCGGTCCCGAGCCTCCCCCGATGCAGAAGGCACTGAAACGAGTCAGAAACAGAGGGCGTGAGAACTATAAACATATAGTTCCCGGTGGGCAATTACTGACCTGCACAAAATTGCTCCACTAGGCCCAAAAGAGAGTAATATAAGTACTGAAATAAATAACTGTAAATAAAGCGTAACTGAAAAGCTGAATAATTAACCCAAGGTAATTATATTATATGCTTTAATCTATCCGATAGCCAACTCTAAACAAGTATATCCAACCAAGTTCCCAAGTATACCATAATAGAAATGATGACCTATCAAGTATACTACTATGTCCAATACTATGTCACAACATATATATCCAACTACTAATCTAAGTTAAGTAGTGATTATCCTTTAATATAGAAAGACGACGTTCAATCTCAATTTGGGATCTACACAAGTGTAATCCCGCTTGCGCCCCTAAGTGTCGTGGTAGCCCCAACATCCCCGTAGGAATGAGTCTAACCAATTCGGCCCCATAGGTTTCTCAATACCGCACGTGCGAATACATCGCAAAGGCTAACTCCGGAGTGCCGGCTTGTAGGGAGCGACCCTCACAAGCATGTGCGAAGAGCACAAATGGCAACAAGCAAGTCCAAGTTCCAAGTCCCACACATGGCAAATGTCACTAGCAACCCTAAGGTCTAGTACAACAAGTTCTCGTGACACTAGAATTTCTATGTCAAGTTCATTCACGAGCCTAATGCCGCTTGATGACATTAGCTCACTATTCTACACTTTTGATGCCAAGCCAATGCCGCTTAATGACAAGGGCTTTTCTCCTATGTCATGTATAGTTCTATGTTCTCAAACACATGTCAAAGTCCTCTTAAACACATAGTTTCAAGTTTCCAAATAGAATGCTACAAGGCTTCAGTTCTCACATGCGTTCGTCTCTACTATATAGAGTAAAATTGCATTACACATAACATATGTATCTTAAGCATTCTAAAATTCACAAATAAATCAAATAGCATGAAAATGTACTAATTTCCATTTAACCATAAGCAAATAAGCACCAATGAGAATTTCTCATTGTGCTAGGTGAGGCCAAACCTACCGTCGCTCCAAGCGACGCTCTGAACCGCTAACGAAGCTTCGATTCCCACTCCTAGTACCCTACAAAGGAGATCCTAGGAGTTACAACCTCAAGAGATAAGTCTTGACTTCAAACTTTAAGCTTCTATGTAGAGAGTAAGGAGAAATTCACGGTGAGGCCAAACCCACCGTCGCTCCAAGCGTCGCTCTGAACCGCTAACGAAGCTTCGATTCCCACTCCTAGTACCCTACAAAGGAGATCCTAGGAGTTACAACCTCAAGAGATAAGTCTTGAGTTCAAACTTTAAGCTTCTATGTAGAGAGTAAGGAGAAATTCACCTTAGAGTAAAAATCCTTCTCCAATCCTCAAATGGAGGTGAGATCTCTTCCAAGGCAACCTAAACAAAGGTTCTAAACCAATTAATTGGACTCTAAAAGCCCTAGATTGCAAATCCCCAAAATGAACCCTAATCTACTAAATTTAGGGTTTCAACAAGTAGAAAGCTTCAAAATCCCAAACTAGAGGAAATAGAGGTGATGCCTACCTTCAAGGAGCTCCAAATCAAAGTCCACAATCCTCTAGAAGTGAAGGTCTTCCTCCAATAGAGCTCCAAGATCAAGCTCCAAGCCTCAACCAAGAAGATGCTAGCACTAGCAAGCAAAAGAGGGAAAAAGAGAGGGTTAATCTCTTTAGAAATCCATCCAAAAACCAAGTAATGGAAGAGAAATGGTTGGAGGGCTCCCCTACCTCTCTCCCTCGTGTCCTCAAAGACAAAAAAATGCCCTAGGGGCGTGGGTGCTACTAATAGAAGCAACAAATTGCCGGATTTTCGAAATCGCTAAGTCAGACTCTAAGATAAGCCAAGTCCAGTACACAGACTCGCGAAACACCCAAACCCGAGGCTCGGGTTTGTCGCTCCAGCTGTCCCATACCGGTATGCATCCCCTCCGTACCAAGATAGCAACCAAGGCCGTACCTGCAGACAAAGAACTTTTCTGTACCTGTACGACTCCCCGTATAGCAACCGAGAGCAACCTAAAATCCAACTTTTGGACTTTAGTGCTTGGGATTCATCCACTAACCTCGGTACACGTGCCATGGGTCGGAACACAGTCAACGACCCTCCAGAAAATCTGGAAAAGCTCAGATCTCACATCTAACACTCGAACCTGGCAATTTGCAAAGTCCAGTGCGTCACACTAACGCCCCTATCTACCAAGGGAGATAGATTCCATCTAAGTGCGCATCCTATTCCTACATTGAACCTACTGCAGCCAACATGCACCGCATGGACCCGAATGGCTAGGGACTAAGTGTATGTACAGTCAAACTACAGTAACCTCATTGTGAATAGCTGAGGCACCGCAGGTCAAAGGTCCAGTCACACTTCTGCAACATTGAGTAAGTCACTGACGAGTGAGTAGACATCCAAGTGACTTCTCATATTGATCACGCTCGGCACCCTTGTTCTCTAACAACCACCTGCATATTCGCTTCAGTGTCCCCACACCGTCGACTCAAGACCCGTCTACCCAAAAGGGAAGCGACCTATGCACCAATCTCACCGGATCAATCACCGTCCCCGTGATGATCCATTGATCGGGAGCATTTAGGAATTAACCACCAATGACACATGTCTCTAATTCTCAACTCTTGAGAATATATGTCATCATCTTTATTAATTCCTTGGACGACTCATGGACACATACACAACATGAATGAAAATAAGAACCCAAAAATATTCATAATATTTTAAATTCAAATATAAATTTATGTCCTAGAAAGAATACATGTGTCGGCCTGGTTGGCTTCTAGGGCATACATCTAACATTCGCCGCTCAGGTCAAGGAGCCAGTAGAAGCCGAGGATCGTCATGTGTTGGCAGGTATAATTCTAATTAATAGAGTTCGCTCTAGAGCAATGTTTGATACGGGTGCCACACACTCATTTATAAGTAGGCCATTCGCACAGATGCATGATATAGAATTTGGTCTAAGTGAGAGTATATGGTGTGTGTCGGGCCCGGGCAGGACTTTGTAATCCGCAAGGAGTGTAAGTCTTGCCCAGTACAAATTGGAGACTGGGTGATGCCCATTAGGATGTTGATCCTTAAGAGGCTCAAGGAGTTCGATGTCATATTGGGTATGGACTGGTTGTCAAAATATTATGTGACGATCGAATGTAGGAAGAGATTGCTTACTTTTCGTGAGCCGGGCCAAGAAGAGTTCACGTATAAGGCCTGTCGAAGCTCGCGTTTCGCCGCGACGGTGTCGGCTACAAGAGCGAGAAAGTTAGTGAACAGTGGTTGTGTGGCCTATTTGGCGGCCGTTGTGGAAGTGGAGCGGATGACTCCGGTACTTGAGGAGATATCCGTGGTCCGGGAGTTTCCCGACGTCTTTCCTGCGGAATTGCCAGGATTACCGCCGGACCGGGTAATCGAATTCGTGATAGACTTGGTTCCCGGGACCGCGCCGGTTTCTAAGGCTCCGTACCGAATGGCACCGGCTGAGTTAAAGGAGTTGAGAGCACAGTTGCAAGATCTCCTAGATAGAGAATTCATCTGGCCGAGTGTGTCACCTTGGGGAGCTCCGGTACTATTTGTACGGAAGAAGGACGGCTCGTATCGGCTTTGTGTCGATTATCGTGAGTTAAACAAGGTCACGATTAAGAACAAGTATCCGCTACCCCGTATTGATGACTTGTTCGATCAGCTACAGGGGTCGAGCGTATACTCAAAGATTGACCTCCAGTCGGGCTATCATCAACTAAGGATTAAGCCGGAGGATGTTCAAAAGACCGCTTTCCGTACGCGGTATGGACATTACGAATTCACGGTTATGCCGTTTGGGCTTACAAACGCCCCGGCAGCGTTCATGGATCTTATGAACCGTGTCTTCAAGGCTTGCTTGGACCGATTTGTCGTAGTCTTTATTGACGACATTTTGGTGTACTCGCGAAGTGTCGAGGAGCATGCCGAGCACTTGAGAGTGATACTTGAAGTCCTTCGGGAGGAGACGTTGTACGCTAGGCTAAAGAAGTGCGACTTTTGGCTGCGTGAAGTTGCATTTCTTGGGCATGTTATTTCTGAGGGCGGGGTTTCAGTTGACCCGAGGAAAGTGGAAGCCATCAAGGATTGGCCGCGCCTGACGAATGTTATAGAAGTCCGGAGCTTCGTTGGCTTAGCGGGCTACTACCGACGGTTTGTGGAGGGTTTCTCAAAGATCGTGATTCCACTTACCAGTCTGACGCGGAAAGGCACCAGATTTACTTGGAGTGACGAGTGTGATCGGAGTTTCGATGAGTTGAAAGAGAAATTGACTTCGACTCCGATACTCGCCTTGCCGGTTGAGGGCGAGGACTTTGTGGTCTATAGCGACGCGTCATATTCGGGACTTGGGTGTGTTCTGATGCAGTGCGGGAAGGTGATAGCTTATGCATCCCGGCAGCTGAAAGGTTATGAGAAGAACTACCCAGTTCATGATTTGGAGTTAGCCGCGGTGGTGTTTGCTCTCAAGCTATGGAGGCATTACCTATACGGCGCGCGTTGTGAGGTATATACTGACCACAAAAGCCTCAAGTATCTCTTTACACAGAAAGAGCTAAATATGCGGCAGCGGCGGTGGCTCGAGCTATTAAAGGATTATGATATTACTATCTTTTACCACCCCGGGAAAGCAAACGTGGTCACTGATGCTCTTAGTCGGAAGTCGGCGGAGAACCTCGCACTCTGGGTCACTAAGCAAGTGCCATTGTGGAAAGAGATGGATCGACTAGATCTCGAGGTTGTAGCGCCGGGGATTCCGGCTATGTTGTCGACTCTCGTCGTTCAACCGACCTTGTTGGAGCGGATAAAGGACTTGCAGTCTACGGATCCGGCTCTCCGAAAGGTTCGGCGTGATATGGAGAGTGGACGTGGCGGCGACTTTCATGGAAACGCCGATGGTACGCTTCGGTTTCGGAACCGTCGATGTGTGCCGGAAAGTGAGGAGATCCGCAAGCTGATTTTGGAGGAAGCTCATTGGTCTCCTTATTGTGAACACCCTGGCGGCACCAAGATGTATCAGGATTTAAAGCAACATTACTGGTGGCCGGGTATGAAAGCCGATGTGGGATGCTTCATGGCGAAGTGCCTAGTATGCCAACAGGTGAAGGCAGAACGTCGATTTCCCGCGGGCAAGTTGCGAAGTCTGCCTATCCCCGTGTGGAAGTGGGAAGACGTGTCGATGGATTTCGTGGTCGGTTTGCCTCGTACCACGGGCGGCCACGATGCGATTTGGGTAGTGGTGGATCGTTTGACCAAGTCGGCGCACTTTTTGCCGATCCACACTACGTGGTCGGGTGACCGGTTGGCGCAGGTATATCTTGATGAGATTGTGCGTTTGCACGGGGTTCCGAAGTCTATAGTGTCGGATCTTGATCCCCAGTTTACTTCGCACTTTTGGAAGAACCTGCAGGATGCTCTTGGCAAGCGGCTCGAGTTTAGTACCGCTTTTCATCCTCAGACAGACGGGCAGTCGGAGCGAACTATACAGATTCTGGAGGATATGTTGCGGGCGTGTGCCATTGACTTTGGGGGCAGTTGGTATCGTCATTTGCCGATGGCCGAGTTCGCCTACAACAACAGTTATCAGGCTAGCATCGGGATGGCACCGTTCGAGGCTCTTTATGGGCGGAAGTGCCGATCCCCGATCCATTGGAGTGATGTGGGCGAACGTTCGGTTTTGGGCCCCGATGTTTTGCGAGAGGCGGAAGAGAAGGTCCGCATTGTGCGCCAGAGATTGCTTACGGCGCAGTCTCGACAGCGGAGCTATGCGAATAGACACCGTCGAAATTTGGAATTCACGGTAGGTGACCGCGTTTTTCTTAAAGTATCGCCGATGAGAGGTGTAAAACGGTTTGGGGTGCGAGGAAAGCTAAGTCCCCGTTATATTGGGCCTTACGAGGTTTTGGAGCAGATTGGAGCGGTAGCTTACCGGCTCGCATTGCCACTGAAGTTGGCGGATGTCCATACTCTCAAAGGCCAGTCGCTCTCCAACGCAATGTTTCGAAGCATAGAACTGATATCTCTGGGGATCAACAGGAGGCTGATCTACTCGAGGTGCCCGAGGAGCCTGAGCAGGTGCTGCAGATTGAGGCTCGTCAATAGTAATCCCAACTGTCTTCTTCCTGGTTCGCTCAGAGCGATGTTCCTTAGACGGTTCGTCATCTCGGGCTTTCGCCTTTCCTTTTCCCTTTCCTTTTGTTTTCTCCTTGGATTTTCCTTTGGAAGTTCTTTGAGCTGACGAGTTGGGACTCGGCCCGATCGTGTCCCAATCCCCCTCGTGAGACTCACGGTCGAGTCCTCCGCCGGATTGTACTCACTCCCAATATCCTCGGCGGGTTGATCCTCCCTCTGTTGTGTGGAGGAGTGCTGTCGCTTCACGCCCGGACCCCCTCGTGCCATTAAGAACACCAACACAAGCAGCCACGAGTACATTTTTGCAACTAATATCTGTTCAAAAACTCAAGAACAACAATATTGATCATAATATAGCAAAAATTACGAAAAATTGATCGCAAATTTTTTAACAAAATTAGCATCATCCTAGAGCCATTAGAAACACATTTGATATAGAGATAATGCATGAAAAATGATCAAATAATAATAAAGAAATTTCGAAAAACCTCAGTGAACAGTGCAAAAACTAGGGTTAATCCAAAATGCGTGTAGATCAGTTGATTAAGATGAAAAATAATCACATGGAACAGCAGATGAGACATGTTTAAGCAAGATTGAAGCAACAAAACCAGTTCAAAAAACTTAAACAAGGTTTAATCCGAAAAACCCTAAAATCTGAGAAAATCGGGCAAAAATCGAAAAATTCAAAATCCAAACCTTGAATCCGAGAAATAAGTGAGGAAATATGAGGGCAAAGATCAAGGAATCACTCTAGAGACTTTTAGAGAGAGAAAGCGCCGAAAACCGAGAGACATTTGAAGCGTTTGAAGCATCCTCGGCGCGCGCGGTTATATTCGCGCTCCAGTAGACCGAGACGGACAGTTAAATCGGATGGCACCAAAAATGCACTATATAGTAAGTCTTTGTCGGACAGGGGTTAGTGACCGGTCCCAGCAAGCAAAATTTTTAAAACATGGAATTTTTCAGTACAAACCAGGTGCCCACATGAATTACATGAGATATAATAACAAAAACTAATCCGAACCAAATCAAGGATGTCAAAAATATTGAACCTTACATTAATCAAAAATTGAACTTCATATCGTGAATTTAGACACATCCGCCGAGAACTAATCAACGGTAGTACTAAGTTTAAGTTCAAATTCACATTAATAAAGATTAATGTATATCCCATAAACTGAAATAAGCACAAGAATATAATCCAATTGAGTTAAGCACATGTCAATTTAAAGAAGTGGCCCTTTGAGCATCTTTTAAATTCCACCTTATATCGTTCAATTAAAAAGAGAAACCACCGAACACCTCAAATATAAGAAATAAGATTATATATAGAAATTTTCCCGAGATGTAAACATTCATTCATGTGGTAGCTTCACTCACTTACCGGACGACCGGGGTGGTAGCTCTTGCCTACATGTGGTGGTAGTTTTCACACTCTTTTTAGAAAAAGATGTAACTCTTTCCACATCTTAAATAGGTGGTAGTTTTCACACTCCTATAAAAGGATGTAACTCTTTCCACATCTTTTAATATGGATATTACTCCCCCTCAACTAGTGCAACCCCCAATGGGACATGCTATTGTGATTTCAGCAAATAGGATCACATATCACCCATCATGCAAATAATCAATTAAAATAATCTACTTTTGCTAGTTCAAGAGAGATGTATTTAAATTAACCAATAGATGTAAGAACAATTTCTAACGGATGTGGAGGTTCAAAACCAATGACATAGAAGAGTTAAATTGGATTAAAAAGTGTTAAAAATAACTCATGCAAGCAGTGAGATCACATTGTGAAGAACAAAGGAAACTTTTCAAAATAAGATAAAACACTTCGCATTCCAAAGATCAAGCAAACAATGCACAAGAACAAATAATGCATAATTGTCCATTTTTAAATATTGGCTCATAGAAAATGTCTAGATAAATAAAATCCTTTGAAATAAACGCGACCAATCCTCCCAAGTAATGATATATTAGCTCAACACGTTTGGTTCAAGAAAATAGAACACCTTTTTTTTAAAAAATATTCATGGCACAAGTGTTCGAATAGATATAGTGCGAGAGAGAGGTCGGTACCCACTAGACGCTTAATAAGAAAAGATTTCACCTTTGCGCACCCAAACCTTACGAATCTTAGGGTGCGTCGTTTGGCTTGTACGCGTCTTGTGAAGCTTGTCGACGAGTTCGAATTTCTTGTTCTTTTGACCCTTTACTTTCGGCCTCCAAGCTTGTTTAGTTCTAATTCTTGAATCATCCTTTGTTGGCTTTGATTCCACTCTTGGAACATTCTTCTTGGGCTTGATTTGAGACCATTGGTTCACGTGTGTCACGGAGTTCTTCTTTTGTGTACAATTTCTCCTCACATGACCTAGAACTCCACATCGGTGACAAATTTTGTTAGTAAACAAATTTCTAGTTGAAACGAACTTACTTTGAACTTTTGGTTTTGACTTAGTCGAATTCACGCCCACTTGCTTAGCGACTTGATCAACATAAGTCCTCTCAAATCCAAGACCAAGTTTAGATGTTTGTCCAAGCCCTAGCATCTTGTCAAGTTTCGTCGTTCCGGAGGAGAATTTGTTCAAATCCGATCTTAGTTAGATGATAGTCTTTGTGAATTCCAAGTTTGCTTCCTTTGCCTCCCTTAGTTGCTCATTGAGAAACTGTACATTTTCTTCATTTGTTCCTCTTTCGTTCTCAAGCATGCCAACTTTTTCAACAATAGATTGATAGGCTCTAGATAATCCATCCTTCTCTTTCTCCAAATCTCTCAACAAAGTTGTTAAGCTTGTGTTCTCCCCGTCTAGATCCATGATCCTTTGTTGTAGCTTCTTATTGTGCTTGGCGATCTTCTTCGATTCTACGATCAATTGACGATAAGCGTCAATCATGTCACCGCCATCCGAATCGTCATCCGTCAAGTTCTCCGGTGTGGATTGTTCATGCAATAAAGTCACGGAGATTGAGTCAATGGAGGATAAGCACATAATATTAGAATCGTATGCCAAAAGAGCCGTGGCATTTTCTTCCTCATCACTTGAGGTTGACTCCTCATCGGAAGGATCATCCCAAGTAATGGCTTGCATTGCCTTCTTCTTATTAGAAGACTTTGTCGGACAATCCGATGCTATGTGTCCAAAACCCCGACACTTATAGCATTGAATCTCTCCACTTTTCTTTTCCTTAGATGACTCTTTTGAAAAATTTTCAGAATTTTTATTCTTAGCAGAAGAAGAAGAAGTACTCCCCTTTGATTTGTTGAATTTGGAGGAGGAAATCTTTGAAGGAAATTTTTTCTTAAAGTTGCGTCGAAACTTCCTAGTTAGAAGCGCAAGTTGCTTCTCGAAGTCCTCCAAAGTTACGTCCGAATCGTCTCGATGATGATGGGTCTCCGTTGCCTCCTTTGGTAGATTTAAGTGTCATGCCTGTAGACTTTGAAGACAACTTTGCAGAAGATGAGTTAGTAGGAAAAGTCATTTCATAAGTTTGAAGAGCACCTACTAGTTCATCTACTTTCATCTCATCGGGATGTTTAACCGTCTCAATGGCAGCAACTTTCGGACGGAAACGCTCGGGGAGGGTTCTTAGAATCTTCCGAATTATCTTGGTTTCGGGAATTTTCTCACCCAAGTTGGAACAAGTGTTGACTATATCTTGAAGACGAGTATAATAATCAGTAAAAGTCTCGTTTTCATCCATATGAATAGAATCAAAACGACTAGTCAACATTTGTAACTTTTGAACTTTGACAAGACTAGTTCCCTCGTGGGTGGTTTTAAGGGTATCCCAAATTTGTTTAGCAGTTTCACATGCCGAAACCCTAGAGGATTCAGTTTGATTCAAAGAATTAAATAAAGCGTTAACTCCCTTCCCATTAAACGATGAGCGTTCGTTCTCATCCTTCGTCCACTTAGTTCTAGCCTTGGGGACGGTAATAGCATCGACAACCTCGGTGGGATGAGTCCAACCAAACTCCACCGCTTGCCAAACTCTCTCGTCGATTGCAATTAGAAACGCCCTCATGCGGACTTTCCAATAGGCATAGTTAGTACCATCGAAGAGAGGAGGTCGATTGATATTACCACCCTCGGCCATTGATAACAACCTAAACCCGCTCTGATACCAATTGTTGGTTATAGGTCTCAAGGATCTAAAGGTAATCTACACCTAGAGGGGGGTGAATAGGTGTACAACGGCCAATTAAAAATCTCGATGCGATTTTAAAGTAAATGCGGAAAATAAAATCAAACACACCAAGATATACGTGGGAAAACTCCACAAGGAGTAAAAAACCCACGGGACCGATCACACGACACTCCACTAAGAAACTATTGAGTACAAGGCGATTCACCCACGGCTTTACCCAATTTACCGAATCTTCTATGTGGATCCCTTTTGGTCCTCGATCGCTTGAAATCCTTCAACCGATCACGTCGCAACTCCTCGCCGCGACCACGCTTCGATTCTCCAAAGCTTTCACCGAATCCTCGGCCTCCACACGCGATCCCCGCGCAACCTCTTCGTCCGAAGAGAGAACAACGATGATTGATGATAATTAACTCTTTAAACACCGTGGACCATGAGAATCCTTTCTAGTTATTCATCGAGTCGATTCAAAGAAGAAGCATCAAAGCAACATCAACTCAATGAACTACTAGTTTCTTACTCTCTCTTAGGTTTAGAAGGAAAAAGCTTAGAAGAGAGTATCTAGGGTTTTGAATGAAGCGTATTTAGGTATATCACGTCCTAAGGCTTCTCATGGTCTATTTATAGAGTTAGAAGACTTTGAAGTAGACTAGAAATCAAATCAGCCCTTTTTGGAAATATTTTCGGGTTCTCTGTCCGGTCTCCATTTCCTGTCCGGTCCCCGTGCTTCCGTCAATATTTTCGCACAGGGACTCTGTCCGGTCAGAAAGTGGTGTCCGGTCAGTGTTTGCGAAGATTTCAAATATCAAACTTACTGACTCCGGACAGAAGGTGGTGTCCGGTCAGGGTTTAAGCTTTCGCAACAAAACAAGCTTACTGAGACCGGACAGTACCTACGGTCCGGACAGAAACCATCTAAAAATAGTTTTTGTAAAAACAATATTTTAAAGCTTTTTAAAGTCTTCTAACTACTATATCCATATTGTTAATCACCATAAATGATCTTAAAAGCATACCTGAGGTGTTGAGCTTCTTCAACGAGTCCTGGAGCCTCCGTCTTCATCTTGATTGACTTGATCTCTTCAAGACTCCGACTCGTCCACGAAATTCGCCAACCTATAAAATCCTTAACAGTTACGAGATGATATGACTTATGAGGAGCTTCCGGTGTCTATTATTGCACGGGAAGTGCGCAAGTTGAGAAATCGTGAGATTCCCTACGTGAAGGTTCGGTGGAGCAATCACGAGGATCGAGGAGTCGAGGAGTCGATGAAAGTGCATCATCCTCACCTCTTCGAGGATTGAGAGGTATGAGTTAAGTTTAAAGTTAAGTTAGTTGGCTTTAGTTAAGTTTCGAGGACGAAACTCCTTTTAAGGAGGAGAGGAAGTAAGGACTCGAAACCGCTAATCGAGAAATTGGACTATGATTCAAATTGATCAAAGTCGAGTTTGGAATGCTTCGAAGAGGCCTAGAGGATTAGATTGGTCGAAAGTGCATCGACGTGGGTCTCCGAGAGCGAGTTGGGGATGAATCTGCATAGGTGCAGATTATGCTCTTGGGGACCGGTTCCCCAAATGTGAGGACCGGTTCCCGAGGCTTAGAAGTTTGACAGGAAATTGGCTAAGTCCCAATTCGTGCTTGGGGACCGGTCTCTCAATTGCAAGGACCGGTTCCCGAGGCATGGTAGAATTGGTAAAGAGACCATTTTGTGCATTTCGCTCGTTGGGACCGGTCTCTGGTGAAGGGGGGACCGGTCCCTGTGCCCGAATTTGCCCAGGATAAGGCTGTTTTGAGAGGGTTAAGTGGAAAGGGTATTTTGGTAATTTTGGTACCAAGAAGGCTAAATAGACTTGAACTCTCTTTTGCTCTCATTACTTGCAGCCAAAGTAAAAGAAAGAGCTCCTCTTTCTCTCTCTCTTGGCTGCTAGAAGGAAAAGGAGAAAAAGAAGAAGAGAAGGAAGGAGAAGTGGAAGAAAATGCTTGGGAGTGAGATTTCTCTCCCTCGGGCCTTCCTCTTCGTCAAGTAGAGACCCTCTTGAGGTAAGCTTTAGTTTTCTAAAGCTTAGTTGTTCTAGGGTTTTCTTAAGTAACCTTAGAATTGGGTTTTGGTGACCTCTAGAACTCTAGCTAGTTGCTAGAAGCAAGATTCTAGAGATCGTTGCGGCTATTTTGCCGAAGTTGTGAGCTAGGGCTCCAAAATGCAGATTTGCTAACAGTTAGGGTTTGATCTTGTTTGACCCTATGTTTGTGATGGTTTTAGGCTCACGAGCGCTCCCACGAAAACAATTAGCGATTCGGATGAGCGAGTGCGGAGGAATCGAGCCGGGAGCATAATTGGGCTCAAATCGCCGTAGAGTGCGGCGAGACTTTCGAAAATTCGGCGAAGTGCGCCGGTGGAGTCTACGTGATACTAGAAGGTGGGGGGTGTCCATCCCGAAGCAACTGGGCTACTCCCTATGTCTGTATGTGCATAAGTATATAGTATCGATCTAGTGTAAATTGTCGAAATGCATGTTAGGGTGAGACGTTCCTTTATTGCATGTGATTCTAGCTTGTGTAGCAAGATAGCTTGACACTAGGGTAGAATACATGAATAAAGGCGAGCAATGACATAGAAACCCTAGAGTGAGAATGACAAGAAACAAATGAAACTTAGATCGGGTGGCATCTAGATATGAATGACAATCTAGAAATGAATGATAACCTAGAGATGAATGACAACTAGGGATGAATGACAACCTAGATCGAGTGGCATCTAGTAAGCGAGAACAATGAACATTGTCAAGAACTGTTTGAACTAGTGTGTAGATGTACACTGTGCATATTGAGCTAGAGAGGATAGCTTTGAGAGATTGTACTCCTAGTTGACAGGGTATCCTCGAGAGTGAGGATTGGATCATACTCACGTGTCTGTTCTGAGCTTGTTGGCTGTCGCTCCGCACAAGCGTGCACTCCGGAGTTGTCACACGAGGGGCTAACGTACTTGCCCATGGACTAACGTACCTGTCCAGCAGACGGTCTCCGGTAGACGAGTGACTAGTACCTCTTACCCGGAGATTAGAGTGAGTCGTGGCAAACCTTGAGGGCAAGCCAAGAGATTGAGCAAACAATATGTTTCTTGATAAACATAGTTAAGTGACAATTTCCTTTGTACTGTACTTAGTGTGATAGTTCTTTAACTATATTGAGCATGCTAGTGTATACTGTTAAGTATAGTAGAAATATCTGCAGCATGATTTACAGCTTTCAATATAAATATCTAGCTGTGCATACCTATGCCCGTATGGACCTAGTGGGGAGATCGGTGGAGTCGGCGGCCGAACCCACTGGGAACTAAGGAAGTTAGTTCTCACCCCACCACTATTACAGGGCCTAGCGCGGGTACACAGGGCGAGGAGCGTGGTAAGGGCATAGCGCCCTAGCTCGAGGTAGCAGCCACCTGTTGCATTAGAGGCACCCGAGTTGTCGAGCGTAGCTGATGTATAGGTGTGAGATTTTGTGTGATGATGTACATGTCTACTTCGAGGTTGTATAATGGAACTTATTGTAAAGGATCAATGAGATGTGAATGTAATAGTTATGTATTCTCTCTTCTATACTTGTATGAATTTACTCGTTGTACTTGCTCTTGTTGGTTAGCACCTTTGTGCTTCGTTAGTCGTGTATGTTATAAGTTTGATTTCCTGCGAATCTTCTTATACATGACTTGTGGTCGAGCCTTGGACGGTACAGGAAAGGTGTTGTCCGTCCGGCGTCTGTTTGACGTGCCCGTGCCGGCCAAATTGGATGTCGCAGGGCGTGACAGTGGTGGCTGACGCGCTAAGTCGGAAATCGACAGAGAACTTAGCGATGCATGTTGTGGTTCAACCGCAATTAATCGGGCAGATGGAGCGGTTGGAGTTGGAGGTGGTGGCTCCTGATACACCTCTGAGGCTGATGACCTTGGTAGTGCAACCTACACTTCTGGATAGAATTAATGACAAGCAAGCTCTTGACTTAGAGTTGCACAAGATTTGGGATAAAATGGTTGATGGTTGCACCGGCGATTTCCTTGTGGATGACCAAGGAGTGATGCGCTTTTGTGGACGGTTGTGTGTGCCAGCGGATTCGGAACTTAAAGAAGATATTCATCAAGAAGCACACAGAGCACCTTTTGCTATTCATCCAGGAGGCACCAAAATGTATAAGGACTTGAAGTTGCTTTACTGGTGGCCTGGAATGAAGAAGGATGTTGGCGAGTTCGTTGCTAGGTGTCTAACTTGCCAACAGGTGAAAGCGGAGCATCGGGTTCCAGCGGAAAACTTCAGAGTTTGCCTATTCCCGTGTGGAAGTGGGAGAAGATCACCATGGACTTCGTGACAGGATTGCCTCGCTCTCAGGCCGGGCATGATGCTATTTAGGTGATCGTGGATAGGTTGACGAAGTCAGTGCACTTCATACCATCCATACTACTTGGGCTAGAGAGAAGCTCACACAAGTGTACCTTGACGAGATTGTACGACTTCACGGAGTACCTGCATCGATTGTGTCGGATAGAGACACTCGCTTTGTGTCCCACTTTTGGAGGAGTTTGCAGGACGCCTTAGGTACTCGACTGGATTTCAGCACTGCTTTCCACCCCCAGAGTGACGAGCAGTCGGAGCGTACTATTCAGACTTTAGAGGACATGCTCAGAGCATGCGTGATCGACTTTCAGGGAGGATGGTCGCAACATCTACCGTTGGTGGAGATTGCTTATAACAATAGTTATCAAGCAAGCATCAAGATGGCACCGTTGGAAGCACTGTATGGACGGAAGTGTAGATCGTCTCTTTATTGGAGTAAAGTTGGCGAAAGATTGACTTTAGGCCCTGATGTGCTCCAGGAAGTAGAAGACAAGGTTCGAATTGCTCGGGAGCGACTGCTGACGGCCCAGAGTAGGCAAAAGGGGTATGCTGATAGACGCCGACGAGACTTGGAGTATCAGATTGGAGATCATGTCTTCTTGAAAGTCTCGTCGTCGAAAGGGATTAGAAGGTTTAGAATTCGGGGCAAGCTGAGTCCCCATTTTATTGGACCGTATGAGATTGTCTGCCGCGAACGAAACCGGCCCTTCCGTAGGCGAGTGGTCATTCATGGTAGAGTTTAAATTTGTTTGCATTTTTGTTTTGAAATCAGGATTATAGGTTCATGGCTTCCAACAGACTCAAGAATCTGCTGTTAATTACCCCATACTTTCAGTGTTAAGGAACCCTCGATTAAGAGACCAAATATGAATGCTGATAATGAACGAGACAGAGCGGGCAAATAAAATTTTATTAATAATTTGCCGTGTACATGGCTTAAGCAGGGGCATACCCCCACTGTACATGAATTTCAGAAGACTAGGATACTCAATCTAGCGACCTGGTGGTCGATAGAAGTTGTGATGCTCAGTTTAATGACAGAGCGGTCGAATTCACCTTGGTTATATGTTCCAAGGTGGAGATGTGACCGAACCCCAAGTATTTGTATTGAGGTGGTCTGGTGCTCAGTTTGAAGACGTGGCGGTCGGATTCACCTTGGTTATTTGTCCCAAGGTGGAAATGTGACCAAACCCCAAGTATATGTATTGAGGTGGTCGAATTACCCGAGGGCGGCTAAATCCTGAGTATATGTATCAGGACTAACCGAGAGTCATTCTAGTTATTTGTGCTAGAATGAAGATTTGACTAAGCCCTAAGTATATGTATTAGGGGTAGTCGGATGAACTCTAAGTATATGTATTAGAGCTCGATCGGGTATGAAGCACACTAGATCCTGAGTACACGTACTAGGACTAGTCGAGCATGGTTTGACTTCTACTCTAGGCATATGTGCTAGAGCAGAAGACTGACTAGACCCTAAGTATATGTATTAGGGCTAGTCGGATGAACTCTAAGTATATGTATTAGAGCTCGATTTGAATTTGGGTTTAGTTTAACGACGTTCCGGTCATTTGAGTCTGAGTTTAGTTTAACGACGTTTCGGTCATTTGAGATTGGGTTTAGTTTAACGACATTTCGGTCATTTGAGTTTGGATTGAGTTTGGTTTAGTTTAACGACGTTTCGGTCGACTGGAATTGGGTTTAGTTTAAAGACGTTTCGGTCGTCTGAGTTTGGATTTAGTTTAACGACTTTACGGTCGACTGAATTTGGGGTTTAGTTTAACGACGTTTCGGTCGGAGGTTCTGGACTTGGGTTTAGTTTAACGACGTTTCGGTCGAATGAGTTTGGGTTTAGTTTAACGACGTTTCGGTCGACTGAATTTGGGTTTAGTTTAACGACATTTCGGTCGGAAGTGGATTTGGGGTTTAGTTTAACGACGTTTCGGTCGACTGAATTTGGGTTTAGTTTAACGACGTTTCGGTCGGAGGTTTTGGACTTGAGTTTAGTTTAACGACGTTTCGGTCGACTGAATTTGGGTTTAGTTTAACGACATTTCGGTCGGAGGTTTTGGACTTGGGTTTAGTTTAACGACGTTTCGGTCGAATGAGTTTGGGTTTAGTTTAACGACGTTTCGGTCGGAGGTTTTGGACTTAGGTCTAGTTTAACGATGTTTCGGTCGATTGAATTTGGATTTAGTTTAACGACGTTTCGGTCGGAGGTTTTGGACTTGAGTTTAGTTTAACGACGTTTCGGTCGACTGAGTTTGGGTTTAGTTTAACAATGTTTCGGTCGGAGTTGGTTTGTTTAGTTTAACGACTTTACGGTCGTTTGAATTGACGGATTAGTTTAACGACTTTGCGGTCGTTTGATTTGATGGATTAGTTTAACGACTTTGCCGTCGTTTGATTTTGGGTTTAGTTTAACGACTTTACGGTCGTTTGGATTTGATTGTTTAGTTTAACGACTTCACGGTCATTTGATTTGACGGATTAGTTTAACGACTTTGCGGTCGTTTGATTTTGAATTTTGGCATTTTATTTGTGGACTTTGGGTTTGGGTTGAACCGTTATGCTTTGGTTCGGGACCCATCAAGACTTGGTTTTGGTTGAACCGTTATTGTCACGCCCCGAGACCGCTACCAATTTGGTTCGGTTCGGGGACGCCGATCAGGCGCCGAACGGACAGCACCTCCCCTGTCCGCCCAAGGCTCGACAACAAGTCATGTACAAAGAATTACCCAGGAACTCATTCTATAACATACATGACAATAGCGAAGCACCTAAAGGTGCGATCAAGTAAGAGCAAGATACAAGTAATCATACAAGTAATATAAAGAGAGAAGAGTCTATCTATTACAACCATTCATCATTCGATTACATCCAATTACATTCTTTTACTTACAACGAATATACATGTTGTGTCTTCCCAAAATACATAAGTGTTCACATTTCCAAAATATACATGATTTTCCTCGATCATATACTTATACCAAAATAATACCGGGGGAGGCTCTAATGCAAATAGGCGGCCACTATCGATTAGGGCGCGAGGCCCTTGCCACGATCCTCACAAGCCGCCTGCGAGCTCGAACCTGTAATAGAGTGGGGTGAGAACTAACTTCCTTAGTTCCCAGTGGGCTCGGCCACCGACCCCACCGATCTACCAAATAGGTCTAAGCAGGCAATAGCAGATAGATATTTATCTTAAAGCTGTAAATACGGTAAGTGAAGCATAATAGAAGAAATGCAATAACTACTTTGCCTGTAACAACAAGATTAAAGTAAATGCTCTAGCCACGTAATTGCAATTCTATCATGCTCAATATGTACTGTTGTACCCAATCTCATTACTCTTTGGAGTTTATTACCCAATCCATGGCTAGCCCGTAGGCACGCCCACGACTCAACACATTCAACCCCATGGGTTGTCTGCGGACCCCACATAGGCTATCCCTCGGGACCCCACATAGGCTATCCCTATCGAATCACGTGCCAAGACATCCGGAGACTCGCACTACTCGTGTGGAGCGACCACCACGAGCGCTGAACAGACAGTGTGAGTATGATCTTCTCCTCCAATTTGGAGGGCATCCAACACAGGGGAACTAGTAACCATCTCCTCCACTTTGGAGGGCATCCACACAGGGAAAATGCATAAGTGTTTTGTAGCACTATGTCTCTATGTCATTTATCATCAAGTTGTCTACTTGGTACACATATCTCTAGTGTTCTTTACACTATGTCATTGCACATGTCATTCATCAAGTTGTCTACTTGGTACTCATGTCACTAGTGTTTCTATACACTATGTTACCCATTCATCAAGTTCTATACTTGGTTCACATACCTCTAGTTATTATTCATGCAAGATTAAGTCATCTCTAGGGTTCAGTGTCACAATATTCATCCTGATGCTTCCTATGTCCAAATGCAAGCCTATAGTGCCGCACGATAAGGAAGTGTGCAAGCACACTCCCTATGTCCTAATGCGACGCCCATAGCTCCGCACAATAAGAAAGCATGCAAGGAAAGTCATCTAACCATACCGACCCTATCATGCATGAAAACTATACATATATATATATTCATAGGCAATATGACCAATAATTTACTTAGACATAAAAGGGAGCCCAACGGCTTCGGTAAGACACCCCCCACCTTTTGGGATGTTCCCTGAAGCAACAACGCCGCTTTCGTTGCCTCAAATCTCAATTTTGACTCTCCGGGCCAAAATCAACACTGTAAGCCAATGTTCGGCTCGGATCACTTAATCCGTCAGTCGGGTCGACGAACCGTCGCCTCGCACGCGTTCGTGGACCTAACAATATATTAGAAACAAGGTTAAAAGGGATCAAAACCTCTCATTTCGAAAAACCCCAATTTGAGCCCTAGGATTTTGCCCCGAACAAAATCCACCACAAGAGCCCTAATTTCTTGTGTAAATCACCTCTTAGAGATGCTAGGGTTCCCTTAAAATTATTTCTAGAAGATAAAACCCATTCTAGAACAATCCACCATTAAAGAGCATCTTAACCCTAGATTTGCAATACTAGCAAAATCCACCATTAGAGCCTTAATTTCAAGCTCTAATCATCTAACTAGCATGCTAGAAGGTATCTAAACCCATTCTTAAAGCTTAAAACCCAATCTTGAGAGAGATGCCATTAAAGCTCTTAAAGGTTACCTTCAAAAGCTTGCTCTTGAACCAAGGAGGAAGAAGAAGAAGAGGTTGGTCCTTCATTCTAGCTTCTTCTCCTCCAATCCTTCTCTTTCTTTCTTCTCTTCTCTTTTCTTTCTTTCTTCTTTTCCCTCCTTTGGTCGACAGAGAGAGAGAGGGAGAGAGCTAATCTAGAGAGAGAGGGAGAGTGTGTGTGTTTTAGGGTTAGAATGGTGTGTGGGAGAGAGCTCAACCCACTGTCAAATAGCCCCACTTGGCAGTTTTGCACCTAGACCCCTCAACTTCACAAACTGCACCAAACTGGGCATTCTGCGCAGGTGGAGACCGGTCCTGGGATATGGAGACCGGTCCCAGTAAGCCCCCTCAGCCAAACAATTAAGGACTTAGCCAAATTTTCAGCCTTTTTCGTTTTAACTCCGTTTTCGCTCGTTTCTGCTCGTTTGATCTCCGATTCGTTTCAAATCGAACCGAGGCTCACCAAACATGTTTTTGAGCATGTTTTCATCATCTTTTCATCCACGCTAATGCCGGATTTAGCTCACGACTCAACATAGCCTTTTGGGTTCCGTTTTCGCGCCTATGCGCACCAAAACGCCCGAATGTTCCCGAACTTCACCGAACTTCGCCGGGACCATTCGAATGGCTTTCCAACCAAATGCACACCGTAACTTCATAATTTTAGAAGTCCGATACCTTACAGTTATGCTTTGGTTCGGAACCCATCAAGATCTAGTTTGAGTTGGGCGACCTTCATGGTTTGGTTCGGATCGGACTCACTTCAGTCCGAGTCGGATCCTTCAATCCATTTGGTTTGGTTTGGATTGGATCCGCTTCGACTTGAGTCGAATGCTTTTTTTTTATTTGTTTCGAATCAGCTCCACTTCGGTTCGGGTTGAATGCCTTTTGATTCAGTTTGGGTTGGACCCACTTCGGTTCGAGTCGGATCCTTCATGGCTTGGATCGGATTGGACCAACTCCGGTTCAAGTCGTATCTTATATGATTCGATTCGGATCGGGCCCACTTCGGTTCGAGTCGGATCCTTTGTGATTGAGTTTGGATCAACCCTATTTCAGTTCAAGTCGGATCCTTCATGGCTTGGATCGGATTGGACCAACTCCGATTCAAGTCGGATCTTATATGATTCGGTTCGGATCGGGCCCACTTCGGTTCGAGTCGGATCCTTTGTGATTGAGTTTGGATAAACCCTATTTCAGTTCAAGTCGAATCCTTCATGGCTTGGATCGGATTGGACCAACTCCGGTTCAAGTCGGATCTTATATGATTTGGTTCGGATCGGGCCCACTTCGGTTCGAGTCGGATCCTTTATGGTTCAGATGGGATCTGATTTGGTTCGAATCCGGTTCGGTTCGGATCGGATTCACTTTGGTTCAAGTCGAACCCTGTTTGGTTCGGTTCAGATGAGATCCGGTTTGGTTCGGATCCGGTTCAGTTCGGATCGGATCTGTTTCGGTTCAAGTTGACTCCTTCCGGTTCGGTTCAACTCGATTACTTTGGTTTGGTTCAGAGGGATCCTGTTCGGTTCAGTTGACTCCTTCCTGGTTCGGTTTAAGTCAGATCCACTTCGGTTCAAGTTGAATCCATTTGGTTCGGTTCGGATCAGATGGGATCCGGTTTGGTTCGAATCCGGTTCAGTTCGGATCGAATCTGTTTCGGTTCAAGTTGACTCCTTCCTGGTTCGGTTCGAGTTGGATCCACATTGGTTCAAGTTGAATCCATTTGCTTCGGTTCGGATCAGATCCGCTTCGGTTCGAGTCGAATCCTTCCTGGTTCGGTTCGAGTTGGATCCACTTCGGATCAAATGGCTTGGCTCAGACTGGATCCGGTTCCGTTCAGTTCGGATCGGATCCGCTTCGGTTCAAGTCGAGTCTCTTATGGTTCGGTTTAGGCTGAACCGACTTGTAATTGGTTCGACTTGGCTTGGCTCGAACCTCTTGTACTTTTGTTTGAGTTGAACCCAGCACATACTTTGGTTCGGCTTGACTTGGAATCCTTTTGTGGTTCGGATGGGATCTGATTTGTGGTTCGGTTTACTCGATCCTCATGTGGTTCAGTTTGAGTTGAACCAACTTTTAGTTCGGTTCAAATCGAACCGGTTAATTATTTGGTTTGGTCCAAAGCTCTTGAGTCTCGGCTCGATTTGAGTTGAACCGGCTCGCGAGGCGATTCAGTTCATCGTTTTGTGTTCGGTTCACATCCTTGGGTTCGGTTCAACTCGATTTTGGTTCACCATTTTAGACTTGATTCACCAACTTGATTTTAATCTATTTTTGATCCATAATTGGTAGACCCGTTGTTGACTTGGGTTTGGTTTGGTTTGAATGTATACTCAAGCTGATTTGATTTAGGCTCGGCTCCAATTTATTTATTTTCTCATTTTCTTTATAAGTTCAAATCGAACTTATGGTTATATTGCGCTTGGTTCAAATCAAACGAAACTGAACCCGGGTCCAGCCTATCACGAAGGCGGCGACCCAGTTTAATTGATTCGAACTCGGATCAAGCCTATCACGAAGACGGCGATCCGGTTTAATTAGCCGAACCCGGGTCAAGCCTATCACGAAGACGGCGACCCGGTTTAATTAGCCGAACCCGGGTCAAGCCTATCACGAAGATGGCGATCCGGTTTAATTAATTCGAACTCGGATCAAGCCTATCACGAAGACGGCGATCCGGTTTAATTAGCCGAACCCGGGTCAAGCCTATCACGAAGACGGCGACCCGGTTTAATGAACCGAACCCGGGTCAAGCCTATCACGAAGACGGCGACCCGGTTTATTGAGCCGAACTCGGGTCAAGCCTATCACGAAGACGGCGACCCGGTTTAATTAGCCGAACCCGGGTCAAGCCTATCACGAAGACGGCGACCCGGTTTAATGAACCGAACCCGGGTCAAGCCTATCACGAAGACGGCGACCCGGTTTATTGAACCGAACCCGAGTCAAGCCTATCACGAAGACGCGTTTTAATTCGACCGAACCCGGGTCAAGCCTAGCACGAAGACGGCGACCCGGTTTAATGACCCGAACCCGGATCAAGCCTATCACGAAGACGGCGACCCGGTTTAATTAGCCGAACCCGGGTCAAGCCTATCACGAAGACGGCGACCCGGTTTATTGAACCGAACCCGGTCAAGCCTATCACGAAGACGGCGACCGGTTTATTGAACCGAACCCGGTCAAGCCTATCACGAAGACGTTGACCCGTTTGTGTCAAATTGGATCTAGCCTATCACGAAGACGGCGATCCAAATATTTGTTTTATTATTCTTATTTTATTTTTTATTTTTTTTTATAGAGATTTGAGCGTGTCGAGCCTATCACGAAGACGGCCACACAATCAAATCGGTTGGAGGTTCGTCGTCGCGTCATTCGCACGCTCTTGTGGATCTTTCATCGATGTTGGAGAGACGGAAGTTTAGTGAATACGTACGCACGATATAGTAACGATCTCTTGTCGGATTTGATCGGGTCAACCTATCACGAAGACGGCCGTGTTGATCAAAACAACAAATAAATCGCGACTATACGTTTGCACGTATACACCAGTCGGCCATCGTCGGAGAAGAGGAAAGAGACCATGAAGCCTCCTCATGCGCCATTGTCGACGTTGAAGTCGTCACAACGTCACCGCCGCCGCCGTTGTCGGTCATCGCCATCACCGCCGCCGTTGCCGTCATCGGAGAAGAGGAAAGAGGAGGTCGAGGCTCTCGCGCCGCCGTCGTCGTCGTCAAAGTCATCGCTCGTCGTCCGTCGTACCTTCAACTCCTCTTCTTTTTTTTGCTTTCTTTTTCTTTCTTTCTTTTTTTTTGGCTGTGGGTGGAGGGGATGAACAAGAGATTTTTTTTTATTTCTTTTTTCCCTTTTTTTTTTTTTTTCTCCTCCAAGAGATCTATTTTTTGAATCCCATGGTCCTTTTTGTAGTGATTTTGGGACCACTCCAATCTTGGAAATAATTCAAGATATTTTGAAAATAAGGAAGTGATATTTTCATTATTTCTTTCCTTGTTGACACCTAATCCTCTAAGGAAAGTGGTAATTAAATCACAATTTAACTTCTTTCCTTCTATATCCTTAGTTTGAATTCGAATTCGAATTCGAATTTTTTTATCTCAAACAGAGATTTTGGAGCGTGTAGGCCCTGTAGCATATAGACTTGCTCTATCGCCGAACATATCGGGTGTACACAATGTATTTCATGTATCGATCCGTCGGAAGTATATCCATAATCCCGCTCACGTATTGGATGCTACACCATTGGAGCTGAGAGAGGATTTGAGCTTCGAGGAGCAACCCGTGAGGATATTAGCTCGCGAGGTGAAGAAACTGCGAAATCGGGAGCTTTCTTATGTGAAAGTCCTATGGAGCAACCACGAGGAGCGGGAGGCCACGTGGGAGCTGGATAGTGCGCTGTAGGAGCGCTATCCCCATCTTTTCCAGATGGAGTCGTGAGGTATGGCTTGGATTTTCGAGTTTCGCGGACGAAACTCCTTTTAAGGATGGGTGAATGTGACGCACTGAACTTTTGCAAATAGTAAGGTTCGAGTGTTTGGTTGATGTTTCGGACTTTTCCACTCTTTGTGGAGGGTCGTAGATGATGTTCCGACCCGCGGCTCGAATTTCTGGAGATTTTGGCTAAGTCCTGAGAGTTTCACTCTCGAGGACCGATCCCTGGTGGGAGAGACCGGTCTCCCCAAACTGTGTGGTGGTGGCTGGTGCGGCGACCGGTCTCGAGCCCTGAAGACCGGTCCCCGTACGCGCAGTCTGCAGGAGAGGCCTTGGAGACCGGTCTCGGCTAGTAGAGACCGGTTCCCGTACGCGAGGTTTGCGGGAGGACCACCCGAGACCGGTCTTGGCTAGCAGAGACCGGTCTCCGTGCCCGAAAACTGCCCAGAACGGGGCAGTGCACAGGACGCTTTGTTGAGGGGACTGAGTGGATATTGTTACCATAGATGACCTATATGGTCTTTTCCCCTCTCTCTACCTCATTTATCTCCCTCAAACTCTCTCTCTTGCACTTAGAAAGAGAAGGAGAAGGAAGGAGAAGAAGAAAAAGAGCAAGCATTGGAGGTTCTTGAGCATCTTCCTCTCCCTCATTTCTCACCATTGGAGACTTGGAGCTTACATTTGGGGCTTTGTGGAATCTTCAACCCCTCTTGGTCTAAAGCTTGGTTTGGAGCATCCTAGAGGTTGGTAACTTGATTTCTCCCTCTAGATTCGAGTTTTGATGCTATATGGTAGATGAAACCCTAGAATGGGATTTTAGGATTAGATTTGGGGATTTTTGATTTGTAGCTTCTAGAACCTAATTGATGGGTTTGGAACCTTTGTTTAGGTGGGATTGGAAGCACCCTAACTCCCATTTGGAGATCGAGAGAGTTTCCTTCGCATTCGGTGAGTTTTTCACCCTTTTGTTGTGTTGCTTAAAGTTTGAACTCATGGTTCATCTTTTGAGGTTGTAACTCCTATGGTTTGCTTCTCAGGGCACTAGGAGCTAGAATATAAGCTTCGTTAGCGATTTGGGAGACCGAGCGGAGCATTCGGTGGGTTTGACTTCCTAGACCAGGGGCAAAATGGCCCCTATGTGTATTACATTTATCGTATTGTGAAAATAATTGCATATCCATGCTAGATACAATTCTTATGAATTTTAGAACGCTTAAAATGCATGCCTTATGTATCATGAAAATTTCACTCTATATAGTAGAGCATCTTAGCTGTTTTTGATGCATGTGAAAAGTGTTCATCTTTGCAGGTTAAGGGCATGTCTCTTATGTTTAAAAGGGCTCAAATTATGTATATGTGAACATTAAACTCATGTTTGGACTTAGAAAGCTTAAGTGTCATAAAGGGGCACTTAACTTAGAAAACTATGAACTACAATATAGAGACTTGACTATAGGCCATCGAACATCTACTATATTCCATGTTAAAGACATGATGACATAGAGATAGGCCTTGGACATTGTTGCTACTATATTCCATGTTAGAGACATGATGCCATAGTAATAGGCCAATGACATTGTTGCTTTACACTTCAATTAGACAGCCTTCGGGTGGGTCTTCAGATTAGACAACCTTCGGGTGGGTCTTCAGATCAGACAGCCTTCGGGTGGGTCTTCAAATCAGACACCCTTCGGGCGGGTCTTACAAAATTTAAACTTTAACTAGTTAAACTGACATTGGACTTTGACTACAATAGTAAACCTTGACACTTTACTATTACACTGTGGACATCGTATTAGTTGGTTATTTATGCCTATTCATGCTTGGAATAGCTCCTTATGCAAATTCGTGCTAAGTAGAGATATCATGTTTTAGCAGTTTACATGTTTATTTACATGCCATTTTATCGCTTTCATTTACACACTTACCTGTTTAGTTTTTGGGGCCTAGTGGCGCATGCAACTGAAGTCAGTAATTGCCCACTGGAAACTATTATTTAATAGTTCTCACGCCCTCTATTTTATGATGTGTTTTAGAGCCTTCGGCACCGGCGGAGGCACGGGATCGCGGCAAGGGAGTCACGTAGATAGCTAGTGGGAGCTTCTTTTTCTTAGGTGGTTATTCTCTATTTTTGTTTTGTTGTTGTGAGAGAGAGAGGTTTTTGTACCCATGTATAGAGACCACCTATGTACTCTTTAGTATTTGTTCTTGGATTTCCCGATGTACTTTACTTTATTGTTTCTTAGTGGATGTTAGCTCTTTACTTGTTTCCTATTCTAGTATCTAGATGTTCTTCTCTTGTGCTTTTATTTATCGTTTTCGATAGATGCCTTGTATGTTTTAAACGTACGGCGGGTCTGGGCACGTGCAAGGCGGGCTTCCGCTGGGTCCCGGGGCGTGACACCTTGTGATGAAGGACCGGTTCCCGTAGCTATGGAGGGCAGCAAAAGACTGCCTTGCCATTTTCTGCTCTCGTGGACCGATCTCTCCGGTGAGGACCGGACCCCCGAAGATCGGTCTCTCTAGCTAGGACCGGTTCCCGTAGCTATGAAAAGGTTGTCCCGCGAGAGCTGCTCTCGGGGACTGGTCCCTCTGGGGGAGAGACCGGTCCCCGAGCCCGAAATCTACCCAGTCTGGGCAGTGTAAAGGGGAGAAAGTTGAGGGGCTTATTGGCATTTTGTGCTAGGGTTAAGTGTAATATGAGGGTTGAACCTTTCTCTCTCCCTCATTTCTCACCCCCTCACTCTCTCACACACACTTCTCTCTCTTTAGAAAGAAAAATGAGAAAGGAGAAAGGAGAGAAGAAAAAGGAGAAGGAAATGAAGGAGAAGAAGGCTTAGGAGAAGAAGCTTCTTCTTCTCATCTTCTTCCTCACTACTGGATGAGCAAACTTGAGGTAAGCTCTTTGACCTTTAATGGTGGATTTATAGAGATGGGTTTATAAACCCTAGAAATGGTCTTAGTGAACCCCTTTGATGCTAAATAGATAATCAAAGCTTAAATCTAAAGATTTAATGGTAGGTTTGCATCTAGGGTCCAAAAGAGGGTTTTCGTAGATAGATGAGATTGATCTCATTTGACCCCATGTAGACCTAATTGGGGGTATAGCGAATGCGTTGGTGCGCTCGGTTCGACAATCCAACGAGTGTACGCAAAGTTACTGACGAAATAGTATTCTTTTAACAGATGGCTGCAGCACACGAAATAGACGTCCATAAATCGTGAGATCGGATCCGGAGCATCGTGGCGTTGAGGAATGACGCTAGAAATTTCCGGATCGTGGTTTGGTGGCCGTTTGGGTGGTCGCGCGAGAGTTCGGGCCGAACCGGGTCACGGGTGTCGCGACCGGCCGATTGCAAGTGACTACGAGCGACCAGCCGATTGCAAGTTAAGGTGGGTTGTGTTTACCGAAGCAACTAGGTTGCCTACATGTCAAAGTAGACTGTAATCTCTAAATGATGCATGTAGTTAATTCTAAAGTGAATTGCATGACATGTTAAAATGATAAGAGCATGCTAGTGATAAATGGCATAACAATGCATTGGAAAGTATATGCTAGTAAGTAGATGCATGTTGATATGTATGCATGTAGTGAGCATGCTAGATGAGATGCATGTACATATGGACTCGATATGACAAATAGGATGTCAAGTAGATCGAGTAGCACTTAACCTAGTGTTAGTAAACATAGGTTGAACAGGAAAGGAACAGGAATGACATATAAACCTAGTGTTAGTAAACAAAGGTTACGATGAACCTAGTGTCAAGGACCTAGGAGGAGTAAGAATGGCATATGAACCTAGTGTTGTTGAACCTAGGATAAATAACGTGTGGCATCTAACATAGTGTTAAAGAACATAGGTTGAGTATGAACCTAGAGTCGGGATCTAGGTGTGTGGCATTAACCTAGTGTTAAAGAACATAGGTTGAGAACTGAACCTCGAGTTAGAGTAAATCTAGGCTGTGAGATTGAGGCATTAGACCTAGAGTCAGTTGGACCTAGGGTGAAAAGTGCATTGGACCTAGATAGGTCGACAGCATAGGGTTGGATATGGACCCTTGACTTGAGAAGTGGATTCCGGAATCCCAGCATTTGTGAGCTCGATAGTTCTTGGACCGCGGGTGTATACGGCATGTTCCTCTCCCACTGGAAGAACTTCGAGGATTGTGATCGCACAAGAACAGAGAACGCTAGGGTGTATGCGGCATATTCCTCTCCCTATCGGGGATCGTGGCTATGGGTGTATGCGGCATGTTCCTCTCCCACTGGCGGATCCCTGACCACGGTGCACGGACCTTTGGACGGACCGTTGGGCGATGTGGTTCTTGGCCCGCAGACTGAGGTGCATGTGAGAGATCCTTCACCTCGAGCCGGGCAGAGTGCGAATTATCCGCCGTTGATTGACTCGAGGCCGAGTCGGGTGGCTGGCTGGAATAGGGTAGAAGAACCTTGAGGGCTAGTGGTATATGTGATGGAAACCTTAAGGTAATAGACACCTTAGACGCTAGTTGATAGAGAACTAGTCGACGAGATAGAAGTAGAATAGATAAATCTACTTATGATGATTGCGTAGTTGCATTATGATATTGTTGCATATAGTATTGCATGTTACAGTTGTGAGGCAAAGTATGATAATGTTAGTTGTATGTTTAAGATATATATCTATCTGTTTATTGAACTAACATGTATTTGCCTCCTTTTAGCCTGTTGGTAGAGATTTTCCCTTGGATGACCATACCCACTGGAAACCATGGAGTTGGTTCTCACCCCACGTTGTTTTGGGGTGTTACAGGTTCGCACGTGAGCGGCGCGGCGGCACGAGGCAAGGGCGTAGCTCCATAGATAGCGCCCTACCCCAGAGACCAGAGATAGCGGTACCCCGGGTCGGCATAGCCTGAGGGTAGAGGAAAATGAAAAGAACATAATGTAATATGAATGATGTATAACTTAGATTGCTTTTATTTGGAAGTAAATTGTAATCAAGTTGTAAAATGCATATCAAGTGAATGCTTGTAATAACATAGGATGTGATTATATTTTTGATACTTCCTTACGCAATCTGAGTATTAAATAATGTTTCTGGTTGGAACTCCTTGTATTGTATTGATTGTGACGTCTTGAACGTACAAGGGAGACTCTGTCCGCGTACAGGAGAAAACCCTGTCCGTTCGGCGGTCTGTCGGTGTGCCCGAATCCGACCAAATAGGCGGGGCTCGGGGCGTGACACGCACCCCCCACGTGGGGCTCTCTCTCTCACTCTCTCTTCCCTCTCTCCCTCTGCTCTCTCTCTCTTTCTCTCGCGCGCACGGGGAGCGCATGTCCCCCGCGGGCAGACATCCCCCCTTATCTCACTCTCTCTCTCACCCTCTCTTCCTCTGCTCTCTCTCTCCCCCTCTCTTCCCTCTCTCTCTCTCTCTCTCTCTCTCTCTCTCTCTCTCTCTTGGGCGCGCGGGGGGCGCGGGTCGCCAGCGCGCAGGCACCCCCCTCTCTCCCCCTCTCTTCCTCTGCTTTCTCCCTCTCTCTCTCTCTCTCGTGTACGGGGGCATGGGTCGCCCGTGCGCAGGCACCCCTCTCTTTCTCTCTTTCTCTTTTTCTCTTAAGCGCTGAGGAGCAGCCACGTCGACCATAGGAGAACTCTCGATTCATTATATTTATAGATCCGCATTGTGACGTGGATCCCCATGAGAATTCAACTTTTAATATATCTATAGATTATTATTATTATAGCATACTAGCATTTGACCCGTGTGATGCACGGATAATATAATAATATAAAATAACAAAAGTTATTACATGATGATTAAAAAAAAAAATTCTAATTAATATTATATTTTTTAAAAAAATAAAAAAGTATACTATCAATCTTAATTGTAGTACATATTAAAGTGCAAAAGCTAGAGAAAAAAATTATGGACCAAAGTAAATACTCAAGTAAAAAGCAAAATTCAACACTGCTCTATTATCTATGAATTGGTGTGAAAAATAATTTACATTTACATATTGATGTGCAAAACAAAATGATAACTAAAATTGATATGAAAAATTACAAATTGGTAAGATTTGACTTAATTTGATTTAATAGTGTTTCCTAATAAAATTGTTATTCTATAAGTGTAATTATAATAATAGTGTTTAATAGTGTTTTCTTACTATATTCTAAATAATTGTTTAATTGGTATAATTTGATTTAATTTAAATTAATTTGAATTAATTTTATTTAATTTGGTTTAATTATATTTAATAGTGTTTCCTAATAAAATCGTAATTTGATTTAATTTGATATAATAGTGTTTCCTATTAAAATTATTGTTAATTGTATATATAATTATATGTAATTGGTATAATTTGATTTAATCTTATTTAATAGTGTTTCCTAATAAAATTGTTATTCTATATTTGGGTATAATTATAATAATAGTGTTTAATAGTGTTTTCTAATTTAATTTGATTTAATAGTGTTTCCTAATAAAATTGTTATTCTATATTTGAGTATAATTATAATAATAGTGTTTCCTTACTATATTCTAAATAATTGTTTAATTGGTATAATTCGACTTAATTTAAATTAATTTGAATTAATTTTATTTAATTTGGTTTAATTATATTTAATAGTGTTTCCTAATAAAATCGTAATTTGATTTAATTTGATATAATATTGTTTCCTAATAAAATTCTTGTTAATTGTATATATAATTATATGTAATTGGTATAATTTGATTTAATCTGATTTAATAGTATTTCATAATAAAATTATTATTCTATATTTGAGTATAATTATAATAATAGTGTTTAATAGTGTTTCCTAATTTAATTTGATTCAATAGTGTTTCCTAATAAAATTCTAGTTAATTTTTTGATTGGTATAATATAACTTAATTTGAATTAATTTGATTTAATTTGATTTTTAATAATATAATAAATAGAATAGATTGACACGATACGCGACAATATATATATAATAAGTTGTCGATTCTCACAAAGGGTTCATAAAGGGTTCTACTTTAGTATATAGTAAATAGAAAGATTCTTTAATTGGTATAATTTGACTTAATTTGAATTAATTTGAACTAATTTTATAATTAATTTGATTTAATTTTTTATTTTTACTATATAATTAATTTGAATTAATTTACAATTTTACTTAATTTGGTATATATAATTATATGTAATTTGTATAATTTGTTAATTGGTATAATTTAATTTAATCTGATTTAATAGTGTTTCCTAATAAATTTGTTATTCAGTTAATTTTTTAATTGATATAATTTGACTTAATTTGAATTAATTTGATTTAATTTGATTTTTATTAATATAGTAAATAGAATAAAGTTTGATACGTGACAAACATATAGAAAGCCACGTGTCAGATTCTCGCATAGGATTAATAAAGGGTTCTACTTTAGTATATAGTAATAGATAAATATGTCGGAAACTTAGAAAAATTCTACGCAGCCTGATCTCTAGCCCAACTTCGCAAGCAACAACGGATTTAATCGGATTGTCTAGGAGACCCGAATCCTGCCCATTGTGAGAGAATCAGGGTTGCAAACCTGATTCATTATGCCCGATTATCCCTTAGAAAACACTGCCAATAGTTGTCGGAGAGACTTTTCGGCTTAGGTTTTATGAGGGCTCAGTCATGAGAACTCATTATGTGTGAGTGGGTAAATTACGATGGCTAGGGTCATTGTATCTCTAGGTTTATAAATAGTGTGTGTAACTAAGGTGTAAGTACATAAGAAAGAATGTGCATACGTGTATTGTAATTCTCTTTTCTAAATAATTAAGAATACTTCGTTTTTTGAATTAATCTCTCTATTTTCTTTTCTTTGTATATTTAGTCATGAGACGCAAAGATCCGGACACGCCGCACAGACTTTGCGAACAAAAACGCTAATATCGTGACAGATAGCTACCTTGTCACCAGAAGCACCTTCCAGAAGCACACATCGGACTTGCAAGGGAGGCCTGATGGAAGAATTGAAAGCTCTTAAATTTCACTGGTACTTAGTCAACAATGGAATTTGTCGGCAATGCGAAGCGAGAATTGGAAGCAATAGAGAGTTTAACTGTGGTTACTCATGTGAGGCAAAATGTGCCTATAAACAGGATGCTTCAGTAACAGTGAGCAGATTTGTAATATAAGGCAGACAGCATTGACTATTGAAACTAGACGCAATAATATAGCAGCATGTACTGGGGGGCAGAGGACGACAAGGTTTTTCCTACAGGCCGAAAGTTCACAACTGATTTCCAGGTATATTAACAAACTGCACAGACTGCTACAAACAGTAGTTCCTTTTCACAATCCATGCAAACTTGGTTTTATTCTACTTGCAATCCCTAGTATTAATCCTCATAACTATAATCCACAAATACATTACATGTACGCATATACGTCATAAACATTTCAACTATTAAGAGTAGCATGTTATGTAGACATTCGGATGTACTAACCAGTAGACTACGAGAACTCACGATCCGGTAACACAAGAGGAGCTATGAGGGTCCATATATAAAGAGCTCCGGTAGCCCACTCTGTGCAAATGCGGACCCAAACTGTTGTCCAGCCAATGTCGATCAGCTCTGAGCCTGATGTCGAGCTGGTCCAGCCAGTCAGAAGCATGGCCGAGTACATACTGGCAAGGGCAAAAATAAGATGGAAAAAAGTGTACGAGTAGCTGACTGGATGAGGTTCGCCTTCTTTGCTCTCTTCTTTACCCGACTTAGTATCACCAGCTTTGAGCAACGGCTTTTTTGAACCTACAATAGAAAAACATCTGTTTAAAGTTGAAGGGGCAATTAAACATATATCTCTGCAAGGAAAATGGTACTTACATACCCCTTTTGGATGTAAATCTCACAACTCACACGTTCTATGAATAGAATTATTTCGATTGTCACATCAAGATGACTAGTGGAGAAATAACATTCATGGAATGGTGGGGGTATAAGATATACACCCAATTTTAGGTGTATAGATAGCATTGCTCTCTCTGCACAGACTCTATTCAAATACATCCACTTGTAATACATGAATTTCATATATGTATATTCCTCAAAGTGCAGCTTCCTTCAAAATATATTAAAAAAACCTTGCTCCTTAAGTTGGAGAACAATGCAATTCATATGCAGATGTTGGTTTTGTAGTAGAAAATATTTTTTAATTAAGAACTTTTTCCCCCTCCCTTTTGTAAGTACAGGGTTGTTACTAGTAAGTTTTAAAAGCATAAACAAAAATTCACGTTTTGCAGGGATACTGAAAATTGGATAATATTCTCGCTATATATGACCAACTATTTGCACAGTTGAATGATACTCATCGTACAGATATGAGAATATTGGCTACTGACATATAAAGAGTTGTGGGGGGGACGCAGGGTGTGTGGAGGGATGGAAACAAGGGAAAATATAAAAGGTGGTATACAAACTCTTATTTTTGGTCAATACCTATCCTTGGGGAAGATGGCGGTGACAGAAATGTAGTGGAAGATCCAGCTCGGACAGCAGAGTACACAACAGAGAGTACTGTGGTCAGCATTCCAAGGACAAGAGTTCCAATTGAAACTTGCTTAGAGTGTAGGTGAAGACCGTTACATTCATAGTCTGGGGGCTCACTCGAAAGGCCGCTATAACTCAGGTAAGCACAATATACGGAGATAACCGATGCTGGTAAAAGGCTGCCATTTACCTAATCAAGAAAAAGTCAAATAAGATGCACTGTACCTTTAAAAAGTATCCTCTTGTGATCAAATATCTAATACTGTGACAAAAAAACTTAAAATATAATGGTTAAGTCTTTCCTCATTCTAAATATTTTTTACTTTTATGCTATTATATCAAACTGGCTGGTAAATAGTAACTGGAACTCCAGTTCTGCACACTTGAAGTTGATTTCTGTGTATGACAATTTGGAACAAGGGAATCTTAATCTCAACAACAAAATAGTAGGAGAGCAAAATGAACAATTTGAGCTAGTCATTTAATTAGGGATAGCTGAGCATCAAACCATGCCCTTATACCCACATGCATGTCCTAGAGAGGATAGAGTATAAATGTTATCCGGTAGATAAGCACAGAAAACATGAAATATAAAACTACTGAAGTAGACAAGTTAGTTGTAAGCTTTGTTTTTTATTTTCAAAGACAATTCGAGGTAAAGAGGCCAACACAGGCTACGCACATTTATTAATTGAGCTAGTTACTGCTGGGCCAACAAAAGTAAGTGGCTTGCAAACAACTTGTTCTTTTGACAGCAAAAGTACAGTGCATTTCAGTGGAAAACAACCTCAACCAGTCTTATCATACTAGATAGCAATTAACAAGACTTCAGATGTTTTAGTATCCTCGCATAATGCTAGAAATGCTCACAGTTTTCAAGAAGCAACATAAGAAGAAATATAAAGATAACATCAAGTAAAACTAGATAGGTAGATAACTGCAGCCATATAGCAAGTTTATGAGCTGCAGGCTGCAATCATCATGATGGTAACTTCGTATTAATTTCATCGTTATAGCAAGCTTTTAATGGCATTTCACCAAATAAACATGTAAGGTTACAGAAAGGAGGCTCACTAATGGGGTTATGTATGACAACTTCTGCAGTTGATTGGACCTATTCTCATTTGAGCCAACATTTGAGCTTCTACAGTTGAAAGGGAAAGGCATGAGCATCAGTATAAGTCTACTCAAGCATTTCTGTCATGTAGATAACATGAACGATTAACTGCCTGAAGAAACAAAGCTAACTATTCCAGATGGTCAACCAGAACAAGAGAAATAATTTAAGAATAAAAAATGTCAAGGGTGCTCCCCTATTTATAATTTGCAAAACTGTTGCGCTCTATAGGCTCTGTAGAAGAATGTCGTGAAGGGTGATAAGTGAAGTTTAATGAGGAAATCACCAATGTCAATGGATACAGATACCTGAGATTTTACCAAAACCCGCACCAGAATGGGGTGGGTTTTACCAATGCTAAAGGAGTATGGTTTTGGTTACAGAAAAAAAAAGAAAAGAAAAGAAAACCCTACGGGTTTGGGTTTGGGTTTCAGTTTCGGTAGTTGGGTTTGGCATCCTGAATTCCCACTCTGAATTCGACTCATTGACATCTCTAGGTGGGAACTGAAGTAGGAAAACGTAGAGCTAATTTGCTATACTGATGGATTTTATACAACGATGAATTTGTCTCTAATAAATCTTAGGTGAGTTATTGGGCATTTATAAATTGAATTTGTTTTGGGAACATTGCAAGATCTAGAAGCATGTGTTAGCAAAGCATGAGCATCTAATTGTAATGCTATATAAGATCCGAAGACCAACTATATATCATCCGTAAGTACCAATTGTCATGTAAAGCGAGTCCAAGAATAACTTTTCAAAGATCTACATAAAGCTTGTCACATGCTTCCAATTTAAATTATGCATATTCTCCGACACTAAAGATGGTAGTAGCAAGGCCAACCATCCGCAGACAAGAAGGCATAAGCAAGATTTCTTTTCTTGTTTCTGCCTTTACAAAATAAGATACCAAAACTAGCGCGGAGTTCAATTCCAACAAAAGCTGGTATGACTATCTTCTCATATTTAAACCAGAGAATCAGCATAATTTTTCATTTACGATGTAGACAGCTTAGCAAAATAATCTTCATGCTGAACTATAAGTTTATATATGTATAAGATTGGCAGAGCTCAGAATTAGTAACTACCTGCGGATGTAAAGCAACAACAGCAAAGGCAAAAGCAAGAATCATTGTCATGACAATAAAGAAAACATTGAGGCCACAATCATGACCAGAGGGGTTAAACCACATAAAAAGCAGCCCCGAGAATGCATACGTTGCTAGGTAGCATACCACTGATATAACCAGTAAAGCAATATACCTGCCATGCCAAATAAACATCAAGAAATAAGTTTAATAATCACCATGGTGCCAATAGTTAAAGGCATGTATAGACAACAGACTAACCATTTTTGCTCATCTTTCTCGACCCACGCATCATTCCACGTGTGTACAAAGTCCAATAGTAAAATCACTTGCACCAGAAGAAATAATCCAGAGCCAAATTTTGACATTGTTTCTGGGTTAAGGCAAAAATTAACTTTAACAACAATCAGGTTCAAATTTTTCTGAAAGAGGTGAAGATTACAGTTCCTACTTCCTACATTATATCCACATTACCGCTCAAGCATATGATGTATCATTCACTTTCGAAACAATGCAAGTTAATCAAGAGAATGCTGTGCAATTATTACATTTCAGTAACTGTGCTATCCAACTACAGTATCTGCTGGAAGTGAAATCCACGAGGAACAGGTTATGACATATCTGGACAATTAGAGAGAAGAAGCGAGCAATGAAGAAACTGATAGAAGTGGAATCCATCACCATATCCATTATTTGGATTGGTCAAGATAAGACATAAATAAGGTAGAAAGGAAAAATCCAAGGAAAACAAGGAAGCAGAACTAGATATCTGATCTCCGACGACCATGAATGGGAACTGTTTGATTGTCTTTCTACAGAGAAGTAGCGAAAGATAATCAACTGCAAGTCGGGACAGTTATTCAAAATCTAGGTATAATGTGAGACCCTAAAAGGCTGATGGAATTGACAAGTCAGATTCTCAACTGACATAGCTGCAGGACATTAATAGGCCTAATCAATTTGAAGGCAGCTACATGCTGGTGACCTCTTTCTTGCTAATAGACCTCATATGACATCGAATCACAAGTAATATAAGTTGTTACAACTGCTATGCGAATTCTGGTTGTATGCATTTACTTAACATGCAGGTGACCTCTTTGTTCCCAATAGACCGTGTATGACATGCAATCAGAAGCAATAGAAGTAGTTACTAATGTTGTAGAAATCCTCTTCTTTTCATATTTCATATATCTACTTTTGTGAAAACCTTTTGCATGAATAAAGTGCTAGTGGGTAAGTGAGGAAATTAACCAATCAAACAAGAAGGACACAGGAAAACTAGGAAAAGGAAGCTTGCCCACAACAAGGGCGGAAACAAGTAAAGCCAAAGCAGATAATTACAAGTCAAATAATATGACTAAAACAAAAAGAGGGTGCGAGTTGTATTTTATGTGCTTGCACTCTTTTTGTTTGTTTCGCTGAAAGTCAATGGGTTCAAAAAACTAATAAGAATTATTGTACATGCACACACACATGTTTATAATAACTACTTGGTACTCCATATGTAGTAGAATTTATCACTCTCAGAAAAGCATAATTCCTTCTCAGTAAATACGGGAAATTTTGAATTACCCTCCTATAGTTTAGCGCATCCACCCTATGATTTAATAATTTGCATTCCGAGACCCTACTTTTTATATTTTTATTTCATTGCAAGGACCTATCATTGAACAGGGTAGCAAAATGATATATTCAAATATGTTCAACAATCATGTAGTGGTTAAGTACAGATTATAGGACGATAAATTTACTGCCTTATGTCTTGTAAAATGTAGATGGGGGGTTTGGCGGACATAGTTTCTAGTGCACTTTTATTGAGAAAACCATCTTAAATAGATGGGGGGTTTGGCGGACCCCTACCTGTGTATATTCAGTATCAGTCAACTGAAGTACATAGGTCACCCCAAAATAAGCACAAGAAGCTACAACTTTTTACCAAATTTTACAAAAATTGCATATCATCCCACCAGGCTAAATAAAGACAAAAGGAAGATATACTAAAACACCCCATTAGAAAAGAATTGTCAGGTTAATTGCTCCAATCTAGCTCTCACCCTATGAGATCCATTGAGCTTATTTTCTTGCATGGCAGTCATATGCACATAGATGGCAGCATTGAATCAACATAATCACTCAACTGCTTCTTAATTGCAATTAGCAGCCCATCTAAGAACTACATAATCATTAAACTGCTTCTTGATTGCAATTAGTATGGAGTAAAAGCGCACTGTCTTGGATATAGTACACTCTTGTTCCATATTTCATAGATGTGGATCAATACTATGTCAATACTTGGCAATTTATTTACCAGGCAAATATATGGAGAAATAATGACCAGTAGAGTAACAAAGCCATAAACGAAGAATTGCTAATAACAAATGCAATTAGATAAATTCATAAAATTTTAGCACTTTTAGAATCTACAGAGAAAATGCAGAAGATAGCATAATTAGATTCTACAATGGAAGATAGCATACCATAGATAGTAATGACTAAGTTTGGAAGGAAAAACATAAGAGCAACGAGGACAGCCCAAAAAACAATTTTGGCCATCCATCCACCATGATGCCATGCATCTCTTTTGTCATTCTGATCCTTCACACCAATCATCATCAGAGCAAATATTGCAAAAAACAAAAAATTTCCTAAACTAACACGAAGGACTGCATTGGTTTGAAACCATTCCTTCGAGGGAGTATGGGCAAAAGTATTTATCCCTGCAGGAAAAGGAAGATCAAACAACTAATCAAACAATATGAGGCCAAAAAATGGAATACCTCACAAAAGAATCAAGTAGAGGAAGGCAAGGCTGAATAACTGGAGCATAATAGAAAACACACACTTTTTTCCATCAAAACATACTAAAAAGACAAGCAACGAAAAGAAAGTAGAAGATCGCTAACTAGACCAGAAGCAAAATGCCTTTGTTATTATCACATATAACACACTGACTTCTTGGAGCAATTGTTTTTCCTAAAAAAGGCAGAAAATGTTTCTGCCTGGCTTCTGCAAATAGTCTCTCACTCTACACTCGCACAGAGCATTGAGTAATAATCTCCAGATAGTACATTTTCGACAGACATACGAGCAATTCCAAGAGCAGCTACAACAGCTCAGTTCTTTTTGCTTCAAATAAGGAGCAACTGTGAGGTTTTATTTCATAAGCCGACAGCCCAGCAACCTGATGGACATTGGGATCAGAATAACTAGCAAAAAAGCCAGGAAATGGAAGTGCTGTATCAACTAAACGAAGCCAAACAGTTCCTTCCGACTGCTCCGGCAATAAAGCAACCTCTGGATGGTCACTAGCATTGAATCCAATAAACAAGTCACCCCTATGTAACTTTGATGCCCTGCCATCTACATCTTCCTTAAACATAACAGAAAGGAACTTGCAAGAAGAGTCCCCCCAGTTGGGCTCAGTTTGATTACTTCCATTCCAACATATATTTTCCACTTTAAGAAAGTCCTTCCTCTGAAAGATATCACCTCTTCGATTTCTTAGTGAAGACAAATACGCAACAAATTGCGTAATTTGCAGGCCAAAGCCAGTTCTTAGGCTATTCCAATCAAAAGGTCGTCTATCATTGTAGGATGGCGATCCGCCATTGGAGTATCCACACTCATCCCCCATATTAAGTACAGGAACCCCTAGTGAAACAAATAGAATGAAAAGGAAATTCCGTATCTGCTTAAGCCGTGTCTGGAGAACAGAACTATTGCCTGTTGGACCTTCTTCACCACAATTCCAGCTTAACTCTGAAGCAAGATCAATGCTACTGAAGCTGACCAAATCAACAAGGGGAAGTCCAAAGTTCTTTGTGATATAGTTGAAAGAATATGCAGGACCCCTGGAAGAAAATAGGTCTCCACTGCCACAAATGCGTGTAGCAAGATCACTTAGAAGTGCTTCACCCCTCAAAAAGTTTCTTACATCGACAGAGAATCTGGAGTTCAATTCTGCCCACTTTTTCCAGTGGGGGAATTGGATTTCCATGGATGACATATCAATCGGGGACCAGCAGTCTGCAATAATCTTTGTCTTAGAAAGGATTGGGTCGAATGCTATAGCCTCAAGTAGAGGAGGACGGGATAAGTTATTTCCATTTGAGCTACGAACTAGAGAAGAAGAGTTAACAAAACAAAAACCATCAACATGGTATTCGACGACCCAATGATGGAGGCTGTCCAAAATCAAACGTTGAACGATAGGATTATTGCAATTCAATGCATTATTGTCTCCTGATCTGACATCCCCATCAACAATGTAATAAGAAGAATTATCAATTCCACGGAATGATATCATCTGACTGGCTGCATCTCCTCCCTCGCTAGTATGACTGAACACAACCTCCAACAGGACCTCCATACCACGTGCATGCATAGACTTAATCATCTCCTTCATAGAATTAGTGCCTGAAGCACTATCACAACCATAGCCATATGACATCATCGGAGAGAAGAAATGGAAAGGGAAGTAGGGGCCCTTTTTCTCATCAAATGGGAATATCGGCTCCAATAGAACTGCATTGACACCAAGGGTTTTAAAATACTCAACCTTTGCAAGCAAACCAGAGAAAGTCCCAGCAGCATTTTCTGGCAACCCACTGGATTTGTCTTTTGTGCACAACCCCACGTTTAATCGATAGACCACCAGCTTCTCCATGGGCAAGCATGGACTAGTATCACCACTCCAGTCAAAGACAGACTCCTTTGCTAGAGAGGCAAGGCACCTAGAGAGAGAAACCTTTCCACCATGATCAGGAACAAAATTTCCGATTACTTTGGCATATGGATCCAAGAGGACGTGCTTCATGTGAAACCTATCTCCCTTTCGCCAAAGTATTGGCCCTTTGCAGCGATAACCATAGCTCACATACTCTTCAACATTTTCCAAGGAGACATGCCATATGTCACCTGTACAGTTTATGTACGGATCCAACTCAATCTCCAAGGCTGGTTCATCTTTGATACCATCATAAAGACAAAGAATGACGCCCTCGGCATTCTTTGAAAATAAGGAAAAGTTAGTCAAGCCGTCATCAGAAACTGAAACACCTAGCGGCATTGGTTGTCCTGAACCCAAACCAACAGGCACACAGAAGTTTGTTTTCCTATGGCTTCTAATCTCCGATCCAGAAGAATTCAGCAGAAACGATAAGTAAAAAGGGATTTTGGAAGCGTCGAATACCAACTCTGCTAAAAAACTCCCTGATGAATTCTGCACAAACGGCACCTTTGCCGTAACAGTTCCTTCTGAAGCTTGAGAGCACGGAACTAACAACAGCGACGAATCAGACGTAAACATGGTCCAGTTCAGTACCAAACCCTGTTCAGTTCCAAACTGCGGCAAGAAAGTAACTTCAAACTGAGCAACGTATTTCCCATATTCAGATCGCACCACGACCTTCACGATCCCATTGCTATCAGTTCTAAATGTGTATGAAAATCCCTTTTGCAGTTCCTCTTTGCTACCAATTTTCACACCCATACTCGGATGAAATCGCCGATTCGGACTGCGCGATGCCGGAGAGGCAATCGGCCTACAGGATCTGCACCAAACTCCGACTTGCTGGCATCTTCTGCTAGCAAATAGAATTTTTCTGGGTGCTGACAGAACCATCATACCCGATTTGGAGATATCAAAATTCTGAGAGCACGCCCCAAAAGAAATCGGAAAACGGAGGGTCGCCATGGCCGACTAGGATTGTTTAAGGCACAGCAAGCGATGGAATCAAATCCCAATAAGAAGTAAAAATTTGAGGTGTGTCACTTCTGTTAGACAATAAGGGGCGGAGGATTTGTTAAGAGGGAAGGCAAAGAGGGCAGATTGAGAGAAGCAGTGATGTGGTCCAATCAGTAGCGGCAAGGCATCAATATATAGAAGAAATATCCTAGTGATAGTAGGAGAGAGAAGGGAAGATTATAAAGGAATCTTACATGAGATCCTAGTAGTAGTAGTAGTAGTAGTAGTGGGAGTAGTAGTAGGAGAGAGAGAGAGAGAGAGAGAGAGAGAGAGAGAGAGAGAGAGAGGGAGTAGGGGAGTAGGAAGGGATCTTACATGGGATCTTTTGGAGGAGGGGGGCGGCGACTTCGCGAAGGATCCAGGAGAGGATGAGGGAGAGGGCGAAGAGGGCGCAGTAGGCGAGGCGGGCGGAGCGGCGGGAGATGTTGGAGGCGAGCGAGGAGCAGAGGCCGCAGGTGCAGCTCGCGCAGCAGGAGGCCAAGCACGACGCCGCCCACATACGTCCCGATCGATGCAAATCTCTCTCACACTCTTCAGCTCTCAACACCAGAGAAAGAGAGAGCGAAACCAGAGAGAGAGAGAGAGAGAGAGAGAGAGAGAGAGAGAAAGGGGCGATGGGGTTCTGGGGTCGTTGGTAGGGATAAGAACGAAGAAGAGGACGCCAAGAGGGCTCGGGATGGGACCAGAAGTCGACGACGCAAGGGGTCACGAACTCACGATCTGACGACGAGTAAAGCTTCAGGAAACAGAGTGCGCCACGTGTCCTTGTAGATTGTTTGATATCTCTTTCTAAGGAAAACTGAGTAATGTGATACCAGTGCAGTGACCGCGCGACGAGGCTGGGTAAATATATTATAATTTTTTAAACTTAAATTTTAAATTTTAAATTTTTATATTTTTATAAATTATTTTGTAGAGAGTAAAATATATTTATTTTAAAAGTTTTAGTAATTTTAAAATATATTGAAAAGTATGAAGATTTTTTTTTTTAACATTTCAATTTTTACATTGAAGCATCACGATAGGTATCAAATCACATCTATTTCCGAAAACTTTATATAGATACCTTATTATATAGGTAGTGACGTGTAGATTTAATCAGTAAAATAGAAAATATATTAAGCAAACAAATTTTAATATATCCATTAGATTGCTATAAGTGTGTCGTTAGGCTGCATAATAATTAATCATTTTAAAAATTCTAAACCCTAATATAAACAAATCTATCAAAATTTTCAATACAATCAAATCATTATACAATAGAGACATTATGATTTGTAAACAAATCAAATCATTATACAATAAAAACATTATAATTTGTAAACAAAAATAAACATAAAAATTTATAACATAGTAATCAAAATACTGAAAACAAATATTAAAAAATATAGAAATTCTAAAAAAAAAATTTCTTAAATTGGAAGGGTCGAATTCCACGTAATTTAAAATATACTATACGATAGACAGATTGTGATCAAATTTTTTTGAGACAAAGTAAACAATATTTAGTATGTCATTTCTTATTCATCCAAAATGAGTATGAGTACAACCCTTTATATAGACTCTAAATTGACTTCTCATATTCTAAGGTGACTTTTCATTTTTTTTCTATTAAAATATATATGATTTCATATTTCCAACTTTTTAAATTTATATATATATTATGTTATTTAACCTTTCAACTTCTAATTAAATTTTAAAAAATGATAAAAGAAATTGATGGGACCCACACCTTTAATTTAAAAGATAGTGGGGCCACATCCCCCGATTAAAAAGATGATAATCTATCCATAGAAAAAAAAAATTAATTAATTTAAAAAATAAAAAATTGATGGGACGAGACCCCCGAATTAAAAAGATTGGGCCACATCAGCTTTAAGGTATAAGGATTTATAGTTTTACTAGTAAAGCGACCCGCATGTTGCGGCAGGATGATATTATTAAAATAAAAATTTTCTTAAATTTTATTTAATATCATGTGAGGATAAAAATATAATATAAGTGTGCCATTTGCTTTTTTAAGCTATTACATAAATAAACCACTTTGTAGTAATTTATATACATATACATATTGCAATTTAAAAAATACATATCAGTTCAATAAACTGAAAGAGAATATTAATATATGCAACACCAAAGCCGCAAATAAAATAATTAAAAAAAAATAAAAGGAAGAAGTTACATATTAATGCACAATTGATGAAACAATTGTCTTCATTGATGGTTTTTATGGTTTTTTTACCTCAAGTTTTTAATACAATTGAGGACTCATAGAGATGTATTTTTATGTTACTTTATTATTTTGTAAATTCACTTTCCAAAAAAGAACAACAGTAACAAAAGAGGGAAAAAAAACTTTTTTTTGTCAAATAAAAATTCATTTATACAAAATAAATTTCCAACCGGCAAAACTAAGATATTCTCTCTGTGACTTTATACGCACAAATCTTATAAAGAAACTTTTCAAGTCACATGATGGCGAAAGATTAATAATATGATACAAACAAATAAATAAAAACATAACTCAATAACTTTGCATAGTTTCTCTCATCCTTTGCCTCTTTAATGCATATGGATACAAAATTTCAACTGGTAGCAGAATTCGCCGAAATAAAAATTAGGTGCCAGCAAACGAAAGAAATAAAAAGTCCCTATTTGATAAACTACAAAATTCAATGTAGCTTTATCTTAAAATACGCCCCGTAATAAAAGAAACAAACACATAGTTAATAAGAAAGATAAATACGTTACGGGTTACCATCAAGAATCAAAAGATCACCGTTAACTCAATGAACGCTTTTACATCCAAGATTAGCAAGTCTTTTTTGTCCCCCATATCTAGCAACCTAAGTTACAAACCAATCAGTATATATGTAAGGAAGTGAATTCTCGAAATTCGAGAGTTGTACTTCGTCCAAAATCGACTAATTGTCGAGTGGGTATGCTTCGAAAAAGCCGAAGATGCCAAAAATCCAAAAAGTGCATTGCAACGGAGTCCACGAGAGCTAATAGTGCAAAAATCTGCACTTGGCAGATTCAGCTCTCGGAGACCGGTCCCTGGTACGAGGGACCGGTTCCCGTAAGCTGGGGTGTGCGGGGAAAACCCTGTGCGCACCATTGTTGCTCTCGGGGACCGGTCCCTGGCGAGAGGGACCGGTTCCCATAGTGGTGTATGTGGCAGGCAACCCCTGCGCGCATGAGAAGCTCTCGAGGACCGGTCTCTCGAGGACTAGACCCTCGGGGGCAGACCGGTTCCCGTAAGGTCCTGCGAGAGCACTACTCTTGGGGACCGGTCCCTGGTGGGAGGGACCAGTGCCCGTACGCGAAAATGCTGGCAGAGAGCCTCTGCCCGCAAGGAGTGCTCTCGGGGACCGGTCCTCCTGTAGAGGGACCGGTCCCCGTGCACGAAAACTGCCCAAGCATAGCAGTTTGAGAGATGCAAAGTGGAGGGGCTTTTTATGCAAATGTAGCCTAAGTTGAGGGTATAGTGGGGAATATACACTCTCTCATTTCCCTTCCATCTCTCACATTTCCCTTCCATCTCTCACATTTCACTCCCTCCCTCTCTCTCTCTAAGCTCTTTCTCCCTATCTTGAAGCAAAGAATGAGAGAAAGGAAAAGAAGGAAAAGAGGAAGGAAAAGTAGGAGAAGATGAAGGAAAAGAAAGAGAAGAAGAAAAGGAAGGAGCTCACCATCATCTTCTTCATCTCCTCCTTGGCTTAGAGCAAGCTTAGAGGTAAGCTACTAAACCCTATAATGGTAGAACCTAGGGTTTTGAGTTTGTTGCTTAAGCAATGGGTTAAGTGGACCTCTAGCATGCTTCTAAATGGATCAATGCTAGAATCTAGAGTTTTGAAAGAGTAGTTTTGCTATAGTGCAAACCTAGGGCTCCAAATTGAGGCTTTGTTTAATAGTGAGGTTCGATCTCATCTATTGACATTTAAAACTAATTGATAGGTGTCTAAACACGTTGGTGAAGTCGAAAATTTGATTCGTCGAGCGGGTGAAAAGTTATTGGCAAAACAAGACCATATAAGCTTCGTTTCGACCTAGGTGGCCGAAACATCGGGGAAGCAAGTGCCGAGGAGTGTTCTTAGGACCTTTACAACGTTGGAAACCTTCGAAAGGTGGGGGGTGTCATCCTAAAGCAACCGGACCATTCATTATGTCTTAGAAATACATTTAATTTCATCTCTTGCATGTTGCTGTAAGGACTGAGATTTTGACAGTGCAACCAAACTCTCTGTTGACGATGTTCCTGTGTGTAATTGAATTATATAAGCACTCGTTAAGTTTCAGGAGAAAATGAGCTAAAATGGAGAAGATACGCGAGTTATTAGTTTTCACTTAAGTGAATAGTAACTCCGGTTTTTCGGAGAAGCCGCGGAGTAGAGTTGGCTTTCGGCACGTATTGGACTTCGTTCATAGTGATCCAATAGCTCGTTTCGAATGATTCAGCTATTATGGAACTATTGGTGTTGACGGATTTCAGATCCGACGCACGAATTTCGAGAAAATCCAAAAATACATGTTTTATATGTATTTGTACGTAGTTTCTTCCGTTGGAGAGTTGGTGTAACATGCCGAAACTTCAGTAGAAAGAACCGAACTTTAACCAAATTGGTTAAAGTACGCAAACGAAATAATTGGGCAAGTCCCAATTACCTTTCCAAGCATTTTGGAAGGGTTAAAAGAGTCTAAAAGAGTTAGAAAGGTTTTGGCGTTGTTTGGCGCGAAGTAGAGTCGAAACGACGCGAAAAACATAAGTCTGGGCAAACTGTACCGGTACAAGTGTGATGGTTGTACCGGTACAACCACTATAACCGAGAGGGGAAGAGCTCTCGGGTTTGAGAATTTTGCAAAGTGTACCGGTACAAACCCAAAGTATACCGGTACAAATGCTACGAAAACCGAGAGGGCTGCTCTCGGGTTTGCCTCTCTGCGCAGAAGTATACCGGTACAAATGCCCGTGTACCGATACAGAAGGGCTCCGACAGCAGTTTTGGACTGCTTCGAAATAAAAAGTTTTGAGGGGTCTAGTTGCTATTGTTGCAACACAATATATCCCCAAACATCCCTCCCTCTCTCTTTTTCACAGCCACTCCTTCTCCCACACCTTTTCTCTTTCTCTCTCTAGGAAGCTTGCCCTAGAACAAGGAGGAGAGGAAGGAGAAGCTTGGAGAAGGTGGATTTGGTGGCCTTGGTGGTTCTAGAAGCTCTCCCACAAGGTGGACATTGGGAAGCTTGGGCCAAGGTAAGGTTTCTATGAAAACCTATGCTAGGGTTTGGGTTTTTGGTCCTAGAAAGCTAGGTTTTGAGCTTCTTTTTGGAGTAGAGACCTTGTAGAGCCTCAAGCTCTATGAAAACCCATGGATGCTTCATGTGCTCTAATGGTGAACTTCTAGGATTTCAAGTAGAAGCTCTAGAGATGGTTTAAATGGTCTTAGATGAGATCCTAGAGGCTTAACAAGCTTTCTTTTGCTTGCTGTAGAGATCAAAACCTAGGGTTTCACATATGTTATTGGTAGAGCACCCAAATTTGGGGCTTTTGGACATAGGGGTTCTAGGGTCAAATTGACCTTGTAGAAACCTAATTGGGAGTATCCCCGACGCGTGGGACAACTCTGTTTGTTTAAACGAAAAGCCTATCTATAAGCTACTATGTAAACCGGCTTGATTTGGGCTCTGTTTAACGCGCAGGTGGTAGAATAGGTGTCGGTTGAGCACGAAACTCGAACCACAACCCATCCATAATATTTAAAGGTGGGTGGTGCATTCCAAAAACATCGGACTTCTCTCTATGTCTAAGTGGCATCATTGCGCATTCTATATATATGTTGAGCATATTGCATAGTAGGGTTATTATGCATTTTTATTGCGTTTTGTGAGTTCAAATGCATGAGAAATAATTATATGATTGTGTAGTGGTAAAGAACCTAGCCCTATGTATGCATGCTAAAGAATGAGAACCTAGAGTACTTAGAAAACTATGATGACATTGGACATGATTGTAGAGTGACATGATGAGTCTAGAATACTTAGACAACAAGTGTGGCATCATTGACAAGAACAAAAATAAGTAGAGTACTTGACATTAGTAGAGCCTTGAGATTGACATTATGACAAATATAACCTTAGAGTTAAGGGTCATATGAACATAGTTTTCCTTGAAGTCAAGGAATGGATTGAGATTTGGAATCCTTAGAGATAAGGATTGATCGCACTCACCATATAGTCCTTGCTCGAGGGTGGTAGCTCCTCCCTCGGGCGATGTGCTCCGGAGTTGTCATCACTAGGTCGTAGTGGTTTATCCTCCCCAGAGGACGGTCCCGTCGGGTCGTAGTGGTTTTTCCTCCCCAACAATAGGGATTTGAGTTTGGTTGAGTCTTGTTGAGGGCGAAACCTACGGGTTAGCCAAGAGATTGGGTATTGGAATTATGATCTTGCATGCCTTTTATTTCGAGCATATTATCGTTTACTTTCAGGCATATTAGCTGCATTTGTTAGTTGGCTACTATCTCCCTTTTCTTCTATTATGCCTGAATTAGACCTAGTGGGAAAGTCGGCGTGGTTGGTTGCCGAACCCACTGAAAACTTTGTTGTAGTTCTCACCCCACTATTTCCACAGAGCCGGGACCGAGCGAGCCGGCTGAGGATCGCGGTAAGGGCATCGCGCCCTAGATAGAGACCGCCCGAGTTATCTTACTTTTGGTAGATGCATTCCCTTTACTATCATCTTTTGTATTTGATGATTATAGTTGTTAACTTTAAATATAATCAAGTTCCATTTTGAGGTAAATGTGATGTAAGAAAGAAATGATGTAAAGAATATAAAGATTTTAAAGAATTCAAAGTTGTATAGATGTTACATGTATGTGATTGAAATTAATCATAGCACTTGTATGTTTCAGTTTAGTACTTTCACTTTGGCTATTTCTTGCCATCGTGCAAGCCATTATGTATGCTTCCGCATGTGTAAAGTTTTATACTATATCTGTACTTGTTGAGCCTTGGGCGGACAGGGGAGGCTCTGTCCGTTCGGCGTTTGTTTGACGCTCTCGAACCGGCCAAATGGATCGGGCTCGGGGCGTGACAGTTGGAATGGATTTCGTCGCGAATCCGTGACCGACCGAGGTGAAACGAAATCGTAGCTTTGTTGTCTCCGTCGTGCTGATCACACTAGTGTGATCCGTTGGCAAATCTGACGGACGGATCTACGGAGAATACGTGTTGTTCGAGGAGAGGTCGATATTGGCAAAACGATATTTTCGCAAAAGTTGCGACATTTTATGTACCGTTTTGTGTGAAATCGCACGTGGAGGGGTGTTCATGTGTTTTACATGCGTTGTGGGGGATTTAGTAGAAATTCTGACTTTCGACCAACTTTTTCGCAAGATTGCACCATTGTATATATTGAGCTTTTTAGGGTTTCTTCCATCTAACCCTAACCCTAGTGTCACGCCCCGGGATCGGCAGGGACCTTCCCAGTAGCGTGTCGAGACCCGCCATATGTCAACACATACAAGGCGTCTATCAAAAACAACGGAAATAAAATAACAATAGGCTACAACTAGAGATATTAGAGCAACATACAACTAGTTCTATTAACAAGTATAGGAGAAAGATAACTAAACAATAGTATAATAAAATATAAAAGATACAACGTCTATCTCAAATATCTCAAAATGTGGTGGTCTCTATACAAAGGTATTGTGAGTTTAGGGTTGCCCCAAGGATCTATCTAGATCGTATCTAATCACCTAGAGGGGGGTGAATAGGTGTAAAGGCCGAAAACCACAAATCTCGATGCGATAAAAGTAAATGCGGAAAATAAAAAGCACACCGAGATTTACGTGGGAAAACTCCAACTCGGAGTAAAAAACCCACGGGACCAACACGCGATAACAATCCACTATGAATAAAAGATTACAAGGTGATTTACCGAATCCACGGACTCAAACCTTTCTTTATCTTCTTCGGATCTCGCGCACACCGCCGGGTTGTCCACGCCCCACGTTCGAATCCATGAACGCCTCCACTTCGAATCCACGAAGCCTTCGATCACGCCGAATCCACGACGCCACTTGAATCCACGAGCGCACTCCGTCCGGAGCAAGAACAATATAATCAGTGGTGATTTATTGCTTAGATAATCATTAAAGAACCGTAGAAGATATTTCTAAGCAATAGCCGGATAAATTCTTCATGAAGAACGAGAAATTACGGTGTCAAGAATTGATCCGATAGAAACTTATTGTTGAAGAAAGAAATAGAGCACCCAACAAGTTTCTAGGGTTTCATAATGGTCTAAACTCTAAGCATACGAATTAATGGAACCCCCATTGCTTATTTATAGATTTAGAAGACTTAGAAGTAGACTAGGATTGTGAGAACCCAATTTTGAAAATAAAATTAGAGATAGATTAGGATTTGAAAACCTATTTAAAATCAATTAGAAAACATAGAGATAGACTAGGATTTGAAAACCTGTTTAAAATCAATTAGAAAACATAGAGATAGAATAGGATTTGAAAACCTATTTAAAATCAATTTTGTCCATATATTCAATTTAAAAACATCCTAAATCTTCCAAACACTTTTAAATATTTATAAATCATCATCAATAATATTTGAACTTACCGAGCATTGTGGATTCATGTTTTGAGTCTTCGATTCTTCGATTTATCCCTTCTTCTTTAAACCTTAAAGACTCCGAACTCACTTCACGAAATATGCCAACATAAAATCCGTAACAATCTCCCCCTTTGGCAATTTCGTGATAAAACCCAAAATTACATCACAACCCTCAACTCACAAAAAAATGAAATTCATTGCCATCACCAAAACAATGAACTTCTCGCGTGAAAGATCCAAAGAAATACAAAATTATAATTTTGCAACTCCTAAACAAACTCTATAACTTAGACGCAATCGGGAGTCTTGAAGTCTTCAATGATCTCGCAATTAAGTTACTTTCTCCACGTGAAAGATCACAAACAAAGTTAGTAGTAATATGAAAATGAAAATCTCTCCCCATTTGTTCATGCATCAAAAGATTGAAATTCAAACTCGAAAATCAAAAATTATCACACGCTCTCCCCCTTTGATCTTAAATTCAAGTTTTCAATTCTTCTCCCCTTTTTGTCAAAAATTGTCAAAAAAAAAACACAAATAGAGAGAAAAACAAACTAGCAAATAGAAAGTAGTCGTGTCATAGTTAAAAGCAAAAATAAGCAAACTAAATATAGTCCTAGGAGAGAAAAGATAAAACATTAATAATGAGGCTAAAAAAGGTAAAATCACTCCGTGTCCTCCTCATCAAAAATTTTGCCTTATTTCCTCAAAAATCCTTCAAAATTAGATTAATTTCATAAAAATTAAAAGTTGTACTCCAAAAATTATTATGATGAAGATAAAATATTATTTGATTTCAAAAGACATCAAAACATCAAAATTTGATATTAAGAATAATCTAATTATTTAAAATCATCAAGATGCAAATTGATGAAAAATAATTTCTAGAAATTTAGCAAAATTGACACCAATTTGTCGCAATTCGTTCAAAATAGAGATTTAACTAATAAGGCACCGGGGGTGGCTCTTTGAGCATCTTTTTCAAACTATCACCTTATATCACCGAAAATTCTAAAATATTCATATATATTTTTTCAACCTTTTCGGTTTTTCATACAATTACCCATGTGGTAGCTTCACACACATACCAGACGGCCGGGGTGGTGGCTCTTTCCTACATGTGGTGGTAGTTTTCACACTCCCTTTTAGGATGTAACTCTTTCCACATCTTTTAAATTTAGGAGTTTCTCCTCTTTTTTTTAAATATTCAAACTCCCCCTAAATTAGACAATCTCACATTTGAAAATAATTTTAACTAACTTTAGTCGATTAGCAAATATCCATCAATTATATTCAACATTCACTATCAAGATGAATTAATTACCAAGAGATTTAAATTTAATTTTAAAATTTTGATGAATGTATGTAAGAAGAAATCACATATTAAATTATCGTCAAAATAATAAAAAGTGGAGTAAAACCAATAATTAATATGAATTTAATTCAATTTAAATTGACTTTAGATACCTTAAGGCTCTTTTAAAAACCTTTAATCTCTCTAATTTAATGATTTTCAATCATCTCCTTTCTCAAAAATTTTTAATCAAATTAAAAACTCCCCAAAAACCTTTCCTTAAAAACGATTTTCAAAACAAATTTTAAAGATCAAACATCGTCTAATCATGTAATGTAATGAAAGAAAAATATGCAATATGCACCAATCAAAACATTACATAAACAATAAAAACAAACTAAGACGAAAAGCAAGGAAAGATATCACCTTTCCGGATCCAAACTTGTCGGATCTTTTGTTGGCTTTGCTTGTCGACGTTAGGTTTGAGTTGCTTTGATTTTGGATCAACCGTCGGTCGTTTCGTTGCTTGAAGCTTCGGTTGATGTTGTCGTTGAGGCTTTGAATTAGAAATCCGGTTCCCTTGATGGTTCGGTTTTGAGATCCAATTCGGTTGTGGGTTCGGTCGAACTCGCCGTTGCTCCTTAGAAAACCGGTCCGAAAGAGGCACTCGACTCAAATTAATTTTCTTTTGATTCCGAGGAGAAAGCCGAGTAGTAGATGATGCCGATTGAGGTTTCGATGTTGCCGATCGATTTTTCTTATCCTTATTCGGGCAACACTTTTTGATGTGTCCTTTGATGCCGCATCGGTGACACACCTTTTCCTTCGAATTTGTTGAGACATTAGATGTTAACGTTCGATCCTTCTCAACATAGGTTCGTTCGTATCCGAGGCCCAACTTGTTCGTTTGACCTAACCCAAGCATATGATCCAATTTCTTCGATCCGGAAGAAAATTGTTGAATGTCGGACTTGAGTTGATGAACTTTCTTGGTCAACTCTTTGTTGGATTTGTGCGATTCCTCAAATTGAGGCTCCAAAAATTCAACTTTGTTCTTAGAGGATTTGATCATTAAATCCGCTTCATCTAGCTTCTTTTGGAGGATCGAATTATCTTTCAATATTGCTTCCTTTTCCGCTTCGAAAGCTTTCATCATTGTTTTCAAATTTTTGTTCTCCTCTTCAATGTCAAGTAGACGCTTCCTAAGCTTTTTGTTATGCTTCGCCATCTTTTTAGATTCGACGAGGAGTTGATGATACGCTTATCTAGATTGTATCTAACACCTTATCCCACACCTATCAAAGCATTACAAAAATAAAAATATACTAAGACGAGGAACAAGGAAAGATATCACCTTTCCGGATCCATACTTGTCGGATCTTTGGTTGTCTTGACTTGTCGACGTTAGGTCCAAGTTGTTTCGTCTTTTGATGTTGTCCTTGAGGCTTAGAAACCCAAACCGCATGTTGTTTTGACTTAGAAATCCGGTTCGGTTGAGGGTTCGGTCGATATTGACGTTGAGGCTTAGATTTTCGGTTCGCAAAAGGTACTCGACTTGATTGATTTTGCTTTTGATTCCGTGGGGGATGTTGAGTTTTAGATAATACCAATTGTTTTGTAGAAGTTGCCGAGTGAATACACCTTTCTTTGTTCGGGCAACTCTTTTTAATGTGTCCTTTGATACCACATTTATGACACACTTTTTCTTTCAATATAGTTGAGACTTTAGATGTCGTCGTTTGAACCTTCTCAACAAAAGTCCGTTCGTATCCGAGACCTAACTTGCTCGTTTGACCCAATCCGAGCAGGTTATCCAATTTTTTCGATCCCGAAGAAAACTTTTGAATATCAGACTTGAGTTGATGGACTTGCTCGGTCAATGCTTTGTTGGATTTGTATGTTTCCTCAAATTGATGCTCCAAAAATCCAACTTTATCCGTAGTAGATTTGATCATTAAATCCGATTCTTCTAGCTTCTTTTGGAGGACCGAATTATTATTCAAGATTGATTCCCGTTCCTCCTCAAGAGCATTATTTGTGGTCTTCAAATTCTTGTTCTCTTCTTCAAGATCGAATAAACGACGCCTCAACTTCTTATTGAGTTTCGCCATCTTCCGCGACTCAACAAGAAGTTGATTGTATGCTTCCGCTAATTCCTCGTCGTTTGATTCCTCATCGCCGGAATTCGAGTCCACGTCTTCTTCTTTTGATGTTTTCAACGCAATCCCTGTACTTTTAGAGAAAGACTTGGAAGAAGATTAGTTAGTAGGAAAAGTCATCTTATAAGTTTGTAACACTCCTACTAACTCTTCGGCCATTAGATAGCAATATATCTAGATCCCGCTCTGATACCAATTGTGAGTTTAGGGTTGCCCCAAGGATCTATCTAGATCGTATCTAATCACCCAGAGGGGGGTGAATAGGTGTAAAGGCCGAAAACCACAAATCTCGATGCGATAAAAGTAAATGCGGAAAATAAAAAGCACACCGAGATTTACGTGGGAAAACTCCAACTCGGAGTAAAAAACCCACGGGACCAACACGCGATAACAATCCACTATGAATAAAAGATTACAAGGTGATTTACCGAATCCACGGACTCAAACCTTTCTGTCACGCCCCGCGACCGCCCGCCAATTTGATCGGGGTCGCGGCGCCGACGACAGACCGCCGAACGGACAGAGTTTCCCCTGTACGTTCAAGGCGTCGCAATCAATACAATTACAAGAAGGTTCCAAACAGGAACAGATATTACAATCAGATTGCATAAGGAAGTATCATAAACATAAAACAGCTACTTGCTATTACAACCATTCAACCCAGATTACAATCTTTAAATTCACTTTAAACTTTTACATTCATTATTACAGACTTCCGAATACAATCTAGTAATTTATACGTTTTTATTACAATTATTTTCTTTTCCCACTATACCCCTAAGCTCTGTCAACTGGGGTACTTCTATCGCTGGTCTCCTGGTAGGGCGCTATCTACTGAGCTACGCCCTTGCCTCGCGCTGCTGCCGCTGCGCCGCTCACGATCATACCTGTACCCCCAAAACCACAACACGGGGGTGAGAACTATTGTCCATAGTTCTCGTGGGTACGGTCACCCAAGAGAACAGCTCGACCAATAGGTCTAAGGAAGCCCTGCAAATATGTTAGTCCAAAAACAACATCTATAGATAGATAATCTGCGACTAACATAAAAACACGCCTCACAAATGCAATATGCAATTTATTCTTTAACTCTTAGCTTCTCTTTACTTTACTGCTATTCTTTACTTTAGCCGTTTCATTCTCAACTTAGCTATTTACTAAGTTGGTTATCTATACTCTTTATTCTTTATCTCCATTAGCTATTTATCAAGCTAGCTATTCACATTCTTTGTCCTTTATCCCGGGCACATATGCTATTTAGCAAATACTTCTAAGGTCACCGCTACTTTAGCTCACTATGCCACCCGACTCGGTCTCGAGTCAATCACACTGTAGTGCGTAAGTCCTTTGAGAAGTAACTTTCACTTGGCTATGACCCAATCTTGCCGGTTAACATAGTTAACCCCAACAAACTCAAGACCCAAAATCCCTTTGTTCGGGGAGGCTCTAAGCACTACAAGACCCGAGGGACCGTCTTAGGGACCGCGCTCCCTAGGTGACTGTTCCGGAACTCACCGCTTGAGGAGGAGCGACCTCCCTCAAGCCAAGACTTGTCAAGAGTATCGATCCAATCCTCAATTTGAGGATTCATAGCCACATGCCATATTACCTTTACCAAAGATAGGTTACTACCATATCATCCATATCATCCTTGCCATAATGCCATTATCATAATAGGTTTCTACCTATTTATTCTTGCCACTTTCCAATCATAATTGTTTCAATGCCTCTCTTGGTTAAACTATGTTTAACAACAATGTCCTTTATACCAATCCATGTCTCTATTGGCAATGTCACCTTTATTGCTAGGTTCATGACTCTATGTCACCCACACTTGTTCAACCTATGTTCAAGACACTAGGTTTGATGCCACTCGATCTAATATATATAGATTGTCCACAATTCATATGCTTTACTTTGCATTCTTACATTAACCATTTCCATATCGTATTCGTCATGAATTCAGATCTAGCATTTATCTCTACAATGTTAGACATTCAATCATGCTATTATCATGATCATCGTGTATCCACCATGCTAAGCATACATTCATGAATTTATGAAGCATTTATTCATTAAGCTCATCATCTACATCCACTTAGCATTTTACATGGTTTCTAACATGCACTTTCTATACATGGATCACATATATCATTTATATGCATCAAATTGAAACCTTTACTCTTAGACATATATAGGCGACCTAGTCGCTTCGGTAACACAACCCACCTTATTACGCTCTCCGATTGCTCGTCGACACTCGCAATCGGCCGCCCGCGGCACCCTCGACCCGGTTCGGCTCGGACTCTTGTGCGACCAACCGTACGACCACCGAATCTCGATCCGAAGGTTTCCCCCGTTATCCTACGACTTCACGATGCCCCAGTTCCATTTCCATGAATTTATGAGCTATATCTTGCGTGCTGCGGACATCTGGTAAGAATATATTAATATATTAATATCTTTACAACCGCTCGTCGGGTCACCGAACCGAGCGCGCCAACGCGTTCGTTAGGTCCCCAATTAGGTTTCTATGGGGTCAAATGAGATCAAACTCATCTACTTCTAAAAACCCCATTTTTACCCTAGGTTTTGCACTTTTGCAAAATCCGCCGATTCGATCTTTGGAACAAGCAAATGAGAGCTTGTCCAACAACTAGGAACTCATCTAGAAGTACTAGAACCATCCATAGGGTGCTTAGAGCAAACCCTAGAAATCTACCATTAGAGCTCTGCGAAGGAAACAGGGTTTTCATGTGTTCTTCGGTTGCTACTAAGCTCCTACACTTGTAAGGAGATCAAAAACCCAATTCTAGGGTTTAGAAACCCATTCCTAGAAGATCTACCATGAGAGAGCATAAGGGCTTACCTCTCAAGGTTGCTCTCTTGCACAAAGGGGAGGAAGAAGATGCCCATGGTGATCTCCACCATCATCTTCTTCACCATCTCCATCTTCTTCTTCTTCTTCTTCTCCATTTTCTTTCTTTCTTTCTTCTCTTCTCCTTCTTCTTGCTTCGGTCGAACAGAGAGAGAGGGAGAGAGTGAGCTGTGAGGGAGAGAGGGAGAGAAAGGGGTTTTAACACCCTCTAATCACTTAACCCCCTGCCAAATTGCACTCTAGCCCCTCAACTTTGCAATATTTGCAACAGCCCAAACTGGGCATTTTCGGGCTGCAAGGTCCGGACCTTGGCCTTAAGTCCGGATCCCGAGAGCAGGATTTTCAGGACTTAGCCATTTTTCTGAAATTTCGCAGGCTAAGTCCGGACCTTGATTCTAATTCCGGATCCCGAGAGCAGGATTTTCAGGACTTAGCCAAATTTCAGCTTTTCCATTTCTTCTCCGTTTCAGCTCACTTTTGGCCCGTTTGACCTCCGATTCGTTTCAAATCGAACCGAGACTCTCCAAACATGATTTAGATCATGTCCACATCACCATTTCACCCGCGCAAGTGACGGATTTGGCTCACGGCCCAAAGTAGCCTTTCGAGTTCCATTTCCCCTCCGTTCCAACTCACTTTTGGACTTGTGGGTCTCCGATTCACTTGAAATCGCACCGAGACTCCCCACACATGATTTGGATCACGTCCACATCCTTATCTCATCCGCGCAAGCGTCGGATTTAGCTCGTGGCCCAAGATAGCCTTTCGGGCTTCATTCTCGCAACTAGTGCACCGAAAACACCCGAAGCTTCCAAACTTCACCGGAACCATTCCTATGGCCCTCTAAGCCAACATACCTCGTAACTTCAAGACTTTAGAAGTTCGATATGCTACATTCTCCCCTCCTTAAAAGAGTTTCGTCCGCGAAACTCACTTGCTTCGCGAACTCATATCCGAACTCAATTTAATAGAGTAACTTTGGGGGATTCCAATGCACTTTTCATCTTAGAAGCGGCCTTTCACTAAATAGAATCCTTTACAGGCCCATTACGAGGAATGTGAGACTATTCTCCTCCACATTTGCCACGCACATCATAGAATGTGCACTACAACCTTTGCGAGCACTAATGGAAGCGCAAGTCGATACTCTACGACCTTCCACGCTCCAACACCATTCGCAACCCTTTTTACAAGGGGTTTTACCTTGCATCTACTCCCCTCATCCTGGAATACTTTACACTCCAATCACCCACATTGCCTAAAAGCAATATCGTAGGTGCATCACAATTCGCGAGTGTTCCGATCTCAATCGAAGCTAGCTCTTGACGAGATGGCGCACTTTGGTACATCTCGACTCCATTCCATAGAAGAGCATCTTCCTCAACTCTCACGTGGCTTTCATCACTCAAGTGTCTCCTAGAGATCACTTATCTCAATTCCAATTGCCACGGCTTATTCGGCTCCTTAGCCGCAATTAACCCACACGAACACGCCGTTTGTGAACTCAAGCCAAACTCTTTAATACAGTTAATGGCCAAGTCAATCTCCTCAGTCTCTATGGGTGGACCAATAGTCACCAACCCAACGTCGGCCTATCGCCTAAACGTGTCTCAACTACGCTTAGCGTTCTTTATTATTTGCGTAGACCCAATTAGCATTATCGGGCAAAATTCTCACTTAGGAATTCGCACACACTCCAACTAGGAGCTTTCAGGACCCCAAACCACATCCAAATCTCGGGGTGGGTCACAATCGTACTCTTGGTGCATTAACGATCTCAAGATCCAAACACGTGGCATTTCCACGTCCTCGGCTCCAAGCTCAGACTACCGTCCTGACCAAAGCTCTTGCCCTACCTATAGGTATCGGGCCGCTGCCACCAGCAGCTGACTGCGCCGGCCAAATGGGCCCAGGCTCCACAGTCCACAAATGGTCCAGGCACGGGTCGTCCCTAAGCACTACCCACCAACGTCGTCCTATACGACATACTCTAGAGAGCTACACACCCTATCGGCTCCTAAGCACCTAGTGCGAGCCATCAGCCCCCACGAGTGATCCATGGCCCGCTTCACACTCAGCCCAGCTAAAGTGCTACTGCCAACTCACTCACCCGGCTGACTCGAAATCACACTCCACGAGTATCTGTACTCGCGCGCTCTATACACCACTCTAGTGATCTACGCCGAGTTTCAACTTTAGGGCTTACTAATTAGCCTTTCTAACCTCACGAGGAGGTACCACAAGGCCCACGGCCAACTTGGCTCTAACACGAGTCTTACTCCTCGTCCACGAGGCACTACCAACAACTTTGCTAGTACCATCTTATCCTTGCCTTATCCTTCACCTGCTCCAGCAGGTGCCACGCTTTCTCAATGCAAGCATGCCCTGGTGTCTCCACTTACCCGTCACTGGGTCCCTACTATGATGATGTATCAATAGTAGCAACAGCCCATTCAATGAATGCATGCAACGCATCGACATACAATTACGCAAAAGCACACACTTGCGCTAGCAAAACCAAACTTGCTTGGTCCTCGCTAGTAGCCACAGGTTCTTCAACCTGGGTCACATATCCAAAGCCATCTGGCGCTTGCTGCAAACCCTTCGGTTGCTTAATCATCTCATCTCGCTCTCCAGACTGTGTCAAAGGCTGCACATCCACAAGTTGTCCCGGAGAGGAGAAGGTCATCGCCAACGCCAAGGTCTAGTCACCTCAAATCATTCTGGAGTCTGAATAGGAAAACTCTAGATGTATGCCATCAGCAAGCTTGAGAGCTTAACTCCAAAAACTTCTCTCTACTCGACGAAGAAGATGAAGACCTTAGTCTTCCACGCCTTTCCTTCCACTAGGGCTACTTGCACCTTAGCCCCTTTCTTTCCTTCTATCACCCAAGAGAGAGAAGGAGAAGCCTTTTTCCTTCGCCTATGCCGCAAGAATGAGGGGAAAGAGAGAGTAGCCAAATACAAACAGCTCTCTTGGTATCCACATTACCAAAATACCCCTCGTCTTAACCCTCCCAAAACAGCTCCATTCTGGGCAATTTTCGGGTACTGGGTCCGGACATCCCTCATTGTCCGGTCTTCCAATGTCCGGGCAATGCACCATGTCCCGAACCCGTGAGCACACTTTCTGCGCAAAGTCCATGCGCTCCGGACCTCACCACCAAGACCGGTCCTCAGGTCCTTGCACCATTTCCCCGGCTTACGGGATCCGGACATACCTCTCAGTCCGGTCTCTGGGTCCGTGGCATCCGGTCTCCACATGTGGGGACCGGTCTCCAGGTGCATAATCTGCACTTTTGCAGATTATCAAACAGGTCAATCTCGGAGGTCCACGTCGACACACCTTCGACCTATTCGATGCTTTAAACCTTTTTAAAGCATTCCAAACTCGACTTTGGTCTATTTGAATCATAGTCGAGCTTTACGTCTCGCAGTTTCGAGTCCTCACAACGAGTTTTCTTTCCTCGCTATCGGGGAAATAAGCCGAGAACAGCATTCCCGAAACTCTCCCCAAGCCACAGGAGGGAGATTAGGCGATTGATCTCGCCGAATACCCTTTCCCCCACACGTTCGCTGCGTGCTTCCAACAATGCACAGCAAAAGGCACCTTGTCCCGCTCTAAGGTGTACATCTCCTCAAAGAGGGTTTCCATAGGGTCAATCCACATCTCCGCGATCCATGGATCGACATTCTCTCCGTCAAAGGTAGGCGGATCAAACTTCTCAAAATCCATTAGAGACGCTAAAGCTCGCCCCCGATCCACCGCCACCTCTGAACCAACAGCGGTCGGGTCACCCGACCCCGGCGGAAACGCTTCCGCCGCAACACCCGGCCGTCCATGACGAGCCGCAGCTGGTGCAGCCACCAGCTGATCCAACGTCTCTTGGAGTCGCTTCATTTGCTACTCCTGGCGCATGGCAGCCTCCTGCTGCCGCTGCACCACATCGGCTTGTTGCCTCACCACTCCCACGAGTGAGGCCAACTGATCACGAAGCTCAGAGTCTCCGCTCGCGTCGGTTTGTTCAGGAACATCACTTGTTCCCTCCCGCGCCGATCTAGACGAAGATCGCCTACGCGGTGCCATCGTCTCCTGAGACACGACAACTCGATTAGTTCTCGACCCCCTTGGGTCGAACACGAAACTACTGACACCGGCTCAAAAGCCAATTAGGCGAAAGTCACACAAGGGCGCCTATTCTCATCGCTAGATTTCATGTTGTCGTACGCCAACATGAACATCCTTGGTTGAGAATAAACCACACCTCAAGTCCACCTCTAATATCCGTCTTAGAGGGTTACACAATGTGACCAAATCCATAACTACTTTCGCCACAATTCACAAGTCCTCGTCTCTCACGAGCCTTAACCTCTAAGGGGTTTTTTTTTTTTTTTTTTTTACTATCCTAGGGCCTCCTAGGTTTCCCTAAGCCATTGTCCCATTCACTATTTTATGCTCTGATACCATCTTATCTGTCACGCCCCGCGACCGCCCGCCAATTTGATCGGGGTCGCGGCGCCGATGGGTTGTCACCGCCGAACGGACAGAGTTTCCCCTGTACGTTCAAGGCGTCGCAATCAATACAATTACAAGAAGGTTCCAAACAGGAACAGATGTTACAATCAGATTGCATAAGGAAGTATCATAAACATAAAACAGCTACTTGCTATTACAACCATTCAACCCAGATTACAATCTTTAAATTCACTTTAAACTTTTACATTCATTATTACAGACTTCCGAATACAATCTAGTAATTTATACGTTTTTATTACAATTATTTTCTTTTCCCACTATACCCCTAAGCTCTGTCAACTGGGGTACTTCTATCGCTGGTCTCCTGGTAGGGCGCTATCTACTGAGCTACGCCTTGCCTTCAGCTGCGCCGCGCCGCTCACGATCATACCCGTACCCCCAAAACCACAACACGGGGGTGAGAACTATTGTCCATAGTTCTCGTGGGTACGGTCACCCAAGAGAACAGCTCGACCAATAGGTCTAAGGAAGCCCTGCAAATATGTTAGTCCAAAAACAACATCTATAGATAGATAATCTGCGACTAACATAAAAACACGCCTCACAAATGCAATATGCAATTTATTCTTTAACTCTTAGCTTCTCTTTACTTTACTGCTATTCTTTACTTTAGCCGTTTCATTCTCAACTTAGCTATTTACTAAGTTGGTTATCTATACTCTTTATTCTTTATCTCCATTAGCTATTTATCAAGCTAGCTATTCACATTCTTTATCCTTTATCCCGGGCACATATGCTATTTAGCAAATACTTCTAAGGTCACCGCTACTTTAGCTCACTATGCCACCCGACTCGGTCTCGAGTCAATCACACTGTAGTGCGTAAGTCCTTTGAGAAGTAACTTTCACTTGGCTATGACCCAATCTTGCCGGTTAACATAGTTAACCCCAACAAACTCAAGACCCAAAATCCCTTTGTTCGGGGAGGCTCTAAGCACTACAAGACCCGAGGGACCGTCTTAGGGACCGCGCTCCCTAGGTGACTGTTCCGGAACTCACCGCTTGAGGAGGAGCGACCTCCCTCAAGCCAAGACTTGTCAAGAGTATCGATCCAATCCTCAATTTGAGGATTCATAGCCACATGCCATATTACCTTTACCAAAGATAGGTTACTACCATATCATCCATATCATCCTTGCCATAATGCCATTATCATAATAAGTTTCTACCTATTTATTCTTGCCACTTTTCAATCATAATTGTTTCAATGCCTCTCTTGGTTAAACTATGTTTAACAACAATGTCCTTTATACCAATCCATGTCTCTATTGGCAATGTCACCTTTATTGCTAGGTTCATGACTCTATGTCACCCACATTTGTTCAACCTATGTTCAAGACACTAGGTTCGATGCTACTCGATCTAATATATATAGATTGTCCATAATTCATATGCTTTACTTTGCATTCTTACATTAACCATTTCCATATCGTATTCGTCATGAATTCAGATCTAGCATTTATCTCTACAATGTTAGACATTCAATCATGCTATTATCATGATCATCGTGTATCCACCATGCTAAGCATACATTCATGAATTTATGAAGCATTTATTCATTAAGCTCATCATCTACATCCACTTAGCATTTTACATGGTTTCTAACATGCACTTTCTATACATGGATCACATATATCATTTATATGCATCAAATTGAAACCTTTACTCTTAGACATATATAGGCGACCTAGTCGCTTCGGTAACACAACCCACCTTATTACGCTCTCCGATTGCTCGTCGACACTCGCAATCGGCCGCCCGCGGCACCCTCGACCCGGAGATTGGTTTTCCGAAACCAATTACCGTAACTCGCCGGAAGTCCCGTAAACCACACCGGAACTCCGCCGGGACCCACGAACCGTCCCGAAAAGCACCGACTCGTGTCACGAGTCACCCGCTGCCATAAAACACTCCTGTTTGGATGTTTTGGCAGAAAACACAAGATAACACTACAATACAATTATCGTCGGATAATTGTATGAATACGGGTTCCCGAAAGTGTCTATTTCGACACCGGAACCAACCGTCGCTCACCCGTCATTTCTAAACCCTCGAAATGACGCGGGTGACCAGCCAACAAGGCTTAGCGACACCGTAAATAATCTCTAAGAGTTGTCGGAAGAAATCCGAACCAAAGTCGCGTTCCATCGTCGAATTTCGCCGACGAACGCACCGGAATTACACTTACTGTTTTCCGAAAAGCTCGGAACCTTGGACAGTTAGTCCAGAGGTTACCCGAAGTACATACACGCTGCCCAAGATAGCCCAGGAAGCTACAATTGCATAAAAACCCCTGAAGGTTCCAAAATCGCATTATTTCATGTGATTATAGGGTTATTATGGGCCGTGCACGCAAACTAGTGCACCATAAATTCTGAAATCACACTCGCTGTGAGTCTTCGACATGCTGAAGACCGTGCTCACCTTTCGGAACACTGTCGGGCATCGTAGTGCGCGCACAAGCGACATTAAATTCAATAAATAGCGCGCACAGCGCGTAAAGTGCGATCGTCCCGCTAAACGGTGCATCAAAACTCAGAACGGAGGTGAGCATCGCGTTCAGCACGGAGAATCCTTAACCGTGCTCACCTCCCAAGGTTCATTTGACCCACTGGATCACCAGATAGGTGATCCGAAACCCTAGACTTAGGTGCTGAAACCAAATAAAGCTTACCGGAGTGAGAGGGAGCTAGGGATGGCCGGCCGGCGATAGGACGGCGGCGCTCCGGTTGGAGGAGGGGGCCTCGGGTCGGGAGGTCCGAGGAGGGTGATGCCGGCGGCGGGCGGCGGCGGTGGCGCGGTGGAGGCGATCCGAGCCTTCCACTTGCTCTCGGGTTGGGGGTTCTCCACGACGACGCGGCGGCGGGGACCTCGGGCCGGCGTGGATCCGGCGGAGGAGGTCAACGGGGAGGTCGTGCTCACGTCGTTAGGTGGCGGCGGCGCTCGGTAGTGGAGATGACCCGAGCTCGGTCCGCACCTCGACCGGGCGGCCGCAGGTGGCTCCACGGCGGCCGGCGGCAGCGGCGACGTCGGGGAGGTGCGCCTCGGTCGCCGGTGATCACCGGACCGAGGGAGGCGGCGCAAGCCCGACGAAGCGGCGGCCGCGCGCAAGGCCCGAGCCCAAGCCCGCTCGGTTCGGGCGGCCGCAAGCGGCGGGTGGGTGGCTCGGCGGCACCGGCGATGCACGGGGATGGCCGGGAGGTGCGGCGGCGGCCGCCCGACGTCGGTGGAGGTCGGTGCACCCGACGGGGAACGGCGGCGACGCGCAACACTGGATCACCCGTGCTCGGTCCGGGTGCTCGGGCCGGCCGTAGGGAGCAAGGGGGCTCGCGGCGGCTCCGACGGCGGCGGCGGCCGGTGATGGGCGCGACGATCCCCTCGGTCAGGACAACCCTCCAGAGAGGTCTGGAGCCTTCTGGTTCTCTCCCTGGATCAAGTGGAGGAGAGGGTGGCCGAGGGAGATGGAGGAGATGGGCTGAGGGGCTCGGGGAGGCTCTCCGGCGACCGGAGGAGCTCGCCGGCGGGGGGTGGCGCGCGCACTGGGTGTGACGCACTGGACTTTGCAAATTGCCAGGTTCGAGTGTTAGATGTGAGATCTGAGCTTTTCCAGATTTTCTGGAGGGTCGTTGACTGTGTTCCGACCCATGGCACGTGTACCGAGGTTAGTGGATAATCCGAAGCACTAAAGTCCAAAAAGTTGGATTTTAGGTTGCTCTCGGTTTGGCTCGGGAGTCCGTACCAGACAGAAAAGTTCTTTGTGCCGGTGCGCCTTGGTTGCTATACTGCAGGGGGGATCTGCACCGGTATGGGACGGCCGGAGGCGCAAACCCGAGCCTCGGGTTTGGTCGTTACAGGTCCGTCTGCACTACTGGCTTGTACGGTCTACCGGCGGTTTTCAAAAATCCGAAACTGCAGGGGCTTTTTAGCAATTTGTTGCTTCTATTAGTAGCACCCACGCCCCCTAGGGCTGTTTTTTTTGTGCTGAGGACCTGAGGGAGAGAGGTAGGGGAGCCTCCAACCATTTCTCTTCCATTACTTGGTTTTTGGATGGATCTCTAAAGAGATTAACCCTCTCTTTTTCCCTCTTTTGCTTGCTAGTGCTAGCATCTTCTTGGTTGAGGCTTGGAGCTTGATCTTGGAGCTCTATTGGAGGAAGACCTTCACTTCTAGAGGATTGTGGACTTTGATTTGGAGCTCCTTAAAGGTAGGCATCACCTCTATTTCCTCTAGTTTGGAATTTTGAAGCTTTCTACTTGTTGAAACCCTAGATTTAGTAGATTAGGGTTTATTTTGGGGATTTGCAACCTAGGGCTTTTAGAGTCCAATTAATTGGTTTAGAACCTTTGTTTAGGTTGCCTTGGAAGAGATCTCACCTCCATTTGAGGATTGGAGAAGGATTTTTACTCTAAGGTGAATTTCTCCTTACTCTCTACATAGAAGCTTAAAGTTTGAACTCAAGACTTATCTCTTGAGGTTGTAACTCCTAGAATCTTATTTGTAGGGTACTAGGAGTAGGATTCGTTAGCGGTTCAGAGCGACGCTTGGAGCGACGGTGGGTTTGGCCTCACCTAGCACAATGAGAAATTCTCATTGGTGCTTATTTGCTTATGGTTAAATGGAAATTAGTTCATTTTCATGCTATTTGATTTATTTGTGAATTTTAGAATGCTTAAGATACATATGTTATGTGTAATGCAATTTTACTCTATATAGTAGAGACGAATGCATGTGAGAGCTGAAGCCTTATAGCATTCTATTTGGAAACTTGAAACTATGTGTTTAAGAGGACTTTGACATGTGTTTGAGAACATAGAACTATACATGACATAGGAGAAAAGCCCTTGTCATTAAGCGGCATTGGCTTGGCATCAAAAGTGTAGAACAGTGAGCTAATGTCATCAAGCGGCATTAGGCTCGTGAATGAACCTGACATAGAAATTCTAGTGTCACGAGAATTTGTTGTACTAGACGTTAGGGTTGCTAGTGACATTTGCCATGTGTGGGACTTGGGACTTGGACTTGCTTGTTGCCATTTGTGCTCTTCGCACATGCTTGTGAGGGTCGCTCCCTACAAGCCTAAGACCCGGAGTTAGCCTTTGCAATGTATTCGCACGTGCGGTATTGAGAAACCTATGGGGCCGAATTGGTTAGACTCATTCCTACGGGGATGTTGGGGCTACCACGACACTTAGGGGGCGCAAGCGAGATTACACTTGTGTAGATCCCAAATTGAGATTGAACATCGTCATTCTATTTTAAAGGATAATCACTACTTAACTTAGATTAGTAGTTGGATATATATGTTGTGACATAGTATTGGACATAGTAGTATACTTGATAGGTCATCATTTCTATTATGGTATACTTGGGAACTTGGTTGGATATGCTTGTTTAGAGTTGGCTAACGGATAGATTAAAGCATGTAATATAATTACCTTGGGTTAATTATTCAGCTTTTCAGTTACGCTTTATTTACAGTTATTTATTTCTGTACTTACATTACTCTCTTTTGGGCCTAGTGGAGCAATTTTGTGCGGTCAAGCAATTGCCCACCGGGAACTATATGTTTATAGTTCTCACGCCTCTCGTTTCGACAGTTGCCTTCACGCATCGGGGGAGGCTCGGGACCGCGGCAAAGGAGTTGCCTCGGGATAGCGGCTTGTGAGAGGGTCTTGGATAGGTGGTTTCCTTTTTCTCTTGTTTTATTTTGGAGAGAAGGAGTGTTTTTACCTTGTATAGAGACCACCACTTTTGTGTAGTTGAGAGGTATTGATGTTAACTGTGTACTACTCTCTATTTCTTTGTGGGTGTTTTAGACGCTTTACCTTCTTTTACTTGTGGTTTGGTTCTTGTTTAGTTGTGGCTCTGATATTTATAGTTGTAGCCTTATATTGTTTTAAATTCCGCTGTTTTTAGTTAGACGCCTTGTATGTGTTGACATATGGCGGGTCTGGGCACGCTTTGGGGAAGGTCCTGCCGACCCCGGGGCGTGACAGATTAATTTGGTATCAGAGCCTAGGGTGATGTCTTAGAGGACCTAGTAAACCTTAGGCTGGTTGGACTATAAGAATTAGACTCGTGAGAGACGTGATCTATTTGACTTATAAGCGAAAGTGTTTGATTGGGTTTTATGATAACTCTAAAAAGTTGGAGTTTAATCGAAGTGTATAACTTCTAGCTTCGCGGAGGGTTACGTTGGCGGCCGACAACGTAACATTGGGAGTTAGTAGAAAGCACACTTCTTTACTTTCGCACAATTTGGGTTTCTGAGTGGGGATTGCGATAGCGTGGGTTTTATTAACTTGCGCTTTTATGTTGTTGCAGTGTTGATGCCTATCACTCGCTCCCAGTCTATTGGAGCAGCGGACATGGCACATCTTGCGGAGGTCGAGACCTCCGCTACTTCGAGTCCCGAGGTCCGCGAGCCGAGGATCAGTGGCGGTCCTCACCGACCTTGTGGCTCGGCCAGACGGCGGCGGCGCCCGGCCAGACGGGCCGAGGCGCGCCGAAACGGGATGAGAGGATGAAGCGACTTGAGGACCTTCTTCTCAGCGGCGGCACGCGGGGAGGCCTGTGCTCTGTACCACCACCCCACCCGAGGTGGTAGCACCGAGGGCGCCGACTCCGCCGCCAGATCTTTGCATTCTCAGGCCGTCCGTGGCACGCCAGAGAGAGTAGCGACGACACCGCCGATTCGAGATGCCCCGGGAGGAGCGGTGTTCCCTACGTTGGTTGAGGGGCTAGAGCGAGACCGACTGATGAGCCGCCTCAACGAGTTCAGGAGGTGCAATCCACGTATATTCGACGGCGAGAACGTGGATCACTGGATTGTGGAGAAATGGCTGATGCACATGGAAAAGCTATTTCGGGATACCTTTGTCGAGGAGAGGGACAGAGTTTGGCTCGCCACTCACCATCTGGACGGCGAGGCCTATCAGTGGTGGCGGGATATTCAGGAGAACCCGAGCACCGACTTGGCAGCGATGACTTGGACGAGGTTCAAGGGACTATTACTGGAGCACTATTTCCCCGACAGTGTTCGACGCCAGATGGAAACTGATTTGCGCAACCTGCGCCAGGGGGAGCGGACAGTGGCTGAGTATGAGCGGGAGTTCACCAGGCTTCTACATTGTGTACCTTTCGTCGTGCGGGACGACGAGGACAAGGCCAGGATCTTTGAGAATGGACTTCGGCCATCTATCTTTAGGCTTGTGCAGTCGTCTGGGTTGCAAACCTATAGAGAGGTGGTGAATCGCGCTCTCATTGTGGAGCGGGGCGCGATGGTCTTGAAGGACAGGCAGGAAGGCTTGGATCGGGGCAAGGGCAAGAGGCCCTCAGGCGAGGGTGCGAGCCGGGCGCACTCTAGGAAGGTGAAGGGGTGGCTAGGGTTAGGGTTTAGGTCCATAAAAACCCTAAAACTATACTTTATACACAAATGCACTTTTGCATTTTAGCCCTCCAAAGCCCACAATTCATACTTTAGTCCCTGTCACTAGTTGAATCTTGCGCATAAGACCCTCCACATTCAAAATCACGCAATTCGGCGCATAAAATATAGTGACTCTTCGCATTCCACCGTTATGCGATTTTTGCCTCTTCGCGTTCTTTTCGCGATTCCCGGAGATCCATCCGTCGAATTCACGATCGGATCACGCCAGCGCGTTCAGCGCGTCGAGGACATCGAATCTAGCCTTTTACTTCGTTTGTTTTGGTCTCGGATTCGCGAAGAAATCCATCCCCTCTCAACAATCCGATTATCGCGCATCGACCCCATTGCGATCATCTTGTAATATCCGACGATCCGTCCGGCGGATTTCCGATCGGATTGCGCCAGTGCGTTCAGCACGAAGGAGACATCAAATCTAGCCTTTTATTTCATTCGATTTGGTCTCCGTTCTGCGACGAACCCATCTCTCCATCAATTCCCGTAATAAACCAACTTATTAACATATATACTTTATATATGTAAAATCGTTCGGGACCCTTTTCCTCGACAACCGTGCATCAGAATCTGATTCTGTCAGTGCCATTGGTTCCAGAATAGTCGAGCCGTTCGAAACAAGTTATTGAAGTCATATTATCGGAGTTCTGTACACACCTGAACCCATCCTCTATTCCCGGCTCATCCGAAAAACTAGAGTTACTATTCACTTAAGTCGTTTTTCCGGGCCGCGTAGCTTTTTCGTTTTAGCTCGGTTTCGCCTGAAATTTGACGTGTGCTCTTATAATACAATTACACACACATTCACCGTTTCCAAATATTTTATTTCTTGTTCTGGAAAAATACCAGTTATTACAGTTTAATCCTCAAAATCCCAACCAAAATCCAAAGAAAACCAAGGGGAGGGAGTGGAGAGCTCCCTTACCTGTTTTCTCTATGATCCTAGCACAAAAGAAGCCCTAAGGGGCGTGGGTGCTGTTATAGAAAGGGCTAAATCGCATAAACACCACTGCAGTTTCATATTTTCAAAAACTGTCAAAGTGTACCGGTACACGGGAAAGTGTACCGGTGCAAATCCTGCGAAACTGTCAAATCCGAGCCTCGGGTTTGAGATAATCTGTCAAGTGTACCGGTACAAATTCCAAAGTGTACTGGTATAGCCATCATGGCTGTACTGGTACAACCATCACAAGTGTACCGGTACAAAGCACTAAAAGTGCAATCCGAGAGCTATCGAAAATCCAACTTTTTGGATTTTGGCACATAGTTTTAAACCGCTATTCTCAGGACTCGTGCCATAGGTCGGAACACAGTCAACGACCCTCCAGAAAATTTGGGAAAGCTCAGAACTCACATCAAACACTCGAACCTTGCTATTTGCGAAAGCTCAGTGCGTCACACCTAGCCAGCCCCCTGCTACCCTAGCCGCCCTTGCCACCTTCACCTTGCTCCCCTGCCTTAGCCGTGCACCCTCGGCCGCCGCCGAGCCCCTATCCATCTCTCTCTCCATCTATCTTTCCATCTCTCCCTCTTCTCTCGGGTTGAAGATGGTTCTGAGGTTGCACTCCTTCTAGCTCTTCCCTGGCATCATCCCGGAGCCGCATCGTCCCTCCCCGCCGGCCGCCGCCCGTAGCGCCGCCGCTCTAGCCGCCTGCAACTCCCAGCCCGAGCCCAGGCCAGGGTCCTTTCGCGATCTCTCCCCGACGCTGCCGCCGCCTTGGACCACCCTGCGGCTTCCTTCTGGCCTCCAGCAACCCTCTTCCGTTGTCCCTGAGTACTCCGGCCGCCGCCGTGGCCACAGTTGCTCTGGAAACCGAGCTTGAGCTCGTGCGGGCTTATCTCTTGTCGCCATCGCCGTCGCCGATCCCTGCCGCCGATCTAGGTGAGCACTGTGCTCCTCCCATCCCCCGCACCCATCCCTGGCCCCCGCGCGCGCTGCCGTGCCGCCGGAGGTAGGCGGGAGCAAGTTTGCTCCGGCCAAGCCCGAAATATGGCTTAGTTGAGTGGGTTTGTTGTTATGAGCTTTCTGAGGCCTCTCCATCAATACGGAAGAGAGCATGATGATTGTGACTCATCGCTAATCATCGTGCTCACCTTGGCTTCTGTCGGGAAGGCCCCGATCCGCTGTTTCGGCGATGTCGACCCTGTTGAGCCTTTTTGGCTGATGTTATGGGTTTGTGCGCACTTTTTCGGCGATCCGAGGCTGTCCTGATGCCTCCGGAGGTGAGCACGGTGATCGTTGGTCAGTGTCGATCATAGTGCTCACCTCACTTTGGATCAACAGAGTTCGGTTAGTCCTGTCCGGCATGATTTTTTCCCGACTGCGCGCTATTTGCAGAATATTCAGGTTGCTTTCGCGCTTCCCACAGTGGGACGTTGTGCTCCGAAATATGAGCACGGTCTCCGGCACATCGAGGCCTGTCAATACGTGTCTCGGCGGATCTTGGAAGTCCTCGGTTTGCGTGAACGAGCCACTTGATCGCTCAAATTACATAAAATGATAGGATTTTATGTAATTAGAGGGACTTTTGTGTAATTGTGCATTATGTGGCTACTGTGGGTAGTGCATGTGTGTGTGTGGTGACCTCTAGACTGATTGTCTAAGGTCCGTTAGTGTTGCGGAAATCGAAAAGTAGATTTCGATGCATTTTTCAGCAAAATTCGTCGAAAGAACGCGAATTCGGTTCGGATTTCTTCCGACTTCGTTTGGTTGCTCTGTGTGTTGTCGCTAGGCCTTGTTGTCTGGTCACCAACATAACATTGTGGGTTCGGTGATGACAGGTGAGCGACGGTGGGTTCCGGTGTCGAAATTGACACTTTCGGGAACCCGTACTCGTACAATTATCCCGTGATAATTGTGTAGTTGTGTTAGCTTGTGTTGGCTGCCAAGACATCCAAATTAGAGTGTTTTGTAGCAGCGGGTGACTCGTAGCACGAGTCGGCGTGTCCTGGTACAGTTCGTGGGTCCTGGTGGAGTTCCGGTGCGATTTTTGGACTTCCGGCGTATTACGGTGATCGGTTTGGGAAACCGATTCCCGTGGGTTTAATTGTGAGAGTTAGTGGTTTGTTTTTGTGGGTTAGATGCTAATCCGATGGACCTTTCATAGGTCCGGTCGATTATTCCTCCGCAGGTGGAAGGCCAGTATCGCGACATTTGTACAGGTGGGTACTTCGATCCGACGTCGGTACAGTGGTGCAGGCTCAGTGATGGTTTCTTACCCTTACTCTTCTGTTGCTACTATTACATAGTATATATTGAGCCTTGCACCCATGTTATTCCATTATACTCTGCTCGTTGTTTGCATGCTTAGTATACTGAGTAGGAGTAGAGTAGTTCTATCTATATGTATATCTGTTGACCTGGTTGGTCGGTTGTTGCATTCCGTATCTGTTGACTTGGTTGGTTGGTTCTCGTACTTCGTATCAGTGACCTTGCTGGTCGGTTGGACTTTGTGGACTTTGGGTCCAGGCAACACATTGACTCTCTCGTCATGTATTTCGATCTGGTTGATCGTGGTTCGGCGTTGTACGCCCTTGCACCTGGCTTCGGCCAAGGCACTGGTCTCTTTTTGCCGGTTTTCATTTTGAGCATATCAGCATGATTTAGTCACAGCACTATGTATTCTAGACACTAGGTTGGTTTGGTCACCAACCAAGGGGTGTACGTATCCGGATAGGTCGTCGGTGACGCATGAATAACTTGACAGTGTCTGCTCTGTGATAGGCAACGATTGAGGTCTGTGGACCAATATAGCAGCATCAGATTGGGTTTGATTTTGGACTTTTACCCTTGAGGCATTCTTAGCGTTGTTTTCTATACAGTAGCAGTTCTATTTATTGTTTCTTATCATACCTGTTATAGCTACTGTAGTTTCTTCATATCAGCATCTATATTTGTTTACTATATTGTTGTTTACCTCTTCCTGATCCGGTGAGTACTCCTTGCCTTCTTTGGCTTGCGGTACCCACTGTGAGGGGAGACATGTTTACATGTTCTTACCTCTCCCACCATTTTTCAGGTATCGCGGGCGGTGAGAGTTGAGACTATACGTGAGACACGTTCGTAGTGGTCGCTAGAGCTTCTGACCCAGTTTGTTGGTTTAGTTCCTACCCTGTTTACTTTTGTTATTAATAGCCTTGATATTTCATGGTTCAGTTGGTTTATGTTATTTGAATTCATGTGGTTTTGAATGAATTATAGAACTCGTGAATTTTGTGAAAAGGAAAAATAGTTTTCTACCCCTCGTGGTAGTGTGTTTTCAAAAGATAAAGAGTTCCCGTGTAGGGAACAGTTTTAAAAGGTTTTATTATGTTGATTTATGATTTAACAAATGAATGTGAATCTGTGATGAATGGTGTAGGAATGTACATTGGTCATATGTTCATTTAGTTGTGGTTGTATTCCTGGATATATACTTTGTACTTGTGCAACGCCGTGCAAATACAGGGGAGACTCTGTCTATGTGAACAGTGGACTCCCTGTATTTGTGGCGGATCTGGCATACCCTGGGGTCAGGTATTTCAAAAAAAAATTCCGCTGTGTTTCTATCAAAAGGGGACCTCGGGGCATGACAGTTGCATTGTAGGATTGCATGTTAAACCTTTTCCTTATGCTTTCTAATTGATAACCTAGTGTGAGTTGAATACTTGGTGTATGGATAGGTAAGGATTGGGTCTGGACATTGATCCTATAGTGCTAAAGAAAGAGGTGAACTTGATAGTTGTTTGGTGTCATAATGAGTGGCATATAATTGATAAGTGAATAAAACGAGTGGCATCCAATGTAGTCTATTTGACATTAGAGGTTTGTGAACTTAGGGATATGTGGATTCTCTAATAAACGACTCGTGAATAACGAACTTAGTATAGCTAAGGAATTATGCATGAACGTCAGAATAGGTGAGTTCCGAGAGAGATGTTGGCCCTAGTTCGTAGGGTATCCTCACATGGAGAGGATAGATCAAGCTCACGGTCTGTTATTCGGGATGGTAAAGCCATCCATATTGTCGTCGAGTACTCCGGAGTGTCGGGCGACCGGGATAGAGTTGATGTCCGCAGACAGTACCGGATTCGAGAGCGAGTTGAGTCTCTGTACCCTACGGGATGGATATGTGAGGGGAGGGCAAACCTTAAGGATTCGCCAAAGATTGGGTAAATGAAAGAATAGCACCGTCATTGAACAATTGCTTGTTGAATATAGAATGAACTTGGTAGTATGATAGTAAACCTTTACTATATGATGCATGCATTTATTATCCATGATTTTGGGCATAGTAGCATAGTTTTCCAACTATCGCATTTACAGTTTTTAGATATGTCACGCCCCGTGCCCCGCCTATTTGAGTCTCCGTACCCTACGGGATGGATATGTGAGGTGAGGGCAAACCTTAGGGATTCGCCAAAGATTGGGTAAATGAAAGAATAGCACCGTCATTGAACAATTGCTTGTTGAATATAGAATGAACTTGGTAGTATGATAGTAAACCTTTACTATATGATGCATGCATTCATTATCCATGATTTTGGGCATAGTAGCATAGTTTTCCAACTATCGCATTTACAGTTTTTAGATATGTCACGCCCCGTGCCCCGCCTATTTGGTCGGGTTCGAGCACGCCAACAGACTGTCGAACGGACATGGTTTTCCTGTACCGCGGACAGAGTCTCCCCTGTACGTCGAAGGCATCGCAATCAATACAATGTACGAAATTCCAACCAGGAACACATTTCAATTCAAGATTGCATAAGGAAGTATCAAAAACATAAAACAACTAATGCTATTACAACATTCTATTACATGCATTTTACACCACCATTTTCTTTTACATTCAACTCCAAAGATACAATCTAGATGTAGCAATTTATTACAATTTTGTTCATTGTTTTTAAACCCCTAAGCTAGATGTAGCATACTACTTTTCCCTAGAGCGTGCCGAGTTCCGTCGAAATGAGCGGAACCCGGAGTGTAGTAAGTTTATGTAGGTTCTAGGTGCTTTGGAACCCGTGCGTAGCGAAAACGGGGTCTTGGAAAAGCTAAACTGTGAGTCTGGAGAAATCCCCGAACTTGGAGCAGCCAAGACCGGACATCATGGTGATGTCCGGATACCACAGGGTGCCCCAGCTGCGAAAAATCGAAATTTGGCTAAGTCCTGGAATTCCATCTTATGTGACCCGGACATTGGTCCAAGACCGGACAACCCGAGACCGGACAATAGGGTCGGGACCGGTCTCAGCCTGCGAAAAACCTGAAAATCGGCTAAGTCCTGGAATTCCACCTCGCGGGATCCGGACATTGGTCCGAGACCGGACAATCAGGGACCGGACATCGCGGTCAAGACCGGACATGGGCTGCGCAATATGCAGAGAAATGGCTAGGTCCCGAAAGGAGGGCTTACTAGGGCCGGACCTCCAGCCAGGACCGGACATCCAACCCGAAAATGCCTAGTTCCGGCAGAATGCAATTAAATGGAATTAGGGGACTTATGTGCTATTGTTACAACACAATATAGGCTTGGGCCCTCTTGTTCACAGCACACTTCACCCTCTCTCACATTTTCTCTCACTTTCTGTCTCTAGAAGTGCTCTAGGGCTTGGAGATCTAGGGGAAGAAGAAGGAGGAGAAGGCTTTAGAGGCTTCTTGGAGGATCTTAAAGCTCTCCTACAAGGAGGCTTGGGTTGAGCTTGCTACAAGAGTTAGGTTTTTGCAAGTTTAACTCTAGGGTTTTAGTTTTAACCTAGGTTTTTGAGGTTTCTAGCTTCTTGCTAGTATTAAAGACATGCTGGAGTGAAGCACACCATGGAAATATCCATGAGAGCTCAAGTGCTCTCATGGTGGCTAGCTAGGGTTTGTAGTAGGAGCCAAATAGATGGTTCTAATGGCTTTAGAATGGTTCTAAAGAGTTTCCTAGGTAATTCTAAGCTTTCTTTTGCTTAGGATTGAGATCAACCTAGGAGCAATGTCAAAGTGGCATTGTTAGGGTTTGGAAATTAGGGCTTTTGCTCTAGGGTGTTTCCAAGGTAAATTGACCTTGTGAGAACCTAATTGGGAGTATTCCCGACGCGTGGGACAACTCCGTTCGTTTAAACGAAAAGCGTACATAGTAGTTACTATACAAACTGGCCTGATTCGGGCTCTGTTTAAACTGCAGGTCTTAGACTAGGCCTCGGTTGGTCGTAGGATTCGTAGGGCAACTCCACAAAATTATTTAAGGTGGGGGGTGCATTCTGGGATCGTTGGATTTCCTTCTATGTCTATTTCACCTTTTTGAGCATTGTATGTGTATAGTAAATTCATGCATGATAGGGTAGTTGGAAATTATGCAAGATGGTTGAACCTCAATTCATGTTCTAGAGAGTAATGAACTTAAAGATTGAAACGGAACCGTAGAGGCATGAGAGCTAGAACCCTACTTGTATGAATATGGAAATGGACTTGATCTTAGTCAACAAGGTGATATTGAACATAGAGACGAGATTGGCATTGAGATATCCATAGTTAAACATTGTTTAACCTTACCGGCATTACGGCAAGAATGAGATAAATGATATGGTAGTAACCTATCCATGAAATTGGCGTTGAGAACAGTGGCTATGAATCCTCAATGTGAGGATTAGATCGACACTCTTGACAAGTCTTGGCTTGAGAGAGGTCGCTCCTCCTCAAGCGGTGAGTTCCGGAACAGTCACCTAGGGGATCGTGGCCCTGACGGACGGTCCCTCGGGTCTTGCAGGCTTAGAACCTCCCCGTTCAGAGAGGGATTTTGGGTCTTGAGTTTGTTGGGGTTAACTATGTTAACCGGCAAGATTGGGTAAAGAGCCAAAGTAAAATAAAGTAAAGTAAAGAGCATGCATGCATAGTTATTTTCAGCTGATTACCTATTCACTGACATTTCTTTTGCAGGCATAGTAATAGCATATATAGTGTGGTTACTATTTCATTTCCGTTGAATTACTTACGCCTAATTTAGACCTAGTGGGTAAGTCGGCGGGGTCGGTTGCCGAGCCCACTGGAAACTTCGTTGTAGTTCTCACATCACTAACCCTACAGGTCCTAGCGCGAGTGGGGCGACGGAGGACCGGGGCAGAGGGTTAGCACTATAGCTAGTGGCCACCAGAGTATCATAGGCATTCCATTTTGGGTATACTTGTATCAACTTATTTTTTTGATCTATAGTTGGTTAAGTGGTAAACATTCAAGTATTTTTGGTGGAATGACAAATGTAAAAAGAATATGATGTATTTGAATGAAAAAGATTGTAATAGCTTAAGTTACTTGTATTTGGTTAAAATATAATCAAATATCTTGTATGTTGTATTTTATAGCTTAGAGCTTTTACTTCCGCTGTGTTTGTTGCTTGCCCTCGTGCAAGTCTCGTATAATGGCAACTCTCTTTTGATTGTTTAATTATACTTGTTGCTAGAGCCTTAGGCGGGCAGGGGAGGCCCTGTCCGTTCGACGTCTGTTGACGTGGCCCGAACCCGACCAAATAGGCGGGTAGCGAGGCGTGACAGATAAGATGGTATCAGAGCGTGAACGGAAGAAAGCAAAGGTCTAGGATGGACTTAAAAACCTTAGGATTGGAGACCTTAGGGACTTAGGAAACGTTTAACATGATTTTGGTGATTGCGAATGCTAATAGATTGGGTTGGAGTCAATACTTCTCTAGAGGGAATTAGAGATGAATCCAAGTATTATTTGTTTCTGCTCAAGGGAATTGTGTGGGCGGCCGACCACATGACCCCCAGAGTTGGAATTAATTTTTACTTGTTGCTTTCCCTTAATTGGGTAGCTATTTTGGAACGTGTAAGTGTCACGTGTATCGAGTACTAACGTGTGTGCTACGTTTCAGGACGTGATGGCACCACAAGGACGGCCTAGGACGCGATCTGCGGCGGCACCACCTCCTGAGGTGCCCGAGCAGTCGGGATCGAGCGACGGGCGCGAGCTGCAAGCCCAAGTAGCGGCTTTGGCCGGGGCTATGAGGCAGCAGGCGGAGCAGCTTAGTAGGCTCCATGACTTGGTGGCCCAGCAGGCGGCGGCGGCGCCTGTGCTTCAGGACCCGACGCCACCTGTTGAGCCTGCGGCACCACCTCCAGTGACGGCGGCGGTACCAGTGACGGTTGTGCCTCCGCCAGCTTCGGGTTCGTCGGCTTCGGATCACGACACCCCCGAGGCGGAGCGAGAACGGGCGGTAGCAGTGCTGATGGCCTTCAAGCGGTTAAAACCACCAACCTTCAACGGGGAAGACACGGACCCGTGGATGGTTGAGACGTGGTTGATCGCCATGCAATCCTTGTTCGAGAACGTCTATACCCTCGAGCGGGACAAAGTACATTTGGCGGCCCATTGTTTCGAGGGGTCGGCGCGCCTTTGGTGGAGACAAGTGAAAAAGGATCGTTCTTTGGACGACACTACTATGACCTGGGAGACGTTCCGGGAGATGCTATTAATGGAGTATTTCCCCGAGAGCGATAAACGGAAGATCGAGGAGGACTTCCGCAAGCTAAGGCAAGGGAGTTGCACAGTGCGCGAGTACGAGAGGGAATTCACGCACATGATCAATTGCGTGCCGAGCTTGGTCCACGGCGATGGGGATCGGGCGAAAACATTCGGGCGTGGATTGAGGCCGGATATTTTCAAGACAGTTGATGCTTTCCGGCTGAAAACCTACGAGGAGGTTTTGGACCGCGCACTTTGGGTGGAGCGCGGCAACGCTATTGCGCGAGAGGAGCGCGAGGCTTTTGAGAGGGACAAGGACAGAGAGAAGTCCAAGAAACGGGCATCGGGTGGTTCCGCGGTGCAGTCGAGCTCTAAGCGGCCCCCTCGACCTCAGCGATCACAGTGGCGCGGAAGTCGGAGTCAGACCCAGAGTCAGACCGCCTACCCGTGTGTTATCTGCGGCGGAAACCACCGAGTTATTACCTGCCCTCAGCAAGAAGGGCGATGCTTTTGGTGTGGCCAGGCGGGCCACATTGGTCGCGAGTGTCCGGGCGGTACATCACCTGCACCCTCAGCAGCTTCAGTACGGTACACTCCGCGACAGCTGGCGGGACTTGTTAGTTATATGCCCTAGAAGCCTATCAGGCTGACGCATTTTATTTTTTATGGGACATATTTTTGTACTTAATCTTTATTATTTATATAATTGGGCCTTTTATTCCATTCATGTTTAATGTGTCCATGAATCGTCCTTTGGATTAATAAGATGATAATATGTATTCTCAAGAGTTGAGAATTTGAGATACATATTATTGGTGATTAATTCATAAATGCTCTCAATCGGAGGATCATCATGGGGACGATGATTGATCCGGTAAGATTGATGCGTGTGTCGCTTCTCTTTTGGGATGATGAATCTCAAGTCATCAGTGTGGGGACACTGGAGCGAACATGCAGGTGGTTGTTGGAGAACAAGGGTACTGAGCGTGACCAACTACGAACAGTTACATGGATGTCTACTCATTCGTCAGTAACTAGTTCGATGTTGCAGTGGTACAACTGATCCTTAGACCTGCGACGCCACGTCCATTCAATATGAGGCTACTGTAGTTTGACTATGCAACAAACTATGATCCTAACCATGGGTCTTAGTAGTATATGTTGGCTACAGTCGGTTCATATCAGGAATGGGTGTGTGTTTATAGGGGATCTATCGCTCTCGGTAGAGAGATAATTAGTTCTATGCTATTTGTAAGGCAAAGCTCAGAAATCCTCGTAGGGGTAATATGGTGTATGGAAAGATGTTTCCAAGAGTAACCATAAGAGCTTGTGTCCTATCAAATTTGTCATAAGACGGGTGATGGGGTTTGACGAATATTCCATAACCTCCACTCAGTTGGAACTATGCGATAGAAGGATTGTATTGTACGGTAACTGCACTAGAGGTTCAGTCCGATATTCACTTCTGACTGGATTGCCACTATATGCTGCTAGGCGTCACTGGTGGATTGTGGGAACCAATAGAAATAATTATAGATAATTAATTATTCTATTTGGGTAGAATCAAAAGAGTTTGAGCCATCGAAAGGAGTTTCGATGATGATGTTGATGGGGATCGCATCATATCTCACTACCAGACAGAATTGAACCTATTAGGTCACACACATAAGAAATTGCGCTTGATCGATATTAAGGAGACAATAAAAGAAGTTTATCGGATGGATTAATACTAAAGTTTACTAATTTATTAGTAAAAGGACTAATTTGCAATTGTTGTAAATTAGAGGTATTTATGTGTAAAAGTTACATGGTGTATTTACTAATCGTTAGTAAATAATATGAGGACTTATGTGTAAATGTTACACACGAATCGAATTAGAATTAGGATTCGAATTCGGTTAATATCATAACCAACTTATGGGTTAATGGATAATCCAATTGGAATAGGATTTCGATTAGGATTAGGATTACGTTAGGATTTTCTCATTATAAATATATGTCATATGACATATTGAAAGAGAAGGAAAATTAATACAAGAGAGATAGAAAACCCTAGCCGTCAATCCTCTTTCTTCCTTAAGTCCTCCTCGATTAATCCATCGGTTTCGATCTTCAAAAGGTTGCTAGCACATCTAGAAGATTGATTCATCTTCCTCAAGTCGACGTAAGGATTAATTCGTGATCGGATCACGGATTGAAGCGGTCGTTTAATTCGATCAAGGGCGTGATTTCGTGTGGACGCGAGTAGAGGCCGGGCGCGTGCGCGGCTAAACGAGGACGCACAAATTTTAACAACGATTGTCGACTTCGCGGTGATCTCGACCCGCGCAAGGTGAATAATTAGATCATATTTGATTAGATCAACTAGATCTATTATTAATGATCTAAAACGAAACACGAGGTGATCTTTGGTTTTTACAAGAAAATTTTAATTATGCTATTATCTTCCGCTGCGTACACATTATTTTCTTACAGTGGTATCAGAGCCACCATCGTCGTTTGTTTTTGATCTAATCTCTTTTTCGATGTTAATTGGGTTTTTCGGAACGATCGAATAAAAAACGATGAAGATCGATTTTTCGAACAATACTTGATTGTTTCGAATCTATGATAAGATTGTAATAAAATTTTATTCGTCGATATCGTTGTTGTTAAAAGGTAATTGCAACGATGTAGCGCAACTCTTGGCCGACTCGCTTACAGCGCATGTGATGTGCATGTAGCGCATGCAGCATGCGGCCATGTCTTGGCCGTACATTCTTGACTCCACATGGCATTCATGGCTTCACGTGCATGAACTTTCTACACATTATGATTCTTAATATTTGACAATGTTAATTAAGATTTCATGATGTATAGGACGACATGAAAAATTAATTAAGCTTGCATGGCCATATAGATATACATAATTAATTTATTTTTATGTATGGCATGATAATTAATTGACTTCTCTACACTACATGTCGCGTGAGGCATGAACATGCAGCGAGTATGCAGCATACTGCACAGAACGATGAATTAAATATTAATAAAAACCCAATTAATTAGAATTCGAATTAGAGAATTTAATATTATATGCATGTGATGTATATGAGGTGATGATCATGGATAGCGACCTTGTGATGTGCATGTATCATGTGATGATGTGAATTGTTCTAATTTAATAAGGACCCAGTATTAGATTATTTTTTTGGTGCCTGCGCGTGCCAATTAAATTATGTAATTTGGAGACCTGCGAGTCTCATTATTTTTATGGGTTGTAAAGTTCTTGTTGTAAAATTAAGAAGGGAAAAGGGTAGCTTAGGCTCCAAGAGGATTTGTTGCATTCAAGAGTTGATGTGATACGGATCAATTTTGGACCAGATGCTGATCAAGGGAGAATTCAAGAGTTGATCAACTCCATTCCGATCGAGACGCAGAATAAGAGAAGGTTTTCTTGTGTGTAATACCCTTATGAGATTCCGCCTAGTGGCTCAGGCCCGAATCAAGATAAAATCCATGATCATCACCGGTAGTTATTTTTATATATATATGCGATGTATGTATGCATGTGATGCGATGGTTTGCATGAAATGTAAATTAATAATAAATTAAAACTGATGAGACAAGTAAACTCCCTAAATAATATATTAAGTTAATGGTGTTATGAACCCATTAGTGGCCTTCCACTGTTGTAGGGTGTGGGCGTCTCTTTAGTGTTGATTGATGCACCCGGATACGGGGGTTAGTTGCATTAGGGAGCCGCAACCATTCTATTGGCATGAGATGCTGTGCGGTAAGAAAGGGGTTGAATCTAAGAATCTGTCAGGATGAGGATTTAATGACATTCTTATTTGCACGATGAACGGTGGGTCTAACTTAACCATGAGATAAGGCCAAGAATCTGTCAGGATGAGGTCTATATCTTATGGAGGCCAAAGATAAGATTGCAATTTGCTTGAGAAGCATTGAACAAGAGTTGTTCACTCATTTGTTTGCTCATTGCCAAGAATGCGGTAGGATGAGGTGATGCGTAAACAGATGGGACCGCAATACCCACTAGAAACTTTTAAATAAAGTTTCCGTTTTCTCCGCTCGGGGAGTGTGGAGATTCGTCAAATTAGTGGGAGGCACCATTTAGATTTAAAGACCCTAATCAAATGGATTACGATTGAGTACACAACTAATTAGAATCTTAACCTTCTGCAGAAAATGGCTGTATCTAACCCGCTTGCCAAAATACTTGATACTAATCGCTTAACTGGACCGAATTTCACCGATTGGCTGAGGAATTTGAGAATTGTTCTCAATTCTGAGAAACTAGCCTATGTGTTGGACACAGAGGCTCCAGCGGTGAATGAAAATTCGACGACTCAACAAAGAGCTGCAAGAAATAAATGGACTGATGACGATATGATGGTAAAATATTACATGCTTGCATCTATGAGCAATGAGTTGCAACGCCGGCATGAGCACATGGGGAGTGCTGCTGATATTCTACTTCATCTCAAGGAGTTGTATGATGAAGAAAGTCGAACAGCTCACTACGAGGTGTCGAAGCGACTATTCAAGGCTAAGATATCGGAGATTCATGTCATTGAAACTACTAACTTATCGGTTTGTTCTACTTTAACATGGGTCATTGACTCTGGATGCACCTCGCATTTGTGTATTTCAATGCATGGGCTAAAACAAAGTAGAAGACTTAGGGATGGAGAGCTTACCCTACGTGTTGGAAACGGAGCAAAAGTTGCTGCTATTGCCGTGGGGACTTATCCTTTATGTCTGCCGACAGGAGTAGTTTTAGAACTTAGAGATTGTCTTTATGTTCCTAGTGCGACTAGAAACCTTATTTCTATTTCACGTTTGGTAATGGACGGTTATAAGTTTATTTTTGAATCAAACGTTTATTCAATTTATTTGAGAAATAATTTGATCGGTTATGGTTCTTTAATTGACAATCTCTATCACTTACATATGGATGTTAGTGTTAATACAGTTGATAATGGCATGAATGAGAATATCATTGGTTTTAAAAGACCAAGAGAGGAGGTAAATAAAACGTACTTGTGGCATCTTAGACTTGGTCACATTGGAGAGGATAGGATTAACAAGTTGGCCAAGAATGGTGTCTTAGGGTCCTTACCCTCTGAACCATATCCAGCTTGTGAATCATGTCTTCAAGGAAAAATGACTAAGTCTCCCTTTGTTGGACAAGGAAAGAGAGCTACTGAAGTACTCGTCCTAATACATAGTGATGTATGTGGACCATTTCATGTGTCTGCTTGGGGTGGCTATCTCTACTTCATTACCTTTACTGATGATTATTCACGGTATGGGTACGTGTACCTAATTAAACACAAGTCTGAAGCCTTTGAAAAGTTTAAAGAGTTTAAACAAGAAGTAGAAAAGCAAATGGGAAAACCAATTAAGGCTCTTCGATCAGATCGAGGAGAATACCTTAGTACGGATTTCCTAACCTACCTCAAGGACAATGGTATTGTCTCCCAATGGACTCCTCCTGGTACGCCTTAATTGAATGGGGTATGTGAACGGAGGAATCGAACTTTATTAGATATGGTTCGATCCATGATGAGTTTTACAGATTTACCTATATCGTTTTGGGGTTATGCACTTCTTACGGCTATTTATATTTTGAACAGAGTGCCTTCCAAATCTGTTCCGACCACACCATATGAGATGTGGCATGGTAGGAATCCAAGTTTTACTCATATTAAAACTTGGGGGTGTCCGGCTTATATTAAGAAATTAAAGACGGACAAGTTGGAAAGCAGATCAGTAAAGGGTAGATTCATTGGGTATCCCAAAGAATCACTTGGATACTATTTTTATCTCCCAGAAGGCCATAATGTGATTGTGAGCCGTCATGCCTTCTTTCTTGAAAGTGAATTTATTTCCGCTGGAGGCAGTGGGAGAAAAATAGAACTAGAGGAGAAAGTCTCTTTAGAATCGAATATTCCAAGAACCCTCACGATAACTCTGTGATACGGAGGTTACACCGCCACCTCGCAAGTCTAGTAGGATCTCCCATCCTCCTGATAGATACATGGGATTATTTATAGAGGAGATGGAGGAAATGTTCCTAATGGGAGATAAGGACCATAGAGATGATCCTAAGACTTATAGCGAGGCGATGTCAGACATCGACTCCGATAAATGGTTGGAAGCTATGAAGTCTGAAATAGACTCAATGTACTCCAATCAAGTATGGACTTTGGTTGATCCACCGGAGGGTATTGTACCCATTGGATGTAAATGGATCTTCAAGAGAAAGATTGGTTCTGATGGAAAGGTAGAGACCTATAAAGCTAGGCTAGTAGCAAAAGGTTATAGTCAACGCGAAGGCATTGACTATCAGGATACCTTTTCACCTGTAGCTATGCTTAAGTCTATCAGAACTCTGCTTGCTATTGCTGCACACTATGACTATGAGATTTGGCAAATGGATGTGAAGATTGCTTTCCTAAATGGATATCTTGAAGAAGATATCTATATGGAGCAGCCTTTGGGTTTCACTTCCAAAGATGAGAGTCATAAGGTGTGCAAGCTTCAACGATCCATTTATGGATTGAAGCAAGCTTCTCGGAGTTGGAACACTCGTTTCAATGATGCAATCGAATCGTTCGATTTTATCAGAAATGAGGAAGAGCCGTGTGTATATAAAAAGATTAGTGGGAGTGCTGTTACTTTCCTCGTACTGTACGTGGACGACATACTCCTGATTGGGAATGACATTCCTATGCTGACATCGGTCAAGTTATGGTTATCAAAAGAGTTTTCTATGAAAGACCTTGGAGAAGCAACTTATATCCTAGGGATAAAGGTCTATAGAGATAGACCTAAGAAGTTGCTTGGCTTATCGCAAGCTATGTACATAGATGAAGTGTTGAAAAGATTCAGCATGGAGAATTCCAAACGGGGTATGGTACCTCTAAGGCATGGAATTCACCTCTCTAAGACTATGTCTCCTAAGACACCTGAAGAGAGAAGGCGCATGAGTAGGATCCCTTATGCTTCGGCAATAGGGAGCTTAATGTATGCGATGCTATGTACTCGACCTGATATAGCACAGGCTGTGAGTGTCACGAGCCGATATCAGTCGAACCCAGGAGAGGAACACTGGGTAGCGGTAAAGAATATCCTTAAGTACTTGAGAAGAACGAAGGATATGTTCTTGGTTTTTGGAGGAGGAGAACTCAGAATTGATGGCTATGCGGATTCAGACTTTATGTCTGATATAGACGATAGAAAGTCTACGTCTGGGTATCTATTTATTTGCAATGGTGGGTCAATAGTTTGGAAAAGTTCCAAGCAAGAGACGATTGCGATTCTACTTTGGAAGCGGAGTACATCGCGCATCCGGAAGGCCAAGGAAAGCTGTTTGGATCAAGAAATTTGTCACTGAGCTTGGCGTGGTTCCTTCCAGTAAGGATTCCTTGCCACTATACTGTGATAATAATGGCGCCATAGCATTAGCTAAGGAGCCAAGATCTCATCAGAAATCCAAGCACATTGAGCGGCGGTATCACAAGATCAGAGAGTACATCAAGGATAAACATATTGAAGTACAGAAGGTTGCCTCCGCGGATAACGTGGCGGACCCGCTAACTAAGGCATTGACTCAGCAGAAACTTGAGACTCATCTTGAGAAGATGGGCATTAGATACATGGCTGATTGGCTTTAGTGCAAGTGGGAGATTGTTAGTTATATGCCCTAGAAGCCTATCGGTGACGCATTTATTTTTTATGGGACATATTTTTGTACTTAATCTTTATTATTTATATAATTGGGCCTTTTATTCCATTCATGTTTAATGTGTCCATGAATCGTCCTTTGGATTAATAAGATGATAATATGTATTATCAAGAGTTGAGAATTTGAGATACATATTATTGGTGATTAATTCATAAATGCTCTCAATCGGAGGATCATCATGGGGACGATGATTGATCCGTAAGATTGATGCGTGTGTCGCTTCTCTTTTGGGATGATGAATCTCAAGTCATCGGTGTGGGGACAACTGGAGCGAACATGCGGGTGGTTGTTGGAGAACAAGGGTGCGGCGTGACCAACTACGAACAGTTACATGGATGTCTACTCATTCGTCAGTAACTAGTTCAATGTTGCAGTGGTACAACTGATCCTTAGACCTGCGACGCCACGTCCATTCAATATGAGGCTACTGTAGTTTGACTATGCAACAAACTATGATCCTAACCATGGGTCTTAGTAGTATATGTTGGCTACAGTCGGTTCATATCATAAATGAGTGTGTGTTTATAGGGGATCTATCGCTCTCGGTAGAGAGATAATTAGTTCTATGCTATTTGTAAGGCAAAGCTCAGAAATCCTCGGCCGGGGTAATATGGTGTATGGAAAGATGTTTCCAAGAGTAACCATAAGAGCTTGTGTCCTATCAAATTTGTCATAAGACGGGTGATGGGGTTTGACGAATATTCCATGACCTCCACTCAGTTGGAACTATGCGATAGAATGATTGTATTGTACGGTAACTGCACTAGAGGTTCAGTCCGATATTCACTTCTGACTGGATTGCCACTATATGCTGCTAGGCGTCACTGGTGGATTGTGGGAACCAATAGAAATAATTATAGATAATTAATTATTCTATTAGGGTAGAATCAAAAGAGTTTGAGCCATCGAAAGGAGTTTCGATGATGATGTTGATGGGGATCGCATCATATCTCACTACCAGACAGAATTGAACCTATTAGGTCACACACATAAGAAATCGCACATGATCGATATTAAGGAGACAATAAAAGAAGTTTATCGGATGGATTAATACTAAAGTTTACTAATTTATTAGTAAAAGGACTAATTTGCAATTGTTGTAAATTAGAGGTATTTATGTGTAAAAGTTACATGGTGTATTTACTAATCATTAGTAAATAATATGAGGACTTATGTGTAAATGTTACACACGAATCGAATTAGAATTAGGATTCGAATTCGGTTAATATCATAACCAACATATGGGTTAATGGATAATCCAATTGGAATAGGATTTCGATTAGGATTAGGATTACGTTAGGATTTTCTCATTATAAATATATGTCATATGACATATTGAAAGAGAAGGAAAATTAATACAAGAGAGATAGAAAACCCTAGCCGTCAATCCTCTTTCTTCCTTAAGTCCTCCTCGATTAATCCATCGGTTTCGATCTTCAAAAGGTTGCTAGCACATCTAGAAGATTGATTCATCTTCCTCAAGTCGACGCAAGGATTAATTCGTGATCGGATCACGGATTGAAGCGGTCGTTTAATTCGATCAAGGGCGTGATTTCGTGTGGACGCGAGTAGAGGCCGGGCGCGTGCGCGGCTAAATGAGGACGCACAAATTTTAACAACGATTGTCGACTTCGCGGTGATCTCGACCCGCGCAAGGTGAATAATTAGATCATATTTGATTAGATCAACTAGATCTATTATTAATGATCTAAAACGAAACACGAGGTGATCTTTGGTTTTTACAAGAAAATTTTAATTATGCTATTATCTTCCGCTGCGTACACATGATTTTCTTACAGGACTGCCACCCGCTATGTCTGCTGGACGATCGTCAGCGCCTCGCACATCGAGCACCTAGTGGGCAGGTTTTTGCCACTCAGGTGGAGGAGCAGTCGACTCCAGCTCCAGTTCCTGACGACGTGGTGGCAGGTCTTATTATGATCAAAGGCACTAGAGCCAGAGCGTTATTTGATACTGGTCCATCTCATTCATTTATTAATGCATCATTCGCTAAGGCTCATGGATTAGAGATTGTGTGTCATGATGACCATTGGTGGGTCAACTCTCTCGAGCACTCTTTTAGTGTGGACGAGGAGTGCGAGAATTGTCCAATACAAATTGGAGACTGGATTATGCCGATCGACTTCCTGGTAGTAGAGCGGTTGTGGGGATTCGACGTGGTCTTGGGAATCAATTGGCTCTCCAAGTACTACGTAGTCATCGATTGTGATCGAAAGGTTATCACTTTTCGTGAGCCTAACCAGGAGGAGATGGTCTACCAAGCGTGTAAGGGTGCGCGTTTTGCAGCAACCATATCGTCAGTGAGGGCGAAGAAGATGATCAGGGGTGGTTGCAAAGCTTATTTAGCGACCATCGTGGATACCCAAAGGGAGCACCCGGAATTGGGTAGCATTCGGGTGGTATGCGAGTACCCGGATGTGTTTCCGGAGGAGTTACCGGGATTGCCACCGGACCGGAAAGTTGAGTTCGTCATTGACTTAATCCCCGGGGCGGCGCCAATCTCGAAGGCTCCGTATAGAATGGCACCGATAGAGCTGAAGGAACTTAAAGCCCAGTTGCAAGACTTGCTCGATAAAGGCTTCGTGCGGCCGAGCGTGTCTCCGTGGGGAGCTCCGGTGCTATTTGTAAAGAAGGACGGTACACTTCGACTCTGCGTTGATTATCGCGAGTTGAACAAGGTCACGATCAAGAATAAGTACCCGTTGCCGAGAATTGACGATTTATTCGATCAGTTGCAAGGGTTAAGGGTATACTCGAAGATCGACCTTCAGTCGGGGTATCATCAGTTGAAGATACGGCCCAAGGACGTGTATAAAACGACGTACCGTACGCGGTATGGCCATTATGAGTTCACGGTCATGCCATTTGGGCTTACTAATGCCCCGGCGGCCTTTATGAATTTGATGAATAGAGTTTTCCGTCCGCTATTGGACCGGTGCGTCGTGGTTTTTATCGACGACCTATTGGTATATTCTTGGACTGAGGAAGAATACGAGGAGCACTTGAGAATCGTGTTGGAGACACTCCGAAGAGAGAAGCTTTATGCTAAACTGAAGAAGTGTGAGTTTTGGCTCTCAGAGGTTACTTTCTTGGGTCACGTTATATCCGGAGATGGCATCTCGGTGGACCCAAAGAAAGTTGAGGCTATTGAGGATTGGCCTCGCCCGACAAACGTAGCGGAGATCCGAAGCTTTTTGGGGCTTGCGGGTTATTACCGGCGGTTCGTGGAGGGGTTTGCTAAGATAACTACTCTACTGACGCGCCTTACGCACAAAGGAGTAAAGTACAATTGGAGCCCCAAATGTGAGCGGAGCTTCGAGGAGCTTAAGAAGAGATTGACATCGACTCCGGTGCTTGCCTTGCCGACACCGGGGGAGAAGTATGTTGTGTACAGTGATGCTTCTTATGTTGGACTCGGGTGTGTCTTGATGCAAAGTGACCGAGTCATAGCTTATGCGTCGCGTCAACTGAAGAGCTATGAGAAGAACTACTCGATCCATGATCTTGAGTTAGCGGCGGTTATTTTCGCGCTAAAGTTATGGAGGCATTACTTGTACGGTGAGCATTGCGAGATTTATACGGATCACAAGAGTCTCAAATACTTGTTCACCCAGAAGGAGTTGAATATGCGACAGCGGCGGTGGTTAGAATTGCTTAAAGATTATGATGTCACTATTCTATACCACCCAGGTAAAGTAAATGTCGTGGCCGATGCTCTAAGTAGAAAGTCGGCAGAAAATTTGGCGATGGCAATTACGCCTCAACCGGCATTGCACAAGGAGATGCAGCAGTTAGGACTTGAGGTCGTGGCGCCGGGAATACCGGCAACACTTGCCCTGTTAATCGTGCAACCCACCTTGTTGGAGAAGATAAAAGAGTTGCAAGCATCTGATTCGTATCTCCAAAAGGTGCACGGTGAAGTTGAGAACGGTAGTGCCGAAGATTTTGGCATTGGGACCGACGATGCACTGCGGTATAGAAACCGTTGGTGTGTGTGCCTAAGGATGACGACCTTCGGAGGGCGATTATGCATGAAGCGCATCAATCACCCTATAGCATTCACCTGGGCGGCACCAAAATGTATCAAGATCTAAAGCTTCATTTTTGGTGGCCGGGTATGAAAAGAGATATTGGAGAGTTTGTGGCACAATATCTCACGTGCCAACAAGTAAAGGCTGAGCGTCGTTTTCCGGCGGGGAAATTGCAAAGTCTACCAATACCCGTGTGGAAGTGGGAAGACGTCGCTATGGATTTTGTGACGGGTTTGCCTAGATCTCAAGGCGGACACCACGCAATTTGGGTAGTTGTGGACCGGTTGACGAAATGGGCTCACTTTTTGCCGATCCAAACTACTTGGTCGGGAGACAAGCTGGCTCAGGTCTATCTTGACGAGGTTGTGAGACTACATAGGGTCCCGGTATCGATTGTGTCAGATCGAGACCCCCGGTTCACATCTCATTTCTGGAAGAGTTTGCAAAATGCATTGGGTACACGGCTCGACTTTAATACGGCATTCCATCCTCAAAGTGACGGTCAGTCGGAGAGGACTATTCAAATACTTGAGGACATGCTTCGGGCGTGTGTACTTGATTATAAGGGCGGATGGCAAGATTTTCTACCGATGGCTGAGTTCGCATACAATAACAGTTATCAGGAAAGCATTGCGATGGCGCCATTTGAGGCCCTCTATGGAAAGAAGTGTCGCTTTCCAATTTATTGGAGCGACGTGGGCGAGAGAACCGCTCTTGGCCCGATGTGGTGCGGAAGGCGGAGGAGAAAGTCCACCTAGCCCGACAAAGACTCACAACGGCTCAATCTTGGCAAAAGAGCTATACCGACAAGCGGAGACAAAGCCTAGAGTTCGAGGTTGGAGACCGCGTATTTTTGAAGGTATCACCGATGCGCGGTGTAAAGAGGTTTGGCATTCGGGGAAAGCTAAGTCCTCGTTATGTCGGACCTTTTGAGATTTTGGAGCGGGTTGGTGCTGTAGCTTACAAGTTGGCGTTACCACCGAGACTTGCGGTAGTGCACAATGTCTTTCATGTGTCAAATCTCCGCATGTATATCCGCAACTCGACGCACGTATTGGAGTATGAACCGGTGGAACTGAACAAGGATATGACTTATGAAGAGTACCTGGTTTTTATTCTTGAGAAGGGAGAAAAGAAGCTTAGGAATCGCAAGATTTTCTATGTTAAAGTCCAGTGGAGTAATCATGCAGTGCGTGAGGCCACTTGGGAACTTGAGGACACGATGAGGAAGGAGTATCCTCACTTGTTCGAGTCGCCAAGCTAAGGTATGCGTTAAGTTTCGCGGACGAAACTAATTTTAAGGGGTGGGGAATGTAGCATACTACTTTTTCCTAGAGCGTGCCGAGTTCCGTCGAAATGAGCGGAACCCGGAGTGTAGTAAGTTTATGTGGGTTCTAGGTGCTTTGGAACCCGTGTGTAGCGAAAACGGGGTCTTGAAAAAGCTAAACTGCAAGTCTGGAGAAATCCCCGGACTTGGAGCAGCCAAGACCGGACATCCTGGTGATGTCCGGATGCCACAGGGTGCCCCAGCTGCGAAAAACCGAAATTTGGCTAAGTCCTGGAATTCCATCTTACGGGATCCGGACATTGGACCAAGACCGGACAACCCGAGACCGGACAATAGGGTCGGGACCGGTCTCAACCTGCGAAAACCTGAAAATCGGCTAAGTCCTGGAATTCCACCTCACGGGATCTGGACATTGGTCCGAGACCGAACAATCAAGGACCGGACATCGCGGTCAAGACTGGAAATGGGTTGCGCAATATGCAGAGAAATGGCTAAGTCCCGAAAGGAGGGCTTACTAGGACCGGACATCCAACCCGAAAATGCCCAGTTCTGGCAGAATGCAATAAAATAGAATTGGGGGACTTATGTGCTATTGTTACAACACAATATAGGCTTGGGCCCTCTTGTTCACAGCACACTTCACCCTCTCTCACATTTTCTCTCACTTTCTCTCTCTAGATGTGCTCTAGGGCTTGGAGATCTAGGAGAAGAAGAAGGAGGAGAAGGCTTTGGAGGCTTCTTAGAGGATCTTGAAGCTCTCCTACAAGGAGGCTTGGGTTGAGCTTGCTACAAGAGGTAGGTTTTTGCAAGTTTAATTCTAGGGTTTTAGTTTTAACCTAAGTTTGTGAGGTTTCTAGCTTCTTGCTAGTATTAGAGACATGCTAGAGTGAAGCACACCATGGAAATATCCATGAGAGCTCAAGTGCTCTCATGGTGGCTAGCTAGGGTTTGTAGTAGGAGCCAAATAGATGGTTCTAATGGCTTTAGAATGGTTCTAAAGAGTTTCCTAGGTGATTCTAAGCTTCTTTTGCTTAGGGTTGAGATCAACCTAGGAGCAATGTCAAAGTGGCATTGTTAGGGTTTGGAAATTGAGGCTTTTGCTCTAGGGTGTTTCCAAGATAAATTGACCTTGTGAGAACCTAATTGGGAGTATTCCCGACGTGTGGGACAACTCCGTTCGTTTAAACAAAAAGCGTACATAGTAGTTACTATACAAACTGGCCTGATTCGGGCTCTGTTTAAACTGCAGGTCTTAGACTAGGCCTCGGTTGGTCGTGGGATTCGTAGGGCAACTCCACAAAATTATTTAAGGTGGGGGGTGCATTCCGGAATCGTTGGATTCCCTTCTATGTCTATTTCACCTTTTTGAGCATTGTATGTGTATAGTAAATTCATGCATGATAGGGTAGTTGGAAATTATGCAAGATGGTTGAACCTCAATTCATGTTCTAGAGAGTAATGAACTTAGAGATTGAAACAGAACCATAGAGGCATGAGAGCTAGAACCCTACTTGTATGAATATGAAAATGGACTTGATCTTAGTCAACAAGGTGATATTGAACATAGAGACGAGATTGGCATTGAGATATCCATAGTTAAACATTGTTTAACCTTAGCGGCATTACGGCAAGAATGAGATAAATGATATGGTAGTAACTTATCCATGAAATTGGCATTGAGAACAGTGGCTATCACTACAACAAATATGGTTTGTTCCAGCAGTTTTTTAGCCAGCGGTTATGCTAACTGCTGCTAAAACTATATTATACCAGCGTTTTTTATTTTTTCTGTAACATTTAGTAAACTGCTGGCATAGTGATATTAATTTTTAATGTATAAACAGTGTTGGGCCTTATTTTGTTACTATGTTTTATCAGTTGGGCCAATAATTGGGCCAACATTGAATTTGAAAAGCATTGCACCATCTCTCCATCTCTCTCTCTCTCCCCTCCCGCGGCGAGCTCGATCTCCACCACGAGCTCTCCATATCTGAGCTCTCCACCATCTCGATCTGAGCTCTCCATCTCTCTCTCTCCCCCGCGAGCTCGATCTCCACCACGAGCTCTCCATCTCTGAGCTCTCTCCCTCTTCCCCTTTTCTTTTTTTTTTTTTTTTTTTTTCAAATCGGAGATCTCCACCACGAGCCGGGTGGCGTCGGCTTTGCTAAGGATCCGCGGCGGCCCTCGTTCGCGGCGGCGGCGGCGGTGGAGGTGGCGCGCGGCGGCGGTGGAGGTGGAGGTCGCCCTCGCTCCAGCGCAACCGCCGCAGCTCGTGGCACCTCGCCGATCCCGGCGAGGTGGAAGATGCTGCCGCTGCTGCTGCTGCAACCCTAGTTCTCGAATCGGCGGCGGAGTTATCGGATTCGGGGGCGGCGGCTGCTCCCGACGACGGGGTCGTCGGGGAGATCATGCCGCTCGCGAGGAGCCTCCCGGAGAATTCGACGCTGGGGGAGTGCTTGGGGAGCTACGAGGGGAGGGTCGGGGAGGGGGAGTGTGTGGAGCTGATGGAGATGTTGGGGGGAGGAGGGGTTGGTGTGGGAGTGCTTGTACTTGTTTGAGTGGATGGGGCTGCAGGAGCCGCCGCTGGTCACGCCTAGAACGTGTTCGATCATATTCCTGGCGCTGGGCCGCGCCGGAATGGGGGAGAAGTTGAGGGTGCTTTTCGAGAATTTTCCGACGGGGAGGCAGTTCAGGGATGTGAGGGTATACAACGCCGCCATCTCCGGCCTCGCGTGCTGCGGGAGGTCAGTTCCTCTTCAATCATCTCATTGATGTTTGGTCCATGAGCTTCAAGTTAGATAGGTTTACTTGATAATTGTACTCAACTCGAAAACTTATCACGGTGTCGCCATTGTTGTGCATTGCGCATGACCGGGCCCACTGTTCTTTGCTGGAGTGCATAGTAAATGATGTGTGAAATGATCATTGTAGTTATATGGAGAAAACACCGTTGATGTTGGATATTTTGATAGGGAAAAACAGAGGTGATATCATATAGATTAATCTGTTCTTGTTTCTCTTCCTTTCTCTGTGTCCTCGTCTCCCTTTTTTTCAAATTGGAGATCACCACGAGCTCGAGCCGCTTCAAGAGATTGGGATTTTCGGAGATTTCGCACTCAATCACCTTCTCGAGGCGATTTCTCACTTGGATCTACACATGATTCCACGATCGGGAGAGGTGAGCTATTGATTTTTCTTTCATTTTTGGCTTTGATCTCGTAGAGTTAGTGCAATTTGATCTCGAATAGCTTCTCAATTAAGCTGAAGTGTTTGTAATTGGGGGTTTCAGGAGTTAAATTTTGGGTTCGCTTATGATTTGTGGGTTAAATCAGTTTCACTGTATTACTTTGAAGAACTAGTGTGTTATTCCCTTGACTAATTTACATTAGTTCTCTCTATTTTCTTCACTTGCTGTTTCATGTTTATTTTTCTCTACTAAATTGAAACATAGGGGCGGTTGATCTTGATCGGTTTCATGGTCAAATCGGTTTCATGGTTGAGCTTGATCACCATGAATCGCTATATTTTCATGTTTCTCTGGACTTCCTCAAGCCACATTTTGTATATCATCTGGAGTTTGTAAATTTTGCCAAATCAACTGACGATCTCATGCATGGTTAGTGAATTTCATGACCAAAATTTTGAAGGGAGGATGAACTTGCAAATTGACCAAAACCCCTATTTCTCAGACAATCAATCAATCATATGATAACTCCTGCATCTTTATTCAACCTACCAATCAATCAATCATATGATAACACTTATAATTTTTGTACTTTATGTTTGTTTATTTGACATATGTGATTGGTTGGGGATTTGCATTCTTTATATGCGGGAGCCTTCAACTATTCGGTTGGTTGGTTCGGCGATAAGAGGTGGGATAATCCGTTATCCTCCTTTAATTTGTATCCAAACACTAATCGTATTCGAGAACAGTAATTTTCAAATACTTGAGATAAAATGGTCTAATTTGGTATAGACCTGAAATTGTTGTTCCACCTTTTAATCCTGGAACAACCGAAAATAAAGAATAGGATTACAACCCCATAAGAAGCTTATTCTATTTGAGCCAATTTGAGAAACAAATAGTCATAAATTATAAAAAAATTGTCTCAAAATTTTTTTAATTTGTGGCAAAATTTGAATCCTTCTTCTGTCTAATTTTTACGAACGGTAACTTCTAATCACCTTAAGTGTGAATTTGAATCCTTCTTTCTTTAAATACGATAGTTCTAACCTTCTTTACGTACGATAGCTAAAAACATTATTTATGTATTAGACCACCAATATATATATAAAACTATACACACATATATAGTTTCTGAAATATTATTCACTTGGTCTTCTTGCAGGATCCGCCGAAAGTGTGAATTTGAATCCTTGCTGCTGGGATTTGAATTTTCTCTCATTGTAAGCTCTTTCTTTCACTCAGAAGTGTTGTGTATTTCTTTAAATCTAGTTTTTGCTAGGATAGTACACAGTAGATATTTTGAACATAGTGCTCTATTATTGATTGTTTAGAAACTGCTTTCTTATGTATAGTATTTATCAACTTAACCTTCTCAAGCCTAACCACTCTCATCGGCTTAAGCGCTCTTAGTGGACCTTTTTATTTTGTTTATGCGAGCTTGAAGTTATCGGCTCCTCTTTTATGGTCTTATTTCGGTTTCATGCTTTGCCCTGGAGGCCGGGCGTCAAATGTTGCAACTTATATATCTAAGGAAATGTTGCACTATTAGTTCTTATGAAAACGTAAGCATTTTTCTTCGTTCCTACATCTGTCTAGTAAGATATCCATCAAATGCATGCGTTCTTTATGTTCGTAATAAGAATTAATATAAGATAATGTGATTTCTTGGCTGCGTGGAGTATACAAAACACATTTTTTGGATCTTTTTTACCTTGTTTTGGGGCAATTGTTTCCCCCTACATTGTAATTTAACTGCTAATTATTCAAAACAGTATTTGGCCCCCTGCACTAACCTTTCAAAAAGGAAAAAAAAATATAAAAAACCACCAGATCTATTTTCGTGAATGATTATTGGCTATTGTCAAAGAGCACCTCTTTGTTACATGACTCACAATGCTGAAAATGAATAGCTTTTGATATAGTCAAACCATACAGTAGAGAGTGGAACATGAGTGTGTAAAAGTTTGCATCTACTTTTATAGTTACCTCATATTAGCTTCTAAAGTAACCTAATACCCAATTAAGGTACGAGTTCCGGTGGTTCTTCACTTCGTTGTACATTCGGCCGGTGTTTGTATCAATTTCAACTTTGTTTGTATTGCTAATCTTTACTAATTAGTTTATGTAGTTAAGAAACTGTGTTGTTAGTCTCTTAATTAACACATGTTTACTAATCAGTTTAGTAAACATGTGTTAATTAAGAGACTCGTACGTATCTCAGATGTGTTAATTAAATATTTTTGAGTTGCTCGTGAACAATGATATCTTTATCTTTATGAGATCGATTCATTTGACTACAAACAAGGGTTGGGGATTTAGCGACGAGAAAGCATTTATCATTAAACCGACCATTGCTAAGCGTATTTAATAGCATGAAAATTTTTTCTACATTGCGGTTTCAATTTTACGGTAATCTTACCACTGAGTTTCATTCTTTTTAATCTCTGTTGAACTTGGAATCGGGGTTTGCTTGTTTACGGAAGGCGAGGAAGGGAGATTTGTAGAAGAAACTTAGACAAAGCTGTTGGCTGGAAGGTAAATAGCTACTCTTTTTTGTTGGTTGACTGATTATGATGTATTAGTTAATCTACTTGTCTTTGTTTTCCACATTCTTAATTATTATTTTACTTTTCTCTTTGATCCATGGGCTGAATTCTGACAGTTGACTTTCGACTATATATATGAACAGACCTACCACTAATTCCTGATTTTATCTTCGTATATTGCAGTATACTTTTAGCTGCTGGTTATCGTATACTAATTGTTTATGTGTTGTTTATGTGAGACAATTACTTTTGTCTACTAATTGGAACAAAATAACGGATTTGGGCAAGTAATTACAATTGAGCCAAGAGTTTATATTCCCTCGTCTTACACTGCACCAGATAGGTAGCTATCATTGTTCAACTTTGCTAATCATATTTGTGTACACATCTGCTTGTGAGAATAACATTGGTGGTTCTTGTATTGCTCATTAAGTAACTTGTTTTTTGTAGTTTTCGAGGTATCAAAATAAGGATTGAAGATGAAGTCCTCATTACCGAAACTGGGCATGAGGTGTGATTCCATCTTTACTACAATTTATCATATTTTTGGTGATTTTTAGAGTTCCGTACATCAGAAAACAACAGTTTTAAGTAGAGCCTAGATGTTGTTTGCGCGGAGCTTTTCAAAGAAACGATATGACTTTTAAGTAGAGCACGACGGGAATAGTGAAGCCCGGTGTTGAGAGCGACATTCTAGAGGTACGGAATAAGTTTTAGGAATAAGTTTTAAGTTTATTCCAACATATAGACTCATGGTCCTCTGATGGTAGTGAGAGGTCTTGATTTCTTGCCCTGATTTCTTGCCCCAAAGACCTATCACTACCATAAGTTTTAGGTTATGCTTAATTTGATTGTATAAAAGTTGGATATTACTTGAATTTTAGTTTGAGAATTGAAAAGTTATTCATTAGCCGGTAGTCATGTATGTTGTTTTAGATGCAGTTTCCTGGATTATTTAAGTAATGTTGATGCAGTTTCCTGGTGACCTCTCTGTTTCAATGTTTGAAGAACCATTAATGTATCAAAAAACTATTTTGTAAGCCTAGAAAGCTGCTGCTATGTTTGTGTTCAACTACATTTGATCTTTGCCCAAGGAACCCTTTGATGAAATTTTGGGTTTTGTTGGGCCTGTTTAGCCTAGCTGGACAATTTAGTGTTGTTTTATTAGAGTTGTTTGAAGAAACAGTAATAAACTTTTCGTCAAAAATACTTGGTACGACTTATTTTTTAAATGATACTTAGTTGGAGGTGATTGATACAAGAAAAAAGATAATTGATACTTAGTTGCTTCTTATTGGTTGCCACTATATTTTCATCTTTAAACTCTTGTAGTTTTTTTATGGTTGTTCGATGAGAGCATTAGTTTCGACAAGAACGACTTGAATAAGGTTAATTTTTTTACATGTTTTTTTTGTAGCATTTGAGCTGGAATGTTAATTGATAGCTGATGTATATTCTTCGCTTATGATCTTATGGTTTGAATATGATTGTGCATTGCTGTTAGTGATTCGACAGTAATACAAATTTGGAGTATCTACATGGGGTTTTTTTTGGTTTGGCTAGCTCCTTGGCTTTCCTAGTGTTTTTGGGAAGTAAATGGGTACTATACTATGAAAGAATTACATTTTAGTATGATATGGATAGTGTTGCTCTATGTTTCAGATGAGGTGTTGATTCAAAAAAAAAAAGAAATTTGGTTTTGATTTACCATTCCTGCTTTGGCTATCAGAGATCATGCTAGTTTTATATCTTCTTGTAATTGTGTTGTTTGTGGGATCATTTTGATCAAACTTAGCACTTTTTAAACTAATCTTACCTTCTTTTGCAATTGTTTTCTTCAGCCCTCTGTGAATGAATATCTAGTAACTTGTATGTTTCAAATTTTTTTTGTTACAGATTGAAGCAACAAGCCGGATTTGACGTTCACATTTCAAGATTGTTTAGTCGGAGCTTTTCACTTTCCTTTTTCTTAGCTTTCTAACATTTGCGGTTCAAATACATTTTCTATTGTATTGATTTCTATTAGAACATAAAAATTTGTTTTGTTGCATTTTATCACTGCTGCTCTAGATCACTGCTTATTGTTTTCTTTCAAGAATGATTGTATCATTTTATTGCAATTTAGTAATATGACTCTTCTTTTTTTTCGGATATTATAGATTATTGGTTCTACAATTAATGTCAAATATTGGAAAAGATCTATTGTAATTTGTTGATATTAGTATTTTTTTTTTTCATATTAGTTTTAAATTGCCAACGGTCAAAAACTGTCGCTACATATACTTTACGCCAGTGGTTTTCTTGTAGTTTTAACAACGGTTTAATAACTGTCGCTAGAGATCATCTTCTCCAGCGGTTATTAAAAGTGCTGGGAAAAGGTTATACCAGCATAGTATATTGTAACAGTCGCCTACACTTTTACCAGCACTTTTAAAATCGTTGGAGCAAGTATTACCAGCGGTTTTTGTAATCTATACCAGCACTTTTGGCTGCTGGTGTACACCTATTTTTTTGTAGTGTTATATGAATCCTCAATGTGAGGATTAGATCGACACTCTTGACAAGTCTTGGCTTGAGGGAGGTCGCTGCTCCTCAAGCGGTGAGTTCCGGAACAGTCACCTAGGGGATCGTGGTCCCGACGGACGGTCCCTCGGGTCTTGCAGGCTTAGAGCCTTCCCGTTCAGAGAGGGATTTTGGGGCTTGAGTTTGTTGGGATTAACTATGTTAACCAGCAAGATTGGGTAAAGAGCCAAAGTAAAATAAAGTAAAGTAAAGAGCATGCATGCATAGTTATTTTCAGCTGATTACCTATTCACTGAACTTTCTTTTGCAGGCATAGTAATAGCATATATAGTGTGGTTACTATTTCATTTCCGTTGAATTACTTATGCCTAATTTAGACCTAGTGGGTAAGTCAGCGGGGTCGATTGCCGAGCCCACTGGGAACTTCGTTGTAGTTCTCACACCATTAACCCTACAGGTCCAAGCGCGAGTGGGGCGGCGGAGGACCGGGGCAAAGGGTTAGCGCCATAGCTAGTGGCCATCGGAGTATAATAGACATTCCATTTTGGGTATACTTGTATCAACTTATTTTGTTGATCTATAGTTGGTTACGTGGTAAACATTCAAGTATTTTTGGTGGAATGACAAATGTAAAAAGAATATGATGTATTTGAATGAAAAAGATTGTAACAGCTTAATTTACTTGTATTTGGTTAAAATGTAATCAAATATCTTGTATGTTGTATTTTATAGCTTAGAGCTTTTACTTCCGCCGTGTTTGTTGCTTGCCCTCATGCAAGTCTCGTATAATGGCAACTCTCTTTTGATTGTTTAATTATACTTGTTGCTAGAGCCTTGGGCGGGCATGGGAGGCCCTGTCCCTTCGGCGTCTGTTGACGTGGCCCGAACCCGACCAAATAGGCGGGTAGTGGGGCGTGACACTAGACCACCTCGGGGTACTGCTACCTCTGGTCTCTGGGGTAGGGCGCTGTCTATGAAACTACGCCTTTTCCTTTGGTCTCGGGTAAGGACCCTTTGAGACCGGTCCCCAGTTACAGAGACCGGTCTCAACACCCGAAATAGGCCAAGTTTGGGCTGATTAATTAAATGAAAGTGTGAGGGTGTAAATGCAATTATGCATTAGATCTGATGTATGTAGAGGGGTATGAGCCTTGTGCTCATTTCTTTGTGCCCAAGTAAACACACACACACTCTCCCTCTCTCTCTCTAGGAAGAAGAAGGAGATAGAAGAAGTAGAAGGAGAAAGAGTGAAGAGATTGGAAGAGGATCAAGCTAGGAGCAAGCCTAGCCTCATCTTCACCATCTTCTCCTCCCTTGGAGCTTCCACTTGAGGTAAGCTTTAAGAGCTTTCATGGTAGCTTTTCCTAGGGTGATCTAAATCTTCTAGGAACAATTTTAGAGGAACCCTAGCTTCTCTAAGAAGTGATTTGCACGGTCGATTCGAGCTCTAGCGCGAGATTTTTGCTCGGGGCAAAATCTAGGGCTCAAATTGGGGTTTTTCTAGAAGAGAGGTTTTGATCTCTTTTAACCTCATTTCTAACATATTGTTAGGTCCACGAACACGTAGGAACCAAATTGGTAGCGGTCTCGGGGCGTGACAGGCGGCCTCCTCCTCACTAAGACTGTCTGTGGGTGCACCACCTACGGCATGGTCGGGAGAGCGAGTGATGAGAATGTGGCGACCGAAAGGTTTGCGGTGTGTGCCGAGTGGCCTTGAGTACGCGACTTAGATCGAGGAGTCTGGCGTGCATTTGTCATATGGTCCCCTGCTATTAACTATGCATTAGTATAGTAGAGACCAATGGACGGGTGAATGTAGATACCCGAGCATGCTTGTGTGTGAAAGCGTGTTACCTGTTGAAGCAGGAAGAGAGCCTGATGGCACTAGCAATTACTGGTGTTGGCCTGTCGGCGAGTAGTGAGACTCACGGTAGAGATGGAAAAATGGCGGACCGACTCTCAATGCAATGTGGTTAGTAGATTGCGAGGGTTGAACCGCGGCTCTTGAGACTACTCAAGTGGTCTGGGTATTACGGATGTTGTTCCGGTAAATCGAACAGTGAGGGTAGAATCACTGTTGAGGAGAGTAGCCGATTAGTTACCGAGTTATGGCACGTGGGCCTAGTAGTACCTCAACTTGAGGTTGGAAGTTGCCCTTGTTTGGTCAGCATGCATAGGCAGGGTTGCCTGATGCTAAATTTGGTTGGGAACTCTATAGAGGCGTATAGAGCGCTCGAGTGTGGGTACTCGTAGAGTGAGGTTTCGACTCAGCCGGGAGAGTGTGTTGGCAGTAGCACTTTAGCCTTGCTAAGTGTGAGTGGGCCATGGATCACTCGTATGGCTGGTGGCTCTCACTAGGTGCTTAGGAGCCGGTAGAGTGAGTAGCTCTGTAGAGCATGTCGTGTAGGGCGACGTTGGCGGGTAGTGCTTGGTGACGACCCGTGCCTGGACCATTTGTGGACTGTGGAGTCTGGGCCCTTTTGTTAAGGATTTTGTGTTGGCAAGTTTCGTGAATTGAGTCGGAGTCTTGAAGGATCGGAGCGGATCGAAGAACGGTGAAGAATCAAAGACTTCGAAGAAAGAGGAATTGGCTCACGATGAGAATCACGATGCCTAGGTAAGTTTTTAATTCATGTTATGGTGATTCATACTTAGTTATAGGCATTAGAATCATAAAATCATTGAATAACGGATTAGAAACTGTATCGGAACTTTATAGTTTTCGAAAAGTAGAAAATCAGCAAAAATACAAAGTTATACCGGTATGGGAAAAGATGTTGTACCGGTATGGGAAAAGTTGCTATACCGGTATAGCCATCAATCCCATTACCGGTTCCAAGGCTTCGAAAAATAATCTTCCGTCCTTGTGGAACCGGTAACCAGTTCAAGTTTGTACCGGTACAGATGGGTAAAAATCTAAAAAATCTCTAATCCGAATCTAATTGATTCTAAAGTCTATAAATAGGTTTTTAGGGTTCTCTAACTCGGTGCACTTCATGAATATACATGTTTGAGAAACCCTAGAGGCTAGGAATTCCTTCAAAACCTATTTTCTACTAAATAGCCTTTTTTAGGTCAAATCGAGACATAGTAATTCTTACTCTATATGTCGATTTGATCTACGATTCGTTTGGAGTTTTCTTCTTCGGTTTTCATCGATACTCCAACGAAGGATCACCATATTCATGATTCTATTCATGGTGGCGTCGTGGATTCGGCGTGATTGAAGACTTCGTGGACTCGGAGCGTGGCGTCGTGGATTCGGCGTATTGAAGACTTCGTGGATTCGAAGCAAGGCGTTTCGTGGATTCGGAACGTGGGCGTTCGTGGATTCGGACGTGATCGTGGACAACTCGGTGGAGTGCGCGGAGATCCATAAGAGAGTTAGAGAGGTTAAGTCCGTGGAGTCGGTAATCACCTTGTAATCTTTTCTTTTAGTTGGATTGGTATTCGCGTGTTGGTCCCGTGGGTTTTTTACTCCGAGTTGGAGTTTTCCCACGTAAATCTCGGTGTGCTTTTTATTTTCCGCATTTACTTTTTAAAGCATAGAGATTTATGGTTTTTGGCCTTTACACCTATTCACCCCCCTCTAGGTGATTAGATACAATCTAGATAGATCCTTGGGGCTTCCCCGTAACTTACAATTGGTATCAGAGCGGGATCTAGATATATTGTTATCTAATGGCCGAAGGCGGCAACATTAATCGACCTCCGCTTTTCGACGGCACGAATTATGCCTATTGGAAAGTTCGCATGAGAGCTTTTCTAATTGCAATCGAAGAGCGAGTGTGGAAATCAATTGAGTTCGGATGAAACCTCCAACCGAAAAGGTCGATAATGTTGAGAAGCCTAAACCATGAGACAAGTGGACGAAAGATGAAAACGAGTCATCTTCGTTTAACGGCAAGGGCATAAACGCTTTATTTAATGCCTTGTCTCAAACGGAGTTTACTCGCGTTTCGGCTTGTGAAACCGCGAAAGAGATTTGGGATACTCTACAAGTTACACATGAAGGAACAAGCTTAGTAAAGGTCCAAAAATTACAAATGCTTACAAGTAAATTTGATTCGATTTCTATGGACGAAAACGAGACCTTTACCGAGTACTATACGCGTCTACAAGACGTAGTAAATACATGCGCTAACTTGGGAGAGAAAATCCCGGAGTCGAAAGTTGTTAGAAAAATCCTTCGAACTCTTCCGGAGCGGTTTAGGGCAAAGGTTGCCGCGATCGAAACCGTTAAGCATCCGGACGAGATGAAAGTCGAAGAGTTAGTAGGCGCATTACAAACGTACGAGATGACTTTTCCTAGTAACCAATCTTCTTCCAAGTCTTTTTCTAAAAGCACAGGGATTGCACTCAAATCAACAAAGGAAGAAGACGTCGACTCGGATTCCGACGGAAATATTACGCTTGCGGATTTTGAACAACAATTGGCGTTCCTCACGAAGAAGTTTCGCCGGAATTTCCGAAAGAAGAACGATGCTTCATCTTCGAAGCGAAAATCCTTTTCTAAACCTTCTTCTAATTCTAAATTGAAAGATAAAAAACTTGCAAAGTCTTCGAATGAAAAAGATGAATTCGAAGGGGAAATCCAATGCTTCAAGTGTAGAGGCTGCGGCCATATCGTAACGGATTGTCCTTCGAAGAAGACGTATAAACAAAAGGCATTGCAAGCAAAGACTTGGGATGATTCAACTTCGGGTGATTCATCGCCAAGTGATGATGAAAAGGATCATATGGCTCTATTTACTAATTCCTCTTTGACTAAAGTTGCTTGTTTATCTTCAATTGTTTCTAATTCTAATGTTTCTCTTTCTTCGCATGAATCTTCGAGCGAGAATGGCGAAAGCGAGGAGGAGGCAAACGACGAGGATATTGCGGAAGCATACAATCAACTTCTTGTTGAATCGCGAAAAATGGCGAAATTCAATAAGAAGTTGGAAAGTCGTTTGTTGGAGATTGAAGAAGATAACAACAATATGAGGATCATGAATGAAGCTCTTGAGGAGGAACGAGAATCAACTTTGAATATCAATTCGGTCCTCCAAAAGAAGCTAGAAGAAGCGAATTTAACGATCAAATCTTATTTGGATAAGATTGGATTTTTGGAGCAACAATTTAAGGAAACCTACACATCCAATCAAGTGTTAACCAAGCAAGTTCATCAACTCAAATCGGATCTTCAACAAATTTCCTCGGCTTCGAAAAAGTTGGATAACATGCTTGGGTTAGGTCAAACGAACAAGTTGGGCCTCGGATACGAAAGGACATATGTTGAGAAGGCTTCTTCATCAACTTCGAAAGTCTCAACTACCTTGAAGAAAAAAGTGTGTCATCGATGCGGCATCAAAGGACACATCAAGAGGTGTTGCCCGAATAAGGATAAGAAAAATCGATCGGCAACATCGAAACCTCAATTGGTATTTTCTAATACTCGCCTCGGAATCAAAAAGAAAATAACGGGTCGAGTATATCAACCGAATCGGGTTTCTAACTCGAAGACACAAGCGGTTTGGGTTTCAAAGAATCAACAACAAGCAAACCGGATCTCTAAGTCCCAACGTCTATATCAACCGAAGGAACTTGCATCGAAACGACCAACGGTTGATCCGAAATCGAAACAAGTCAAGCTTCACGTCGACAAGTCAAAGCAACCGAAGATCCGACAAGTTTGGATACGGAAAGGTGATATCTTTCCTTGCGGGTCTTAGTTTATTTTTAGTTTTATAATGCTTTGAATGGTGCATATTGCATATTTTTTCTTCATTACATTACAAGTTTAGACGAGGTTTGTTGGTAAAATTTTGTTTTGAAAGGTATTTGGGGAGTTTTTAATTTGATTAAAAAAAATTTACTTGAGAGAGAAGATGTTTGAAAATCTTTAAAGTAGAGAGATTAAAGGTTTTTTCAAAGAGAATTAACCGGTATTTAAAGTCAATTCAAATTGAATTAAATTCATATTAATTATTGATTTTACTTCACTTTTTATTATTTTGACGATAATTTATTATGTGATTTCTTTTTACATACCTTCATCAAAATTTTGAAATTAATTTTAATCACTTTGTATTTAATCCATCTTGGTAGTGAATGTTGAATATAATTGATGGATATTTTCTAATTGACTAAGATTCGTCAAAATTATTTTCAATTGTGAGATTGTCTAATTGAGGGCGAGTTTGTTTTATTTATAAAAAAAGGAAGAAACTCCTTAGTTTAAAAGATGTGGAAAGAGTTACATCCGAAAGGAGTGTGAAAACTACCACCACATGTAGGAAAGAGCTACCACCCCGGTCGCCCTGTACGTGTGTGAAGCTACCACGTGAGAAATTATGAGAAAAACCGAAAAAGGTTGAAAAAATGAATATTTTAGAATTTTTCGGTGATATAAGGTGATAGTTTTGAAAAAGATGCTCAAAGAGCCACCCCCGGTGCTATATTAGTTAAATCTCTATTTTGAACGGGTTGCGACAAATTGGTGTCAATTTGGACAAATTTCTAGAAAATTATTATTTATCAATTCGCATCTTGATGATTTAAATAATTTTGATTGTTCTTAATATCAAATTTTGATGATATGATGTCTTTTGAAATCATAGAATATTTTACTGTCATCATAATAATTTTTGACGTCAAATCATTAATTTTTGTGAAATTAATTTGATTTTGGAGAATTTTTTAAATGAAAAAGGCTATTTTTCGAATTACTGTTGATCTGTACCGGTACAGATTCATCCCATACCGGTACAAATTACTGTAGCCGCGCGATATAACACCGGTAACGATTCCTTTTTTCACTCTCTACACTCATTCAAAACGCGCTCTCTCTCTCTAAAAACCCCAGAGCCTCTTCTCTTTCAGATCTGCACGTTTTCCCCTCAAACAACAGGTATTTTAGCTTGGATCTAAGATCAAACCCGACTTTTGCATATTTTTTGAATATTCCGGGACAAGAGTTCGATCTCTGTTATTACTCGTTTTTGATGCAATTTTTTGCTGTAATTCACTATCTGAACTTATTATCTTGCATTTAGAACACTTAGAACTAGTTTAAATTCGATATTTTTCGCAGATCTATGTTCTAGGTTTCTATATTAATGGAATTTCGGGAAAATTGTTTGATCTCTTTTCGTTCCTTTTTGATGCGATTTTCTTTGAAAATCGGCTATTGGACACAAGATCTTGCATCTAAAACACTTAGAACACATTAAAATCCGTTATTTTTTACAGATTTACGTTCTAGGGTTCAATATTGGTAGAATTTCGGGATTTTTGAAAATGTGCCAAATCTGATGAAATTTTCTGCATTATTCAAGCTTGTTATTGCATTATTATTTATTCTTGAATTACTTGTGAATTTTTCACAATTTTTGGAGATTTTTTTTAAAATGTGTTCATGTGAGGTTTTCATGTGTAGGAAAATGGCTTTTTCACTGGTTCTTGTACTTCTGGTGCTCATGGCTGCTGGAGGTCGTCGAGGACGTAGTAGAGGAAGTAGAGAGACTTCCAAACGGACTCGCCAAGCTGAGGAGTCGGAGGGATCGGACCCCGACTATCAGGCCGAGGAGGCTGAAGAAGAAGAGGAAGAAGCTGAGGAGCCTGTTTCCCGTCCCGACAACGGAAAAGGCATTGTTGGTGAGTCATCGCGAGGAGGTGGTGCTACCAGGGAGCGACGAGCCAAGAGGATAGCTGAGGTTCCTCCTGAGAGGGCTCGTGCTTACTCGGTGCGATCGTGCCTAGCGGAGCGGCATGTAGTCTTCAAGGACCTGACTGAGCAGGTTCCTGAGTTTAGGCGACTGATGCAGAGAGCACCTATTGAGCCTGTTGGACAAGTAGCAGCTCGCACACCTTTTTGTGTGGAACTCATTCGGGAGTTCTACCTGCGTGGTGTAGTTCTCGCAGAGGATGAAGAGACAGGGACTTATGTATTTGAGACGTCAGTGCGTGGACAGAGACTGACGGTCACTCCTCACGAGATTGGAGAGATTCTAGGGATGTATGTTGACACGACTGGACTACATTATACTGCTGGGACATTCCAGTCCTCGACACATTGGGAGACTGTGGTTGAAGCAGTCTGCAAGCCGGGCGTTCGCACGGATCGGGCAGTTGTGGAATCAAAGGATTTGCGCCCTGAGTATCACTTGCTTTCTTTGATTCTGTGCTACAACGTCCAGCCAACTATTGGGACCAAGAGGCTTCGCTGGGATCGTTTGCTATTATTGTTTCTTCTTGGTCACCCTGAGCAGAGCCTTGGATTAAATATTAACATACCATTCCTTATCTGGCAGCGAATGGTTCATGTTATCCAGTCATCAGTACGGCGGGAGCTACTAACGTTACCTTTGCTTATCGATCGGATTTTACGGGGACACGGCATAGACACAAGGTGCGATAAGTATGACTACGGACTTGGGCCGATTGATGCGGTGACTTGGGCAAAGTCTGTGAGCACCTTGAAGACTTTTCAGCAGACCAAGGGAGCTCCACCGCCTGCAGCATCGAGTAGTGTTGTACCTTCTCCACCTCCACCGTCACGACGAGCAGAGCGTGCACCGCCTGCAAGGTCCTCTAGGTCAGGAGGCGCAGTCACTTTGGACACACTTCATCGTGACATGGGTGAACTCACGAAGGAAGTATGTTTTCTAAAGAAGGGATTCAAGAGTCTAGAGAAAGGAATGAAGAGGATTCTTGAGAAGATGGGATGTCGACATGATGATATATTTCCACAGACCTCATCCTATCAGCGATCTGCGTCTCGACAGCCATTCCTGCCTGGTGTCGGACCAGACACTGCCGGTTCTGGATCTCTTGCTAGAGGAGATGACGATGATGACGAGGCTACTGAGTGACTTCTGCCTCGACTTCTTTCTCCTCGATTTTCTTTGCTTTTCTTAGGATTATGTTTAGTTTACCTTTGCCTAGTACTTGATGTTTTCTCTTTTATTATGCATCTTGGTCTAACTATGATGTGCTTACTCTCTTTTTCTTAGTCTTTTTCTCTCTACTTCTTGTTTCTTTTTGGCAATTTTTGACAACATGGGGGAGAAGAATAAATGAATGCTAAACAGGTAAGAAGGGAGGAGATATTCATGATGCATACACGAAGGGGGAGACATGATGATTTTAAGGAGGGAGAAGGAAATATTTGTGTACGAAAGAAAAGTTGAAACGATAGAAAAGTTGAAGGACCAAGGACAAAAAGGGGGCAAAGATGAGAACAAAGACATTAATTGGTGATTGACTAATGTTCTGATCTTCTATTTTATTTTGTAATTGTTTTGCAGGAAATCAAGACTTCAAGACTCCTAGTTGCGTCTAAGTCATAGAGTTTGTTTTAGGAGTTTTTGATGTACTTTTGGATTTCATATTGTATTTGAATTACACGCGAGAAGTTTAATGTTTTGGTGATGACATTGAACTTCGTTTCTCTTTATGATGTAATTTTAGTGAGCTTTTGTGTTTTGTCACGAAATTGCCAAAGGGGGAGATTGTTAAGGATTTTGTGTTGGCAAGTTTCGTCAATTGAGTCGGAGTCTTGAAGGATCGGAGCGGATCGAAGAACGGTGAAGAATCAAAGACTTCGAAGAAAGAAGGAATTGGCTCACGATGAGAATCACGATGCCTAGGTAAGTTTTTAATTCATGTTATGGTGATTCATACTTAGTTATAGGCATTAGAATCATAAAATCATTGAATAACGGATTAGAAACTGTATCGGAACTTTGTAGTTTTCGAAAAGTGGAAAATCAGCAAAAATACAAAGTTATACTGGTATGGGAAAAGATGTTGTACCGGTATGGGAAAAGTTGCTATACCGGTATAGCCATCAATCCCATTACCGGTTCCAAGGCTTCGAAAAATAATCTTCCGTCCTTGTGGAACCGGTAACCAGTTCAAGTTTGTACCGGTACAGATGGGTAAAAATCTGAAAAATCTCTAATCCGAATCTAATTGATTCTAAAGTCTATAAATAGGTTCTTAGGGTTCTCTAACTCGGTGCACTTCATGAATATACATGTTTGAGAAATCCTAGAGGCTAGGAATTCATTCAAAACCTATTTTCTACTAAATAGCCTCTTTTAGGTCAAATCGAGACATAGTAATTCTTACTCTATATGTCGATTTGATCTACGATTCGTTTGGAGTTTTCTTCTTCGGTTTTCATCGATACTCCAACGAAGGATCACCATATTCATGATTCTATTCATGGTGGCGTCGTGGATTCGGCGCGATTGAAGACTTCGTGGACTCGGAGCGTGGCGTCGTGGATTCGGCGTATTGAAGACTTCGTGGATTCGAAGCAAGGCGTTTCGTGGATTCGGAACGTGGGCGTTCGTGGATTCGGACGTGATCGTGGACAACTCGGTGGAGTGCGCGGAGATCCATAAGAGAGTTAGAGAGGTTAAGTCCGTGGAGTCGGTAATCACCTTGTAATCTTTTCTTTTAGTGGATTGGTATTCGCGTGTTGGTCCCGTGGGTTTTTTACTCCGAGTTGGAGTTTTCCCACGTAAATCTCGGTGTGCTTTTTATTTTCCGCATTTACTTTTTAAAGCATAGAGATTTGTGGTTTTTGGCCTTTACACCTATTCACCCCCCTCTAGGTGATTAGATACAATCTAGATAGATCCTTGGGGCTTCCCCGTAACTTACACCTTTGGGCAGGCGCAGTCAGCTGTGAGTGACAGCGGCTCGGTACCTACGGGTAGGGCAGAGTTTTGGTCAGGACGGTATCCCGAGCTTGGACCCGGGGGCGTGGAAATGCCACGTGTTGGATCTTAGGATCGAGAATGCACTGATAGTGCGGTTGTGACCCAATCCAAGAATTTGATGTGGTTTGCGGTCTTGATAGCTCCTGGTTGGAGTATGTGCGAATTCCCAAGTGAGAATTTCGCCCAAGAGTGACGATTAGGTCTACGCTAGTAACAGGAGACGCTAAGCGTAGTTGAGACACGTCTAGGCGGTAGGCCGACGTAGGGTTGGTGACCATTGGTCCACCCGTAGAGACCGATGTGAGCAGTTTGGCCGATAACTCTATCGAAGGGTCGGCTTAGGTTCACGAACGAAGTGTTCGTGTAAGATGATTGCGGCAGAAGGAGCCAAATTGGCCGTGGCCATTGGAATTTGAAGCAAGTGGTCTCTAGGAGACACTTGAATAATGGAAAGCCACGTGAGGAATGGAGTAGGGCTCCTTGGAGCATTGGAAATGGGATGTGGCGGAGTGTACCATCTCACGATAGAGCAGGGATCCGGTTGGGATTGGAGCACTCGCGATTAAGCGATGCACCTACGATATTGCTTCTAAGCAAGGCTGGTGATCGAATTGAAGTGTATTCCTTGAACGGAGGGTGAATGCAGTATTCCTTGAACGGAGGGTGAATGCAGGGAAGAGCTGTATCAGACTCTTGGATAGCCAGAGTGGTAAAGCGCCACTTTGTGGCCGCCTGAGTGATTCGAGAAGGTCTACCCGTGTGCATTATGTAGTGGTGGTGGGTCGTTCGACTAGTTGGCGCATTCATGCTAGATCCACACCACGAGGATGGCGGGTAGTCCCGGTCTCAAAGTGTCACGCCCCGCGACCGCTACCAATTTGGTCCGGTCCGGGCACGTCAAACAGACGCCGAACGGACATCACCTCCCCTGTCCGCCCAAGGCTCGACAACAAGTCATGTACACGAATTTCCCAGGAAGAATTCAATATGCATACATGACAGGAAACGAAGTACCACTAGTGCTTACAAGTATAAGAGCAAGATACAAGTATACAAAACAAGTAAATAAAGAGAGAAAACATCTAGCTATTACATCCACTTTCGACATTCACATAATAATTTACACTTTTCTTTCTCTTTTCATCTCTCAAATGAATACGCTTTTGATCTCTCAATGAATACATTTTTCATCTCTCAAATGAATACACATATACTTATCATGTACACGAGGGTACACTAATGCATCATGGAAGCCGCTAGCTACTAGGGCTCTGTGCCCCAACCTCGGTCCTCTGCCGGTACGCTCTCGCTAGACCCTATAATAGTGGTGGGGTGAGAACTAACTTCCTTAGTTCCCAGTGGGTTCGGCCGCCGACTCCACTGATCTCCCCACTAGGTCCATATGGCATAAGCATATAACAGATAGATAGATAGATGGATATGGAAAGCAGTAAATCATGCTATGTCATCTATTCTACTATGCCCAAACAACAAGTAAGCATGCTCAATATAGTACAAAGTAAACTACCATGCTACTATGCTCAAAAGAAACTATGTTCTTTACTTTATCAAATCTCTCGGCTTACCCTCAAGGTTTGCCACGACTCACTCTAGTCTCCGGGTAAGAGGTACTGGTCACTCGTCTACCCGAGACCGTCTGCGGGACCCCATAAGGCTATCCCTATCGTGTGACAACTCCGGAGTGCACGCTTGTGCGGAGCGACCGCCTACAAGCTCTGAACAGACACGTGAGTATGATCCAATCCTCACTCTCGAGGATACCCTGTCAACTAAGAGTGCAATCTCTCAAAGCTATCATCTCTAGCTCAATATGCACAGTGTACATCTACACACTAGTTCGACCAGTTCTTGACAATGTTCTTGTTTACTAGATGCCACTCGATCTAGGTTATCATTCATTTAGATGCCACTCGATCTATATTGTCATTGTTCAATGTTCTCATTGTTTACTCTAGGGTTTCTAGATTCTCATTCACCTTTAATCATGTATTCTACCCTAGTGTCAAGCCTATCTCGCTACACTAGCTAGAATACATGCACTTAAAGGAATTATCTTTACCCTACTTGTTCTTGACAATTCACACTAGATCGACACTATACACTTGTATACATATATGCACAAACAGACATAGGGTCATTCTTGTAGATGCCACTCGATCTATATTGTCATTGTTCTTTGTTTTGCTACTCATGCAAGTTCTTTACCTTAGGGTTTCAATGTTACCATTCGCCTTTATTCCTGTATTCTATCCTAGTGTCGAGCTTAACTCGCTACACTAGCTAGGATACATGCCAATAAAGGAATGTCTCAACCTCGTCATGTTCTCGACAATATACTATAGATCGCTAATATATATAGATATACACATACAGACATAGGGAGCAGCCCAGCTGTTTCGGGATGGACACCCCCCACTTTTTATAGCGTTCCGATTGCTTGTCGTCACTCGCAATCGGCCTCCTGCGGCACTCTCGACTCGGTTCGGCTCTAACTCTTGCGCGACCAACCGAACGATCACCAAACTTTGATCCGAGACTTTGTGGCGTTACCCCACTCCTTCACGATGCCCCGGTTCCGATTTCACGAATTTAGGGCTTCTATCTTGCGTGCTGCGACTATCTGGTAAAAATATATTATTTTATTAATAACTTCGCACACGCTCATCGGATCATCGAATCGAGCGCGCCAACGCGCTCACCATACCCTCAATTAGGTTTACATAGGGTTAGTTTAGATCAAACCCCTCTACTTTACAAAACCCCATTTCGAGCCCTAGATGCTCAATATTGCAAAAACCATAATATTGATATATGATTCAAGCAATAGATAACTCACTAGCGTCCTAGGGTTCCATAAAATCCATTCTTAGGGCATAAGAACTCATCTCTTGGGATCTACCATTATTGAGCCCTAAATTACAACTAGGTAAAAATCCACCATTAATCCTCTAGATTTTAGCATTTATCACCTATTTAGCATGCTAGCATACATCTAAATCCATTCTTAGAGCTTAAAACCCAAACCCTAAAAAGATGCCATTAAAGGGTTTGAAGCTTACCTCAAACAAGCTCCAATGGATAGGAAGAAGATGAGAAGAGGTGTTACGGATTTTATAAGTTGGCGAATTTCGTGAACGTGTCGGAGTCTTGAAGAGTTCAAGGTAATCAAGATGAAGATGGATGATCCAGGACTCGTCAGAGAAGCTCAACACCTCAGGTACATATTTAAGATCATTTATGGTGATTTACATTATAAATATAGTAGCTAGAAGACTTTAAAAACCTTAAACTATTGATTTTGCAAAAACTGGTTTTTATATGGTCTCTGTCCAGGACCGTGGTTCTGTGGATCTAGTAAGCATGTTTTTTCTTTGCGAAGGCTTAAACCTTGACCGAACCACCCTTTCGTCCGACTCGAAGCTTGATAGCCGAGATTTTCGCAAACCCCTGACGGACCGCCACTTTTCGTCCGACACGAAGTCGTATTTTTTCTTGTTTCGCAAGGTTGGACCGGACACCCCGAGGTCTGACCGGACAGAGTTCTGTGCGAAAATAATGACAAAAGTTGGGGACCAGACAGATATATAGAGACCGGACAGAGAACCCGAAAATATTTCCAAAAAGGGCTGATTTGATTTCTAGGCTACTTCAAAGTCTTCTAACTCTATATATAGACCATGGGAAGTCCAAGGACGACGTATACCTGAATATGCTTTTATTCTAAACCCTAGAAACTCTCTTCTAAGCTTTTTGACCTAATCCTAAGAGAGAGTTCTATACTAGTTGATCATCGAGTTGATGTTGCTCTTGTGATTCTTCTTTGTGAATCGACTCGATGAACAACTAGAAGGGATTTCCATAGTCTACGGTGCTTAACGTGTTAATCATCATAAATCATCCTTGTTCTCTCTTCGGACGAAGAGGTTGCGCGGGAATCGCGTGTGGGGGGCCGAGGATTCGGTGGAAGCTTTGAGGAGTCGAAGCGTGGACGCGGCAAGGAGTTGCGACGTGATCGGTTGAAGGACTTCAAGCGATCGAGGACCAGCGAAAGAGATCTACATAGAAGATTCGGTAAATTGGGTAAAGTTGTGGGTGAATCGCCTTGTACTCAATTGTTTCTTAGTGGATTTTCGTGTGATCGGTCCCGTGGGTTTTTTTCTCCTTGTGGAGTTTTCCCACGTAAATCTTGGTGTGTTTAATTTTATTTTCCGCATTTACTTTAAAATCGCATCGAGATTTTTAATTGGCCATTGTACACCTATTCACCCCCTCTAGGTGTAGATTACCTTTAGATCCTTGAGACCTATAACCTACAAGAGGAAGCTCCACCTTCTTTGCTTCCCTCTCCACTATCTCTTTCTCCTTCCTCTTCTTCTTCTTTTCCTTTTCTTTTCTAGAGAGAGAAAGGGAGAGTATATATGTGTGTTAGGGTGAGAGAAATGAGAGGAGAGAGCTCTCACCCTCTCATATACACTATACACATGGCAGATTTACAAATAAACCCCTCAACTCCTCAACATGTACACAGCCCAAAATGGGCAATTTCGGGGCTCGGGGTCCGAACATCCCCATGGAGACCGGTCTCGCAGTGTCTTCCAGCCCAGACTTAGCCAAATTTCAGCTTCGTCCGTTTTCGCTCGTTTTCGCTCGTTTGACCTCTGATTCTTTTCAAATCGAACCAAGACTCTCCAAATATGTTTTCAAGCGTGTTTACATCATCTTTCCATCCACACTAATGCCGGATTTAATGTATAATCCAATATAGCCTTTCGGCTTCCGCTTTCGCGCCTACGCGCACCGAAACGCCCGAATGCTCCCGAACTCCACCAAACTTCATCGGGACCATTCAAATGGCTTCCTAACCAAATGCACACCACAACCTCATGATTTTAGAAGTCCGGTACCTTACACAAAGGAAGCGGTTCGGCCTTGGTGTGCCGTTTGCGAGTGGTGTTGGGGTATGTAGAGTCGTCGAGTATCGACTTGCCTTACCACCGAGACTCACAGGAATTGTAATGCACTTTCAGTGTTTTGCTGGATTGATGTGAGTGAATCTAGTCTCACATCCTCCGTAGTGGGCCTTTGGACAATTTCGATGAGTAAAAAGGCCACTCCGAAGTGCGAAAGTGCATTGAAACTCTAGATTACTCGATAAGCTGAGTTGAAGCGTGAAGCGATTCGGGGTGCGGGGGAAGCTGAGTCCCCGTTATGTTGGGCCAAATATTTACCGATGGCCGAGTTAGCCTACAACAATAGTTACCAGGCTAGCGTGGAGATGGCACCGTTCGAAGTCCTCTACGGGCGGAAGTGCTAATCTCCTGTGCATTGGGGTGACGTAGGTGAACGGGCTGTGATAGGTTTCGACGTGTTGCGGGAGGCGGAAGAAACAGTTCGCCTCGCTCGTCAACGGATGCTTATGGCGCAATCGAGGCAACAAAGTTATGCCAATAGGCACTGAAGAGAATTGGAATTGGCGGTAGGAGACCGCGTGTTCTTGAAAGTTTCGCCTATGAGAGGCGTGAGGCGATTTGGAGTTCGAGGAAAATTAAGTCCTCGATACATTGGGCCGTATGAAATGTTGGAACGTATTGGAGCGGTAGCTTATCGGATAGCATTGCTGTTAGCGGGCGTTCATAACGTGTTTCACGTTTCCAACCTTCAAAAGTATGTTCACAATCCCGATCACGCCATGATGTATGAACCGCCGGAACTTCAAGAGGATTTGAGCTATGAAGAGTTTCCGGTGGCGATTATCGCTCGGGAGGTGCGCAAATTGCGGAATCGCGAGATTCCTTATGTTAGAGTTCGGTGGAGCAATCACGACGATCGTGAAGCCACTTGGGAGCTCGAGAGCGAGATAAAAACGCATCATCCTCATCGATTTGGGGAGTAAGGTATGAATTTGAGTTTAAGTTAAATATAAGGATTCGTTTCAAGGACGAAACTCTTTTTAAGGAGGGGAGGATGTAAGGTACCCAACTTCTGAATTATGAAGTTGCGGTGAGATGTAGTATACCGGATTCTCAGTTTAAAAATAAATATAAATAAAAATCGTCTGAGACACTACTTTTTATTGGACTTAGAGAAGTAAGGTATAAGTCAAAAATGACCTGCGCTGAAATCGGAGCGAAAACAGAAGACTCAAATTTTTTGTGAGAAACGGGACAGATAAATTAGCGAAAAATGCACAGTGTCAGAAAATTACGAAAACTGGAGGGTATGTTAGGATTGTTTTCATGAGGCTAGATTTAAAGTTTCATGCCAATCGGACATCCGGAAGATGGTAAATAAAATTCGAATGCTATCTGATAGAGATTACAGTTCGGTAGAGCTTTCGGTGACCAAACGGGGTCGAGCCTGAAAGATTAAAATTTCTTTCGTTAAGTTAAGTAAAACCGAACATAGCTGTCAAATTTGACCTCAAACGGACATTCCGAAGGGCAGGCGAAATATCTAAGCTTCAACTGAAAGTTGAGTATGAATAGTGTTTTTTTGTGTGTTACTTAATAAAGAAGCAAGAGCTTTTCTCCTTCACTGCCAGCACCTCCACAACCCACGCATGCAAAGTGAGGAGAAAGAAAACCCTCTATGTAGCATATCGAAAATTCGACAATAAGATCGGACTTTGGCCAAATTGACTAAAGTGCGAAAATAAAATAGTTGGACATGTTCCAATTGCCATCCCAAACTTCTTGGAAAGGTTAAAAGATAGTCTAAAAGAGTTAAAAGGGTTTTGGCGTTGTTCGGCGCGAAGTCGAGTCGAAACGGCACGAAAAAAACATGTCTGGGCATTTTGTACCGGTACAGGCAAAGTTGCTGTACCGGTATAGCAACTTTGACCGAGAGGGAGAGCTCTCGGGTTTGTGAGGTTTTTGGTGTTTATACCGGTACAAGCCGTTTTTATACCGGTATAAATGTTGCGAAACCGAGAGGCAGCTCTCGGGTTTGCCTCTGGAGCATTTTATACCGGTACAAGACTGGATTTGTACCGGTACAAATGCTGCGAAACCGAGAGGCAGCTCTCGGGTTTGTCTGGAGCATTTTATACGGTACAAGACAGGGCCTTGTAGGTACAAAATGGGATCGACAATTTGAAATGTGCGAAGTAAAAAGTGTTGGAGGGCTTATGAGCAATTGTTACAACACTCTATAGGCTTGGCCCTTCACCCATTTCACAGCACACACACACTCACCCTATTTTCTCTCTTTTGTTCCCTTTCTCTCTCTAGAAAAACCCTAGGGTTTGGTGGAGAAGGAGAAGGAGAAGGAGAAGAAGGTGGGTTTGGAGCTCTTGGTTGGCTTGGAGCTCTCCAACAAGGAAGGACCTTGGTAGAGCTTGGTACAAGAGGTGAGTTTCTACAAGTTTAACTCTAGGGTTTAGGTTTTCTCCTAAGTTTTGGAGTTTCTAGCTTCTTGCTAGTGTTAGAGGCATGCTAGGACTAAGAACACCATGAAAGCTCCATGAGAGCTCAAGTGCTCTCATGGTGATTTCTTAGGGTTTGTTGTAAACCCCAAATGGATGGTTCTAATGGGTCAAGGATGGTTTTAGAGAGCTTCTAGGTTGATCTAAAGCTATATTTTGCTTGTGAATGAGATCAAAACCCTAGGTTTGACATAGGGCATTGTTGGAGCACCCAAATTTGGGGCTTTTGAACATAGGGGTTCTTGGGTCAAATTGACCTTGTAGAAACCTAATTGGGGGTATTCCCGACGCGTGGGACAACTCCGTTTAATTAAACGAAAATCCGATATAGGGGCTACTATGTAAAATGGCCTGATTAGGTTCACTTTTAAAGGGTTTTTACCTAGGCCTCGGTAGGTCGTGAAACTTCTTGGGCATCCTCACAAAATTATTTTAAGGTGGGGTTGCATACCGGAATCATCGAATTCCCTTCTATGTCTGTTTTCACCTTTTGAGCATATTATATGTATAGTATATTCATGCATGATAGGGTAGAGGTTAATTTTGCTATGGTTGAACTTCAATTATTGTTCTAGTATGAAAATGAACTTAGAGATTGTAATAGAACCATAGAGGCATGAGAATTAGAACCCTACTTGTGTGAATATAGAATGGACTTGATCTTAGTCAACAAAGGTGATATTGAACATAGAGACAAGATTGGCATTGAGATAACCTTAGTTAAACATAGTTTAACTTAGTGACATTATGGCAAGAATGATATACATGATTAGGTAGAAAACCTATCATTGACAATGGCATGGTAACTAGTGGCTATGAATCCTCAATGGTGAGGATTAGATCGATACTCTTGACAAGTCTTGGCTTGAGGGAGGTCGCTCCTCCTCAAGCGGTGAGTTCTGGAACAGTCACCTAGGGGATCGTGGCCCCGACGGACGGTCCCTCGGGTCTTGTAGGCTTAGAGCCTCCCCGTTCAGAGAGGGATTTTGGGTCTTGAGTTTGTTGGGGTTAACTATGTTAACCGGCAAGATTGGGTAATGAGCCAAGTAAAGTAAAGTAAAGTATGGTAAAGTGCATGCATGCAAACATATTTAAATTCGATTATCTATCTATCTGACTCTTTCTTGCATAGTATTAGCTTATATAGTTTGGTTACTATTTCATTTCCGTTGAAATACTTATGCCTGGATAGACCTAGTGGGTAAGTCGGTGGGGTCGGTTGCCGAGCCACTGGGAACTTCGTTGTAGTTCTCACACCACTAACCCCACAGTGTCTTAGCACGAGCGGGCGGAGGATCGGGGCAAGGGGTTAGCGCCATAGCTAGTGGCCACCGGAGTTTGCATCTAGTCATTTCCTTTTTGTTATACTTGTATCAACTTTATTTTGTTGAACTATAGATGTCAAGTTGTAAACAATTTAAGTAATTTTTGGGAGATGACAGATGTAAAAAGAAATGATGTATCGAATGCTTAAAGAATGTAATAGATTAGTTTACTTGTATTTGGTTCAAATGTAATCAAGTTCATGTATGGTTTATATTCTAGCTTAGTGCTTACTCTTCCGCTGTGTTGTTGCTTACCTTCGTGTAAGCCTTGTATAATTACAAATTCTCTTTGATTTGTTAAATTGTACTTGTTGTTAGAGCCTTGGGCGGGCAGGGGAGGCCCGTCTGTCGTTCGGCGTCTGTTGACATGGCCCGAATCCGACCAAATAGGCGGGTGGCGGGCGTGATGATAAAGTGGTATCAGAGATTAAACGGAAGTAAGCAAAGGTCTAGGATTGACTTAAGAACCATAGGATTGGAGACCTTAGGGACTTAGGAAACGTTGAACGTGGATTTGGAAAACGCGAAAGCTAGTGGATTGGGTTGACATTAAGACTTCTCTAGAAGGAATTAGAGATGAATTTAAGTATTTATTTCTGCTTAAGGAACCTTGTGGGGCGGCCGACCACATGACACCTAGAGTGGGAAATAATTTACTTATTTGCTTTCGCTTAATTGGGTAGTTATCTTGGAACGTGTAAGAGTCACGTGTATTGAGTATTAATGTGTGTGCTACGTTTCAGGACGTGATGGCACCACGGGGACGCCCTCCTAAGACGCGATCCACTGCAGCATCACCTCCTGAGGTGCCCGTGCAGTCAGGATCGGGCGAAGTACGCGAGCTGCAAGCCCAAGTAGCGGCGTTGGCCGGGGCTATGAAGCAGCAGGCGGAGCAGCTTAGTAGGCTCCACGACTTGGTGGCCCAGCAGGCGGCGGCGGCGCCGTGCCTCGGGGACCCGACGCCACCGTTGAGCTGCGGCACCACCTCCGATGGCGGCGGTACGATGGCGGTTGTACCGCCGCCAGCTTCGGGTTCGTCGGCTTCAGATCACGACACCCCCGAGGTGGAGCGGGAACGGGCGGTAGCGATGTTGACGGCTTTCTTAAAACCACCAACCTTCAACGGGGAAGACAAGGACCCGTGGATGGTCGAGACGTGGTTGATCGCTATGCAATCCTTGTTCGAGGACTTCTATACCCTCGAGCGGGACAAGGTGCATTTGGCGGCCCATTGCTTCGAGGGGTCGGCGCGCCTTTGGTGGAGGCAAGTGAAAGAGGATCGTTCTTTGAACGACACCACTATGGCTTGGGAGACATTTCGGGAGATGCTGTTGATGGAGTATTTCCCCGAAAGCGATAAGAGAAAGATCGAGGAGGACTTCCGCAAACTAAGGCAGGGGAGTCGCACAGTGCGCGAGTACGAGAGGGAGTTCACGCACATGATCCATTGCGTGCCGAGCTTGGTCCACGGCGACGCGGACCGGGCAAAGAAGTTTGGGCGTGGGTTGAGGCCGGATATTTTTAAGACAGTTGATTCTTTCCGGCTGACGACCTATGGAGAGGTTTTGGACCGCGCACTTTGGGTGGAGCGCGGCAATGCTATTGCGCGAGAGGAGCGCGAGGCTTTTGAGAGAGACAAGGACAGGGAGAAGTCCAAGAAGCGGGCATCGAGTGGGTCCGCGGGGCAGTCGAGCTCTAAGCGGCCCCCTCGACCTCAGCGGTCACAGTGGCGCGGCAGTCGGAGTCAGACTCAGAGTCAGACCTCCTACCCGTGTGTTATCTGCGGCGGGAACCACCGCGTTGTTACTTGCCCTCCGCGGGCGGGGCGCTGTTTTCGGTGTGGCCGGGGGCGGGCCACATTGGTCGCGAGCGGCTCATCTCCGCACCCTCGGCAGTAAGACACTCCGCGACACGGTGGCGGGACTGCCACCCTCTATGTCTGCTGGACGATCGTCAGCACCACGTCAGCAGGAGGCACCTCGAGCACCTAGTGGGCGGGTTTTTGCCACTCAGGTGGAGGAGCAGTCGACTCCAGCACCAGTTCCAGATGATGTGGTGGCAGGTATTATTCTGATCCAAGGCACTCGAGCTAAAGCATTATTTGATACAGGTGCATCTCATTCATTCATACGTGCATCATTCGCCGAGGCTCATGGGGTAGAGATAGGGCGTCATGATGACCATTGGTGGGTCAACTCTATCGAGCACTCTTTTGCTGTGGACGAGGAGTGCGAAAATTGCCCAGTACAAATTGGAGATTGGATTATGCCAATCGATCTCCTAGTGGTCGAGCGGTTATCGGGCTTCGACGTGGTCTTAGGGATCAACTGGCTCTCTAAGTACTACGCCGTTATCGATTGTGAGAGGAAGGTTATCACATTTCGTGAACCTGGACAAGAAGAAATGGTCTACCAAGCGTGTAAGGGTGCACGTTTTGCGGCGACCATATCGTCGGTGAGGGCAAAAAGGATGATCAAGGGTGGTTGCAAGGCTTATTTAGCGACCATCGTGGATACCCAAGGGGAGCACCCGGAATTGAGTAGCATTCGGGTGGTATGCGAGTACCCGGACGTGTTTCCGGCGGAGTTACCGGGATTGCCACCGGACCGGGAAGTTGAGTTTGTCATTGACTTGGTGCCCGGGGCGGCGCCAATCTCGAAGGCTCCGTATAGAATGGCACCGGTGGAGCTTAAGGAACTTAAGGCCCAACTGCAAGACTTGCTCGATAAAGGCTTTGTGCGGCCGAGCGTGTCTCCGTGGGGAGCTCCGGTGCTGTTTGTGAAAAAGAAGGACGGCACACTTCGACTTTGCGTTGACTATCGCGAGTTGAACAAGGTCACAATCAAGAACAAGTACCCGTTGCCGAGGATTGACGATTTATTCGATCAGTTGCAAGGGTCAAGGGTTTATTCAAAGATTGACCTTCAATCGGGGTATCATCAGTTGAAGATACGGCCCAAGGATGTGCACAACACGGCGTACCGTACGCGGTATGGCCATTATGAGTTCACGGTTATGCCTTTCGGGCTTACTAATGCCCCGGCGGCATTTATGGACTTAATGAATAGAGTCTTCCGTCCGCTATTGGACCGGTGCGTCGTAGTATTCATTGACGACGTATTGGTATATTCTCGGACCGAGGAAGAACACGAGGAGCACTTGAGAATCGTGTTGGAGACACTCCGACGAGAGAAGCTTTATGCCAAATTGAAGAAATGTGAGTTTTGGCTATCGGAGGTTACTTTCTTGGGTCACGTTATATCCGGAGGCGGCGTCGTGGACCCAAAGAAAGTTGAGGCAATTAAGGATTGGCCTCGCCCGACGAATGCAACGGAAATTCGAAGCTTTTTGGGGCTTGCGGGCTACTACCGGCGGTTCGTGGAGGGGTTCGCCAAAATAACAACTCCACTAACGCGCCTTACGCACAAAGGGGTGAAGTATGTTTGGAGCCCCGAATGTGAGCGAAGCTTTGAGGAGCTTAAGAAAAGATTGACGACGACTCCGGTGCTTGCTTTGCCGACGCCGGGGGAGAGTTATGTCGTGTACAGTGATGCTTCTTATGTTGGTCTCGGGTGCGTTCTGATGCAAAATGGCCGAGTTATCGCTTATGCTTCGCGCCAGTTAAAGACATACGAGAAGAACTACCCGATTCACGACTTGGAGTTAGCGGCGGTCATTTTCGCGCTAAAGCTTTGGAGGCATTACCTATACGGGGAACATTGTGAGATTTACACGGATCATAAGAGTCTCAAGTATTTGTTCACCCAGAAAGAGTTGAATATGCGACGCGCGGTGGTTAGAATTGCTTAAAGACTATGATGTTACTATTCTATATCACCCCGGAAAGCAAATGTCGTGGCCGATGCTTTGAGTAGAAAGTCGGCGGAGAATTTGGCGACGGCGATTACACCTCAACCTGCATTGCACAAGGAGATGCAGCGGTTAGGGCTTGAAGTGGTGGCGCCGGGAGTGCCGGCAACAGTTGCTATGTTGATCGTGCAACCCACCTTGTTGGAGAAGATAAAGGAGTTACAAATTTCCGATCCTTATCTCCAAAAGGTGCGGGGCGAAGTAGAGAGCGGTAGTGCCGAAGATTTCGGCATTGGGACCGACGGATCACTACGGTATCGAAACCGTTGGTGTGTGCCCAAGGACGATGATCTTCGGAGGGCGATTATGCAAGAAGCACACCAATCACCCTATAGCATTCACTCGGGCGGCACCAAGATGTATCAAGACTTGAAACTCCATTATTGGTGGCCGGGTATGAAAAGGGACATTGGAGAGTTCGTGGCACAATGTCTCACGTGCCAACAAGTAAAGGCGGAGCGTCGCTTTCCAGCGGGGAAATTGCAAAGTCTACCAATACCCGTGTGGAAGTGGGAAGACATTTCTATGGACTTTGTGACGGGTTTGCCTAGGTCACAAGGCGGGCACGACGCGATTTGGGTAGTTGTGGACCGGTTGACAAAATCGGCTCACTTTTTGCCGATCCACACTACTTGGTCGGGTGACAAGCTAGCTCAAGTGTATCTCGACGAGGTCGTGAGGTTACACGGGGTTCCGGTGTCAATTGTATCGGATCGGGACCCGAGGTTCACCTCTCATTTTTGGAAGAGCTTGCAAGATGCTTTGGGCACACGGCTCAATTTTAGCACGGCATTTCATCCTCAAAGTGATGGTCAATCGGAGATGACTATTCAGATACTTGAGGATATGTTTCGGGCGTGTGTACTCGACTATAAGGGCGGATGGCACGATTTCCTACCAATGGCGGAATTCGCATACAACAATAGCTACCAAGAGAGTATTGCGATGGCGCCATTCGAGGCCCTTTATGGTAAGAAGTGTCGTTCTCCAATTCATTGGAGCGACGTGGGCGAGAGAGCGGCACTTGGCCCCGATGTTGTGCGGGAGGCGGAGGAGAAGGTCCGCCTAGCCCGACAAAGACTCACGACGGCGCAATCTCGGCAAAAGAGTTATGCCGATAAGCGGAGGAAAGATCTAGAGTTTGCGGTTGGAGACCGCGTATTTTTGAAAGTATCACCTATGCGCGGCATAAAAAGGTTTGGAGTTCGGGGGAAGTTAAGTCCCCGATATATCGGACCTTTTGAGGTATTGGAGCGGATCGGTGCAGTAGCATACAAGTTGGCATTACCACCGAGACTTGCGGGAGTGCACAATGTGTTTCACGTTTCGAACCTTCGCAAGTATATCCACCATTCGGCTCATGCATTGGAGTATGAACCGGTGGAGTTAAACGAGGACCTAACCTATGAAGAGTACTCGGTTTGTATTCTTGGAAAAGGTGAAAAGAAGCTTAGGAATCGCAAGATTTCCTACGTCAAGGTCCAGTGGAGCAATCATGCAGTGCGTGAAGCCACTTGGGAGCTTGAGGACACAATGAGGAAGGAGTACCCTCACTTGTTCGAGTCGACAAGCTAAGGTATGCGTTAAGTTTCGCGGACGAAACTAATTTTAAGGGGTGGAGAATGTAGCATATCGAAAATTCGACAATAAGATCGGACTTTGGCCAAATTGACTAAAGTGCGAAAATAAAATAGTTGGATATGTTCCAATTGCCATTCCAAACTTCTTGGAAAGGTTAAAAGATAGTCTAAAAGAGTTAAAAGGGTTTTGGCGTTGTTCGGCGCGAAGTCGAGTCGAAACGGCACGAAAAACACATGTCTGGGCATTTTGTACCGGTACAGGCAAAGTTGCTGTACCGGTATAGCAACTTTGACCGAGAGGGAGAGCTCTCGGGTTTGTGAGGTTTTTGGTGTTTATATCGGTACAAGCCGTTTTTATACCGGTATAAATGTTGCGAAACCGAGAGGCAGCTCTCGGGTTTGCCTCTGGAGCATTTTATACCGGTACAAGACTGGATTTGTACCGGTACAAATGCTGCGAAACCGAGAGGCAGCTCTCGGGTTTGTCTCTGGAGCGTTTTATACCGGTACAAGACAGGCCTTGTACCGGTACAAAATGGGACTGACAGCAGTTTGGGCTGTGCGAAGTAAAAAGTGTTGGAGGGCTTATGAGCAATTGTTACAACACTCTATAGGCTTGGCCCTTCACCCATTTCACAGCACACACATACTCACCCTATTTTCTCTCTTTTGTTCCCTTTCTCTCTCTAGAAAAACCCTAGGGTTGGGTGGAGAAGGAGAAGGAGAAGGAGAAGAAGGTGGGTTTGGAGCTCTCCAACAAGGAAGGACCTTGGTAGAGCTTGGTACAAGAGGTGAGTTTCTACAAGTTTAACTCTAGGGTTTAGGTTTTCTCCTAAGTTTTGGAGTTTCTAGCTTCTTGCTAGTGTTAGAGGCATGCTAGGACTAAGAACACCATGAAAGCTCCATGAGAGCTCAAGTGCTCTCATGGTGATTTCTTAGGGTTTGTTGTAAACCCCAAATGGATTGTTCTAATGGGTCAAGGATGGTTTTAGAGAGCTTCTAGGTTGATCTAAAGCTATATTTTGCTTGTGAATGAGATCAAAACCCTAGGTTTGACATAGGGCATTGTTGGAGCACCCAAATTTGGGGCTTTTGAACATAGGGGTTCTTGGGTCAAATTGACCTTGTAGAAACCTAATTGGGGGTATTCCCGACGCGTGGGACAACTCCGTTTAATTAAACGAAAATCCGATATAGGGGCTACTATGTAAAATGGCCTGATTAGGTTCACTTTTAAACTGCAGGTTTTTACCTAGGCCTCGGTAGGTCGTGAAACTTCTTGGGCATCCTCACAAAATTATTTTAAGGTGGGGGGTGCATACCGGAATCATCGAATTCCCTTCTATGTCTGTTTTCACCTTTTGAGCATATTATATGTATAGTATATTCATGCATGATAGGGTAGAGGTTAATTTTGCTATGGTTGAACTTCAATTATTGTTCTAGTATGAAAATGAACTTAGAGATTGTAATAGAACCATAGAGGCATGAGAATTAGAACCCTACTTGTGTGAATATAGAATGGACTTGATCTTAGTCAACAAAGGTGATATTGAACATAGAGACAAGATTGGAATTGAGATAACCTTAGTTAAACATAGTTTAACTTAGTGACATTATGGCAAGAATGATATACATGATTAGGTAGAAAACCTATCATTGACAATGGCATGGTAACTAGTGGCTATGAATCCTCAATGTGAGGATTAGATCGATACTCTTGATAAGTCTTGGCTTGAGGGAGGTCGCTCCTCCTCAAGCGGTGAGTTCCGGAACAGTCACCTAGGGGATCGTGGCCCCGACGGACGGTCCCTCGGGTCTTGTAGGCTTAGAGCCTCCCCGTTCAGTGAGGGATTTTGGGTCTTGAGTTTGTTGGGGTTAACTATGTTAACCGGCAAGATTGGGTAATGAGCCAAGTAAAGTAAAGTAAAGTATGGTAAAGTGCATGCATGCAAACATATTTAAATTCGATTATCTATCTATCGGACTCTTTCTTGCAGGCATAGTATTAGCTTATATAGTTTGGTTACTATTTCATTTCCGTTGAAATACTTATGCCTGGATAGACCTAGTGGGTAAGTAGGCGGGGTCGGTTGCCGAGCCCACTGGGAACTTCGTTGTAGTTCTCACACCACTAACCCCACAGGTCCTAGCACGAGCGGGGCAGCGGAGGACCGGGGCAAGGGGTTAGCGCCATAGCTAGTGGCCACCGGAGTTTGCATCTAGTCATTTCCTTTTTGTTATACTTGTATCAACTTTATTTTGTTGAACTATAGATGTCAAGTTGTAAACAATTCAAGTAATTTTTGGGAGATGACAGATGTAAAAAGAAATGATGTATCGAATGCTTAAAGAATGTAATAGATTAGTTTACTTGTATTTGGTTCAAATGTAATCAAGTTCATGTATGGTTTATATTCTAGCTTAGTGCTTACTCTTCCGCTGTGTTGTTGCTTACCTTCGTGTAAGCCTTGTATAATTGCAAATTCTCTTTGATTTGTTAAATTGTACTTGTTGTTAGAGCCTTGGGCGGGCAGGGGAGGCCCTGTCCGTTCGGCGTCTGTTGACGTGGCCCGAATCCGACCAAATAGGCGGGTGGCGGGGCGTGACTTCTCTCTCTAAATAGCTCCCAAATCTCTTGATAGTTTTCTCCCAAATTCGCGGCGTTAGCGGAGAGCGATCTCGTGAACGCGTTGGAACCGACGGATCGAGTTTTCGTGCGCCCGTTTGAGCGGCGTATTTCCGTCTCGACGTTCACAAATTGGGTAAAATGCTTAGGAATTGATTAAATCCTTAGTATTTAGCATTCTATTAACCTCTAAAACATTTGTAGCATGTTGCTCAATTTAATTTTGGAACATTGGAGATTAATTTCATGCTAGGGTTCAAAAGGGGGTTTTTGGAAATATTAGGTATTGATCTAATTTGATCACATATCTGACATATTGTTAGGTATCTGAACGCGTAGGAAGCGACGGTTCGTCAATCCGACGAGTGGTTTGAGTGATCCGAGCAAAACAAAGGCCCGAGCTTCGTATTAGCCCGAAGAGCCAAAGTGGTGGTTGGAGGCTTCGAGATCGACGTTGTAGCCTCGTGGAACATCCCAAAGGTGGGGGGTGCCATCCCGAAGCAGTCAGACTGCCTTCTATGTCTTAGTGTTTCGTATTGGTCATATTGCATATAAATGTATATATGTGTAATCTCGTGCGTGGTACGGTTTATGTAGCTACTTTACTATTCTTGCATGCTCCTTTATATTGCGGCATTATAGGCTTGGCATTTGAATATAGAAGGCATGGGAATGAATTGTATGACATTGAACCCTAGAGATAGGTTGAACTACAACTTAATCTTGCATGAGTACGATGACTAGAGACATGTGAACCAAGTAGATAACTTGATGATTGACATTATGACATAGTGTAAAGATACTGGTGACATGTGAACCAAGTAGACAACTTGATGATTATGACATTGAATTTAGTGTTAGAAAACACTTGAACATAGTGACCCTTGAGACAGGATGCCCTCCAAGGTGGAGGATGAGATCATACTCACATAGTCTGTTCAGCGCTCGTGGTGGTCGCTCCACACGGGTAGTGCGAGTCTCCGGAGGTCTTGGCACGTGATTCGATTGGGATAGCCTATGTGGGGTCCTAAGGGATAGCCTATGTGGGGACCCGCAGACAACCCCTTGGGTGGTTCGAGTCCCCCTTCATAGACGGGTTTGAAATGTGAGTCGTGGGCGCGCCTATGGGCCAGCCAATAATTGGGTAACAACTCCAAGGAGTTATGTGATTTGGACACCGAGTGCATATTGAGCATTATAGAATTGCAAGCATACTTGATAGAGTTACACCAGCATGTTAGTGGTTACATGACTAGGGCATTTACTCTCGTTGTTACAGGCATAGTAGTTTATTGTAGTTCTTTATTATGCATCTTTACAGTTTAAAGATATCTATTTATCTATCTATCTATCTATCTATCTGCTTATGCCTGCTTAGACCTAGTGGGGAGATCGGCGGATGTAACGACCCAGCCCACTAGCAATAATAACTCGTTGGGCCCAACCACCGGCCCAAAATGCTTAAGCCCAGCTATTATTACTAGTGTCTAAGTCTATTATAAACCCAATAACAAACCCTTTCCCATCCGATGTGGGACTATTGGGGGTGCCACAGACTCCCCCCGTTAAGGCACTGACGTCCTCGTCAGTCCAATCACACATATAGCCCAAGATCACCAGGCTATGTGAGACTCGTCTCGCTAGCCCGTCATCCAGACCCTGGCTCAACCGAGACTCGCCACACATGTCCAGCTGGTGAACCGGCTCTGATACCAAATGTAACGACCCAACCCACTAGCAATAATAACTCGTTGGGCCCAACCACCGGCCCAAAATGCTTAAGCCCAGTTATTATTACTAGTGTCTAAGTCTATTATAAACCCAATAACAAATCCTTTCCCATCCGATGTGGGACTATTGGGGGTGTCACAGCGGAGTCGGCGGCCGAGCCCACTGGGAACTATGGAAGATAGTTTTCACCCCACTCCATTACAGGTTCTAGCACGCGGGCGGCCGGTGAGGACCGTGGTAAGGGCGTCGCGCCCTAGTTGATAGTAGCCGCCTATGCATTAGAGCCTCCCCCGGTACATTTTGAGATGTCGTTATTACGTCGGGGATTTATATATTTTGGAGACTTATAATGTATATATTCATTTTGGAGTTAAAGAATGTAAATTGATGTAAATAAGTGGTTGAATGAATGTAATAGATAGACTCGTCTCTCTTTAATTACTTGTATGAACTACTTGTATCTTGCTCTTATTCCTATCGGCACCTTTAGGTGTATTGTCTCGTCATGTATGTATAGAATCTTTTCCTGGGCAATTCTTATACATGACTTGGTTGTCGAGCCTTGGGCGGACAGAGAAAATGCTGTCTGTTCGGCGCCTGATCGGCGTGCCCGAACCGGACCAAATTGGTAGCGGTCTCGGGGCGTGACACGGGGACCGGTCTCTATCTCAGGGACCAGACCCTGGGAGACCGGTCTCCAACTCCAAGACCGGTTCCCGTAAGGTGGAACTCCAGGACTTAGTCGATTTCTCGGCTACTCAACTGCTGCGGGTGTGGGGACCGGTCTCTACTTGTGGGGACCGGTCCCCGAGAGCCCAAAGTCTGGGACTTCTCCAGACCTGCCATTTTAGCTCTCGTGGGTCCCGTTTTCACAACACATGGGTTCCAATGCACTTAGAACCCATCAATACTCGCTCCACTCCGGTTTTCGCTTATTTCGATGGAATTCGGCACGCTCTACGGGGAAGCGATATGTTACAGAATGATTGTATTAGATAAAGAAAAAAAAATTCAGCTGAATGCATATACAACATGCCAATTTCATAGGAGAAACATATGTCAAATTCAAATTGTGATGTTTTGTTTGAAAATTTTGCAAAAGATTGTAACACTACATCGTCTAGAATATACACTTGGGTCATGGAAAGAGAGTTTATCATGATAGTGACTCAAAGAGGACAAACAAATAAATAAAAATAAAAAACAAAAATGTTATGTCATGCTGTGTTTAGAGAAAGTAAAAAATAGTCAGTCATAAACACAATATACAACTTGAAAGTCTTAGATAAAGAAAGATGCACTAAAATTTGATGAGTTTTTATGACACCATATGCTATATCACAACCGGCAAAAAGAAGGGGAAAAAAAAAATTTCTTGACTTAGGTTAGAACTTGGTTCTTTCTTGTGTTAGCACTGCAGATCAGGCAACACATGCCAAAAAAAAAAAATAAAACAATAGCCATCAATATTCAAATAGTAGAAATATAAATAATAAACTTAAAAGGCTCTATTTAGCAATTGAAATTTCAAGAATAACATAGAAGTATAAAGTCAATTACATTAAAGTGAATGTAGGGGCACCGGATCAAACGGAATTATGAAAAAGGGTGGTATGATTTTGAGAACCAGCATTTGTCAAGGGGCGATATGCAACTGCAGCCATTGCGCGCCCTTTGTTCTGCCAACAACTTGATAAACCAAATATTTGAAAAATACAAAGAGAATAACCTATTCAATTCAAATTACCATTTCTATTTTCCAATGTTTTATTAACAGATCATAAAGGGTCCAAACAGTTATGCTACTATGCCTCCAAAAAGCAACCCTTAATTACAATAAAAGGAAAGCTCCCCAACACTATTTGAACAAATATAAATCACAGAAAGCTATAAAATTTCTAAAAATTCAGCTTTACAAATACAACATCACGTAAGAAAATATTAACACGAAGTTGTTAAGGAGGGCTAGTAGAAAAGAAAAGATTTCATTACCATACACTCAAACTATTCACAAAAGCATCTTAAATTCGGGTAGATGCTTCACTATAATAAACAAATTACAGTTTGATACCCTAGGTCTAGGGGTGGCAATCCAGCTCGCTGTTCGCGAGCTAGCTCGTGTTCGGGTCGAAATGAGCTCGAGATCGGCTTGCTCGTTTAGTAAACGAGCCGAACACGAGCTGAATTTTTCAGCTCGTTTAATAAACGAGCCGAACACGAGCTGGGGTCAGCTCGCTCGTGTTCGGCTCGATAACAGCTCGAATACATATATTTTATATTTATATAATTTATTTAATTTATATTTTTATATATAAATAAATAATTATATATAATATATATTTTTATTATTTAATTTTTAGCAAAATAAAAATATAAATGCAAGCTTAATTATAAAAAGACTTATTTGTATATAAAGTTTTTAGATCAAAGTCTAATGGATAAGATTTTATAAATTTATTTTTTTAATATATTTAATCTAATTTTTTTTAAATTTATTGTTCGTTAGCCAGCTCGTGTTCAACTACACGAGCTAGCTGAACACGAGCCGAATTTTTTGGGTCGATACTTTAATGAGCCAGCTCGTATTCGTCTCGTTTAATAACAAGCCAAACACGAGCCGACTCCAGCTCACTCGTGTTTGGCTCTGTTGGCATTCGGTTAAATCGAATCGGGTGCGCCCATGATCGGGCTCGATCCGACGGTTGTTACGTTGTCTAATTGGATTAGGATTAATCTCGCTTTTAATTGGAAAGCTATTTAGAGATAAATTCTAATCATGTTAGGATAATAATTTTGTAACCGATTTGGCCTTATTCCTAACGCAATTAGGATTCTGAAATCCCCTATAAATATACGGGCGATCCCACATTAAACAAGACACGGAAAAACGAAAGTTCTCCACATCCTCCATTAACCTATTAATCTAGAGGGACTTGGGACTTGAACGGTGGATTTGCGATCGTTCTCGTTTGTAGTTCGATCCACCGCGAGTTCGGAGTACAAGAAGATTGATCAAGGACGATCCAAGGACGCGTAAATCAACTTCCACGATCCGGGCGTTGTAACGCAAATCGCTTCCGCAAAAAGGTACGAACGAATACTTCCGCTGCGTTCTACATTGGTATCAGAACCTTTTTATGGTTGATTTCGTGCCCTAGATCAACTATTTAACGAGATTGCATGCGTAAAATTAAATCTATCATGTTTTAGATTTTTTCTTGCATGCTTGTGGGCGTTAATGGTGGTTTTTTCGAAAGTGGATATCTTTACTTGTTTTTCATCACATCTTAAAGCACCTACTTTATAGATTAGATCTACAAAAGTTTGATTTAATTTGGTTTTCTATTTTGTGAGAATAACGAAACCCTAAATCGGAACTTTGGGGGTGGCTTGTTTGATGTGTGATATATATCTCATTGTGAAACTTCCATGATTTGGAAGAGCTCGTCACAAGCTTTCCATCGATATATTTCTTGCGAAAATCGGATCTCTAAATTTCTAGATATGATTTTTTGAAGATTCGCTATTTTAAAAATAAAATTAGTGAGCCAACACAGGCCCGCGCGCGCCGCTGAGCCGCGCGCCACGCGGCCGCACGCGCGCGGCGCGCACGCGGGGCGCGCAGCGGGCCACGCGCGCGCAGCGAGGCGCCGCGCGCGCCGCGCGCCGGGCCGCGCCCATAAGCGAGGCGCGGCCGGGCGCGCGCCGCGCGCCGGCGCGCGCCGCGCGGCGCGGCCGCCGCGCGCGCGTGGCCGCGCTCGCGGCGGCGCCACGCGGGCCGCGCGCCGCGGGCAGCGCGCACCGCGGCCACGCACCAGCGGGCCACGCGCGGGCTGCGGCCGCGCACGGCGCGCGGCCGCGCGGCACGCGCAGCGCGCGCGCGCTAGCGCGCGCGGGCCGCGCGGCCAGCCACACGGCCCGCGGGCCGCGCGCGGCACCACGTGCCGCGCGAGGCGCGGCCGCGGGCCACGCGCACTCGCGAGGTGGTCACCTGTGTCGCAGGCCACGGCGCCCGCGCCGCGGCCGCGGCGCGTGCCGCGCTGGCCTAGCTCGAGCGGGCCCAGGGCCGCGCGGGCCACTAGCCGGCCGCACACGCGTAGCGCGCGGCCGGCCGCGCGCTTTGACGCACACCGGCCGGCGGGCAGACGCGCGCGCGCGGGCGCGCACGCACGATCGGGCCGTCGCGGCCCCGCGCACGCGGGCCGGCGCGGCCGAGGCCAACGTAGGCCACCGGCCGGCCACTCGGGCGCGCAGGCCAGCATGTTTTCTTTTTTTTTTGCACTGCTATTATGTTTAGTGGGAGTCCTTTGTAATTGATTAAATTATGCATATTTGATGGCTTAATATGTTTATCTGTTAAATAAAACATGCATTTAAATATTAATATGCTTTCATGATTGATAATGCATGTATTTATTAGCATATTAGATAGTTTAATATGCGTTCGTGATATATGTTGCAATGATCCAATATATGTTTTTTGTAACATATTAGCATGCATATTATAATGCCTTTTATGATGTATGGATAAAAATTTTTATGCATGCCTATTCAAGTGGGAATTTTATTTTAGTAGAGTAAAATGTCTTTACTCCTAAATATTTATTTTGTGCAACTTAATTAAATAATTAAAAATTTAGACGTCGTGTGTGATGTGATTATGAGCATAGCGAAGTTTTCCTTTACGCATTATGATCTAATTTTTAATTTATTTAATTAGAGATGCGGCAAAATAGAATACATGTATCGTGTGGAAAATTTTAAATATCTTCCTTTCTGCGCATTGTGTGAACTTGAGTAATAAATTGGACCGACCCACAGAGGGCACCTATGCCTAGGCTCGCCGAGAGATGGAAGCCTGTAATAATTGGCTTAAAAATGGATCGCATTGCTCGTATTAAGTTGCTGAGCGGTATGCTGAATGATCTCTTGTGCGAGTATGAGAAATGTCTGACTGCGTATGAGATGTGGGAGGTTCTCAAAACTGATTTTGGTGCAACTTCGGTTACAAGGTTGCGCAGCCAGACTATGTGGTTTGACAGTTATAAGAAACGAGCCGATCAGACTATGAAACAGCACGTGAGAATAATGTCAAACATGATTCGTGAGTTACAGTCGGTTGGCACCTTAACTGATGAGCAGCAGATCCAAGCTATGATTCGCTCGCTTCCAAATTCGTGGGAACAATGCGAGTAAATTTGACACATAATAAAAATATCAAATTTTTTGAGGATATTGTATCGCATTTGGAGTTGGAGGGGGAGCGCCTTGAGGCTGTTAAAACTCCAACTGCCAATGTTGCTGAGTCAAATTTTTTGCAGAACATCTGGGTTCAAGCGAAAAAGGACTACTGGGTCTTAAAATCGTAACGGATCCGCGCCTAAGAATGCGAAGAGCACTAAAAGAAAGCGAAGCAAACGAAGTGGCAAGAAGAACAAGTTGAAAATGACCTGCTTCAATTGTAATCAGCTAGGACACTTCGCTCGTGATTGCACTGAGCCGAAGAAGGTACTGCTCTATCCCGATTCTCACTCTTTTGTTGCTGAATCTCTCCATGTGTGGATTGTAGACTCAGAAGCAACAGATCGCGTAGCGAGGGATCGGATGAGATTCGTCGAGTACCGTCGTGTGCCTGCTGGGAGCAGAAGAGTATACATGAGGAACGATTCTTGTGTCGATGTATTAGGCGTTGGCACATACAAGTTGATCATGCAAGGTGGTCGAACTTTGTACCTACATGATGTACTTTATGCTCCAGGAATTCGGCAGAACTTATTTTCTGTTCTTGCTATGCTACTGTTAGGCTTTTCTTTTCGTTTTGAGAATGATGTTGTTAAGATTCATCTTGGAACCATTTGATAAAGCTTCTAGGGCTGAATTTCCTTTACAATTGATCCATTCCAACATTTGTGACTCAATGAGTGTGAGGGCAAGACATGGTGTTTTTTACTTCATCACATTTATAGATGACCATACACGCTTCGATCATGTCTAACTGATATCCCATAAGTCTGAAGCATTGTATTGTTTTAGACGTTATATTAATGAGGTTGAGAATCAGTTAAATTTGAAAATTAAAACTTTAAAAACTGATCGAGGCCGCGAGTATCTATCTGAACAATTCAAGGAATTGTGTGATGAAAAGGGAATAATCAGATAGCTGACAATTCCTGACACTCCGCAGCAAAATAGTGTAGCGGAGAGAAGAAATAGCACCTTGTTTGACATGGTTAGGTCAATGATGGCGCAAGTAAATTTGCCTATCTCCTTTTTGGGAGATGCATTGTTAATTGCTGCCTACATTCTTAATCGTGTACCCTCCAAATCAGTATCTTTCGTCCCTTACGAATCATGGACCGGCAGCAAAGCAAATTTGGAGCACCTGCATCCTTGGGATTCGGCAGCTTATGTACACAACACTTCTCACAAGTATGAAAAGTTGGGTCCTAGAGGAAAGAAGTGTATCTTTATAAGATACCCTGAACACTCTGAGGGACACGTGTTCATCGGAAAGCAGCCAGATGGAAGTTTGACTGAGATTGAGTCGCGAGATGTTGAATTCCTCGAGGAGGATTTTCCTTATAGAAGTGAGGTTCGAAATGAAATTGAGTTTCATGAGATGGATGACTCTGGTATTGGCGCTTCTATTCGCTCAGTTGAGGCAGAGGAGGCGACTCCGATACCTCCTGGGGATAGTGGGAGCGACTTACTTTTAGATGAGGAACCTTAGCTTCGTAGGAGCACACGTGTGGGAGTTTCCCGTCGTCGCTTTGAGATTGAGGGGGAAGCTTTCATGGTTGCTGCACATGATGATGATGAGCCTGGATCTTTCCAAGAGGCTTTCTCATTTCCTACTCATAAGGAAGGGTTGGATGCAATGATAGAGGAAATAGAATCGATGAAGTCAAATCAGGTCTGGGACTTGGTTGACTTGCCGCAAGGCAGACGGTTCAATCGATAGGTACAAGGCTCGCCCGGTAGCAAAGGGTTTTTCCCAACGAGAAGGCGTTGATTATGATGAAACCTTCTCTCCTGTTGTAAGGTTTGCTTCGATCCGCCTAATCTTGGCCATTGTCGCATATTTGGATTTGGAACTTTACCAAATGGACGTTAAAACTTCATTTCTCAATAGAGAACTGCATGAGGAAATCTATATGGATCAGCCTGCTGGCTTCTCTATAAAGGGTGAGGAACATAAAGTTTGTAAGCTCCGACGATCCATTTATGGAATGAAGCAGTCCTCCAGGCAGTGATATATTCGATTTCATCGAGCCATCACTGAAGATGGGTTTACGATGATTGAAGAAGATCACTGTGTGTATGTTAAACGGTCCAAGAAATTTTTTCCTTATATGTTGGTAACATTCTATTGGCCGGGAATAATAAGGAGATTATTGTCGCCGCTCAGACGTGCCTGTCCTCTAATTTTAAGATGAAGGACATGGGTGAAGCGAATTATGTGCTCGGACTTAAGATCCTACGAGATCGTTCGAAGAACCTTTTATGTCTGTCTCAAGAAAATTATTTAAGAAAAATTTTGGAACGATTTCAGATGCACAATTGCAAACTCATTGACACTCCTATTGCTAAAGGTGAGAGTCTGAACCTTACACAGTGCCCTAAAACTTCTGAAGAGAAGGATAAGATGAATCGAATCCCATATGCTAATACGGTCGGAAGCCTGATGTATGCCAAGAGGTGTACTCGCCTAATATATGCTAAGCTGTGGGGTTGGTTAGCCATTTTCAGTCCAATCTGGGATTGGACCACTCCGAGGCAGTGGCGCAGAAGGAAATAATCCTGGAACACATTTATACGAGTTGCATGGTTGCAAATTCTCTGAGTAAGTCTATCGTTAGAGAATCCTTTTTGGCTCATGGACTCCGTAGGATTTGATTGTGTAGACAGTCGATTATTTTTTGGCCATTTCTTTTGTAATATTTTTGGCAAAGATATTTGGTAAAATTAGCACACGTGTATATATTATTAAAGAACGGATTGATAGTATGTCGCAGGCTGATTGGCCATCTCACACGGGCAATCACACTTTTCGGCGCTGTAGAGAGCGAGCGAAAATTGAGGCATTTATGGAAGCCGCCTTGGTTGACACCAAGATGAGGTTATTAATGAGACCGCATACGAATAGTCCCACGATTCGTATGGCCTGTATATTAGGAGCCGGATATGAGCTCACCATTTGGCGCTTGAGATAGCGAGCAAATGGAGAACTCAGGCTAGACACTCTGGGAGTGACTGAGCTAAGATCCGTATGACATTGAGAAAGACATACGCTCATTGAGATTCTCATAGCATGTATTTCATACTACATGTGCTGGGCGACCAAGTAAAGAAGATGAGTGAATGGATCCCTACTTCCTCATCGTGTGAGTTCTTATGGACATTATTTTGAGAAAATGTCCTACATATATTAGATGCCCTTAGTGACTTTTGACTATGTCATTAAGTGAAAGAATTGATGTTGCTACTTTGGCATGTTTCCTACGGCTATGAGTGATGCGGCTTTACGGGGCATTGCTGGGAAAGCAATCAGTTCTCAACTTAGTGACATGAGGGCTCAAGGAAGACTAGTTGAATTACATTCAGACACTTTGACTCATTGTCGACAGGTTGTATCGCTTCAGCATAGCGAAACAATCATGAGTATAGTGTTATAATGTGCGCAATAGAGGTTAGCATGGCTCTTTGAGGGATTAGAGATGCTGAACCTAATGTAATTCAATGGTCTAGGACATCACGAGTCTAACATTTTCTTCCCTTTGAGGGTTGATGTCTCTATGCTGGCCGTACGCGGTTTCTAGTATAGAGCTCCCAAAATGCAGGTTGACTCGGCGGTCGCACTGTTCATTTGCCTGTATGAATAGAATTAATAGTGGTGTAATGTTGAGGAAGTGGTTATGATGGCATCGATCCTATCATGTGCGAGTGGGAGATGTTGGCATTCGGTTAAATCGAATCGGGTGCGCCCATGATCGGGCTCGATCCGACGGTTGTTACGTTGTCTAATTGGATTAGGATTAATCTCGCTTTTAATTGGAAAGCTATTTAGAGATAAATTCTAATCATGTTAGGATAATAATTTTGTAACCGATTTGGCCTTATTCCTAACGCAATTAGGATTCTGAAATCCCCTATAAATATACGGGCGATCCCACATTAAACAAGACACGGAAAAACGAAAGTTCTCCACATCCTCCATTAACCTATTAATCTAGAGGGACTTGGGACTTGAACGGTGGATTTGCGATCGTTCTCGTTTGTAGTTCGATCCACCGCGAGTTCGGAGTACAAGAAGATTGATCAAGGACGATCCAAGGACGCGTAAATCAACTTCCACGATCCGGGCGTTGTAACGCAAATCGCTTCCGCAAAAAGGTACGAACGAATACTTCCGCTGCGTTCTACAGGCTCGTTTACACCCCTACCTAGGTCCGCATGTGCGTCAAAAATTGCCATGGCTGCTCTTCAAGAAGCGATTGAATAATTGAGACCTAAATAACTGTTGAGACCTAAATAACTGCATAGTATAAGCATATAGGTGTAAAATCAATGCACAGAAACATGCTATATAGTTCATATAAGTTCTATGCAACTTTTACCATGAATTATTGGCAATTTAGATATCTTCAAGAAATAAACAACTGAACAATTGAGGCCTAACTAACTGTATAGTATAAGCATATAGGTGTAAAATCAATACATAGACATGTGCTATACAGTTCATGTAATCTCAATGTAACTTTCACTAATGAATTATTGGCAATTTGGATCTCGATTATTAACTTATGCTTCTACTTATTCAACATTCCTACGTCTGGGGTATCTTAGCTTCTAGGTATTTTATTTGTCCTTGCCTGCTTAGTTTTTGGCGGCTCCTCGTCTCCGATTCCCTCGATCATCTCCCTCTTCCTCGTTGTCGTCATCGTCATTAGCATCCAATCCAACAGAACCATAATTTTGATTTGTTTGAAAGAAAGTCATAAAATATTGTATAATAGTTGATAATAAGTAGGTATAAAAAAAGGAAGAATTTTGAATAGGTTTTTTGGTATATACTATGGATACACATGAAGCTCGGGATCAACTTGGTCATCATTCTACAAATTGTCTCAATTCCAAGAGTCATCATAGCGACATCCAGGAGAAGAATATTTGTAAGATGTTAAAATCGAAATGGTAAAAAATAAATTCAAAAAAAAAAATTAATGCAAGAAAAGAAAAGAAAAAGAAAAACCATACTGAAATTTATGTGGTTTGGTCATCGGCCTATGTCTATAGGCGAAAACGGAGCAAAAACTTTTATTAATGCTTAAGGCGGAGTACAAAGATGGTCTCTCTCCATAAAAAACGAAGCACCAAATACACGCAATGTGCGCTAAAAAGAAACCCAAAATTAATGTCTATAAGGAGGAACTCCAACAAAGAAGCCCGACTCTCTCTACTCTCTCTCTCTCTCTCTCTCTCTATCTCTCTCTCTCTCTGCGCAATGCACACCACGTTGCTACTGCAACTTGACCACTAACCATGTATGGACACCAGCAAAAGTAGCTGGCTTTACTTATAGCTTGGCCTTTAAATTAGAGCTCCGGCCTCATTAATGTAGCTGTAATGTCACGCCCCGGATTACACGTTTTCCGGGCTTGCCGACAAATCCGCCATATACAAAAGAATTTTCCTTGTATACGAAGCGTAGTTGTACCTGTATAACATACAATACTACAAACAGTAAAATAGAGCTGAAATAAAACTGCATAGGTAGAACAGGAACGAGTCTATATACATACAAAAATCTCGATACAAAAGTACTCGCTCTAGCGAGTTAACAAATATGTACATGAAAGTTATGGGGTTGCCCTAAGGATCTATCTAGATTGTATCCAACAACACCTATAGGGTGTAACAGCCGAAAATCACAAATCTCGATGCTTTAAAAAGTAAATGCGGAAAATAAAAAGCACACCAAGATTTACGTGGGAAAACTCCAAACTCGGAGTAAAAAACCCACGGGACCAACACGCGAATAAACAATCAATAAGCGAAAAGATTACAAGGTGATACCGAACTCCACGGACTCGACCTCTCTAACTCTCCTATGGATCTCTGCGCAATCCTCCTTCGGGTTGTCCACGCCCTCACGTCCGAGTCCACGAACGCACGCACTTCGAATCCACGAAGCCACGCCGAATCCACGACGCCCACTCGAATCCACGAGCACACTCCGTCCAGAGCAAGAACAATACGATCGATGGTGATTTATTGCTTAGATTCTCATTAAAGATCTATGAGAATAATCTCTAAGCAATTCTCAAATTGATTCTAGGAAAACATTAAGAATTAGGGCACCGAGAATCAATTTGGGAGAAGCTTGATGTAGAAGATGAGGAAAACGGCTACCTACAAGCTTCTAGGGTTTTCAAAAATAATCTAGGCTTAACTATCTTTTTGGAAAACCCTCTACATCTTATTTATAGGTTAAGAAATCATAGAGATTGACTAGAATTAGAAAACATGATATTTAAAACCAATTAGAAGACTTAGAGATAGAATAGGATTTGAAAATCTGAATTTTAGAAATTTTCTCGACATCAGAGACCGGTCTTCACTTGGGAGACCGGTCTTGATAGGTCCGGTCTCGAACCCCTCGACCGGTCCACCCTTTCGTCAATTTCTTTCCAGCCGATAGGGACCGGTCTCGAGCCACCAAGACCGGTCTCTCTCTGCGTATCAGTAAAACCAGTTACTGAGACCGGTCTGCAAGAACAGAGACCGGCCCTTCCTTGATGCGTCCGGTCCTCAAGGGCCGAGACCGGTCTTCAGAGCTTTTCCGCAGAGAGGACTTACTGGAACCGGTCTTCAGGATCAGAGACCGGTCCCTAAACCATGAAAGGTTCAGATTTGTCCAGTTATTCATTTTAAAATAATCCTAAGTCTTCTAAACTCTTGTTAATGTTTATAAATCATCATCATCAGTATTTGAACTTACCGAGCATTGTGGATTTATGTTTCGAGTCTGCGAGCCTTTGATTTTGGTCTCTTCTTCTTTAAACCTTCAAGACTCCGGACTCACTTCACGAAATATGCCAACATAAAATCCGTAACAATCTCCCCCTTTGGCAATTTCGTGACAAAACCCAAAATTATATTAAAATACTCACAACACTCATCTCACAAAAAAATAAAAACTGAAATTCATTGTTATCACCAAAACAATGAACTTCTCGCGTGAAAGATCCAAAGAGAAATACAAAATTACAATTTCGCAACTCCTAAACAAACTCTATGACTTAGACACAACTAGGAGTCTTGAAGTCTTCAAAGATCTGCAATTAGATTACTTTCTCCACGAACAAAGTTCGCAAACAAAGTTAGTAGAAAAAATATGAAAATGAAAATCTCTCCCCCTTTATTCATGAAAATCTCTCCCTTTTGAAATTCAATTCAAGTTTCCAATTCTTCTCCCTCTTTTTGTCAAAAATTGTCAAAAAGAAACACAAATAGAGAGAAAAACAAACTAGCAAAAAGAAAGTAGTCATGTCATAGTTAAAAATCTAGATACCAAAAATAAACAAATTAGACATAGTCATAGGAGAGAAAAGATAAAGTATAGATAATGAAGCTCAAAAAGAAAAATCACTCCGTGTCATCCTCATAAAAAATTTTGCCTTATTTCCTCAAAAATCCTCCAAATTAAGTTAATTTCATAAAAATTAAAGATTGTACTCCAAAAATCACTATGATAAAAATAAGATATTAGTTGATTTCAAAAGACATCAATTCATCAAAATTTGATATTAAAAATAATCTAATGTTTTAAAGTCATCAAGATGTAAATTGATGAAAAATAATTTTAAAAAATTTAGCAAAATTGACACCAATTTGTCGCAACCCGTTCAAAATAGAGATTTAACTAATAAAGCACCGGGAGTGGCTCTTTGAGCATCTTTTTCAATCTACCACCTTATAACGCCGAAAATTCTAAAATATTCACATATATTTTTTCAACCTTTTCGGTTTTTCATATAATTACACATGTGGTAGCTTCACACACATACCAGACGACCGGGGTGGTAGCTCTTTCCTACATGTGGTGGTAGTTTTCACACTTCCTATTAGGATGTAACTCTTTCCACATCTTTTAAACATAGGAGTTTCTCCCTTTTTTTTTTTAATAATTCAAACTCCCTCTCAATTAGATAATCTCACAATTAAAAATAATTTTGAAGAATTTTAGTCGATTAGCAAATATCAATCAATTATATTCAATCATTCACTACCAAGATGAATTTATTACCAAGAGATTAAAATTAATTTCAAAATTTTGATGAATGTATGTAAGAAGAAATCACATATTAAATTATCGTCAAAATAATAAAAATGGAGTAAAAACGATAATTAATATGAATTTAATTCAATTTGAATTAACATTAAATACCGGTTAAAGCTCTTTTAAAAACCTTTTGTTGAGGCATATAAAAAAAAATAAATATAAAAAAAAGAAAAAAAGAAAAAAAAAAAAGAAGAAAAAAATAGAGAGAGAATGTGGTGTACGAGATAGTCCATGCACTAGGTGCATGGACAAAATCAAATACAACTACCCATTATTTGCAACTTCCCACTTCCCCCTTTACACACGATCTTCCCACACCTCCATAACCCCACCTTCAACACGTTAAAAAAAAAAGAGAGAGATAAAAGAGGATCCATAAATACCCATTTTAAAACCCACATGAGACCTACTAACTAACTGATCCCCAACAAAAGACTGATCCCATTCTTTTACGAGAGAGAAGAAAAAAAGGGTAATGATAATTTTTTTTTCTTTTCTCCTATTGATGCAAAGACCATTAAAGTTCTCTCTCTCTCTCTCTCTCTCTCTCTCTCTCTCGTACAAAAAAAAATAAAGCTCTCTCTTTCTCTCTCTCTCTCTCTCTGAGCCTGACTTATGGGGAGCACCACCTCCCTCACCTCTGCTGCGGTTTCATCATCGCGAAGCCCTCGGCCCGCGCCTCCTCCGCCGAGCTTCGCCGTTGCGAAGCTTCGTTGTAGCGAAGTCCTCGACACGCGGCCCCGCCACTCCGCCTCCCTCGTCGGCGCCCCGCATCGACCCGACGGAGCGGCCTCGTCCTCTCCGATCCTTGAAACGAAGCCCTCGTCGCTCCCCGGTCCGCCCTCGCTCGCGCCGCACCTCAACGTGCCGCCGCTCTCGGCCGCCCTCGACTCGCGCCGCACCACAACACCCCGCCCACGCCGCACCTCAACGCGCCGCCGCCCTCGGCCACCCGCGCGGACCTCGCCGCTGCGACGCACCTCGACCGTCGTCGCCGCGCCGTTCCGCCGCCGCGCGTGTCTCGACGCGCCGCGTCATTGTCGAACCCGCCGCAATCCTCGACTTCGTCGCACCTCGGCTGATCGGCACCGTCGTCTGCTCGAGCCCGAGGCTGCTCGAGCCTGAAGCCGCTCGTCACCGTCACCTACCTTAGCCTGGCTCGAGCAGAGGGTAGCTACTGCTCCGCCACCTCCCTCACCGCCGACGGGGCGCAGCCCCGTCGTTGCAGCCCCGTCGTCAATGCCCGCAGCCCCGTCGTGAAGCCGCGGCTCCGCCGCCGCGCCATGCCGTCGCGAAGCAGCCCCGTCGTCGCAGATCTTGTCGGCGCGGCCCCCGTCGTCGCGGACTTCCTCCGGCGCGGCCCCCGTCGTCGTGAACTTCCTCGGCGCGGCTCCCCTTCGCCACAGACCCCTTCCGGCGCGGCCCCCACCATTCATGAAGCCCCCGTCGTCGCAGATCTTCCTCGGCGCGGCCCCTCACAGACCCCCTCCGATGCGGCCTCCACCATCGCGAACTTCTCTATCGCAGAGCTCCGTTTCGCTGTGGCCCCGACGACCGCCCCAGCCTTAGCCAAGCGCCTTGATCCGATCCGCAATCCGCCCTCGTCGGTGCCGCGAGCCGCCGTCGCCTTCGGCCCTACTCCGACAGGGGCGTGGTGCTCTGCCACCCGCCCCGGTCTTCTCCGACAGAGGCGTGGTGCTTCGCCACCCGCCTCGGCTTTGATCCGACGACCGAGCGTGGTGCTCCGCCACCCGCCTCGGTCTCGCTCCGACTGAGGCGTGAGAGATGTGCCCGCCACCTGTTCGACAAAATGCCCACTTCGTCTGACGCCCCGCTGTCGACGAAAATGAAGCCGACGACTTCGTCTGACGCTCCGCCGTCGACGAAAAAGAAGCCGACGACTTCGTCTGACGCTCCGCCGTCGACGAAAAATGAAGCCGACGACTTCGTCTGACGCTCCGCCGTCGACGAAAAATGAAGCCGACGACTTCGTCTGACTCTCCGTCGTCGACGAAAATGAAGCCGATGACTTCATCGTCGTGCCAACCAACCGCTCGACGGAATGCTTTATTGTCGACGTGCCACTAAACTGCTCGACGGAATGCTCTAACCATTCGACGAAATGACCCGAACAATTGTCGATGGCGAAATTAAAGAAAGCGACACTCCTTTCTTTGCAAAATATCACCTTAAAGAGAGAGGATTCTCAAATCAAAAAGAAAGAGAGATCATTTTACTTCCAAATTAAAAAGAGAGAGAGGAAGCTTTTGAACTCTTTAAATTCTATTTAGAATTGAATTCTTCGGTTTAGTCAAATTACACTAAATTGAAACTTAATCATATTGAACAAATTCAATTATGAATTGGAATCCGCAAGATAAGAGAATCCTGCTCTAATTAATCCCATTCATATGGACTTAAGTTATATGGGCATCAAACCCATTAACCCATATCCAAACCCATAAACCCAATAAACTCAACCCATTAACCCATATCCAAATCCATAAACCCAATAAACTCAACCCATTAACCCATATTAAACCCATTAACCCATATCAAACCCATTAACTCATATTAAACCCATAAACCCAAATAAGTCCAACGCCCATTTCAAATGGCCCATGAATTAAGCCCATACTCAAATCCATCAATCAAAGCCCAATCCAAATAAACCAATACCCATTTATATGATCCACAATCAAAGCCCAATCAAACATTAACCCATTTGAACCCAATTCAAGTCCATAACCAAATCAAAACCCAAATAAACCCAATTCCTAAATCCAAATCCAAACGACCGTGAAGTCGTTAAACTAAACTCAAATCAATCGACCGCAAAGTCGATAAACTAATCTATGAAATCAAACGACCGTAAAGTCGTTAAACTAAACCCAATCTAAACGACCGTGAAGTCGTTAAACTAAACTCAAATCAATCGACCGCAAAGTCGATAAACTAATCTATGAAATCAAACGACCGTAGAGTCGTTAAACTAAACCCAATCTAAACGACCGTGAAGTCGTTAAACTAAACTCAAATCAATCGACCGCAAAGTCGATAAACTAATCTATGAAATCAAACGACCGTAAAGTCGTTAAACTAAACCCAATCTAAACGACCGTGATGTCGTTAAACTAAACTCAAATCAATCGACCGCAAAGTCGATAAACAAATCCATGAAATCAATCGACCGTAAAGTCATTAAACTAAACCCAAACCAATCCGACCGAAACGTCGCTAAACTAAACCAAAATCCAACTCCGACCGAAACGTTGTTAAACTAAACTCAAATCCAACTTTTATGAACATCCCAATTTCGACCGTAAAGTCGTTAAACTAAACCCAATCTAACCGACCGAAACGTCGTTAAACTAAACCCAAAGACAACCGACCGAAATGTCGTTAAACTAAATCTAATGTGCTTCATACCCGATCGAACTCTAATACATATACTTAGAGTTCACCCAATCTCATGAACCAAATGAACCAAGTTCATGAATCATGTCCAAGTTCATGAACCCAATCTCATGAACCATACACCAAATCCGATCCATATCCAAATCTAATGGACCAAATCCATACATCAAACCCCAATGAGCCATAGACCAAGTCATAAACCATATCCAAGTTCATGAACCTAACCCCATAAACCTCATATACTAAACCTCATAAACCATACACCAAATCCGATAAACCATAAACCAAACCATATCCAAATCTCATGAACCAAGTTCATGAACCAAATCCTATACACCAAATCTCATAAACCATATACCAATCTCACGAATCATGAACCATACATCATGAACTGCAATATCGACTACCCCTAATACATATACTTAGGGCTAAGTCAACCCCAATTGTCTTAGCACATATAACTAAGGCAAAACCATATCCAAATCGACAGAGTTCTAAATTATATACTTAGAATTCAATGAAATGATATTCGACTAACCCTGACATATATCCTTAGGGTCTAGTCAACCTTTTGCTCTAGCATATATACCTAGAGAGAAAGTCAAACCAAGCTCGACTAGTCCTAATCCATATACTTAGGGTCTAGTCAACCTTTTGCTCTAGCATATCTACCTAGAGTGAAACTCATACCCGATCGAGCTCTAATACATATACTTAGAGCTCATGCAAATCAAATCCGATGAACCCTAATACATACACTTAGGGCTTAGTCAGATCCTCACTCTAGCACATATAACTAGAGTGAAAAATATATTAAACTCGGCTAATCCTGATACATATACCCAGGAATTAGCCACCCTGTACTTTCAGATAACATCAAACCCGACCTACCTCAATACATATACTTGGGATTTGGTCACATCTCCACCTTGGAACATACAACCAAGGTGAACCCGACCGCCATGTCATTAAACTGAGCATCAAAACTTCAATCGACCACCAAGTCGTTAAATTGGGTATTCAGTCTTATGAAATCCCTGTACAGTGGGGGTATGCCCCTGCTTAAGCCATGTAACGGCAAATCATATGAATAAAATTTTGTTTGCCTGTTGTGTCTCTTTATTATCAGCATTTATATTTGGTCTCTTAATCGAGGGTACCCTAATATTTTATAGGGGTAATTAACAATAGACGCTTGCGTTTATTTGAAGCCATGGATCCACAATACCTGATAACCATATATATTTAAATATTAATCTGAATCGTGAATACTACCCCACGGGAATTCAAGATAAAATTCACCGTGCGAGGTACGTCATTCGTGGTGGCAGACACCTTTAATCTCTCTACATTAATGATTTTCAATCATCTCCCTTCTCAAAAAATTTTCAATCAAATTAAAAATTCCCAAATACCTTTTCTCAAAAAAAATTTTCAAAACAAAATTTTAAACAATGAACCTCGTCAAAACATGTAATGCAATGAAAATATAGTATGCAATATGCATCAATCAAAGTATTATATAAATAAAAATAAATTAAGACGAGGAGCAAGGAAAGATATCACCTTTCCGGATCCACACTTGTCGGATCTTCCGTTGTTTTTGCTTGTCGACGTTCGGTTTGATTTGCCTTGAATTTGGATCAACCGTTAGTCGTTTCGATGCTTGAATCTTCGGTTGATATTTTCGTTGAGGCTTAGACTTCCGGTTTGCACGAGGTACTCGACCCAATTGATTTCCAATTTGATTCCGTGGGGGGAGCCGAGTAGAGGAAGGTGCCGATTGACGTTTAGACGTTGTCGATAGAGTTTTTTTTGACTTGTTCGGACAACTCCTTTTGATGTGTCCTTTGATGCCGCATCGATGACACACCTTCTCTTTCAAGGTTGTTGAGACTTTAGATTGTATCGTTTGATCCCTCTCAACATAAGTCCGTTCATATCCAAGTCCTAATTTGCTCGTTTGACCCAACCCGAGCATATTATCCAACTTTTTCGAACCCGAGGAGAATTGTTGAATGTCCGTCTTGAGTTGATGAACTTGCTTGGTCAAGACTTGATTGGATGTGTAGGTTTCCTTAAATTGTTGCTCCAAAAATCCAATCTTATCCATATAAGATTTGATCGTTAAATTCGCTTATTCTAGCTTCTTTTGGATGACCGAATTGTTATTCAAAATCGATTCCCGTTCCTCCTCAAGAGCTTCATTCATGATCCTCATATTGTTGTTATCCTCTTCAATCTCCAACAATCGACTTTCCAACTTCTTATTGAATTTAGCCATCTTCCGTGATTCAACAAGAAGTTGATTGTATGCTTCCGCTATATCCTCGTCATTTGCTTCTTCCTCGCTTTCGCCATTCTCGCTCGAAGACCCATGCGAAGAAAGAGAAGGATTTGAATTAGATATAATTGAAGATAAACAAGCAACGTTAGTCAAAGAAGAATTAGAAAATAGAGCCATATGATCCTTTTCTTCATCACTTGGCGATGAATCACCCGAAGTTGAATCATCCCAAGTCTTTGCTTGCAATGCCTTTTGTTTATACGTCTTCTTTGAAGGACAATCCGTTGCGATATTGCCGTAGCCTCTACACTTGAAGCATTGGATTTCCCCTTCAAATTCATCTTTTTCATTCGAAGACTTTGCAAGTTTTTTATCTTTCAATTTAGAATTAGAAGAAGGTTTAGAAAAGGATTTTCGCTTCGAAGATGAAGTATTGTTCTTTCGGAAGTTCCGTCGGAATTTCTTCGTGAGTAGTGCCAATTGATGTTCAAAATCCGCAAGCGTAATATTTCCGTCGGAATCCGTGTCGTTGTCTTCTTCCTTTGTTGATTTGAGTGCAATCACTGTGCTTTTAGAAAAAGACTTGGAAGAAGATTGGTTAGTAGGAAAAGTCATCTCGTATGTTTGTAATGCGCCTACTAACTCTTCGACTTTCATCTCGTCCGGATGCTTAACCGTTTCGATCGCGGCAACCTTTGCCCGAAAACGTTCCGGAAGAGTTCGAAGAATTTTTCTAACAACTTTGGACTCCGGGATTTTCTCTCCCAAGTTAGCGCATGTGTTCACGACGTCTTGTAGACGCGTATAGTACTCGGTAAAGGTCTCGTTTTCATCCATAGAAATCGAATCAAATTTGCTTGTAAGCATTTGTAATTTTTGGACCTTTACTAAGCTAGTTCCTTCATGCATAACTTGTAGAGTATCCCATATTTCCTTCGCGGTACTACAAGCCGAAACACGAGTAAATTCGGTTTGCGACAAGGCATTGAATATAGCGTTTATGTCCTTGCCGTTAAACGAAGATCTCTCGTTTTCATCTTTCGTCCACTTGGTCCGTGGTTTCGGGACGGTAGCATTATCGACCACTTCGGTAGGATGTTTCCATCCAATTTCTACCGCTTGCCATACCCGCTCATCGATCGCAATTAGAAAAGCTCTCATGCGAACTTTCCAATAGGCATAATTCGTGCCGTCGAAGAGCGATGGTCAATTGATGTTACCGCCTTCGGCCATTAGATAACAATGAATCTAGATCCCGCTCTGATACCAATTGAAAGTTATGGGGTTGCCCCAAGGATCTATCTAGATTGTATCCAACAACACCTATAGGGTGTAACGGCCGAAAACCACAAATCTCGATGCTTTAAAAAGTAAATGCGGAAAATAAAAAGCACACCAAGATTTACGTGGGAAAACTCCAAACTCGGAGTAAAAAACCCACGGGACCAACACGCGAATAAACAATCAATAAGAAAAAAGATTACAAGGTGATACCGAACTCCACGGACTCGACCTCTCTAACTCTCCTATGGATCTCCGCGCAATCCTCCTTCGGGTTGTCCACGCCCTCACGTCCGAGTCCACGAACGCACGCACTTCGAATCCACGAAGCCTCCGATCACGCCGAATCCACGACGCCCACTCGAATCCACGAGCACACTCCGTCCAGAGCAAGAACAATACGATCGATGGTGATTTATTGCTTAGATTCTCATTAAAGATCTATGGGAATAATCTCTAAGCAATTCTCAAATTGATTCTAGGAAAACATTAAGAATTAGGGCACCGAGAATCAATTTGGGAGAAGCTTGATGTAGAAGATGAGGAAAAACGGCTACCTAGCTACAAGCTTCTAGGGTTTTCAAAAATAATCTAGGCTTAACTATCTTTTTGGAAAACCCTCTACATCTTATTTATAGGTTAAGAAATCATAGAGATTGACTAGGATTAGAAAACATGATATTTAAAACCAATTAGAAGACTTAGAGATAGAGTAGGATTTGAAAATCTGAATTTTAGAAATTTTCTCGACATCAGAGACCGGTCTTCACTTGGGAGACCGGTCTTGATAGGTCCGGTCTCGAACCCCTCGACCGGTCCACCCTTCCGTCAATTTCTTTCCAGCCGATAGGGACCGGTCTCGAGCCACCAAGACCGGTCTCTCTCTGCGTATTAGTAAAACCAGTTACTGAGACCGGTCTGCAAGAACAGAGACCGGTCCTTCCCTGATGCATCCGGTCCTCAAGGGCCGAGACCGGTCTTCAGAGCTTTTCCGCAGAGAGGACTTACTGGAACCGGTCTTCAGGATCAGAGACCGGTCCCTAAACCATGAAAGGTTCAGATTTGTCCAGTTATTCATTTTGAAATAATTCTAAGTCTTCTAAACTCTTGTTAATGTTTATAAATCTTCATCATCAGTATTTGAACTTACAGAGCATTGTGGATTTATGTTTCGAGTCTGCGAGCCTTTGATCTTTGTCTCTTCTTCTTTAAACCTTCAAGACTCCGGACTCACTTCACGAAATATGCCAACATAAAATCCGTAACAGTACATAGCTCCCAAAACACGAGTACTACTACTACCTGCAATCCGGGATCCTCAGACTCAGCACTCGACGGGTAGGGCTCTAGCTCGCGACGCCCTTGCCTCGATCTGCCTCAGAAGGAGCAGCAGGCCCTGCAACAACAGTGGAAGAAAAGGGCGTGAGAACTACTGTAAAAACAAGTAGTCCTCAGTGGGTGCCGCCCTCAACATCATCGGTCCACCCACTAAGTCTACAGGGGTGAGTGAAGGTGGAAAAGAAAGCTGGAAACACTCTACAGCTATAAGGCACTATACTATCGTGCTCTAGAAACAACAACTATAGACCAATGCTATAATAGATCCAATCTAAAAGGGGACTGTAATCATACCCGTCCCTGGGACTGTGAACACACCCGTCCCGTGCCCGGTTGCGACTGTACAGCTACCCCCACTCTAACCCTCAGTGGAGAGCAAGTCCAACCTGCACACCCGACACCAACGCGAAAGTACAGCGCCCAACTCCGGAGTGGCACTCGGGGAGCTACCCAACCGAGTATGCAGCGTATCTCTGTCGAGCTCAATCAGGCTCCAAATAGCCAAAATCTCATCACTAGAGTCTAAATAGGTCTAACAACCGACTCTACGTGCCCTCGACACAATCTGAGACCGAAATAATGATCTGGGCTCACCGCCTACCCCGACGGCCCCCGACAATCTGAAATAGTCTAGACACTGCTGTAAAGATAAGCTCGGCACCCCAGCACGAGCGTAAATGCAAGCTACACTATCCTGGGTATCCATCGCACTAATCCTGCGACGATACAACAACAACACGGCTCCTAGAGCTAAATCCAGTAGTGTATGCATGTGTCGGTCAAATCGTGATTTTCTCCTAAGTCAAGTCCAAGTCCAACATGTATATCTACTAATTACTACTCATGCTCCCAATTCAGATATTATCCATGCTATAATCAATGAATCTGAGCTACAATTAAATATTTAATAACCGAAATTATACATGCCGACTACAAGCGCACTTAGGAGCAAACCCGATGAAAACCCACCTCGAAAGCAAATCCCTGGCAACGAAGGGGACCTCGAATCAACCACGACCCCTGCTGGTCGATTGAGCACCTCCAAGGTCAGCAACCAAGCTAACTCCAATCTCTACACACAGAAATCCAACACTCAGCACCAATTTCAGCACCTAGGTTCGAATTAGCTCAGTTTCGATACCAAAACTCACCTAAACCGCTCCAAGTCTGGAGGGACCAGTGCCGAACCCAAGGGAGTAAGCCGGAGGATGATCCTCAAGTCCAAAATCCCCCTGCTCCAGAAGTCGATAACCAAAAAACCCCAAAAGTCACAATTCTGCCAAGAAGCAACAGCAGCAGAAAAAAAGGGAGATTCCAACAGGCTAACCTTCTCCAAATCAGGCATTCTTGGGCTCTGTAGCTTTCTCTCGAAGTCCCGAATCCAATGAACCAAGTTTCGCTGAATTCCGACGCTCCTACCCTGCGAACGAGCCAAAACACTACCAGTCGACGCTGGAAATCTGCAGCAATAGCATCTAAGCTCGAAAATGGTTGAAGTTGAAGCAATTGAAGGAATGTCCAAGGATAAAACACTTCGAAACTCACCTCAGGACCAGTACGACGTCAAGCAAGGCGAAAAGCCGCACTCGCCCGGCCTCCTCGTAGCAACACGATGTCGACAATATGCTCGAACAGCTCCGCGGCGCGACGTCGGCGATCTTTCACTCCACCGAGCTCCTCCTTGCCCACGTCCAAGTATAGAGAGAGAGAGAGAGAGAGTTCCAGCATGCAAAACTCTCCTCCTCAGTTTCTCTACACGTATATAGGTAGCTGAGGTGGGGTGATACAACCGATGGGAACCATTTACATATTTGCCCTCTCACCTACCAAAGTGTACCGATACACGGGCAACTGTACCGGTATAGATAGGCAACCCGAGAGTAGTTCTGCGCGGTACTGTACCGGTACATTCACGGTGGTTGTACCAGTATAGCAATCAGGCTTGCACCGGTACAATCCCAGATTTGTACCGGTACACTTTGATAAAAATCTGCTATTTGCAGATTTCGAAGGTTCCAGCTGCTCTCGCGTTCCCACTAAGTCCGTTTGGCGTCCATTTCGCGCCAACGAGGCTCGAACTTGTCCCGACACTCACCAGAGCTGTCGACAAGCCTCATTGCCAAACTCCAGGTCACTACATCCTCCCTCACTACAAAAAGTTTCGTCCTCGAAACTTAAGCTTACCTCAGCTCGTCGCATCAAATAAATAGGGATAGGACTCCCTCATCACTGTTTCTGGCTCCCAAGTCGCCTCCCGCTCCTCGTGATTACTCCACTGCACTTTCACATACGGTATGACCCGGTTGCGCAATTCTTTCGTCTCGCGAGCAAGAATCCGCAACGGTCACTCCTCGTATCTCAGATCCTCGCCAATCTCGAGTGGAGTAAAGTCAATCATGTGAGAAGGATCGAAAACATATCTCCTCAATGCCGAGATGTGGAATACATCATGGATGCCGACAAGCCGTGGGGGTAGAGCAATCCTGTAAGCAACTGGCCCAACTTGCTCCAATACCTCGAAAGGTCCAATATAGCGTGGACTGAGCTTTCCACTCACTCCGAATCTGCGAATCCTTCTAGATGGCGAGACTTTAAGAAATACATGATCTCCAACCCGAAACTCTAAGTCTCGCCTCCTGGTATCGGCGTAGCTCCTCTGGCGGCTCTGGGCTGTCAAAAGGTGTCGTCGAACCACTCTCACCTTTTCCTCAGCCTCTAGCAAAATCTCAGGTCAAGTGTCTTCCTTTCACCCATATCACTCCAAAATAGAGGGGATCGACATCTGCATCCATACAACGCCTCAAACGGAGCCATCTGGATGCTCGCTTGATAGCTGTTGTTGTACGCAAACTCAACCAATCTCAAATGTCGATGCCGCCCTCCTCCAAAATCCAGGACGCACGCCCTCAGCATGTCCTCTAGAGTCTGAATGGTCCGCTTTGACTGACCATCGGTCTGTGGGTGAAATGCTGTGCTGAACTGTAACTGTGTACCCAAGGCTGTCTGTAAATTCCTCCAAAAGTGTGATACAAATCTCGGGTCCCTGTCTAATACAATCGACACTGGCACACCATGCAGCCTGACAATCTCATCACGATATAGTTGCGCGAGTCTCTCCCTTGGCCAGGTGGTCTGAACTGGTAGGAAGTGAGCAGACTTAGTCAGTCTGTCCACTATCACCCAAATAGCGTCGAAGCCACCCTGTGCTCTAGGTAATCCCACGACAAAGTCCATCGTGATCTGCTCCTATTTCCACTCAGGCACTGGTAGACTCTGAAGCTTGCCAGCAGGTACTTGATGCTCTGCCTTCACCTGTTGGCAAGTCAAACACTGAGCCACGTATCTGCCAATGTCTCTTTTCATACCATTCCACCAGAACTGTGCCTTTAAGTCCTTATACATCTTGGTTCTACCAGGGTGAACCGTATAAGAAGAATAATGAGCCTCTCTCAAGATATCTGCTCGGATCTCTGAATCCATAGGCACACATAGTCGGTCGGTCCATGTGATTCCAAAACTGTCCACTCTGAAAGCCTGTACGCTGTCCCGTCTCAATCTGCTCTCGAATCCTCGACAAATAAGGGTCTCCACTCTGTTTCTCTCGGATCCTATCCAATAGAGTGGGCTGCAAAACCATAGACATCAGTCTTGCAGTAGACCCAGGGGACACGACCTCAAGTCTCAACCGCTGTAGCTCCTCAAGTAACGGCCTCTGCTGCGTGATCATCAAGCTCGAGCTCTGCACTGCCTTCCTGCTCGACGCATCTGCCACCACATTCGCTTTGCCAGGATGATACTAAAGACTAATTTTAGTAACTCTAACCACCGGCGCTGCCTCAGATTCAACTCCCTTTGGGTGAACAGATACTTGAGACTTTTATGATCAGTAAAAATCTCACAATGCTCTCCATACAGGTAATGCCGCCACAACTTCAAAGCAAAGACCACCGCGGTAAGCTCCAAGTCATACGTATGGTAATTTTTCTCGTAATCCTTTAACTGCCGTGAAGCATAAGCAATTACCCTACCATGCTGCATCAACACACAGCCCAGACCGCTGTGTGATGCATCACTGTAGATCACATATCCTTCCCCCATAACTGAAAGGGCAAGGATAGGAGCTGATGTCAACCTCTGTCTCAACTCATCAAAGCTCCTCTGACACTCGTCACTCTAAATAAACTTAATTCCTTTACGAGTCAGTCGAGTGAGGGGTGTGGAAAGCTTCGCAAAGCCTTCCACAAACCGACGGTAATATCCTGCCAATCCTAGGAAACTACGCACCTCAGTCACCGTCGTCGGTCTGGGCCAATCCCAAATAGCCTCAATCTTCTTCGGGTCCACTGCCACTCTAGCTGCAGAAATCACGTGGCCCAAGAAAGCTACTTCCCGTAACCAGAACTCGCACTTCTTCAACTCGGCATACAACTCCTTCTCTCGCAGGAGTTGTAGCACAATCCTCAAGTGCTCCTCGTGCTCGGCATCGGTATGGGAGTGTATCAGAATATCATTGATGAAGACTACTACAAATCTATCCAAGAACGGCTTGAACACTCTGTTCATCAAATCCATGAATGCGGCAAGGGCATTCGTCAGTCCAAAAGGCATCACTGTAAATTCATAATGCCCATACCGAGTCCTTAAAGTCGTCTTGGGAACATCCTCGGCCCTCACCCTCAACTGGTGGTAACCTGACTGGAGATCTATCTTCGAAAAGACACAAGATCCTTACAACTGATCAAATAGATCATCAATGCGCGGCAAAAGATACTTGTTCTTGATGGTCACTTTATTCACCTCCCGGTAATTAACACATAACCGAAGCGAACCATCCTTCTTCTTCATGAATAACACCGGCGCTCCCTAAGGCGAAACACTGGGCCTCACATACCCCTTATCCATCAAATCCTGAAGCTACGTTTTTAACTCTCTTAGCTCTGCCGATGCCATCCGGTTAGGTACCTTCGAGATTGGTGCAGTTTCAGGAACTACATCAATAACAAACTCAATCTCCCTATCCGGCGGCATAGTCGTCAACTCCGGGAGAAACATATCCGGGAACGCACAGACCATAGGGATATCCTCGAGTCCCGGCGCCGCCGTAGGTACCTCTGCAACCGTCGCTAGAAATGTGACACATCCCCTACTCATCAGCTGTCGAGCTCTCGCCGAAGAAATCCACGTGGCAAACAACCTGCTCCTGCAGCCCCTGAAAGTAAACTTCTCCTGGCCTGGCTCGCGGAACGTCACCGTCCTCTCTCCACAGTCGATAGTCGCATATTACCGTGCCAGCCAATCCATGCCAAGTACAATGTCGAAGTCCTGCAGCTACCCTAAAACCAACAGGCCTGTGGGCATGATCCACGAGTTTAACTACACTGGACATGACCTACAACACTCTGCAACCTGTAATACATAGTCGGGGATCTGGATCTCCCGGGTCTGAGGCAATAACCCTAACTCTAGACCATGTAACAATGCAAATGCTCGACTAATGAAAGAATGTGATGCACCGGTATCAAATAAAGCACGAGCTCTAATGCCAGAAATCAAAATAATACCTGCGACCACTCGGTCGGCTGCTGTAAAGTCCTCCACCTGAGTCGCATACACCCTGCCGCTCGGAGCAGGCTGCCTCCGCTCACCCTGTCGCGGCACGAACACCCTATCCTCCTGGTGGTAACTCGGCGGTGCCCCGTACTACTGCAGAGATCCTGTCTGAGCTAACGCTGACGATGGTGCCAACAATGCTGCTCGCGGGCAAGCTGCCCTAATGTGTCTCGGCTGACTGCATCCAAAACACCGGCCCTCCCGCTGCTCACAGTGTTGGGGCCAGTGCGGTCCCCCGCAAATCACACACTGCTGCGACCTCTGTGGCTGCCCCTGCTGACGGGTGTCCCTGGCACGCTGATGCCCCGAGGACCCACGACCATGTGGACGTGATCGTGGAGGCCTCGGCGGGCGCCTACTGCTCGACTGTCCATCGTCATCTAGAGCGGGGCGCTTCTTGTCCTGACCTTGGCCCGGCCCCAGGGCTCGCTCTCGAAGTGCTGCCTCACCTCTCTCCTCCCGTAGAGCCTGCTCGATAGACGCATCCAAAGTCCTCGACCTCCACGCTCGAACAAACCTGAAAAGATCAGGCCTCAAACCCTGCTCGAAGACGTAGACTCGATGTGCCTCATCCCTCGCCGCAAAAGGCACACAGCTCAGGAGCCGTGTAAACTCCCGAACGTACTCCTGGACTGTGCGATCACCCTGCTGTAACCTCTCCAAATCTTCCTCGATTTTCTGCTTTACGCTGTCGAGAAAATACATGCCGTACAACATCCCACAAAACTCATCCCAGCTCGTCTTCAAGGATACCACTCCCTGATCGCGCCTCATCCTCCTCCACCAATCAGGGGCATCCCCTACTAAGCAATGGACTCCTAGGTGCACCTGCTCCCTCTCTAGAACGTACAGGTCCTCAAATAGTCTCTCCATCGCGCTGACCCATCCCTCAACTACACAGGGCTCAGAGCTATAACCATCAAAAGTCGGTGCGTCGAAACGGTGAAAACGAGCCAGTCGCTCAGTCATTCGCTCCTGCTCAGCCTCGGTCAACTGGACTGGTCCTCTGGAAAGCGCAACTGACACTGGAGGTACCTCCGCTGGTGGAGGTGTGGTGGCGGCTGGTGCTGTAGCTGGGGTAGTGGGAGGTGGAACAGGCTGCTCTGGTGCTCCCGGTACTGTACTCGGTGCCGAGGCTAATCTCTCGCACATCTGCTGTAGTAACAACCCCTGCTGCCTCGTTACCTCGGTCAGGGCAGCCAACTGCGCGCTCAGATCTAGCGATGTACTCGTCTCCGCTCGAGTACTCGGCTCCACCACAGGGGGTACACCCATCTCGGGTCGGGTCGGGTACCCGGCTCCGCCTGCTCGGGCATCTGGGGTGGTGGTGCATGAGCCCTAGTCGGCGGCCATCCCCTGCGACGATACATAGATGCACAAAAGGAAACAAGGGTCAGATAAACACAAACACTCTCGACCTAATCAACGAAAGTCTCGAAGGCAGTCCCTGTTTCTCCACTAATTTTTCTGTACCGAAACAGACACTCCTCCAGTCACTCCCTCCACTCAAGGATGAGTTAAAACTATAAGGTGCCGAACTTCTGAATTTACAAAGTTACGGTGGGATGTAGTGCACCGAGAATTAATATAAAAATTAAGTGTAAATAAAAATAGTGTGAGATACTATTTTTATTGGACTTAAGGGTGTAAGGATAGGTTGGGAATGACCTGTGCTGAAATCGGAGCGAAAACAGAATATTTAGAATTTTTTGTGAGAAACGAGGCAGATAAATTAGCAGAAAATGTACAGTGTCAGAAAATTATGAAAATGACGGGTATGTCAGGATTATTATTACGAGGCTAGATTTAAAGTTTCGTGCCATTCTGACACCCGAAAGATGAGAAATAAAATCCGAATGCTATCTGATAGCGATTAAAGTTCGGTATGATTTTCAGTGACCAAACGGGGTCGAAACTGAAAGATTTAAATTTCTTCTGTTAAGTTATGTAAAAACGAACATAGCTGTCAAATTTGAGCTCAATCAGACATTCCGAAGGGCAGGCGAAGATATCAAAGCTTCAGCCAAAAATTAAGGTGAATAGTGTGATGAATAGTATTCGGTGGCTTATTAAAGAAGCTGCTGCTTCTTCTCCTCCCAACCGAGCCACACACACACTCCACACCCTCACATGCACACATGGAGAAAGAAAAAACCCACTTTTCTCTCTCTAAATATCTCTCTCATCTCACTATATTCCTCGCCGAAATTCGCGGCGTGGGCGGAGAACGAGCTTGCGAACGCATTGGAGGCGTCGGTTTGAGCTTTCGGGCGGCCGTTGGAGCGACGTGTTTTCGTCGCGGCGTTCACGTTTAGGTAAGCTTTTGGGATTTTGTTTAAATCCTCTATGAATGATATTCTAGTAGTATCTAGAGTGTTCTAAACATGTTTTCTCCGTTTAATTTGGATTATTTGGAGGTTAATTGCAATAGTAATCCTATAGGGTTTAGAAATGCAATTTTTGTTAATAGAAGGGTTTGATCTAATTTGACCCTCCGTAAACCTAATTGCTAGGTAACGAAACACGCTGGCGAAGTCGGTTCGGCAATCCGTCGAACCGTTGCGAACATATTGAGGTTTGAAGCCGTTGACGTAAAAATGGTCGTAGTTTGCGGCGAAAGTTTCCAAAAATCGTGAAAATGGAATTGTGGGCTCGTGGCAACAAACCGAAGACCTATAATTTTCGGGGCTGCGAAGCGGAGCACGGTTGAGGCGCAATTATAATATCGGGTCGTGCCGGATACGGATGCCGCGGGAGGCAGATTGCAAGTGTCGACGAGCAATCGGAATGCGATAACAGGTGGGTTGTGCTTACCGAAGCGACTAGGTCGCCTACATATCGAAGAAATATTTGTTTTCTTATTGATGCATATATACATGTATAGTGGTAGTTGATTGCATTGGTGAATGCTTAGAGTGATGCATGAGTTACTATGCACTAGCTACCATGAATGGATATATATACGTGTTAGCATGATTAGAATAGTGCATGTTAACCCATTAGAATGCATGCTAGCTGATAGTGCATGTTAATCTATTAGAATGTATGCTAGCTATTAGTGCATGTTAATTCATTAGAATGCATGCTAGTTGATACTTGCACATGATATATTGAGGATACATGCTAGTGGATAATTTCATGATGATATGTACTAGAGCATGTTAGAGTATATAGAAAAAAAATACTTGAATAACATCTTATGGACTATATGCTAGGTGCATTTAGTATTTCGAGGTTGTGGTGGGTAAACATGCATATTGACATGTTATAGATCATGTAAATAAGCAAGTGGCATTGAACCTAGTGTATAAAACATAGGTTGGACACGAACAACAATGAACCTAGTGTCGTGAACCTAGGATGGATAAGAATGACAAAGAATCTAGTGTTGTGGAACATAGGTCGACAATGAACCTAGAGTCAGTTAGATCTAGGTGAATGGCATGTAAAATACAACTGCGATATTAGCACTATGATATCAACATAGGGATAGAGGATTTCTCGTGTTGTTAAAAGTGGCATTAATGAACACTTAATGTGGCATTGTCAGTGTTGGACCCTCTATAGGAGGATCAGATCATACTCACATAGTCTGTTTTTTGCTTGGTGGTGGTCGCTCCACCCAAGCGGTGCACTCCGGAGTTGTCACATGATGGGCTAAAGTATTTGCCCATGGACTAAAGTATCTGTCCAGCAGACGGTCCCATCGGGAGGCAGCTTAGGGCCCGATAATTGGGATTTCGAGTTGGTGAGTTATGGAACCCCGCGGGAGGAAGCTAAGTCCCAACGGGTTAGCCAAGAGATTGGGTAAAAGAAATGTGTTGGTTGAGGCGAAATCTACGGGTTAGCCAAAAGGACCTAGAATTGGAAAGTGGATATTGTATTCATAATTAATTGACTCAAGACCTAGTCGAGTGGCATAGTTGGCTAAGGTAAATATAACCTTAGGAAAGAATTACAAATGAGTAAAGTGTGGCCAAGAATAAAGGGTAAAGAACGGCAAGTGCTAAAGAATAGCCAATAATAAAGAATGTCAAAGAATAAATAATTGCAAGTAGTATCGATTTGAACTACTAGTGTCACGCCCCGCAACCCGCCTATTTGGTCGGGTTCGGGCCACGTCAACAGACGCCGAACGGACAAGGCTTCCCCTGTCCGCCCAAGGCTCAACAAGCACAGCTAGAGTATAAATTTCACACATGCGGAAGCATACACAGAAAGCTTACACGAGGGTAAGCAACATAGCCAAAGTGAAAGTACTAACTAAATTATACAAGTAACATGATTAATTTCAATCACATACATGTAAAGGTCTTTACAACTTTGAATTCTTTAAAGTCTTTACATTCACTTCATCATTTCTTTCTTACATCACTTTACCTCAAAATATAACTTGATTACATTCAAAGTTAATCAACTATGATCATCAAATACAAAAGATGCTATAAAGGGAATGCAACTATCAAAAAGTAATAACTTGGCGGTCTCTATCTAGGGCGCGATGCCCTTACCGCGATCCTCGGCCGGCTCGCTCGGTCCCGGCCCTGTGGAGATAGTGGGGTGAGAACTACAACGAAGTTCCCAGTGGGTTCGGCAACCAACCACGCCGACTTTCCCACTAGGTCTAATTCAAGCGTAATAGAAAGAAAGGTAAGATAATAACCAACTAACAAATGCAGCTAATACGCTTGAAAGTAAACAATAAAATGATCGAATAATAACTCATAATGATTGAAGGATCATAGTTCAATACCCAATCTCTTGGCTAACCCGTAGGTTTCGCCCTCAACAAGACTCAACCAACTCGAATCCCTATTGTCGAGGAAACACTACAACCCGACGGGACCGTCCTCTGGGGAAACACTACAACCCAGTGATGACAACTCCGGAGCACATCGCCCGAGGGGGAGCTACCGCCCTCGAGCAAGGACTATATGGTGAGTACGATCAATCCTTAACTCTAAGGATTTTAATTTCAATTCATTCCTTGACTTCAAGGAGACTATGTTCATATGACCCTTAACTCTAAAGTTGTTGTCATAATGTCAATCTCAAAACTCTACTAGTGTTATATACACTACTTGTTCTTGTTCTTTGATGCCACACATGTTGTCTAAGTATTCTAGACTCGTCGTTATCACATTCTCTAAGTACATGTCCAATGTCACATTTACTTGTCATTCACACTAAGTTCTTATTCTTATTTTTATCATGCATATATATAGGGTTCTATTTCTTTATCATACAATCTCATAACATTCTACCTTATGCATTTGAACTCTCAAAGCAATAAGAAATGCATATTAAACCCTACAATACAACATGCTCAATATTAAATATGCTCAATAGAAGTGACACTTAGACATAGAGAGAAGTCCGATGTCCTTGGAATGCACCACCCACCTTAGAATATTTTTGTGGAGTTGCCCAAGAAATCTCACGGCCAACCGGTCCCTAGGTTGAAACCTGTTACGTTAAAAGTTGACCCAATCGGGCCATTTTACATAGCAACTCTATGATCGGCTTTTCGTAAAAATAAACGAAGTTGCCCCACGCGTCGGGGATACCCCCAATTAGGTTTTCACAAGGTCAATTTACCTTGGAAACACCCTAGGGCAAAAGCTCCAATTTCCAAACCCTAACAATGCCATTTTGGCATTCTCATGGGATTGATCTCAACCACAAGCAAAAGAAAGCTTGTAGACCCATGAGATGCTCTTTAGAACCATTCCTAAGCCATTAGAACCATCTATTTGGGGTTTACTACAAACCCTACTAAGCCACCATGAGAGCACATGAGCTCTCATGGAGGTTTCGTGGTGTTCTTGCTCTTAGTAAGCTTCTAACACTAACAAAAAGCTAGAAACCTCAAAAACTTAGGAGAAAACTCAAACCCTAAGGTTAACTTGCAAAAGCCTACCTCTTGTAGCAAGTTCAACCAAAGCTTTGTTGTAGGAGAGCTCCAATGCCCACCAAAAGCTCCAAAACCTTCTCCTTCTTCTTCTTCTCCAAGTTCTCCTCCAAACCCTAGAGCACTTCTAGAGAGAGAAAGTGAGCAAAAGAGAGTGAGAGGGATGAAAAGAGAGTGTGTGTTGTGAGGGAAAGGGGTTAGGGCTAATAACATGTTGTAACATTTACAACCAAGCCCCCCAAACCCAAGTATTTACATTCCGCGCATCGCGCTGGCCCAATGTCCGGCTCTACGGTTGTCCTGCCTCGCACGCCTCCTTTCGGACTTAGCCATTTTTCTCGTACGGTACGCACCCAATGTCCGGCCTTGGCCGGATGTCCTGGTCCTGATTGTCCTGGCCTTGGCCGGTTGTCCTGGTCTCGCACGCCGGTTTTCCAGACTTAGCCAATTTCCTCATCGCGCACTGGCACTTGGTGGCATCCTGGACATCCCCCGGATGTCCTGGTCTACCGCTCCAAGTCTGGGAATTCTACCAGACTTGCAGTTTAGCTTTTCCACGACCCCACTTCGCTGTGCGCGTGCTCCAAAGCACCAAGAACCCACACCTACTCGCATCCACTCCGGGTCCCGCTCATTTTGACGGAACTCGACACGCTTTACGGAAAAGTGGGTTGTTACAACTAGATTGTGGATTAATTGCACAAGTATATGATTGCATGACTTGCATGTAGTTGGCATTGCTACAGTTAGCATTTCATTATTACGTTGAGGCAATGCATGGTTTTATTAGTTGCAAAATCAAGATATATATATGTCTATCTGTTTAATAAACTAACCTGCAGTTGCCTCCTTCGGACCTGTTGGTCGAGCTGTTCTCTTGGGTGACCGTACCCACTGAGAACTATGGACAATAGTTCTCACCCCCGTGTTGTTTTTGGGGGTACAGGTACACACGTGAGTGCGCGAATAGGGGCGCGAGGCGAGGGCGTAGCTCCATAGATAGCGCCCTACCCCAGAGACAAGAGGTAGCAGTACCCGAGTCAGCTTAGCGAGGGTTGCAGAAAAGAGAGAAAAGAAAGCAAAGTGTAATAGATTTGTACTTATAATTATGATTATATTTGGAAGAGTAAAGAGAATGTAACGTGTAAATTTATAATCTGGGTTGAATGCTTGTAATAACTTAGGTGTTTATGTTTCAATACTTCCTTATCCAATCTGTGATTGAATTCAGTTCCTGGTTGGAACACTCGTGAATTGTATTGATTGCGACGCCTAGGACGTACAGGGGAAACTCTGTCCGTTCGGCGGCCTGTCGGCGCGCCCGAACCTGACCAAATAGGCGGGGCTCGGGGCGTGACAAAAACAATCAATCATTGACTTTTGCATTAAATCATGCCTCTCGCGTCTTGTCTTCCTAAAGTTTGCCAGCTTAGGTTTCCTAGGTCCCAACGATCTAATACTAAGCTCTGATACCAACTTAATCTGTCACGCCATGGATTATACGTTCCCCGGGCTCGCCGACAAATCCGCCGTATACAAAAGAATTTTTCTTGTATACAAAGCGTAGCTGTACCTGTATAACATAAAATACTACAAACAGTAGAATAGAGCTGAAATAAAACTGCATAGGTAGAACAGGAACGAGTCTATATACATACAAAAATCTCGATACAAAAGTACTCGCTCTAGCGAGTTAACAAATATGTACATGTCTGGCACCACGAATGACGCACCTCGCACGGTCGATTGGAGTTGATCTCTCGCCGTGGGGTTGTATTCATGATTCAGATTAGTATTGATATGGGTATGAGTTTGAAATATTGCGGGTCCATGGCTTCCAATAGATGCAAGCACCTATTGTTAATTACCCCCGTGACATTGGGGCACCTTCGATTAAGAGACCTTTGTAGAGAGGATCATATCTTGGTTTATTGCTCTGTCGATGATTTTGCTTTAGTTATATGTGCTAAAGCGATTGACTTAGCCCTAAGTATATGTATTAGGGGTAGTCGATTTTGCATTTGATTTTTACTCTAGGTATATGATTCAGAGTAAAGAAGAGGTTTATGATGTATGGTTCATGAGATTTGGGTATATGGTTCATGGGATTTGGTCCATGAGATTTGGTTGTTGGATACTTGGATATGGTTGGTGAGGTTTGGTACATGGTCCATGGGATTTGGTCCATGGAATTTGTTTCTTGGTTCATGGGATTTGGTTCATGAATTTGGATATGGTTCATGAGGCTTGGTATATGGTCCATGGGATTTGGTTTATGGTTCATGGGATTTGGTCTATGAGGTTTGGATCATGAACTTGAATATGGTTCATGAGGTTTGGTATATATGGTCCATAGGATTTGGTCCATGGGATTTGGTTCATGGTTCATGGGATTTGGTCCATGAGGTTTGGTTTATGGTTCATGAGATTTGGTCCATGAGATTTGGTTTATGGTTCATGGAATTTGGTCCATGAGGTTTGGTTTATGGTTCAGGAAGTTTGGTACATGGTCCATGGAATTTGGTCCATAGGATTTGGTTCATGGTTCATGGGATTTGGTACATGAGGTTTGGTTCATGAACTTGAATATGGTTCATGAGGTTTGATATATATGGTCCATGGGATTTGGTCCATGAGGTTTGGTTCATGAACTTGGATGTGGTTCATGAGTCCAAGTTTGAAGTTGAGATTGGGTTGTATTTGTCGTCCGGATCGGATTTGGGTTTGGGTCTTTATTTGTGGACTTGATCGAATTTGGGTTTGGGTTTCGATTTTATTTATGGACTTGATTTGGTTTGGGTTCATAGGTGAACTTGGTTCGGTTTGATTTGGGTTTTGGTTATGGGTTTGTTTGTGGACATGATTTGGTTTGGGTTTATTTGTAGAGTTGATTTGGTTTGGTTTGGGTTTTGGGTTCGGGTTTATTTATGGATTTGATTGGGTTTGGGTTTAATCAAATTTTGAGCCCGGATTTGGTTCGTATGTGAACTTGATTCGGATGTGAACTTGATGCGGTTCAAGTTCGAATGTGAACTTGAGTTCGTATGTGAACTTGATTTCGGATTTGGATTCAATTGGACTTGATTTGGTTTTGGGTTTGGATTTGGGTTATGGGTTTGGATTTGGGCTTTGGTTGGATTTGTGGGCTTGAGTTGGATTTGGGTTGGATTTGAGTTTGTATTTGAATTTTGGTTTTGGGTTTGGATTAATTTGTGGATTTGATTTGGATTTGGGTTCAAGTGGATTTGATTTGGTTTGGGCTTTGGATTTGGGTTTCGGTTTATTTGTGGACTTGATTTGGCTTGGGTTTATTTGTAGATTTGGTTTGGTTTTGGGTTCGAGTGGATTTGATTTGGTTTGGGGTTCGAGTGAATTTGATTTGGTTTGGGGTTCGAGTGGATTTGATTTGGTTTGGGCTTTGTGTTTGGGTTTCGGTTTATTTGTGGACTTGATTTGGTTTGGGTTTATTTATAGATTTGGTTTGGTTTTGGGTTCAAGTGGATTTGATTTGGTTTTGGGTTCGAGTGGATTTGATTTGGTTTGGGGTTCAAGTGGATTTGATTTGGTTTGGGCTTTGGATTTGGGTTTCGGATTTTTATTTGGACTGGATTTGATTTGGGTTCTTATGTGGGCTTGATTCGGATTGGGTTCGAATGTGAACTTGATGCGATTCGGGTTCGAATGTGAACTTGGTTCGGTTTGGGTTCGAATGTGAACTTGATTCGATTCGAATTCGGGTTCGCATGTGAACTTGATCAGATTCGGGTTCGAATGTGAACTTGATTCGATTCGAATTGGGGTTCGCATGTGAACCTGATCAGATTCGGGTTCGAATGTGAACTTGATTCGATTCGGGTTCGAATGTGAACTTGGTTCGGTTTGGGTTCGAATGTGAACTTGATTCGATTCGAATTCGGGTTCGCATGTGAACTTGATCAGATTCGGGTTCGAATGTGACCTTGATTCGATTCGAATTCGGGTTCGCATGTGAACTTGATCAGATTCGGGTTCGAATGTGAACTTGATTCGATTTAGGTTCGCATGTGAACTTGATGCGGTTGGAGTTCGAATGTAAGACAATCCTCTTTTAATTTTACAATTTGATTTGATTTTGGGTCCGAAGAAGTTCACATTTTAATTTTGATCTTAGGTCCGAAGAAATTCACATTTTGATATGAGGTCTGAAGAAATTCACATTTTTTATTTTGATTTGGATTTGATTTTTTTTTAATTTGATTTGGGGTCCGAAGAAATCTCCGTTTTGATTTCGATTTGGATTTGATTTTCCAATTCGATTTGGGGTCCGAAGAAATCCCCGTTTGATTCTCCAATTGGGTTGATTTGGGGTCCGAAGAAATCCCCGCTTTATTCTCCAACTGGATTGATTTGGGGTCCGAAGAAATCCCCGTTTTTTAGATTTGGGGTCCGAAGAAATTCCCGTTTGATTCTCTAATTGGATTTGATTTTTCGATTCGATTTCGGGTCCGAAGAAATTCCCGTTTGATTCTCCAATTGGATTGACTTGGGGTCCGAAGAAATTCCCGTTTGATTCTCCAATTGGATTGATCTGGGGTCCGAAGAAATTCCCGTTTTATTCTCCAATTGGATTGATCTGGGGTCCGAAGAAATTCCCGTTTTATTCTCCAATTGGATTGATTTGGGGTCCGAAGAAATTCCCGTTTGATTCTCCAATTGGATTGATTTGGGGTCCGAAGAAATCCTCATTTTATTCTCCAATTGGATTGATTTGGGGTCCGAAGAAATCCCCGTTTTTAGATTCTCCAATTGGATTGATTTGATGTCCGAAGAAATCCCCGTTTGATTCTCCAATTGGATTGATTTGGGGTCCGAAGAAATCCCCGTTTGATTCTCCAATTGGATTGATTTGGGGTCCGAAGAAATACCCGTTTGATTCTCCAATTGGATTGATTTGGAGTCCGAAGAAATTCCCGTTTGATTCTCCAATTGGATTGTCTCCAATTGGATTGATTTGGGGTTCGAAGAAATCCCCGTTTTTAGATTTGGGGTTCGAAGAAATCCCCGTTTAGTTCCGATTTGGGGTCCGAAGAAACGGAGAATCTTAGATTCCCCTCCCCTCTTTTGGCAATGCTGCAGATGGCGTTGACGAGGTTAATAACGGTGGGGCGGATCTGTTCGACTGTCGGATCCGATTTAATATGTTCGAAGAAATATTAAAGGGTCCGAAGAAACGGGGAATCTTAGATTTCCCTCCCCTCTTCTTTCGAAAACATTAAATCGGCGATGTTCTTTGATGTCGTCGATGAAGTCGTTGGCTGTGGCACGAATCTGTTCGGCCGTCGGATCCGATTTGATATTTTCGAAGAAATATTGAAGGGTCCGAAGAAACGGGGAATCTTAGATTCCCCTCCCCTCTTCTTTCGAAAGCATCAAACCGGCGACGTTGGGATGGTCGCGACAATGTAGATCATCCATTCTATCATCAACAACTTCGACTGGGGTATTGAGAGGTCCGAAGAAACGGGAAGCCATTGGCTCCTCTCCACTCTCCCATCGAAGTCATCTGGATGGTATGGATGACTACGGTAGCAGGACCAAAAAATAAAAGAAAAAATGGGAGAGGAAGAGAAAAGAATTTTTTTTATTACATTGTTATTTTCTTTTTTTTTGTTCTTCATTTTTTGTTCATTTTTTTTTTACCTGTTGACAGATTGGATGAAGCGACTCGAAGATATCTCCTCCTTTCCGCAGTTCGGCGATCTTCCTCCTTTCCGCGGTTCGGCTATTTCTCCTCCTTGGCTCGGCGATCCTCCTCCTTTTCCGCAGCTCGGCGATCTTCTTCCTTGGCTTCGCGATCTCTCCTTCTTTGAATTATTTTGTACGTGGAACTAGGTGTAGCAATTTTTTCTTCTTTGTCAAAATTCTCCTCCCCGTTTGGTTCGTGGTCTTGTATTTATAATGGTAAGGGGTGATGAGAGAAATTTGAATTTCGAATTTGAATTTCAAATAGGTTGTTGGATGGTTTTGAAAATTGGTTAGGGATTCAAAACTTTGAAATTCGAATTTGAATGAGTTGTGGAAGATATTTTAAGAGTCGGTTGGGAATTCGAAATTCGAAATTGAATTTCGGATGGGTTTGTTGGGAATTGGTAGTGAATTGGTTGTGCATTCGAAATTCGAAATTCGAAATTCGAAATTCGAAATCGAATTTCGAATGGGTTGTTGGATGGTTGGGGATTTCGAAATTCGAAACTGAATTTTGAATTTTGAAAGGGTTATGGAGGATATTTTGGAGTCGGTTGGGAATTCGAAATTCGAAATCGAATTTCGGATGGGTTTGTTGGTAATTGGTTGGGAATTGGTTGTGCATTTGAAATTCGAAATTCGATTTCGAATTTCGAATGGGTTGTTGGATGGTTGGAGGATTTTTTGGGAATTGGTCAAGGATTCGAAATTCGAAATTTGAATTTTGAATCGGTTGTTGAGGGATATTTTGAAAATTTGAAATCGAATTTTGAAATTTGAATGGGTTGTGGAGGATGTTTTGGAGTTGGTTGGAAATTCGAAATTCAAAATCGAACTTTGAATTTTGAATGGGTGGATGGATGGTTGAAGGATTTTTGGGAATTAGTTAGGTTGTTGAGGGATTTTTTTGGAAATTGGTTGGATGGTTGGGAAATTTTTGGGAATTGGTTAGGGATTCGAAATTCGAAATTCGAATTTAGAATCGGTTGTCGAGGGATAAATTCAAAATTCGAAATCGAATTTTAAATCTTGAATGGGTTGATGAAGGATTTTTGGGAATTGGTTAGAGATTCGAAATTTGAAATTCGAATTCGAATTTTGAATGGGTTGCGATTTGAAATCGAATTTCGAATATGGAGTGCTGATGTGGGTCGTCGCTGATCAGACCCGCTTCAATTTTTTGGGCCGAAATAATAATATTTAATGGACTAGAATTAGGCCCGTATTCTTTATTTATTATATGGGCCTTCGTGAGACCCACCAACTTAAATTATAATTGTTTGGCCCAGTAATAATACGAGACCTATTAGGATTGTATAGGCTCAAATCTAATCGTTTTCGATTGTGATTAGGGCTTCGGATTATTTTTTATTTTATTTTATTTTATTTTTTCACTTCAAACAGTACATAGCTCCCAAAACATGAGTACTACTACTACCTGCAATCCGGGATCCTCAGACTCAGCACTCGACGAGAAGGGCTCTACCTCGCGACGCCCTTGCCTCGATCCGCCTCAGAAGGAGCAGTAGCCGAAACCAAAGGCCCCGCAACAACAGTGGAAGAAAAGGGACGTGAGAACTACTGTAAAAACAAGTAGTCCTCAGTGAGTGCCGCCCGCAACATCATCGGTCCACCCACTAAGTCTACAGGGGTGAGTGAAGGTGGAAAAGAAAGCTGAAAACACTCTACAGCTATAAGGCACTATACTATCATGCTCTAGAAACAACACCTATAGACAAATGCTATAATAGATCCAATCTGAAAAGGGACTGTAATCATACCCGTCCCTGGGACTGTGAACACACCCGTCCCGCGCCCGATTGCGACTGTACAGCTACCCCCACTCTAACCCTCAGTGGAGAGCAAGTCCTACCTGCACACCCGACACCAACACGAAAGCACAGCGCCCAACTCCGGAGTGGCACTTGGGGGAGCTACCCAACTGAGTATGCAGCGTATCTCTGTCGAGCTCAATCAGGCTCCAAATAGCCAAAATCTCATCACTAGAGTCTAAACAGGTCTAACAACCGACTCTACGTACCCTCGGCACAATCTGAGACCGAAACAATGATCTGGGCCCAGAGCCTACCTCGACGGCCCCCGACAATCTGAAACAGTCTAGACACTGCTGTAAAGATAAGCTCGGCACCCCGGCACGAGCGTAAATGCAAGCTACACTATCCTGGGTATCCATCGCACTAACCCTGCGATGATACAACAACAACACGGCTCCTAGAGCTAAATCTAGTAGTGTATGCATGTGCCGGTCAAATCGTGGTTTTCTCCAAAGTCAAGTCTATGTCCAACATGTCTATCTACTAATTACTACTCATGCTCCCAATTCAGATATTATCCATGCTATAATAAATGAATCTGAGCTACAATTAAATATTTAATAACCGAAACTATACATGCCGACTACAAGCGCACTTAGGAGCAAAACCGATGAAAACCTACCTCGAAAGCTAATCCCTGGCAGCGAAGGGGACCTCGAATCAACCACGACCCCTGCTGGTCGGTTGGGCACCTCCATGGCCAGCAACCAAGCTAACTCCAATCTCTACACACAGAAATCCAACACTCAGCACCAATTTCAGCACCTAGGTTCGAATTAGCTCAATTCCGATACTACAACTCACCTAAACCGCTCCAAGTCTGGAGGGACCAGTGCCGAACCCAAGGGAGTAAGCCGGAGGATGATCCTAAAGTCCTAAATCCCCCTGATCCGGAAGTCAATAACCAGAAAACCCCAAAAATCACAATTCTGCCAAGAAGCAACAACAGCGGAGAAAAAGGGAGATTCGAATAGGATAACCTTCTCCAAATCCGGCAATCTTGGGCTCTGTAGCTTCCTCTCGAAGTCCCGGATCCAGCGAACCAAGTTTCGCTGAATTCCGACGCTCCTACGCTGCGAACGAGCCAAAACACTGCGAGTCGACGCTGGAAATCTGCAGCAGTAGCATCTAAGCTAGAAAATGGTTGAAGTTGAAGCAATTGAAGGAATGTCCAAGGATAAAGCACTTCGAAACTCACCTCAGGACCAGCACGACGTCAAGCAAGGCGAAAAGCCGCACTCGCCCGGCCTCCTCGTAGCAACACGACGTCGACAATATGCTCGAATGGCTCCGCGGCGCGACGTCGGCGATCTTTCACTCCACCGAGCTCCTCCTTGCCCACGTCCAAATATGGAGAGAGAGAGAGAGAGAGTTCCAGCATGCAAAACTCTCCTCCTCAGTTTCCCTACACGTATATAGGTGGCTGAGGTAGGGTGATACAACCGATGGGAACAATTTACAGATTTGCCCTCTCACCTATCAAAGTGTACCGGTACACGGGCAATTGTACCAGTATAGATAGGCAATCCAAGAGCAGTTCTGCGCGATACTGTACCGGTATATTCACGGTGGTTGTACTGGTATAGCAATCAGGCTTGTACCGGTACAATCCCAGATTTGTACCGGTACACTTGGATAGAAACCTGCTATTTGCAGATTTCGAAGGTTCCAGCTGCTCTCGCGTTCCCACTGAGTCCGTTTGGCGTCCATTTCGCGCCAACGCGACTCGGACTTGTCCCGACACTCACCAGAGCTGTCGACAAGCCTCACTACCAAACTCCAGGTCACTACATGTAACTTGATATATATATATATATATATATATATATAGATATATATATATATATATATATATATATATATATATATATATATATATAGTATATGACTGTAACATACTGGACTTGCGCAAATTGCGGAGTTCGAGTATTTGATTTGAGTTCGGAACCTTTCCACATTTTCTGGAAGGTCGTTGACAGTGTTCCGACCTATGGTTCGAACCCCGAGAATGATGGTTTGCATCTAGGCACCAAAACCGAAAAGTCAGATGTTTGGTCAGCTCTCGGATTGGGAATTTTGGGCTTTGTACCGGTACAAACTGATGGTTATACTGGTACAGCCATGATACCGGTATACTTTGGGTTCTGTACCGGTATACTTGGCCGAGAGAGGGGCAACCCGAGGCTCCGGTTTGGCCATTTCGCAGGGTTTGTACCGGTACACTTTGGTAGATTCTGAGCAGTTTGAACTGCAGGGTGTTTTCTGCATTTGTGCACCTCTATTAGTATACCCCACGCCCCCTAGGGCTTCTCCTGAGCTGAGAACAAGAGGAGAGAAGGTAGGGAGACCCTCCACTTCACCTCTTTCATTCCCCTTTGATTTTGGCTAGGGTTTTTGAGATCAAAACCCTTCTTTTGCTCCTTTTTGCTAGATTGAGCCTTTTGCACCTTGGTTGAAGGCTTGGAGCTTGCGGTTGGAGCATCGTGGAGGATCAAACTTCAACCCTAGAGCCTTTTGAACTTGGATTGGAGCTTCTTAGAGGTCAGTTGCAAGTTTCCTTCCTCTAAATTTGGATTTTGGTGGTTTCTTTGTGTAGAAACCCTAGAATGGGATTCTATGGTTAGAAATTGGGGATTTTTTATTTTAGGGCTTTGGGACCTAATTGATGGGTTTAGAACCTTTGTTTAGGTTGGATTGGAAGGGCTCTAACTCCCATTTGGAGATCGAGAGAGTTTCCTTCGCATCCGGTGAGTTTTCTTCACCCTTTTGTAGAGTTTCTTAATGTTTGAGCTCACGGTTCGTCGTATGAGGTTGTAACTCCTATGGTTTGCTTCTTAGGGCACTAGGAGCAACAATATAAACTTCATTAGTATTTCGGAACAACGCTCGGAGCATTCGGTGGCTTTGGCTTCACAAGTAGAGGAGAAAATGTCTCCTATGTGGTTAATTATTATCAATAAATTATTTGGCATTCATATTCATGCTAGATAGAATTTATATGAATTTTAGAACACTTAAAATGCATGCCTTATGTATTATAAAAATTTCACTCTATGTAGTAGAGCATTCTGGGATATTTGCATGCATGTGAGGGTGGTTCTTGTGGGCACTTGGGAATGTGCCCCTATTGTTTATTATAGCTCACATAACGTATTTGTAAGCATTAAACTCATGTTAGGATTTAGAAAGATTAAGTGTCATCAAGGGGCACTTAACTTAGAAAACTGTGAAACTGCAACATAGAAACATTGACATAGGCCATTGGACATCTATTATATTCTATGTTAGAGACATGATGACATAGAGATAGGCCTTGGACACAGTAGGTTACCTTCCATGTTTTAGACATGACGACTTGGTACTTGAGACGGATCTATGATTACATTGCCATTGTGCTCATTCACACATGCTTGTGAGGGTCACTCCCTACAAGCCGGCACTCCGGAGTTGGCCAACGCGATACTTATTCGCCGTGCGGGATTGGGCGCCGAAGTGGATTGCCATGGGATAGGCTCATTCCTAGGGTGGGGATGTTGACTATCACGGGGCCATTAGGCTCGGCATTGGCTAGACAGCCTTCGGGTGGGTCTTCAGGCCAGACAGCCTTCGGGTGGGTCTTATGAGATTTAAACTAAAGTAGTTTAATTGACATTGGACATTGACTAGAATAGTATAACTTGACACTTTACTATTGCTTTATGGACATTGGATTAGTCGGATATACTCACTATTCATGCTTAGAATAGTTGCTTACTTATGCAAGTTCATGCTAAGTAGAGACATTATAGTTAGTAGTTTACATATTCTACTTGTGCTTTTACAGTTTACTTACCCACTTACCTGTTTACTTTCTTTTTTGGGCCTAGTGGCGCATGCAACTGAAGTCAGTAATTGCCCACTGGGAACTATTATTTAATAGTTCTCACGCCCTCTGTTTCTTATGTGTTTCAGAGCCTTCGGCACCGACGGAGGCACGGGATCGCGGCAAGGGAGTTGCCTAGCTAGCTAGCTACAGTTGTTGATACCTAGGTGGTTATTTTCTCTCTTTATGGTTTCGTGAGAGAGAGAGAGAGTTTTGGAGCCATGTATAGAGGCCACCTATGTACCTTATTAGCTTTTGTTATGGGAACTCTTATTGTATTTACTTTCTAGTTCCATAGCGGATGTTAGTACTTTTATTTATTAGCTTCTCTTATGCTTCCTAGTTTAGAAATCTAGATGTTACTTTGCTCTGATACTTCTAGATTCGTCTTCTATTGTTGGTTATTTATCGTTTTTGTTAGACGCCTTGTATATTTTAGATGTACGGCGGGTCTGGGCACGCGCTGGGCGGGCTTCCGCTCAGTCCTGGGGCGTGACAATGACTCCAAATTAGTTACTAATTAGACTCATAGTCTAATTGCACTTTTATTCACACTATATATATTTTAAATAAATTTAAATTCTATCTTATACTAATGAGATTAGGATTCAACTTTAATTTAGATAACTATAAATTTAAATCAAAATATAACATAAGATACTAATATCTGCACACTTGTTAAACTAACCGACACCACCCAAACTCCTCTAAGGCAAAAAAAAAAAAAAAACCGAGGAATCTACAAAACTCAATAAGGAATTCATAGATAATTAAGTAAGGTTGTTATTCTAAGTTGGGAGAGGATCATTGGTTGCTTCCTCTATATTATACCAATAGCTACTTACTGCATTAGCTGGTAGCAGTTGCGGATCCCTTCCTACAAACAACAAAACACAAAAAAAAACTTTTGTTTTTTAGGTATTGTTTAAATGCCCATATATTTTGATTAGTGCATCTCTTTTGTTTACCTAAGAGCAATGTAGTATGAATAGATGTATACAACAGAATAACATATACAGTCTCTAAGTTATTTTTTTGAAAATAAGATATCGCAAAGGTGAAATGCGTTATATTCTGCAAAATTATAACTGTATTAATGTTCATATCTCCAAAAATGAAGGCTTTCCTTTTGTTCTTCGGAATATTTGAATGCGAAGTTTAAGTTTTTGTTTACCTCTCTAAGTCCAACACACCATGTAACAACTATCCCAGGATTAATAAATGCTAGAGCTGGTGTCTCATCAGTAGCACATATTATAATAGTTGCAGCCATGGGTGATGGGCAGTGATCCAAGAACTCCACATCTACATTATATTTCTCATTTTTATTCCACCATTTGATGCTAAGTAAAGGTATGAATATGTTTCGTATTATATTTCTCATTTTTATTCCACCACTTGATGGTAAGTAAAGGTATGAATTTGTTTCATATATTTGAATGAATAGTTGTAACCAATCAGCATATTTACATTACCTTGGATTTTAGCAAAAATAACACGTGTCGCACACGAAATCAGATATTTCGCACATTTTCGGATGAGTCGACCTTGTATGTGAAGAAATCGACAAAGGTAAATGGTGTCATGGATCGAAGCCTCCAATTTAGTGAATTGCCAAACTAACAACTGAAAATATTTCAAATCAAAATAAACAAATAGTGTGCGGGTGTCAATCATGAAAAAATAAAATAAAATCGGAGGATCCATTTTGAAATAGCATATAGTTGGGGTTTCTCCGTAGTAAGGAAGCAAGAAAAGGGTTCCAAAAGAATAACATATTTTCTCTATAATTTTATCTATTTAAACTAAAAAATTCAGATTCCTATTTAACGAAAATGGATTGTTTAAAGTGCACCCAACTCACCTTGAACTGCCAAAAAAATCCTATAAAATGAGGGGTTGTGCAAGGCTGAAAGAATTATGCTGCATTTTTTGTCCTGCCTTCTTCTTGTGATCAACCCCCATTTTCTTCTCCCTATTTTTTTCCCCCTTCTTTTTGTGCCGTTATAAGCATGTAGCGAAACAAAGTGATGACGAAATGATTTCTCTTGTTGTGCAGAAATCATTTGAGGAAGCAATGGAGTCCATTGAAAAGCTTAAGGTCAGAAGAAAGATGGCTAAGGCATAAAAATTGTGTGTATAGAAATAATTTGAGGCAGCACCGCAGCCCATCGAAAAGGTTAAGTATAGAAGAAAAGTAGCAAAGGCTTCGACAACTTACTTTACAGTGATTGGAACTGATCGTGCAGAGTCTTCATGAAACTTGAGCGTACTCAGAAATTAAAATTGTGTTTTCTTTTTCTTATTCTTTGCTCCAGTTCTTCTCTTTTCTTTTCTTTTTTGACAAATTGCTCTAGTTTCCTGCCCCGGCCTGTATGTATATGCATAATTAGTGATATAACTACATCAGTATTCATTGCTGCTATGAATTAAAGTTGTATTATTGGGAAGATTACCTTTTAATCTAATAAGTTCTGTATTCTTCCTTTGTTGTTTCCTGCAAGAGCTTTGTTAACAGCTATATATATATATATATATATATATATATATATATATATATATATATATATATATATATATATATATATATATATATATATATATATATATTCCTCACAAAATCATCTATCTAAACTAAAAGAATCTAGATTTTCATTAACGAAATTGGATTTTTAGGAAAACCCAACTCACCTTAAACTCTCGAAAAATCCTGTAAAATCTGTAAAAGTAGATGAAAAAATAAAAAGAAAGAAAAAAAAAATCCAGAACCTCTCTCACTTAATGTTGGTCTCCGAGAGGGTGAGGTCTGCAGCTACCACCGCCATCGCCTTGATCTCCACCGCCATCGCCTCCACCACTGTCGTATCTCAGCCTTCAAATCCTGTAAAATGGGTAAAAGTAGATGAAAAAATATTCAAAAGAAAGAGAAAAAAAGAAAAGATAGAACACCTTCACTACTTGATGTTGGTCTCCGAGAGGGCGATCTTTACTACCGCTGCGTCGTCGTCTCTGATCGCAGCCGCCGTTGTCGCCTTGGTCTCCAATGCCATCGCGTTCATCGCTTCCGCTATCGCTACGACCACACCACCGAAGCATCTTGTACGGATTCTGCAAAAACTCCACAAAGAAAGAGATAAGGTAGAGCCGTGGAGAGTTGTGGGGACAAACGCGAGAGAGAAGGTAGGCGATGCCCCACCGATTTGTGGAGGTGAAAAAAAAGGGTTGTGGGTTAGGGGAGCAAATAGTGGAGAAGAAGAGGAGTGAGGGGAAAGGGGGGTGTAGGTGGTGAGGTAGAGGAAATGGGCGACGGGAGGCGAGAGGATGCGAACCGGTGGATGAAGGGGAAAGAAAAAAAAGAAAAAGAAAAAAAGATAGAGGAGACAAATGGGCGGTTGGATGGAGAGAGAAGATCTAGAAAATCTTAAAAGAAAAACACTCCCATTCTAATTAAATCCCATTTTAATTAAAAAAAATAAATTTTATCAAAATATTATTTTATATACACCTAAGAGAAGAGGTGGACCCCACTATTTTTCTAAAAGTACGGAGAGCGCTTGAAATCCACGGAGATTAATAGTAGTTATAGATTATAGATAATAGATAGATTATATTTTATATATATACCCGTGTACCGGGTGCAGGCAGTGATTTCTTCCAAAACAAAACCGGGAAGAGCGCTGGATGTGCGGGCGAGCTGATTTCTCCTTGGATAGTCTGAAAACAAAAGCGCGAGGAGCACGGGATGTGCGGGCGAGAGAGAAGATGTGAGAGAAAGAGAGAGAGAGAGAGAGGGAGAGGAGCGAGAAGCGTGCGGAAGAGGAAACGAAAGCGAAAGCGTCGTCGTCGCCCATGCAGGCAGTTTCATTCTTGTTGCCGTCCCTCCTCCCAACTCTCTCTCTCTCTCTCTCTCTCTCTCTCTCTCTTTCTCTCTGTCTTGGCATCATCCGCATTTCTTCGTTTTCTTAATAATAATAATAATAATAATAATAATAATATTGTTATTATTATGATGTTCAAACCCAGCGTTAATCTTTTATTTGTTATTCCCTAAGGATCAAAATCGAAAACGGGAAATAGAACCCGGAAATACAACCCGTAAAGGAAAGGCCCAAATGAGAGCCGACAAAAGCCAGGTATATTGCTTTAATATGTCATCTATTTCATGTTTTCCTTTTCTTTCCTTATCCCAATGCCCCATTCTGCTATCCTTTTTTCTGTCTTCTCTTTTCCGTTTCGTTTTCTTTTTTCTTTTTGCTAGGTTTCCAATCTTTCACGATCTTCTTTTTGATCTCTTGGAGAAATTTAACTGTTGCTCATCGTACTTGAACAGAATCAATGAGATGGAGTTAGTACTTAGTAATGGTTTGCAGTGTGGGATGATACACCCATTGCAAATGTTGGTTACAATTTTTGAAATGCTTTCTCTTTTCTCTTTCCTTTTTAATTTGCTAGAACTCTAGAATTTAACGGGGGAGCGTTCTCAAGGAGGTTGCGGGAGGATCGCGTATTCAAAAGCCCTTTATATGTGCCACGAAGGAAGGTAAGAAGTGACTAAGTTCATAGTTTTTGCCTGACCAAGAAATAACAACTAACAGGTTTCATTCATTTGAATTACTGTAGAAAGCTTTTTAAATGACAAGCGAATCGTACATTACTAGATTTTCATTGACTTAGTACCAAGCATCCAATCTTTCTCTTTTTTCAGTGTTATGCATTGCCCGATCTAGATGGAAGGTAGGATTCTCAAGGCGTGAATGAATATAGTGGTGCTCTTTGCATGTTCAAGTTTATAGTAATTTGTTCAAGTCAATGAGCATTTTCACTAATTACGTATGTTGCTAGGTGAAATTTGATGGGAGTATATACTAAAATGTTACGTAAACAGCGACTTGTAGTTAAAATCACAAATAATTTATCTTGATTGTTTTGACAAAATGTAAAAAATAAGTTACAATTAACCAATTTTGGTATTTCTAAACCATAAGCAAGTAAAGACTATGTATCAAGCATTGTAGTTGCCCTGGAATTTAGTAACTTAGTTAAAATTGAATTTAGAACATTGTTGTAAGGATTTAAATGTGCATCGGCATGGGTCGTATCTACCGTGCCGTATCGTGTCATTAAGATATCGGCACGATGCCCCCTCTTTATTGATGGCACAACTTAAGACTCTTTTCTTTAAATTAGTAAGTAATTTTCTCAATAAAATTCAAAAGTTGTGATAAAAACACATAATAAGCAATTATAATATTTTGTTGCAAAAGAAAATAAATATTTCATATCATTATGTGTCGGCACACATATTTTTTGTGACTGGCACACATCGGCACGGCCCGAAACACATCGAGGCAAGTTTTCGGCACGATCCCATGCCACGGTACTTAAATCCTTGGCTATGTAGCCTCTCTCTCTTCACCCCGCCCACCCCTCCCCCCCCCCTCTCTCTCTGGAGAAATATATTTTGGCAACCTAATTGGTCAGGTGGAGTTATCTTCAATGTGAATACACCTAAATCATTATCAAGTTTCTATCAATCTTCTTCAAGCTTTACTTAATCAGGCATGGTAAAGGCAGCATGGATTGCTTGCCGCCTTTTGTTTTACATTGATTCTCATTGTTACAAAGTGTATGCAAATTCTTTATATATTTTTCTGTCTCTTCAGCTTATGGTGCCGTGCTTTTTAGTCTTGCAGTGTGGTAGGCCCAATTTCGTGTGTGGTATTTCTTCTCAAAGGATATGGGATCTCTATCAGATATAGGGCTCGCTGCAGGAATAAATATTCTTTCTGCACTTGGTTTCCTCCTGGCATTTGCTATATTACGTCTTCAACCAATTAATGATAGGGTATATTTTCCCAAGTGGTATCTCAAGGGAATAAGAAACAGCCCACGACACTCAGGAAATGTAGTGAGCAAATTTGTGAACCTGGATTTGAGAACATATATAAGATTTCTGAATTGGATGCCAGCTGCATTGAAAATGCCAGAACCTGAGTTGATTGATCATGCTGGACTTGATTCTGCTGTATATATCCGAATCTATCTACTTGGGTAAATTACACTTGTAAATTCTACTTGTTCTTTTTAGTATTTTATTTATGACATTTGAAGGTGAAATTCACACTTAGATATCTGATTTCTTAAATAATTTCAAGACGGCCGTTGACATTTGATCTTTTTGTATTTCTCTCTTCTGTTTTTCTTTGATATAAGCCATCTTGAACAACTTGTAGTGAAATTAATAATGGTTCATTTCAATCTTAACTATTTTTCTTATAATCCTTCTGACAATTTTATAGATGCTACTTGGTACCTTGCTTTTTGAAGCATTATATACAAATAAATATTAATGGTAAGATTCTAAGAAAGGTGTAAAGTAAAAGCTAATCATCTTATATTCATGGGATTTCAGTAAAAGATATTCGGCAAGGGGTTTATGTAAAAAAGAAAAGGCTAAATTACATCATTGGTTATTGAGAAATTTTTTGTGAAACTTTGTTAAGTCATGAAACTTTGATTTGTTTTGTCACGCCCCGAGACCGTTACCAATTTGGTCCGGTTCGGGCACGCCGATCAGGCGCCGAACGGACAACATCTTCTCTGTCCGCCCAAGGCTCGACAACCAAGTCATGTACAAAGAATTACCCAGGAACTAATTCTAATACATACATGACAAGAACGAAGCACCTAAAGGTGCGACCAAGTAAGAGCAAGATTCAAATAATCATACAAGTAAACAAAGAGAGATAAGTCTATCTATTACATCATTAAACCATTCACTTACATCTAGTTTACTTTTGTAACTTCAAATTGAATATACACATCATAATCTCCAAGATACATAGATGACTACATCTCAAAATATACCATGGGAGGCTCTAATGCACTGGATGGCTGCTACTCAACTAGGGCGCGACGCCCTTACCATGGTTCTCACCGGCTGCCCTCGTGCTCGAACCTGTAATGGAGTGGGGTGAGAACTATCTTCCATAGTTCCCAGTGGGCTCGGCCGCCGACTCCGCCGATCTCCCCACTAGGTCTAAGCAGGCATAAGCAGATAGATAGGTAGATATTTTAAAGCTGTAAATATGCATAGTAAAGGAAATGCAATAATCTACTATGCCTGTAACAACAAGGGTATAAATATAGCCATGAGATATCTAACATGCTACCATGTCTCTATTAGGTAATTTGCAACTATATCATGCTCAAAATGTACTTTGTGCCCAATTACATAACCTCTTTGAGTTAAATACTCAATCCTTTGGCTGGCCCGTAGGCGCGCTCACGACTCACATTTCAAATCCGTCTATGAAGGGGGACTCGAACCACCCGAGGGGTTGTCTGCGGGACCCCACATAGGCTATCCCTTGGGACCCCACATAGGCTATCCCAATCGTATCACGTGCCAAGACTCCGGAGACTCGCACTACCCGTGTGGAGCGACCACCACGAGCGCTGAACAGACTGTGTGAGTATGATCTCATTCTCCACCTTGGAAGGCATCCTATCAAAGGGGTCATCATGCACAAGTGTTCTCTAACATTATATTCCATTGCCAATCATCAAGTTCTATACGTGGTTCACATGCCTCTAGTGTTCTTCACACTAAGTTATAATGCAATGCCATTCATCAAGTTCTATACTTGGTTCACATACCTCTAGTGTTCTTTACACTAAGTCATAATGCAATGCTATTCATCAAGCTCTATACTTGGTTCACATACCTCTAGTGTCCTTTACACTATGTTCAATGCCAATCATCAAGTTGTCTACTTGGTTTACATGTCTCTAGTGTTCTTTATACTATGTCATATTGCCAATCATCAAGTTCTCTACTTGGTTTACATGTCTCTAGTGTTCTTTACACTATGTCGTAATGCCAATCATCAAGTTCTCTACTTGGTTTACATGTCTCTAGTGTTCTTTACACTAAGTCATAATGCCAATCATCATGCAAGATCAAGTTATTATCCAGCTTATCTCTATAGGGTTCTATGTCACAACCTCATTCTCATGCACCCAACAATCACATGCCAAGCCTACTATGCCGCATAAAAGGGAGCATGCAAGAATAGTAAAAGTACTACATAACCCTATCATGCATGAAGCTACACATATATGTATATATGAAATATGACCAATACGAGTTACTTGGACATAGGAGGCAGTCCGACTGCTTCGGGATGGCACCCCCCACCTTCTATCGCGTTCCGATTGCTCGTCGTCACTTGCAATCGGCCTCATGCGGAGCATGCCGCTCGGCTCGACCCAACTCACGCGCGACCACCGAACGACCTCCGATCCGTGATCCGAAAAATAAAGGTCTTCGGTTTCTTGTTACAATGCTTGGAATCCGATCCCGTGATTTTTGGACGTCGCCTCGGCCCTCCAGGCGGAAACGAAGACTAAACGTTCGTTTCTTTAATAACTTCGCGTAGGCTCGACGAATCGCCGAACCGACTTCGCCAACGCGTCAGAAAACCTAGCAGTTAGGTTTATACATGATCAATTTAGATCAAACCCTAATATTTTCAAAAATCGCATTTTGAACCCTAGCATGAAATTAACCTCCAATATTTCCAAATTAAATAGAGAAACATGCTAGTAATGCTCTAGAGATTATTAGAATGCTAAGTATTAAGGATTTAATCAAATCCTAAGCATTTTACCCAAATTGTGAACGCGAGACGGAAATACGCTGCTCCAACGGGCGCACGAAAGCTCGATCCGTCGCTTCCAACGCGTTCACGAGATTGCTCTCCGCCAACGCCGCGAATTTGGGATAAAATGATTGTGACGCCCCAACTTCCCAGAGGGTCACCCATCCTAGGACTACTCCCGTCCTAGCACGCTTAACTCTCTTAACCTCTTGGGCCTTGCCACCACCCAAAATGCTTAAGCCGGGTTAAGAGTTTAGCCCTATTATATCTCATATATAGGACTATCTGGGGTCTCACAATCTCCCCACCTTTAAGCCCAGACGTTCTCGTCAGGCTCAGACTCACAAGTACCAGGCGACGTGAGACTCGTCTCGCTAGCCCGTCATCCAGACCCTGGCTCAGCCGAGAGTCATCTCATACTTCCGGCTGGTAATTGGCTCTGATACCATGAGTGACGCCCCAACTTCCCAGGGGGTCACCCATCCTAGGACTACTCCCGTCCTAGCACGCTTAACTCTCTTAACCTCTTGGGCCTTGCCACGACCCAAAATGCTTAAGCCGGGTTAAGAGTTTAGCCCTATTATATCTCATATATAGGACTCTCTGGGGTCTCACAATGATCAAGAGAGTTGAGAGCTATTTAGAGAGAGAAAGAGAGGGTTTTCTTTCTCCTCTCCATGCGTGTGGGTGTGTGGAGGTGCTCGATTTGGGAGGCAGGGAGAAGAAGCTAGTTGCTTCTTTAATAAGCAACATCCAAACACTATTCACACTATTCACACTCAACTTTCAACTGAAGCTTAGATACTTTCGCCTGTCCTTCGGAATGTCCGTTTGAGCTCAAATTTGACAGCTATGTTCGGTTTTACTTAACAAAAGAAATTTTAATCTTTCAGTTTCGACCCCGTTTGATCACGGAAAGCTCAATCGAACCGTAATCACTATCAGATAGCATTTGGATTTTATTTCTTATCTTCCGGGTGTCAGAACGGCACGAAACTTTAAATCTAGCCTCGTACAAATAATCCTGATATATCCCCCCAGTTTTTATATTTTTCTGACACTTTGCATTTTCTGCTAATTTATGTGTCCCGTTTCTCACAGAAAATTCAAGTCTTCTGTTTTCGCTCCTATTCAGCACAGGTCATTTTTGACTTATACCTTACTTCTCTAAGTTCAATAAAAGTAGTGTCTCACACTATTTTTATTTATATTCATTTTTAAACTGAGAACCCGGTATACTACATCTCACCGCAACTTCATAATTTCGGAAGTTCGGTACCTTACATGTTTCAATCAAAGCACTGGACATTTATTCTTGTTCAAATTTTTGTCTATTTCTTTGATGAAGGAATGACTTGCCAACTAACTTAAATACCCAGAAATGAATGATAGTTAGTCATTGCAGTCGCTATATGTTCTTAAATTATTAAATCATCTCAAAGAGGTATTTGGCAACTGCACTAGCAGGTAGATCAAGTTAAATTAGCAGTCATGTCAGTTTCAGAAGATGATTTGGTAGCCGAATTTGCTGTTACCTTGTTGGTTTGTTTGAAAAATTGTATGTAATTTAACAAAATGACCTAATAGAAATGAAGTTAAAGTTTAGCACCCTAATCGAAACAAATTGAAGTTTGGCAGCCTTATTTTGCTTGAAGTATGCAATAGTGAAATTTACCCAAGGAAAAAGAAAACTTTTAAGTGATATATATGAAAAGATGATGAGTTACTGATTATTTTGGAAATTGTTTGTTATGTGGAGCACCTGCATCAACGTTTTCCTAAAAGAGATAAGTTGACTATCAAGCAATGACTGAGATGTCAAAAGTCCTTATTTTCTACCCTCAATATGTTTTTATCACTCTGACCTTGTACACACTGCTTTTACTGTTTAGTTGGTTTTGGCTTATGAAGCATCAGGGTTTTTTTTTGGGTAGCTGCTTGCTGTTTTAAGTTGGTGATGCCAAGAGATGAAACATTAAACACGTAATTTCCGAAGTGTCTTGTATGATTGAGATGAAATTTGTAAGCATGGCTGAGCGTTGGCGCTAGTGCTTTAGTCATTTACAGTGGATAATTTGTTAAGTTGCTCCTTCCTCACATTTAGTTCTCTAATTCTATATCTTTAGGTAACTTCAAAAGTTGTTCATATGTCTTTCATCTTATGCAATACCTGATCCCTTATTGCAATAGCAGGTTAAAGATTTTTGTCCCTCTAACTGTGCTTGGCTTCTGTGTCTTGGTTCCTATAAACTGGACCAGTAAAACCTTGGAGAATGCTCAAGAAGTTACTTTTAGCGAAATTGACAAGCTCTCGATATCAAATATTGGACAAGATACTCAAAGGTATGAATCTTTGTATATCATGACCAGTTTATATTAAGATTTGTTGCACCACATTAACAAACGAATGGTTGTCATGGTTGTTCAATGGTTAATGTATATGTAGGCCATGACTTTTGAGACAATTTTAAAAGGGCCCTTAAATTCTTATCTTTCCATATGGGTCCTTTGCTTTTAGATTTTCTATCATTAAGTTCTTTATGGGCATGTATAATGGAATCTAAGAATATCCTATCATTAAGTGTTTTTTTTTTTTTGAGAAAGGTAGCATGCTACCGCTTCATTCAATTGAAAATTGAATTACGCTACATGATGAAGCAACAGCCTTGTTGCTTCATCATGTAGCGTAATTCAATTTTCAATTGAATGAAGCCGCAGCATGCTACCTTTCTTTTAAAAAAAAAGGAAAAAAATTATCTTACACACAATGACTCTCCAACAGGTTCTAGTTCTTTTTGTAGTTTTACCTTTGTGAACTTCATATACTTATCCATTTGTCACCTGCTATAAAGTTGTTCTAAGACACTAGTTTCCTAGGAATTAAATTACATACCCATCGCACGTATGTACTTACGTATGTATAAATGTATGCATTTGTGGGCTAAGATGAACAATGTTGTATAAATTTATATGTTTGTGGGCTAAGATGTAGAATGTTGCATAAATGTATGCATTTGTGGGCTAAGATGCACAAAACATTTTGGTAAACAATGCAGAAGTATATGTATGTGTGTTTGTATGTATGTGTCTATCTACGCATGTGTCCATGCATAGATTAATGTATGTATAAATAGACTTATGTATGTGTGTGCTGAATTTCTCAAAGCATTCCAGTTCACAATCCAAAATATCGTTTTTCCTTCAATGACATAAGAAACCATATATCATAATTGATCAATAAATCTCTCCAAGGGGCTGCAACATTTATAAAATATTAAAATTATGAAAACACACCTCTATTCTAAACCACTCCTCTTATCTTCCACTAGCAATACTAGCTCCTTGTTCTCCACTACCATTGCCATTTCTTTTCCCTGTCCTTGTCATCTTCATCTTTTATTTCTTCCCATCTCCGCACTTTTCCTTCCAAACCTTTCCATTCCCCTTCTTTCCTGCTCTTGCATCTACTCTTCTTATTTAAGATTTAAGTGAAAGTGGGTAAGGGAAGATGGTCGAAGAATAAAGAAAACGAGAGGGACTAAGTTAAAAGTGTCACGCCTCGAGCCCCGCCTATTTGGTCAGATTCGGGCACGTCAACAGACCGCTGAACAGACAGTGTTTCTCCTGTACCGCGGACAGATTCTCTCATGTACGTCCAAGACATCACAATCCAAATAATGCACGAGGTTCCAACCAGGAACAACATACAACAAAGATTGCATAAGGAAGGTAACAAAAACATAAATACTACTATGCTATTACAAGCATTCATCTCACATTACATTTTACATACACATTTTACATTCTTTAACTCTTTTTAGCTTCCAAATACAATCTAATTCTTACAAATTAGTACATTCTTGTCTTTTCATTACTATGCCCCTAAGCTAAGCCCACCTTGGGGTACTGCTATCTCTGATCTCGGTGGTAGGGCGCTAACTACAGAGCTACGCCCTTTCCTCGCGCCGCCGCACCACTCGTGTGTGAACCTGTACCCCGGAAACAATACGAAGGTGATAACTATTATCCATAGTTCCCAGTGGGTACGGCCACCTAAGGGAAAAGCTCAACCCACCAGGTCCAAAGGAGGCACTTCAAACATGTTAGTCCAACAGATATATATATATATATATATATATATATATATATATATATATATATATATATATATATATATATATATATATATATATGACATCATATAACTCATGTTCATGCCTCACAAATGCAACTATGCAAATTCATGCAACTTATGCAAGTAGATTAATAATTCTACTTTCTTTCACTTGCCCTTCTTTAATTTTTAGTCGTTCTTGATTATTTGCTATTCTTTAGCATTAATTGTTCTTTAACGCTAGACATTCCTTATCTTTAGTCATTCTTTATTGCATACAATTCTTTAGCATTATCTATTCTTTATTCTTATCATTCTTTCCTAAGGTTACTTTACCTTAGCCAACTATGCCACTCGACTCGATCTTGAGTCAATCAACTGCGAAAAATCTGCGCTCTGTCAGGCTCGAGGTGAAGGAACTATCACATGCACCTCAACCACCAATCCACAAACCACATCGCCTAACGGGTCACTCAGAGCGGCGCACACACGTGGTCAGGGATTTTCCCGGTGGGAGGGGAATATGCCACACGCACTCGCGGCCCAAGACCCCCGATAGGGAGGGGAATATGCCACACACACCCTAGCAATCCAAGATTCTTTCGGTGGGAGGGGAATATGCCACACATACCCGCGACCAAGAATCTTCCATAAGCCTATCCTCGAAGTTCTTCCAGTGGGAGGGGAATATGCCACACGCACCCGTGGCCAAGAACTATCGAGCTCATATCTTGCGCTAACGGAATCTTCTACGCAGTACTAAATAGGTTGCATGTGAATGGATTTCGAAATCCACTTTTCATGTCTCAAGGGTTGGTCTCACCCTATAGTGTCGACCTATCTAGGTCTAAGCCATTACTCAACCTAAGTTTGATACAGGTCCAATGTTACTATGTTCATAGCCTAGGTTCTACAACACTAGGTTCAATGTTCTTTACTATCTAGGTTTATTTGACTCTAGGTTCAATGTCACTATATTCATAACCTAGGTTTACTTGACTCTTGGTTTAATTCTCAACCTATGTTTAATACTTTAGGTTTAATGCCATTCATAATACTTGTCATCCTAGTTATTCACACTTAGGATTATTAATTGACATGCCACTCAATGTTCTTACTTTCCAATGTCAAGTTCTCTATCAACCTAGAGTTATCGACCCAAGTCCACGTTTATGTGAATCTATTCTCTATCTGCATACATCATGCATACCCAATTAGCATATGTCCTATACATTCACTTAGCATATACTCTATGCATCCATTTAGCATACATCATGCGTACCCAATTAGCATATGTCCTATACATTCACTTAGCATATACTCTATGCATTCATTTAGCATACATCACGCGTACCCAATTAACATATATCTTATACATTCACTTAGCACATTCTCTATGCATTCATTTAGCATACATCATGCATACCCAATTAACATATGTCTTATACATTCACTTAGCATATACTCTATGCATTCATTTAACATACATCATGCATACCCAATTAACATTTGTCTTATACATTAATTCACTTAGCATATACTCTACGCATTTACAATTAGCATCTACCTCATGCACTTATTTAGCATTTAACTCATGCATTTCTTACTAGCACGTATGTTATACTTTGATTTAGCATTTAGCTCATGCATTCACTCAACATATACTCTGTAAGGTACTGGACTTCTAAAACTATGAAGTTACGGTGTACCTTTGGTTGGAAAGCCATTTGGATGGTTTCGGTGAAGTCCGGGAGCTTTCGGGCGTTTCCAATGCATTAGGAGCAAGAACGGAGCCCGAAAGGCAATGTTAGGTCGTGAGCGAAATCTGATGCTTGCGCGGATGAGATAATGATGTGGACATGATCCAAATCATGTGTGGGGAGTCTCGTTGCGATTTCAAGTGAATCGGAGACCCACAAGTCCAAAAGTGAGTTGGAACGGAGAGGAAATGGAACCCGAAAGGCTACTTTGGGCCGTGAGCCAAATCCGGCACTTGTGCGGATGAAGTGATGATGTGGACATGATCTAAATCATGTTTGGAGAGTCTCGGTTCGATTTGGAACGAATCGGAGGTCAAACGGTCCAAAAGTGAGTTGGAACGGAGAAGAAACGGAAAAAGCTGAAAATTTGGCTAAGTCCTTTGAGTGGGCTGAGGGGACCTGCGGGGTCGGGACATTGATCCAATGTCCGGACATCCAATGTCCGGACAATGGTGGATGTCCGGACCCGATGGGTGGAAAATGGGCAAAAGGGCCTGCGCGGGGTCGGGACATTGATGAATGTCCAGGACATCCAAGGTCAGGACATTGATGAATGTCCGGTCTCGCTTGATCCGAAAATGCCGGTTTGATTTCAAATATTGCAAAGTTGAGGGGCTAGAGTGCAATTTGGCAGGGGGTTAAGTGAATAGAGGGTGTTAAAACCCTTTCTCTCCCTCTCACTCCCTCAGAACTCTCTCTCCCTCTCTTCTCTGTCGACCGAAACAAGGGAAGAAAGAAAGAAAGAAAGAAAGAGAAGAAAGAAAAGAGAGAAGAAGAAGGAAGAAGATGAGGAAGATGATGGAGATCAAGGTGGGGACCTCCATGGCTATCTTCTCCCTCTTCCTCGAGCTCGAAGCAAGCTTGTAGAGGTAAGCTTCTAAGCTCCCTCTCATGGTGGATTTTCGTAGAGGGCTTTTTAAACCCTAGAAATGGTTGGATTAGAACCCCTTGAGGCTAAATAGAAGATCAAGGTGTAAATCTAGGGATTTACGGTAGGTTTTGCATAGATGCAAACCTAGGGTTCGATTTGGGGGTTTTTAGAAATAGATGAGATTGATCTCATTTGACCCCATAGAAACCTAATTGGGGGTGCAACGAACGCGTTAGCGCGCTCGGTTCGGTGATCCGACGAGCGGTTGCAAAGATATTAATATTTTAATAAATTCATACCAGATGTCCGCAGCACGCAAGATAGGAGCCCTAAATTCATGAAAACGGAACTGGGGCATCTTGAAGTCGTGAGTTAACGTGGGGAAGTCTCAGATCGAGATTCGGAGATCGTTCGGTTGGTCGCGCGTGAGTTCGAGCCGAACCGGGTCACGGGTGCCGCGGGCGGCCGATTGCGAGTGACGACGAGCAATCGGAGAGCAAAACCAAGGTGGGTGCGTTCTAGAAGCGACCAGTCGCTTTGTATGTCTAAGAGTTACTTAACTCTGTTGATGCATGTTCAATAACGCATAAGAAGAAATGCATGCTAGTGATATAAATAATAAATGCTAAGTAGATGCAAGTGAATGAATGAGTGAAATGCATGATAGGGTTGATATTGTTAGATGACTTTCCTTGTATGCTTTCTTATCGTGCGGAGCTATGGGCGTCGCATTAGGACATAGGGTGTCTGCTTGCACACTTCCCTTATCGTGCGGCACCATAGGCTTGCATTTGGACATAGGAAGCATCAGGATGAATATTGCGACACTGAACCCTAGAGATGACTTAATTACGCATGAGTACCAAGTAGATAACTTGATGAATGATATGTGCAATGACATAGTGTAAAGAATGTTGCAAGAACATAAGCTTAGCATAATAGAAACATGCATATGAGTGGATTGATAGACATAAGAGAGCCAAGTAAAGAATGCCAAGTAAAGAATGTGAGTCATGGACTAAATGCACATATAGATCGAGTGGCATCTAACCTAGTGTAAAGAACATAGGTTATAGTGAACCCTAGAGTCAATGGACCTAGGAGTGTGGCAACTTAACCTAGTGTAACAGAACATAGGTTGAGAATTGAACCTAGAGTTAAGACAACCTAGGTTATGTGACAAGGAATGAACCCTAGAGTCAAGTGGACCTAGGATGTAAAGAACAATGGACCTATTGGGTCGACTCTTGAGGGTCAAGGCCAACCCTCGAGCAAAGTGGATTCCGGAATCCCTGTAATTGTGAGCTCGATAGTTCTGGGTCCGCGGGTGTATGCGGCATGTTCCTCTCCCACCGGAAGAACTTCGAGGTTTATGATTGAGCAAGAACAAAGAGAGCGCTAGGGTGTATGTGGCATGTTCCTCTCCCTATCGGGGAATCTTGGCTATGGGTGTATGCGGCATGTTCCTCTCCCAGTAGCGGATCCCTGACCACGGTGCACGGACCTTCGGGTGGACCGTTGGGCGATGTGGTTCTTGGCTTGCAGGCTGAGGTGTAAGTGACAGGGTCCTTCATCTCGAGCCAGGCAAAGTGCGGATTATCCGCTATTGATTGACTCGTGGCCGAGTCGGGTGGCTAGTTGGAATCAGGTAGAAAGAACCTTGAGGGCTAGTGATATGTATGGTGAACCTAAGGTAATAGACACCTTAGAAGCAAGTTGGACTTGAGATGGAACCTAGGGTTATAGAAACTTTGGAAGTTAATGACATGAGCTAAGGTAAGTAGAAACCTTAGAGTTGCAACTGGTATGATTTATGAATAGCTAAATTAATGAATAGCTAAGTAAGAATGAAATGGCTAAAGTATAGAATAGCGAAAAGGTGAAGAAAAGCTAAGAGCTAAAGTAATAATTTGCATGTTGCATTTGTGAGGCATGTTTTTATGTTAGTTGCAAGTTATATATCTATATATGTTTTTGGACTAACATATTTGCAGTGCCTCCTTAGACCTATTGGTCGAGCTGTTCTCTTGGGTGACCGTACCCACGAGAACTATGGACAATAGTTCTCACCCCCGTGTTGTGGTTTTGGGGGTACAGGTATACACGTGAGCGGCGCAGCAGCAGCGCGAGGCAAGGGCGTAGCTCAGCAGATAGCGCCCTACCCCAGAGACCAGAGGTAGCAGTACCCCGAGGTGGTCTAGCTTAGAAGGTTAAAGAACAAAAATGTAACTAACTTATGAATGATGTAATAGTAAGTGGATTGTATTTGGAAGTCTAATGTAAAGCAAATTGTGATGTGAAATGTATGTGGAATGAATGTAATAACATAGGATGTGTTTATGTTGTTTGATACCTAGCTTCCTTATGCAATCGTTGTATGTTGAATACGTTCTGATTGGAACTTCTTGTAATTGTATCGATTGCGACGCCTTGGACGTACGGGGAAACTACGTCCGTTCGGCGTCTGCCGCGTCTTGAGAATCAGGCCGAATTGGCGGGCTCGGGCGTGGCAGTTAGTTGGTATCAGAGCATAAAGTAGTGAATGGGACAATGGTTTAGGTGAACCTAGGAGACCCTAGGATAGTGAAACCTTAAAGGTTAAGGCTCGTGAGAGACGAGGACTTGTGGTTCGTGGCGAAAGCGATTATGGATTTGGTCGTATTGTATAATCCTCTAAGACGGATATTAGTGGTGGACTTGAGGTGTGGTTATTCTCAACCGAAGGAGTTCATGTTGGGTCGACACAACATGAAACCAGGTGATGAGAATGGACGCCCTCGTGTGACTTTCGCCTGATTGGCTCTTGGGCCGGTATTAGTGGTCTCGTGTTCGACCCGAGTTGGTCGAGAACTAATCGAGTTGTCGCGTTTCAGGAAACGATGGCACGGCGTAGGCGATCTTCATCCGGATCGGCGCGGGAGGGAACAAGTGATGTTCTGAGCAATTCGAGCGAGTGGAGACCGGTGCTCCGCGACGGATGAGTACGCCTATGGGCGTAGTCTTTGCGACGGGAGGAGCGGATCAAGGAGCTCCATGAGGTGTTGGCACAGCAGTGCTGCGAGCTGTGCGTGCGGCGCGCCGTGTGCGAAACAAGAATGGCGGCAGTTCGAAGCGACGGCTCACGGTTACGTGGAAATGGAGGCAGAAAAAGGGCGGGCTTTGGCGGCCCTTATGACCTTCAAAGAGTTCGATCCGCCTATCTTCGATGGAGAGAATGTCGATCCATGGATCGTGGAGATGTGGATTTACTCTATGGAAACGCTTTTCGAGGAGCTGAACACCTTGGAGCGGGATAAGGTACCCCTAGCTGTGCATTGCTTAAAGCAGTCAGCGAAGGCGTGGTGGAAGGGCATTCGACGAAATCGATCGCCTAGTCTCCCTCCTATAGCGTGGGATGAGTTTCGGGGGTTGGTGTTTTCCACGTACTTCCCCGACACTGAAAAGAGAAAGCTTCAGGACAAGTTCAGGAAGCTGCGACAAGGAGATCGCTCTGTGAGAGAGTACGAACGGGAGTTTTCTCATATCGTGAATTGTGCCCGGATGTAGTGCGGGATGACAAGGAAAGGGCCGAATGGTTCTGCATGGACTTCGACCAGGAGATTTACAAGGAGGTTCAAATCCTTAAGCTCACAACCTTCGCGGAGGTGTTGGGCCAGAGCATGGTGGGCCGAACATGGCGAGGCTTTCGTGCGTGAGCAGCGCGAGTCTCGTGGGCATGAGCGAGGAAGGGCGAGGCCATCGTTGAGCAATTCGGGTGGTCAGTCAAGTTCTAGACACCACTCAGAGTCGTCCTCTGCCGATCCTCCTGCGGATGTGTGATACGTGGTGGCTCCCACCGAGCGCGGCGGTGTGCGGCTGCGTGTTGGAAGGTGTATCCGTTGTGGGCGACCGGGCCATATGCGGGATGAGTGCCCGCAAGACGAGAGTCACACCTTGATGTTGGCGACGGCGTTCTCCTCTCCAGGACAATCTGGGGGCGTGCAACCTTTGGCACGGCTTGGGGAGCAAGATGTGGTGATCAGGCAACCGGAGGGTTCCCGGCGAGCGACAAGCGGCCACGGATATGCGACCCAGGTTGCGGAGTCTGCTGCTGATGATTTCGGGGCAGGTATGAGTTAATTAAATCAAGCGAGAACTTCTGCGTGATTTTAAGTTAATGCATTGCATGCATTCATTGAATGGTGAGTTGCTACTATTGATACATCATTATAGTAGGGACCTAGTGACGGGTGAGAGGAGATACCGGGCATGCTTGCAGTGTGAAAGCTGAGTGGCACTAGCAAATGGCTAGTTGAGACTCGTGGTAGTGACGAAGTGGTGCGGCGACTCTCAAGGCAACGAGTAGTGGATTGCGAGTGTTAGGCCGTGATAATTGAGGATACCCGAGTAATCCGAATGTTTCGGATGTAGTACCGATAGACCGACGGTGGAAGTTGAACCGCTGTTGAGAGCATGATCAACTAATTGCCGAGTACGCGCGTGTGAGGCCAAGTGATACCCCGAATTGAGGTGGCCGAGTGGTGCTCGTGTAGTTGGAGTGCATAGGCCGAGCGGCCAGATGCCTGTCATAGTTAGAACCACTATTGAGGAAATAGTTGGTTAGCGCCGAATTTGGCCTGTGGGCCAAGCGATACCTCCATGTGTGGGGTTAGAAAAGTTGCTTAGTAGGCGGTGCGTGGGGCGCAGTCCTGCCCCAAAGCTGAGACTTAGCGTAGAACGCTACAGAGGCGTGGAGCGCCCGAGTACAGGTACTTGTAGAGTGCGGTTTCGATTCAGCCGAGAGAGTGGATTGGCAGTAGCACTTCAGCATTGCTAAGTGTGAAGCGGACCATGGATCACTCGTAGGGCTGGTGGCTTGCACTAGGTGCCTAGGAGTCGACGGATTGTGTAGCTCTGTAGAGCATGTCGTATAGGACGACGTTAGCGGGTAGTGCTTGGGGACGACCCGTGCCTGGACCATTTGTGGTATGGAGCACAGGCCCTTTTGGGCGGCGCGATCATTACCCAGGTAGCGGCCCGGTACCTATTGGTAGGGCGAGGGTTTTGGTCAGGGCGGTAGTCCGAGCTTGGACCCGAGAACGTGGAGGTGCCACATGTTTGGATCTTGAGATCGAGAATGCACTGAGAGTGCGATGATGACCCAATCCGAGAGTTGAATGTGGTTTGAGGTCTGGTTACTCCTGGTTGGAGTGTGTGCGAATTCCCAAGTGAGAATCTCGCCAAAAATGTTAATTGGGTCTACGCTAGTACGAGAAACGCTAAGCGTAGTTGAGGCACGTCTAAGCGGTAGACCGACGTTGGGTTGGTGACTGTTGATCCACCCATAGAGATTGATGAGAGTGATTTGGCCATTAACTCTATTGAAGAGTTGGCTAGGTTCGCGAACGGGGTGTTCGTGTGAGTTAATTGCGGCGACGGAGCCGAATTAGGCGGTGGCAATTGGAAATTGAAGCAAGTGGTCTCTAGGGGACACTTGAGTGATGAAAGCCACGTGAGGATTGAGGATAATGCTCTTTTATGGGGTTGGGATGTGCCAAAGTGTGCCATCTCACGATGGAGCAAGATTCGGTTGATGTTGAGGCACTCACCATTAGGCGATGCTCCTAAGATGTTGCTTTAGGCAATGTGGGTGATTGGATCCGAGTGCGCTCAGAGATGAGACGAGTAAACGCAAGGTGAAGTTCCTTGTGGAATGGTTGCAAGTGATGTTGGAGCGTGAGAGGTCGTTGAATATCGACTTGCTCTTCCACTGATGTCTGCGAGAGTTGTAATGCACTTTTGATGTTGTACTTAGCAAATGTGAGTGAAACTAGTCTCACATTCTTCGTAATGGACCTGTAAAGAATTCCATTTAGTGAAAGACCATTCCGAAATCGAAAAGTGCATTGGAAGTCCCCGGTTACTCGATAAAATGAGTTGGGGTGTGAAATAATGGAAGTGAGTGAGTTTCGGGGACGAAACTCTTTTTAAGGAGGGGAGGATGTAAGGTACTGGACTTCTAAAACTATGAAGTTACGGTGTACCTTTGGTTGGAAAGCCATTTGGATGGTTTCGGTGAAGTCCGGGAGCTTTCGGGCGTTTTCAATGCATTAGGAGCAAGAACGGAGCCCGAAAGGCAATGTTAGGTCGTGAGCGAAATCTGATGCTTGCGCGGATGAGATAATGATGTGGACATGATCCAAATCATGTGTGGGGAGTCTCGGTGCGATTTCAAGTGAATCGGAGACCCACAAGTCCAAAAGTGAGTTGGAACGGAGAGGAAATGGAACCCGAAAGGCTACTTTGGGCCGTGAGCCAAATCCGGCACTTGTGCGGATGAAGTGATGATGTGGACATGATCTAAATCATGTTTGGAGAGTCTCGGTTCGATTTGGAACGAATCGGAGGTCAAACGGTCCAAAAGTGAGTTGGAACGGAGAAGAAACGAAAAATGCTGAAAATTTGGGGGTTTTTAGAAATAGATGAGATTGATCTCATTTGACCCCATAGAAACCTAATTGGGGGTGCAACGAACGCGTTGGCGCGCTCGGTTCGGTGATCCGACGAGCGGTTGCAAAGATATTAATATTTTAATATATTCATACCAGATGTCCGCAGCACGCAAGATAGGAGCCCTAAATTCATGAAAACGGAACTGGGGCATCTTGAAGTCGTGAGTTAACGTGGGGAAGTCTCAGATCGAGATTCGGAGATCGTTCGGTTGGTCGCGCGTGAGTTCGAGCCGAACCGGGTCACGGGTGCCGCGGGCGGCCGATTGCGAGTGACGACGAGCAATCGGAGAGCAAACCCAAGGTGGGTGCGTTTACCGAAGCGACCAGGTCGCCTGTATGTCTAAGAGTTACTTAACTCCTGTTGATGCATGTTCAATAACGCATAAGAAGAAATGCATGCTAGTGATATAAATAATAAATGCTAAGTAGATGCAAGTGAACGAATGAGTGAAATGCATGATAGGGTTGATATTGTTAGATGACTTTCCTTGTGTGCTTTCTTATCGTGCGGAGCTATGGGCGTCGCATTAGGACATAGGGTGTCTGCTTGCACACTTCCCTTATCGTGCGGCACCATAGGCTTGCATTTGGACATAGGAAGCATCAGGATGAATATTGCAACACTGAACCCTAGAGATGACTTAATTACGCATGAGTACCAAGTAGATAACTTGATGAATGATATGTGCAATGACATAGTGTAAAGAATGTTGCAAGAACATAAGCTTAGCATAATAGAAACATGCATATGAGTGGATTGATAGACATAAGAGAGCCAAGTAAAGAATGCCAAGTAAAGAATGTGAGTCATGGACTAAATGCACATATAGATCGAGTGGCATCTAACCTAGTGTAAAGAACATAGGTTATAGTGAACCCTAGAGTCAATGGACCTAGGAGTGTGGCAACTTAACCTAGTGTAACAGAACATAGGTTGAGAATTGAACCTAGAGTTAAGACAACCTAGGTTATGTGACAAGGAATGAACCCTAGAGTCAAGTGGACCTAGGATGTAAAGAACAATGGACCTATTGGGTCGACTCTTGAGGGTCAAGGCCAACCCTCAAGCAAAGTGGATTCCGGAATCCCTGTAATTGTGAGCTCGATAGTTCTGGTTCCGCGGGTGTATGCGGCATGTTCCTCTCCCACCGGAAGAACTTCGAGGATTATGATTGAGCAAGAACAAAGAGAGCGCTAGGGTGTATGTGGCATGTTCCTCTCTCTATCAGGGAATCTTGGCTATGGGTGTATGCGGCATGTTCCTCTCCCACTGGCAGATCCCTGACCACGGTGCACGGACCTTCGGGCGGACCGTTGGGCGATGTGGTTCTTGGCTTGCAGGCTGAGGTGTAAGTGACAGGGTCCTTCATCTCGAGCCAGGCAACGTGGTCAGGGAACACATGCGAATAAATTTGACCCACAATGACAATATCAAAACTTTTGAGGATGTTGCACCGCACTTGGAGTTGGAGGAGGAGCGCCTTGAGGCTGTTAAAACTCCAACTGCCAATGCTGCCGAGTCAAATTTTCGCAGAACATCTGGGTTCAAGCGAAAGAGGACTACTGGACCTCAAAATCATAGTGGATCCGCGCCTAAAAACGTGAAGAGCACTAAAAGAAAGAGAAGTAAACGAGGTGGCAAGAAGGACAAGTCAAAGATGACCTGCTTCAATTGTAATAAGCCAGGACACTTCGCTCGTGATTGCACTGAGCCGAAGAAGGTATCTTTCTATCTCGATTCTCGCTCATTTGTTTCTTCTAACACGTTTGTTGCTGAATCTCACCCAGTGTGGATTGTAGACTCAGGAGCAACAGACCACATAGCGAGGGATCGGATAGGATTCGTCGAGTACCGTCGAGTGCCTGCCGGGAGTAGAAGAGTATACATGGGGAACGATTCAAGTGTCGATGTGTTAGGCGTTGGCACATACAAGTTGATCATGCAAGGTGGTCGAACTTTATACCTACATGATGTACTTTATGCTCCTGGAGTTCGGCGGAACTTGTTTTCTATTCTTGCTATGCTACAGTTAGGCTTTTCTTTTCGTTTTGAGAGTGATGTAGTTGAGATTCATCTTGGTACTATTTATTATGGTAGAGGTTTTATTTCAAATGGTTTTATGATTTTGGACATTGATTATAATATTAATGATAGTGGTTCTTTTTCCTTGCTATCTTCTGTTGAGAATGATCACAATGTTTCAATTAAATGGCATGCTCGTCTTGGTCATATTGGGCAGGATAGAATGAATAGATTAGTTCGAGACGGGCTATTGAGCTCGCTCACTAAAGTCGATCTACCCACCTGTGAACATTGTTTGGCGGGAAAAGCGACCCGAAAACCATTTAATAAAGCTTCTAGGGCAGAATTTCCTTTACAATTGATCAATTCCGACATTTGTGGCCCAATGAGTGTGAGGGCAAGACATGGTGCTTTTTACTTCATCACATTTATAGATGACCATACGCGCTTCGGTCATGTTTATCTGATCTCCCATAAGTCTGAAGCATTGGATTGTTTTAGACGTTATATGAATGAGGTTGAGAATCAGTTAGATTTGAAAATTAAAACTTTAAGAACTGATCGAGGCCGCGAGTATCTATCTGAACAATTCAAGGAATTGTGTGATGAAAAGGGAATAATCAGACAGCTGACAATTCCTGGCACTCCGCAGCAAAATGGTGTAGCGGAGAGAAGAAATCGCACATTACTTGACATGGTTAGGTCAATGATGGCGCAAGCAAATTTGCCTATCTCCTTTTGGGGAGATGCATTGTTAACTGCTGCCTACATTCTTAATCGTGTTCCCTCCAAAACAGTACCTTCCACCCCTTATGAATTATGGACAGGCAGGAAACCAAATTTGGAGCACCTGCGTCCTTGGGGTTCGGCAGCTTATGTACACAACACTTCTCACAAGTATGGGAAGTTAGGTCCTAGAGGAAAGAAGTGTATCTTTATAAGATACCCTGAACACTCTAAGGGATATGTGTTCATCGGAAAGCAGCCAGATGGAAGTTTGACTGAGATTGAGTCGCGAGATGTTGAATTCCTCGAGGAGGATTTTCCTTATAGAAGTGAGGTTCGAAATGAAATTGAGTTCCATGAGATGGATGACTCTGGTAATGGCGCTTCTATTCGCTCAGTCGAAGTAGAGGAGGCAACTCCGATACCTCCTGGGGATAGTGGGAGCGACTTACCTTTGGATGAGGAATCTCAACTTCGTAGGAGCGCACGTATGGGAGTTCCCCGTCGTCGTTTTGAGATTGAGGGGGAAGCTTTCATGGTTGCTGCACATGATGATGATGAGCCTAGATCTTTTCAAGAAGCTCTCTCATCACCTATTCATAAGGAATGGATGGATGCAATGGTGGAGGAAATAGAATCGATGAAGTCAAATCATGTCTGGGACTTGGTTGACTTGCCACCGAGCGCAAAACAATCGGGAATAAATGGGTTCTCAAGATTAAGCGCAAGGCGGACGGTTCAATCGATAGGTACAAGGCTACTTTGGTAGCAAAGGGTTTTACCCAACGAGAAGGCGTTGATTATGAGGAAACCTTCTCTCCTGTTGTAAGGTTTGCTTCGATCCGCCTAATCTTGGCCATTGTCGCATATTTGGATTTGGAACTTTACCAAATGGATGTTAAAACTGCATTTCTCAATGGAGAACTGGATGAGGAGATCTATATGGATCAGCCTGCTGGCTTCTCTATGAAGGGTGAGGAGCATAAAGTTTGTAAGCTCCGACGATCCATTTATGGATTGAAGCAGTCCTCCAGGCAGTGGTATATTCGATTTCATCGAGCCATCACTGAAGATGGGTTTACGATGATTGAGGAAGATCACTGTGTGTATGTTAAACGGTCCAAGGATTTTTTTCTGATCATTTCCTTATATGTTGATGACATTCTATTGGGCGGGAATGATAAGGAGATGATTGTCGCCACTCAGAAGTGGTTGTCCTCTAATTTTGAGATGAAGGACATGGGTGAAGCGAATTATGTGCTCGGAGTTAAGATCCTGCGAGATCGTTCAAAGAAACTTTTATGTGTCTCAAGAGACTTATCTAAGAAAAGTTTTGGAACGATTTCGGATGCACAATTGCAAACCCATTGACACTCCTATTGCTAAAGGTGAGAGTCGAACCTTAAAACGGTGCCCTAAAACTTCTGAAGAGAAGGATAAGATGAATCGAATTCCATATGCTAATGCGGTCGGGAGCTTGATGTATGCTATGATGTGTACTCGGCCTGATATATGCTATCGTGGGCTTGGTTAGCCGTTTTCGGTCAATCGGGATTGGACCAGGAAAAACCGTTAAAAGGATACTTCGTTACCTCAGAGGTACGATAGATTATGTGCTATGCTATCAAGGTACGGATTTACGTCTCGTCGGTTATAGCGATGCGGATTGGGCTGGTGACCTAGACGAGCGTAAGTCGACCTCAGGATATGCATTCTTGCTTGATAATGGCGCCATATCTTGGAGTAGTAAGAAACAGACTTGTATAGCTCTTTCCACCATGGAGGCGGAGTTCGTGGCGTGTTCTGCAGCAGCTCAGGAGGCTATCTGGTTAAGGAGGTTCCTTCGACATATTGGGATTGTCACTTGTACTTCCGTTCCTGTGACGATCTATTGTGATAGTACGGCAGCGATTGCATACTCGAAGGACCCGAAATATCATTGCAAGACAAAGCACATCGACTTAAAGTATCACTTTGTTCGTGAGGCAGTGGCGCAGAAGGAAATAATCATGGAACACATTTCTACGAGTCACATGGTTGCAGATCCTCTAACTAAGCCTATTGTTAGAGAATCTTTTTCGGCTCATGTTAAAGCTCTTGGACTTCGTAGGATTTGATTGTGTAGACAGTCGATTATTTTTGGGCCATTTCTTTTGTAATAATTTTGGTTATTTAATTACAAATTACTTTTTGGTAAAGATATTTGGTAAAATTAGCACACGCGTATTTAAAAGAACGGATTGATAGTATGTCGCAGGCTGATTGGCCATCTCACACGGGCAATCACACTTTTCGGCGCTGTAGAGAGCGAGCGAAGATTGAGGCATTTATGGAAGCCGCGTTGGTTGACACCAAGATGAGGTCTTTTGTGAGACCGCATATGAATAGTCCCACGATTCGTATAGTCTGTATATTAAGAGCTGGATGTGAGCTCACCGTTTGGCGCTTGAGATAGCGAGCAAATGGAGAACTCAGGCTAGACACTCCGGGAGTGACTGAGCTAAGATCCGTATGGCATTGAGAAAGACATACGCTCATTGAGATTCTCTGTCATAGCATGTATTTCATACTACATGTGCTGGGCGACCAAGTAAAGAAGATGAGTGAATGGATCCCTGCTTCCTCATCGTGTGAGTTCTTATGGACATTATTTTGTGGAAATGTCCTATATATATATGTTAGATGCCCTTAGTGACTTTTGACTATGTCATTGAGTGAAAGAATTGATGTTGCTACTTTGGCATGTTTCCTACGGCTATGAGTGATGCGGCTTGACGGGGCATTGCTGGGAAAGCAATCAGTTCTCAACTCGGTGGCATGAGAGCTCAAGGAAGACTAGTTGAATTACATTCAGACACTTTGACTCATTGTCGACAGGTTGTGTCGCTTCAGTATAGCGAAACAATCATGAGTATAGTGTTATAATGTGCGCAATAGAGGTTAGCATGGCTCTTTGAGGGATTAGAATCTTGAACGATGTAATTCAATGGTCTAGGACATCACGAGTCTAATATTTTCTTCCCTTTGAGGGTTGATGTCTCTATACTTGCCGTATGTTGTTTCTAGTATAGTGCTCTCAAAATGCGAGTTGACTCGTGAGTCGCCTTTGTTCATTTCACTGTATGAATAGAATTAATAGTGGTGTAATGTTGAGGAAGTGGTTACGATGGCATCGATCCAGTTATGTGCGAGTGGGAGATGTTGGCATTCGGTTAAATCGAATCGGGTGCGCCCATGATCGGGCTCGATCCGACGGTTGTTATGTTGTCTAATTGGATTAGGATTAATCTCGCTTTTAATTGGAAAGCTAATTAGAGATAAGTTCTAATCATGTTAGGATAACAATTTATAACCGATTTGGCCTTATCTCTTATGCGATTAGGATTCTGTAATCCTCTATAAATATACGGGCGGTTCCACATTAAACGACACACGAAAAACAACGAAAGTTCTCCACATCCTCCATTAACCTATTTTTCTAGAGGGCTTGGGACTTGAACGGTGGATTTGTGATCGCGCTCGTTTGTAGTTCGATCCACCGCGAGTTCGGAGTACAAGAAGATTCATCAAGGACGATCTAAGGACGCGTAAATCAATTTCCACGATCCGGGCATTGTAACGCGAATCGCTTCCGCAATAAGGTACGAACGAATACTTCCGCTGCGTTCTACACAACCATTATACAATTATCAACTGCCCTATCATGCATGAATATTCAATACATAGTATGCTCAAAAAGGTGAAAATAGATATAAAGGGGAATCCAATGATTCCGGCGTGCACCCCCCACCTCGAATAATTGTAGAGGAGTTGCGGTTCAATTCTCGCGATTTCTAGACACCTATCCCGCGACCTGCACTCTAAACAGAGCCCAAATCAGGCTTTTCTACTTAGACATTTTTGTTTCAACGAACGGAGTTGTCCTACGCGTTGGGAATACCCCCAATTAGGTTTTCAAGAGGTCAATTTATCTCGAAAGCGATCTAGGGTAAAAGCCCCAAATTCTATGCCCTAACAATGCCATAATAGAATTTCTCCTAGATTGATTTCATTCCTAAGCTAAAGATAGCTTAGAATCAACTAGGAAGCATTCTAATACCATCACTAAGCCGTTCTAAGCATCCCTAGGGCATCTACTTTAAACCCTAGGTGTTCACCATTAGAGCACATGAAGCTCTCATGGGTTTCATAGAGTTCATGGCCCTAAAGGGTTTCTAAAGCATCTAAAGAGCTCAAAACTCTAAAACTTAAGGTTTAGAACCAAACCCTAGAGGTAATCTTGCAAAAACTCACCTCTAGTCCCAAGCTCTATCAAGTCCTTGGTGTAGGAGAGCTTCTAGGTCCACCAAATCCACCAAAAATCCCTTCTCCAAGCTTCTTCTCCTGCTTCTCCTTGCTCTAGGGCAACTTTCTAGAGAGAGAAAGAGGAAAATGAGAGAGGGAGAGTGTGCGTGTTTGCTGTGAAAAGATGAGAGGATTGGTATATTACATGTTGCTACAATAGCAACTAGACCCCCCATTTTTTATTCTGCAGCAGGTCACTCCCTACTGACAGAGCCAAAGTGTACTGGTACACGGGCATTTGTATCGGTACATTCCTGCGCAGAGGCCAAACCCGAGAGCATTTCTCTCGATTTCGTAATATTTGTAACGGTACACTTCCAATTTGTACCAGTACACTTTCAAATATTCTCAAACCCGAGAGCAGCCAGCTCTCAGTTACGATGGCTGTACCGGTACACTTTGCCCAGACTTGGTTTTTGGCTCCGACTCGACTCTATTTCGCGCCGCTTGATGCCAAAACCATTCTAACTCCTTTAGAACTTCACTTTAACTCTTCCAACGCAGTTGGAATACCAATTGGAACTTGTCCAACCATTTCTCTCGGCACTTTAGCCAATTTGGCTAAAGTTCGATAATCGCTATCGAGGTTTCGATATATTACAGCACAAGCTCTCCGGTGCTCCTCTTCAGCTACGGCGGCTCCCCAGGGCACGGCGACGCTGGCAAAGTGTCGGGGATGGCCACGCGGAGCGGCAGTCTAGGTTGGCGGCGGTCGGATACAAGAGGTCTCCAACTCCCCCTCTTCGCACCACACACCAATAGAGAGAGAGAAAGAAGGAGATTGGCTTCCTCTCCTTCTCCGGCAGTCGGCGACAGCGAGGGAGGCGACAGGGCTCTCCCCCAGGTGGTAAAGGAGGAGGATGAGGGTTTGATATAGGGTTTGGGTTGCAAAATTCCCAAATCTAACCTTAAAAACGTAAAACCCATTATTCTTTGAGAATAATCACTCCAGAGTTCCCCAATTCTAGAAATTCGCATTCTATTCCCTCTTCATTACGTTCCTCTCACAGAAAGGTCCCTGTCCGCGAGTTTTTACGCAATACGGAGCACTGATCACTTCTAAAAAGCAAGAACAACATGGAATAAATGCCCTCCCAGCAATAAAAGCTATTTTTCTCGAAAATCGTGCGTCGAACATGAAATCCGTCAATGCCATTGGCTCTGGCACAGTTGGACCATTGAAAATGAGGTATTGACTCTTCCGAAACAAAGTCCAATTCGTGTCCGAAGCCCACCCGTCTCCTCGATCACAACCGGAAACGCGGGTTACTATTCACTTCAAGTGAAAAGTTAAATCATTTTTCGCTGAAATTTGACAGGCAGTTTTAAAAATAAAAGACACACAACAACATTTAAAAAGATGTCAAATTTACAAAGTCCGAATTCGCTGAAATTCGTTTTAGTCCTAAAACCTATGAGTTTGGTTATTAGCTATTTAAAATTTCATGTATATTAATGTTTCACTTATGATGTCACGCCCCGCGACCGCCAATTTGGTCGGCACGGGCACGTCGAACAGGCGCCGGACGGACAACACCTCCCCTGCCCGCCCAAGGCTCAGCAACAAGTCATGTACAATATTATTCCCAGGAAATAAATCATTTCATACATGACTAAACGAAGCACAAAAAGTGCAAACCATACAAGAGCAAGAGATACAAGTACATGATACATGTGTACAAAGTGAGGAAATACTTAACTATTACATGTTTAACCATTCGTCATTTACATCAAGTTTACATTTTCAAATTGTAAATTAAACATATACAATCTCTCAACAAAATCTCACACCTATACATCATCTACACTCGACGACCTGGTGTCTCTAATGAAATAGGTGGCTGCTACCTCGGTCTAGGGCGCTATGCTCTTGCCACGATCCTCGCCTGGGGTGCTCGCGCTAGGCCCTACCAACAGTGGTGGGGTGAGGACTATGAATAGTTCCCAGTGGGTTCGGTCGCCGACTCCACCAATCGCCCCACTAGGTCCATACGGGCATAAGCAAATATACAGATAGATAGATATGGAAAGTAGTAAACTATGCTGTTCAATATTCTACTATGCCCAATCAATATAAGTATGCATGCTCAGTATAGTATAAAAGAAAGGGGCAATTGCTTATATACCCCTGAAAAGTTCCCGACTTTCCGATTTACCCCTCTTAGAAGGCTAATATTGAAAATGCCCCTCCTACATTCCAACCTATTTCTAATATACCCTTAGAGTTAAAATCTGTTAAGTAACTCTGTTATCTCTATAAAATTACTATTTTGCCCTTTTCAAATATACCTGTCATGCCCCGGGCCCAGCGGAAGCCCGCCGACACGTGCACAGACCCGCCGTGTACACCAAACAAACACAATGCACACAAGGCGTCTATGAAAACAAAGGAGGAAAGAGAGAAATCCTAACAAGGCCATCAGAGCGAGTAATATAAAACCACTAAGTTCTAACATAAAAGATACACAAAAGTGATACAGAGTAGAGCTAAATCCAGAATCTGATACAAATACATAAAACATCTTTTCTAAAGTACAAAAAGAAAAGATAACATCGGGTCCACTATAGAAACTCCGTAGGGCTCTAGCTAGCCGCAAAACCCTTGCCTCGATCCCTAGCCACTCCCGATGCGGATGGCTCTGAAAATTAACAACAAACAGAGGGCGTGAGAACTATTAAAAATAGTTCCCAGTGGGCAATTACTGATCTCAGTGAAATGCTCCACTAGGCTAAAATAAGCATGCTAAAAGAAAGCAAGAAGTTATAAATAAGAAGCGAGTACAAAACTGAGGTAATCAAGTTCATGCTTCTACTACGAGTTTAACTATCATAATCATGATATTCTACTTTTAATGGCACAAACATATGTCCAAACAGTTAACATGCACAATTAAAGTAAGCTAACCTTTAATTACAAGTACAACCATAATGCCCACATTACTACATAAAGTAAATTATGTATACCATTGTTCTCTATCAAGCATACACACTAGTCCACAAGAATAAGTGTTCTAGAGAAGTCTCAAAACCCAATCCATAAGGAATGTACCCAAGGTAACATCCCGTGCCATGCCTAGGTGGCCCCGTGGAGGTCGTCGACTTTCCCCACAAGAAAGGAGACACGAGAACACGGCAATCCACTTTCGGCGCTCAGTCCCGCACGGCGAGTGCATCGCAAAGGCCCACTCCCGAAGTGCCGGCTTGTAGGGAGCTACCCTCACAAGCGAGGCGAACGAATCGCAAAGGCCCACTTCGGAGTGCCGGCTTGTAGGGAGCTACCCTCACAAGTAAGTGCGAATGAGCATAGGGGCAACGAGCGTAATCATAGCATAGGGTCCCTATTTGGGATACTCAATCATCAAGTCTAAACTTGGAATCTCTCTCATCGACTCGAGGGTCGGAAAAATAACTCAATATGTCACAACTCATTTACAACTACTTGGGTGGTTTGTCTCACAAGGCGCTCACAACATATACAACTCAAATGACACTATCCTACTTGGGATAATTCATTACTTTAAACAAGATTTCCAAGGAGTTTATGACATACAATTCCACTAATTATCGAATAGATACTTATCAATACCATAAGCAAGAGAATTATGAATTATTCACAAGTATCATAATACTAGAATACACATGTCTTTTCCCACGATAGAGTGTACAAATATCACATTGCAATTAGTTTAATAAAACACTTATATTACATGCCAATAGCTCACATAAGAATGCCCCAAGGGCTTAACATTACCTTCCTCATGTCTAGAACATGGAATAGTCCATCGATCCATAGATCGAATACAAGTTCTCAATTGCCAACGCTAGTCATATTACTAGGATTAGAAAGTAAACTCAACTCATAATACTCATGTCATGTATTATGTTACATTACCTACTATCTTGTCTACAACAAGTATAAGGCGATATCATGTTAAACCTCATGCATATAAGTATATGGTTAACCTCAAGGTTAATGCCTTTCAACGGCAATATCATAAAGCTATGAATCTTATCTACTAAATCATTAAGCAAGAACGCTAATTTCTATCTACTTGTCTCAACAAGTGCCATGATGGTGATCATGTGTGGTTCTATAAATATAGTTCAATTACTAAATTCCCTCAAGGAATCCTCTCACCACTCAATCTCTAACATGCTTCTTAAGGTACCACAACCAATTAACCAACTATGCCCAAAATCACATATACGTCTCCACTACATGGAGAGTATAATTTTCACTACACATAACATAGCTATTTTAGGTTCTCATAAATTCAAGCATGTTCTAGAGAGTATAATTCATCATATAAACATGTCCTAAAACCCAAAGGAAGACATAGAAAGAGTTCACCCATTTCGTTGAGATCAAACCCACCGGATGTACTTCGAATCCTTTTCGTTTCGCCGAACGAAGTTGCCCCCTAAGCTCCTAGTACCCTAAGATAAATATTTGAAGGGATACGAGCTTCGAATAAACATCTAACAAAATTCACCAAAATTCACATAGAAAAGAGGTGAAAATTACCTTTGATCAAGAAGATCTTGTCCAAAGCTCAATTCGACCCTAAGCTTCTTCAAATCCAACCTAGAGGAGAGTTCTACACCCATCAATTAGGTTCTAAAAGCTCCGAATCAAAAATCCCCAATTCTAACCCTAGAATCCCATTTCTAGGGTTTCTACTCAAAGAAAGCTTCCAAATCTAAATCTAGAGGAAAGGATTGGTTGCTTACCTTCCAAAAGCTCCAAATTAAGAACCAAAACCCTCTAGAAGAGAAGATCTTCCCCCCAACAAGCTCCAAGTTCAAGCCCCAAGCTCCTCTAATGGTGGAAATAGCTCCAACAAACAAAAGAGAGCAAAAGGGAGAAGTTCAAACCCCAAAAATCCAACCAAACACATAGAAATCCAAATGAGAAGAAAGGAGAGCTCCTTACCTCTTCTCTCAGCAATTCCCAGCACAAAAGAACCCTAAGGGGTCGTGGGTGCTGTTATAGAATAGGCCAAAACGCATAAAAGCCCCTGCAGTCTTCGGATTTCAAAAACTGCCAGTTTGTACCGGTACAAACCCATTTTGTACCGGTATAAACCCTGCGAAAGCCAAACCCGAGCCTCGGGTTGCCAAGTCCGCCCTTTTATACCGGTATAAATTTCGGTCTGTACCGGTATAGCCATCATTTTATACCGGTATAGACACCATTTTGTACCGGTACAAGGCACAGAATTTCCAACCCGAGAGCCACCTAAAATCCAACTTTTTGGACTTTAGTGCTGGGGATTCATCCCCTAACCTCGGTACACGCGCCATAGGTCGGAACACAGTCAACGACCCTCCAGAAAATCTGGAAAAGCTCCAACACAAGTCAAATACTCGAACTCCGCAATTTGCGCAAGTCCAGTATGTTACAATACCCTTCTACCATCACTGTCTTTCTTATTTGCCCTTAAAGTCAGGGGCATAAAAAGTATTTCGACTTTTGTTTTTTCCAATATACCCCTCTACCGTCACCAAACTTTCTTATTTGCCCTTAAGTTAAGGGCAAAATTGGTATTTTAATTTTTTTTAACTGTGGTAGATATTTAACTCACGTTTAACCCAGATTAACTTTACAGGAGATAACTGCGGGGGTATTTTGCAATAATGGTGGAACGTATGAGGGGCATTTTAGAAAGAAAAAAAAAGTAGGGGTAGATCAGATATTTTCAGACGCATGAGGGGTATATAGGCAATTATCCCTAAAAGAAACTATCATACTACTATGTTCAATAAGAAAACATGTTCTTTAGTTTATCCAATCTCTTGGCTTACCCTCAAGGTTCGCCCACGACTCACACTGGCCTCAAAGGAAAGGAGTCGCAACTTGCTCTCAAACCCGAAACGGTCTGCGGGGCATCCACTCGCCCCGGGACATCAACTCTGTCCCTTGTGCGTTCACGCTTGTGAGGAGCGACCTCCACATGCTCAAACAGACTGTGAGTATGATCCAATCCTCTCACCTCGAGGATACCCTACCAACTAGGGTCATAACTCTCAAGAACTATCACCTCTAGTTCATCATATAGAAGAGTTCACGTATCATCTAGTTCAACATGTTATTTTTCAATGTTCTCGTTTACTAGATGCCACTCGATCTAGGTTGTCATTCATCTAGATGCCACTCGATCTATATTGTCATTAGTTTTTGTCATTCTTTACTCTAGGGTTTCTATGTCATCATTCACCTTTATTCATGTATTCTATCCTAGTGTCAAGCTCACCTCGCTACACTAGCTAGAATCACATGCAAATAAAGGAATATCTCTACCCTATCATGCTCTCGGCAATATACAATAGATCGACAATATATATACATATACACGTATAAACATAAGGAGCAGCCTAGCTGCTTCGGGATGGTCACCACCCATCTCCTAAAGTCGTATTGGCTCTACCGATGCGTTTCGCCGACTTTCCGATATCCACGCCGCACTTTACAGCAATCGAAGTAAAAATAGGCTCTCGGCTCGATTTCTCCGCTCTCGCCAGATGGATCAGCTAACTGACTTCACCGGCGCACTTGTGAGCCTAAAACCATCACAAAGATAGGGTTAAATGGGATCAAACCCTAACCGTTCGTAAAAACCCACTCGGAGCCCTTGCTCGCAACTACGGCAAAAACAGCCGCAACGAACTCTAGATTCATACCTCTAGCAACCAGCTAGGGCTCTAAAGTTCACTCAAACCCCCTTTCTAGAGCCAAATCCCAAAACCCTAGAAACATAGCTTTAGTAAACCTAAAGCTCACCTCAAAGAGATTCCTCCACTTGATGAAGGAGATGATCAAAGGGAGAGAAATCTCACTCCACAAGGCTTTTCCTCAACTTCTCCTTCCTTTCCTTCTTCTCCTTCTATCACTCAAGAGAGAGAAAGAGAGTCTTTCCCTTTACTTAGGCTGCAAGAAATGAGGGGAAAGAGAGAGCTATGTATTCATATCAGCCCACTCATGCCAACATTACATATTTGCCCCTCAACTTAATCCCCAATGTACAACCTATTCTTGGGCATTTTCGGGCACGGGGACCGGTCTCTTCATGCAGAGACCAGTCCCCGAGAGTGTCCTGTCCACAGAAAAGGGCTTCAGCCCCTTCTCCATGTCACGGGAACCGGTCTCCACTAAGAGAGACCGGTCCCCGAGACCACCCACTCTTGCAGGACTTCTCCTTGCCCATAGTGCAAAGCTACGGGAACCGGTCTCTCCTCTTGGAGATCGGTCTCCGAGAGCGAAATCTCAAATTCTGGCCCTTTGCCATTTTCACCAAGCTACGGGAACCGGTCTCTCCTTCTGGAGACCGGTCCCCGAGAGCGAAAACTCACAAACCCGGTTTTCTTCCATTTCTCTGAGCTACGGGAATCGGTCCTCACATTGGGAGACCGATCCCTAAGGCAAAATCTGTACTTTGCAGGTTTCTCCTCCAATTCGCTCTCGGAGGCCCACGTCGATGCACTTTTGACTCATTTGATGTCTTTGGCCTCACTAAAGTATTCCAAACTCGACTTTGATCAATTTGAATCATAGTCCAGTTTCACGTTTCATAGTTTCGAGTCCTTACATCGTCCCCTCCTTAAAAGGAGTTTCGTCCTCGAAACTAAACTAAACCAACTCAATTTAATTTCAAGCTTAACTCGTATCTCTCAATCATCGAAGAGGTGGGGATAATGCAGTTTCATCAATTCCTCGAGCTCCCACGTGACTTCACGATCATCGTGATTGCTCCAGCGAATCTTCACGTAGGAAATCTCGCGATTTCTCAATTTGCGCACTTCTCGTGCAATAGTCGACACCGGAAATTCTTTATAAGTCATATCATCTCGCAACTCCGGTGGCTCATAAACCAAAGCGTGCTCAGGGTCATGAATGTATTTACGGAGGTTGGAGACGTGAAACACATTATGAACTTTCGCCAACTTCGGTGGCAACGCAAGCCGGTAAGCTACCGCTCCGATCCGCTCCAACACCTCATACGACCCAATATAACGGGGACTAAGCTTTCCCCGCATCCTAAACTGCTTCACGCCTCTCATCGGCAATACCTTAAGAAAAACGCGGTCACCCACCGCGAACTCCAAGTGACGACGACTCTTATTTGCATAACTCTGCTGTCGAGACTGCGCCGTAAGCAACCTATCGCGAGCAATGCGGACCTTCTCCTCCGCCTCTCGCAATACATCGGGGCCAAGTACCGAACGCTCGCCCACATCACTCCAATGTATCGGGGATCGGCACTTCCGTCAATAAAGAGCGTCGAACGGTGCCATCCCCATGCTAGCCTGATAACTGTTGTTGTAGCCGAACTCGGCCATCGGCAAATGATGGTACTAACTACCCCTAAAATCAATGACACACGCCCGCAACATATCCTCTAGAATCTGAATAGTCCTCTCCGACTGTCCATCTGTCTGAGGATGAAAAGCGGTGCTAAACTCGAGTCGTGTGCCAAGTGCATCCTGCAGGTTCTTCCAAAATTGCGAAGTGAACCGGGGATCATGATCCGACACTATAGACTTCGGGACCCCGTGCAATCGCACAATCTCATTGAGATAGACCTGCGCCAAACGGTCACCTGACCACGTAGTGTGGATCAGCAAAAAGTGCGCCGACTTGGTCAAACGATCCACCACTACCCATATCGCATCGTGGCCGCCCGTGGAACGAGGTAGGCCAACCACGAAGTCCATCGATACGTCTTCCCATTTTCATACGGGTATAGGTAGACTTTGCAGTTTACTCCCTGGAAACCGACGCTCCGCTTTCACTTGTTGGCAGACCAAACGCTTCGCCACGAAGCGCCCAACATCGGCTTTCATACCCGACCACCAATAATGTTGTTCCAAATCCTGATACATCGTGGTGCCGCCCGGGTGATCACTATAAGGAGACCAATGAGCTTCCTCCAAAATCAGCTTGCGGATCTCTTCATTTTCCGGTACACATCGACGGTTTCGAAACCGAAGTGTATCATCGGCATCTACATGAAAATCGCCGCCACGTCCACTCTATACGTCACGCCGAACCTTTTGGAGAGCCGAATCCGTAGACTATAAATCTTTTATTCGCTCCAACAAGGTTGGTTGGACGATGAGAGTCGACAAGGTAGTCGGAATCCCTGGAGCTACAACCTCAAGATCTAATCGACCCATTTCCTTCCACAATGGCACTTGATTAGTGACCCAAAGTGCGAGGTTCTCCGCCGACTTTCGACTAAGAGCATCAGCGACCACATTTGCTTTCCCGGTGTGGTAGAGGATTGTAACATCATAATCCTTTAGCAACTCAAGCCACCGCCGCTGTTGCATATTGAGCTCTTTCTGTGTAAACAAGTACTTGAGGCTTTTGTGGTCAGTGTATACCTCACAACGCGCGCCGTATAGGTAATGCCTCCATAACTTGAGAGCAAACACCACCGCGACTAACTCTAAATCATGATCTGGGTAGTTCTTCTCATAGCTCTTCAGCTGCCGGGATGCATAAGCCATCACCTTCCCACGTTGCATCAAAACACACCCAAGTCCCAAATATGACGCATCGCTATATACCACAAAGTCATCGTCCTGCACCGGTAAGGTGAGTACCGGAGTCGAAGTCAATCTTTCTTTTAACTCCTTGAAACTCCGGTCACATTCGTCACTCCAAATGAATTTGGTGCCTTTCTGCGTTAGACGGGTCAATGGAATCACGATCTTCGAGAAACCCTCCACAAACCGTCGATAATAGCCCGCTAAGCCAATAAAGCTTCGAACTTCCGTAACGTTCGTCGAGCGCGGCCAATCCTTGATCGCCTCCATTTTCTTCGAGTCAACGGATACCCCGCCCTCAGAAATAACATGCCCAAGAAATGCAACTTCCCATAGCCAAAAGTCGCACTTCTTCAACTTGGCGTATAACTTCTCCTCCCGAAGGATTTGAAGTGACCTTTCTTTTGTTCTTGGTGGAGATTAATCTAGGGTTTTGGCTTTGTGCTAACCCTAGGGCACCAAAAATTGGGATTCTTATGTTGGAGGGTTATTGGATCAAATTGATCCTATAGAAACCTAATTGGGAACGTTTCCGACTCGCTCGAGCGATCGGTTTGTTTAAACGAAAAGTATTTGTAGAGTTACAAGCATAAGGCCTAATTCGGCTTTATTTTGCCGCAGATTGGGAAATTGGCGATCGAGGATCGCGAAGTTGAGTCCAATCATCTAAGAGTAAACTCGCAAGGTGGGGGGTGCTCTTACTGATATCGAACTTCTCTTTATGTCTATATGTCGCTTATTGAGCATATGTGTTATAATGCTTTTAAGCATAATAGGGTAAACGAGTATGAATTGCATGCTTAGAGCTAAGATGCAAATGAAAATGGTCGTGAATAAGAATGAAACCCTACGTATGCATGTAATGAGACAAAGAACCTAGTGGTTAAAGAATAAGAATGAGAATGAGAATAAGAACCTTTATGACATATAGATCGAGTGGCATTAGTGATTTACAAGAACACTAGAGATAGTGTAACGACATGGTCAAGAATAAGATTAAAGGACACTGGAGTTAGTGTGATGGAAAGAATAAGAACAAGAACAAGAATGTAAAGAACAAAGAATGTGAACAAATGACAAAAACCTTATAGTTAAGGGTCATTGTGCAAGGCTTCCTTAAAGTTAAGGAATAGATTTGGATTACATCCTTGGAGCAAGGATTTGATCATACTCGCCTGTAAGTCCTTGCTCGGGGGCGGTAGCTCCCCTTCGAGCGATGCGCTCCAGAGTTTGGTCACCATTGGGATAGAGTCATTCCAGAGGACGGTCCCGTCGGGTGTAGTAGTCTCCCCGATACTGGGATTTGAGTTGGTGAGTTCTATGAGCGGCGAAACCTACGGGTTAGCCATGAGATTGCGTATCGAGATTGTGATATTGCATTCATCGTTATTATGTTGAGCATGAGCATGTTTACTATTGTTCAGGCATATTAGTTGTTATGCATTATAGTTTGGTTACTATCTGCTTATTCTTTTAAATTATGCCTGAGATAGGCCTAGTGGGAACGTCAGCGTGATTGGGTGCCAAACCCACTGGAAACTTTGTTGTAGTTCTCACCCCACCATTTCTACAGAGCCTGGATCGAGCGAGCCAGCGTGCGACCGTGGTAAGGGCCTCGCACCGTAGCTAGCAACTGCCTTAGTGGAGTTTATTGTCTAGTTGCATACCTCTTGTAAATTTACTTTTGGAAGTTAAATGTAAACAAAGTGTGTTGGAAGAAAAGAATGTAATATGTATGCAAGTTCATTTTGTAAAAGAAAGCATGTAAAGTAAAGAAATGATGTAAAAGCAAATTATCTTACTTGTTTAGTTAGTTTTCTTTCACTTGGCTATTGCTTACCTTCGTGTAAGCCATTGGTGTATGCTTTTGCTTGTGCTTTTCATTTACTTTGAATTGTACTTGTGTTGAGCCTTGGGCGGGCAGGAAAAACTCTGTCCGTTCGGCGTCTGTTGGACGGGACCGGGCCGGCCAAAGGGATCGGTCCCGGGGCGTGACAATATATATACATATACACGTATAGACATAGGGAGCAGCCCAACTACTTCGGGATGGTCACCACCCACCTCCTAAAGTCGTATCGGCTCTACCGACGCGTTTCGCCGACTTTTTGATATCCACGCCGCAATTTACGACAATCGGAGTCAAAACAGGCTCTCGGCTCGATTTCTCTGCTCTCGCCCGATGGTTCAGCTAACTGACTTCACCGGCGCACTCGTGAGCCTAAAACCATCACAAAGATAGGGTTAAATGGGATCAAATCCTAACCGTTCGTAAAAACCCACTCGGAGCCCTTGCTCGCAACTACGGCAAAAACAACCGCAACGAACTCTAGATTCATACCTCTAGCAACCAGCTAGGGCTCTAGAGTTCACTCAAAACCCCTTTCTAGAGCCAAATCCCAAAGCCCTAGAAACATAGCTTTAGTAAACCTAAAGCTCACCTCAAAGAGATTCCTCCACTTGATGAAGGAGATGATCAAAGGGAAAGAAATCTCACTCCACAAGGCTTTTCCTCAACTTCTCCTTCCTTTCCTTCTTCTCCTTCTATCACTCAAGAGAGAGAAAGAGAGTCTTTCCCTTTACTTAGGCTGCAAGAAATGAGGGGAAAGAGAGAGCTATGTATTCATATAAGCCCACTCATGCCAACATTACATATTTGCCCCTCAACTTAATCCCCAATGTACAACCCATTCTTGGGCATTTTCGGGCACGGGGACCGGTCTCCTCATGCAGAGACCGGACCCCGAGAGTGTCCTGCCCACAGAAAAAGGCTTCAGCCCCTTCTCCAAGTCATGAAAACCGATCTCCACTAAGAGAGACCGGTCCCCGAGAGCACCCACTCTCGCAGGACTTCTACTTGCGCATAGTGCAAAGCTACGGGAACCGGTCTCTCCTTTTCGAGACCGGTCTCCGAGAGCGAAATCTCAAATTCTGGCCCTTTGCCTTTTTCACCAAGCTACGGGAATCGGTCTCTCCTTCTGGAGACCGGTCCCCGAGAGCGAAAACTCACAAACTCAGTTTTCTTCCATTTCTCTGAGCTACGGGAACAGGTCCTCATATGGGGAGACCGGTCCCCAAGGCAAAATCTGCACTTTGCAGGTTTTTCCTCCAATTCGCTCTCGGAGGCCCACGTCGATGCACTTTTGACTCATTTGATGTCTTTGGCCTTACTAAAGCATTCTAAACTCGACTTTGATCAATTTGAATCATAGTCGAGTTTCACGTTTTGCAGTTTTGAGTCCTTACATATGAAATGATTTACCATATTCTAATAAAATAATGATGAAAAGCTTTATTTGGTATATTCAAAGTATTTAGAAAATAAATTTCATGATTAATGTCTCAAGATTGACATTTTGTTCACAGTTGATATGATTGGCAGTTTAATTGTGTAGAAAAATCTAAATTATTTGAACTTCATTTTGAAAATGCTTTTTGTTAATTATATGAAGATCAACAACTCTTATTTAATCCTTGTCCTTTATTATTAGAAGGTTGTTTGATGTCAAGTGTTTATTTGTGGCCACTTGATACATTGGAAAGTATTTATAGAAGTCATGAAATTTCGCTTCTCGATACTCTAGATACTCTAAATCATATTTAGCACCGCTAGCTACTGATTTAGATGCCCTATCATCAAAAGTGAAGTGGAACTATGAACGGTTTTGTGCTTCAGGAATCCACATAAATGGACTATTTGTGGTAATTTTGAATTGGGAAGTTATGGCTTATTGCTTGTCTTTGTTGATACGTCTTCATACCATCTTCCCTTTGGTGCTTATCAAAATTGTATATGAATTGTATCTTCAAGTTGGATGTTTAACTTAATCAACCCTATTGTCTTAATAATTGACAAGCTTCTTTCATATTTTGCCAAAGGTTGTCTAATTTTTTGGTTTAGGTTATTAATTAGATATTCAATAGTTGCATAGGAGCTGGTGTGATTTTCATTTTATACAAGTCTAATATTCAAGGGCCTCTTACGTTTTATGATCTTGTTTCTTCTAGGTTTTGGGCTCATGTGGTAATGGCATATGTATTTGCATTTTGGACATACTTTGTATTATATAAAGAATATAAGCTCATAGCATCAATGAGATTGCATTTTCTTGCCTCCGAAAAACGTCGACCAGATCAGTTCACTGTAAGTTCTCTAATTTGATGATTCCTTTCCTCTATGGAATTAGTGTCTTTTCGTTGTATTTTCTGAGTTAGGGCCACTTTGGCCTAGATTTTGAAAAGTGATTTTTTGCAAAATGGATTAAAAACTGTAGAGCGTTTGTCTGAGTTTAAATGAAAAGTGATTTTTCTAAAGTGATTTTGTATAACTGTTTAAATTTGTTTTTGTAGTTTGCAAATAAAAATATTTTTACTGAATTTTATTTTAAAATAATTTAAAATTTAATAATTGAATTTAGTTTTAAATTTTAAATTTTAAATTTTAAATTTGAAATTTGCAAAAAACTATAAAATTTTGATATTTTAATTAAAAATATAAAATTGAAAATTGAAAATTAAAAATTTAAAATTAAAAATTCAAATTTTAAATCTAAATTTAAAATTTCAATTTGAAAATTAAAATTTTAAATTTTAATAATAAAATTAAAAGTCAAAATTTGAAATTTAAAAATTTGAAATTTGAAAATTAAACTTATAATTTGAAATTTGAAAAATTTAAAGTTCAAAATTTTGATAATTTAAATATTTTCTTAAATTTTAAAGTTGAATATTAAAATTTGAGGTTTGAAATTTAAAATTTGAAAATTTTCTTTATATAGAGTTTTAAAATTTGAAATTTAAAATTTAAAATATAAAAATTTGAATAGTAAAATTTAGAATTAGAATTTGAATTTAAATTTAAAATTTGAGTCGAAAATCAATATAAAAATTTAATAGTTGAGTCCAAAATTAGATTCACATTTCAAAAAGCAAGTTTTAGTTGCTTCTTATTTTGGAAATGGAAAATCAGAAAACTAATTCTAAAAATGAGAATCATATTTTGAAATGAGGTTGCCAAACGTTCTATTAAGCCGAAAATCACTTTTGGACCCTAAATCACTTTTCGAAAGCTAGGCCAAACATCCACTTAATCCTCTTTACAATTTATTTTAATTGGTTTTAGGAAATTAAGTTTTTATTACATGATAATTTGATGCACTGAAACATATAGTTGCTAGCAGAATTCGTTTGGAATCAGTAATATTTTATGCTTTGTTATCTTCATGCTAGATACTCCTGGTTGTCTTGGGAGTTGTCACGATAGAATCACTAGTGTCTGATTTTGATAGGATCACTAGTATGTGATGTCATAGCATGTCTTTGTCCTCTTAAATTATTTTACTTTTGTGGGAATTGAAGAATGTTTAGCAAGCACAAAAACTAATATTGGATTAGTTTTGTTATTTCATCTGAAAATCTCTGTTTTTTTTTTATTTCATAACTTTTCTTTCTTTTTTTTTCATTTAATTGTTTAGGTTCTTGTGAGAAATGTTCCCCCAGATCCTGATGAATCAGTTAGTGAGCATGTTGAGCACTTCTTTTCTGTAAATCATCAAGATCACTATCTTACCCACCAGGTACGAATATCTAATTGTTCTGTGGTTGCACTTCCTACAATCAACAAGAGATTTTAAAGTTGTCAAACTTATGCTCAATCAAGATCGGCTATTTTTGCAGCTATCGTAGGAAATGTAATGGTTGCAATATTCAGGGTTCTTTTCGGGCAAAACGTGGGCAAATTTATATATGCAAACCTACTATATATTTAGGCCTTTAGCAGCATTGAAATAAAGATCTTATGGCTCTTTCTAGGTGTCACGCCCCGGATTTCACGTTCCCAGGGCACGCCGACAAATCCGCCGTATACAAAGGAATTTCCTCTGTATACGAAGCGTAGTTGTAAAACAAATAGTACTACAACCAAAAGTATAGAGCTGTAATAAGTTTACATAAGCAGGTAGAAACAACAATGAGTTCAGTATACATACAACAATATCAGATGCAAAATCTATACTCGCTCTAAGCGAGTTAAACAACTGTATGTACAAAAACTCCCAAAATAAGGTACTACTACCTACAGCAGGGAATCCTCTAACTCAGCACTCGTCGGGTAGGGCTCTAGCTCGCGACGCCCTTGCCTCGACCAACCTCAGAAGGAGCAGCAGCCGAAACGGAAGGCCCTGCAACAACAGTGGATCAAAAGGGCGTGAGAACTACTATAAAAATAAGTAGTCTTCAGTTGGTGCCGCCCTCAACATCATCGGTCCACGCACTAAGTCTACAGGGTGAGCAGGAATAGTAAGCAAAGCTGAAAATAATCTACAGATATATGCCACTGTACTATCATGCTCTAAAATCAACATCTATAGACTAATGTCATAACAGACCCAATCTGAAAGAGGACTGTAATCATACCCGTCCCTGGGACTGTGAACACACCCGTCCCGTGCCCGGTTGCGACTGTACAGCTACCTCCACACTAGCCATCAGTGGAGAGCATGTCCAACTTGCACGCGTGACACCAACGCGAAAGCATAACGCCCGACTCCAGAGTGGCACTCGTGGGCGCTACCCAACCGAGTATGCAGCGTATCTCTGTCGAGCTCAATCAGTCTCTAACAAGCCAAATGCAAGTAGCTAGGGTTTAAACTGGTATAACAACCAAATCTACGTGCCCTCGGCACAATCTGAGACCAAAACTGAACTCTAGGTCCACCGTCAACCCCGACGGCACCCGACCACTCAAAACAGCCTAGACTCTACTGAAAATAAGCTCAGTATCCTAGCACGAGCGTAAATGTAATCTATACTACCCTGGGTATCCATCGCTCTGATACTGCGATGATACAATCAAATATGGCTCCTAGAGCTAAATCAAGTAGTAATGCATGTGACGGTTAATATCGCAGTTTTCTCATATGTGAAATCCAAGTCCAACATGTACGGATTATTTACTTACTAAACATGCTCCAAATTCAGATTTCAATAACGGGACAATCCATGAATTCGAGCTACCATATACTATGCAAATACTGAAATTCATACATGTCGAAAATGTAATCTATACTACCCTGGGTATCCATCGCTCTGATACTGCGATGATATAATCAAATACGGCTACTAGAGCTAAATCAAGTAGTAATGCATGTGACGGTTAATATCGCAGTTTTCTCATATGTGAAATCCAAGTCCAACATTTACGGGCTATTTACTTACTAAACATGCTCCAAATTCAGATTTCAATAACGGGACAATCCATGAATTCGAGCTACCATATACTATGCAAATACTGAAATTCATACATGTCGAAAATGTAATCTATACTACCCTGGGTATCCATCGCTCTGATACTGCGATGATATAATCAAATACGGCTCCTAGAGCTAAATCAAGTAGTAATGCATGTGACGGTTAATATCGCAGTTTTCTCATATGTGAAATCCAAGTCCAACATTTACGGGCTATTTACTTACTAAACATGCTCCAAATTCAGATTTCAATAACGGGACAATCCATGAATTCGAGCTACCATATACTATGCAAATACTGAAATTCATACATGTCGACCATTATGCACATAGGATGAAAAGCCGATAATTAACCCACCTCGAGAGCCAATCCTAGGCAGCAAAGAACTCCCTCAGCTGCGGAATAATCTGTTTGATCAACCGAAACTGTGACGCCCCAACTTCCCAGGGGGTCACCCATCCTAGGACTACTCCCGTCCTAGCACGCTTAACTCTCTTAACCTCTTGGGTCTTGCCACCACCCAAAATGCTTAAGCCAGGTTAAGAGTTTAGCCCTATTATATCTCATATATAGGACTATCTGGGGTCTCACAATCTCCCCTCCTTTAAGCCCTGACGTCCTCGTCAGGCTGAGACTCACAAGTACCAGGCGATGTGAGACTCGTCTCGCTAGCCCGTCATCCAGACCCTAGCTCAGCTGAGACTCATCTCACACTTCCGGCTGGTAATTGGCTCTGATACCATCTGTGACGCCCCAACTTCCCAGGAGGTCACCCATCCTAGGACTACTCCCGTCCTAGCACGCTTAACTCTCTTAACCTCTTGGGTCTTGCCACCACCCAAAATGCTTAACCCGGGTGAAGGGTTTAGCCCTATTATATCTCATATATAGGACTATCTGGGGTCTCACGGAAACACCCTCAAGTCCAGCAACAAAGCTACATCTTCAAGCACCAAAATTCATTAATACACCTACAATTTCAACACCTAAGCTAAATTAGCTCAACTCCAATGTCAAAACTCACCTAAACAGCTCCAAGTCATGTGAGGATAGTCCCAAATCCAATGGAGTATACTGAAAAATGATTCTCAAGTCCCAAGTTCCCCTGCTTCCAAAGATGGTATCAAGAAAACTCTAAAAACCCACAATTCCGTCAAAATACAACAACAGCAGAGTAAAATGGGAGTTCGACCAAGCTAAACTTCACCAAATTCAGCAATCTTGGGCTGAGTGGATTCCTCTCGAAGTCTAAAATCCAGCGAACCAAATTTCGTCGCGATCCGACACTCCTACGTTGCGTACGAGCGGAAACACTGCGAGTCGCTGCTGAAATTCTGCAGGAACAGCACCCTAGCTCGAAAATGATGTAGCTTGAAGTAATCGAAGTGATTTCGATGGACTACTCACCTCGAAAATCACTCTAGAACTGGCGCAATGTCGAGAACCGCGAAATCTCATGCTCGCCCGGCCTCCTCGCAGCACCCCGACGATGAATGTACGCTCGAACGGCCCCGCGGCGCGACGTCGACGACGAACCAACTCCACTCGAAGCCTCTCCTTGCTCACGTCCAAGGCTAGAGAGAGAGATAGGGAGAAACCAGCTAAAACTCTCCTCAGCTCCCTCCCTGCATAAACATATAGGCTGGGTGGTGGTGATACAAACGATGAAGAAATTTACAAAATTGCCTTCTCACCTACCAAAGTGTACCAGTACACGGGCAACTGTACCGGTACAAATGGACAACCTGAGAGCAGTTTCTGCGCGGCATTGTACCGGTACATCCCTGCTGGTTGTACCGGTATAGCCATCAAGCTTGTACCGGTACATCCCAAAATTTGTACTAGTACACATGACTAAAAAGTCTGCTATTTCGCAGATTTTCACGATACCAACTTCTCTCGCGTCCCCACTGAGTCCGTTTGGCGTCCATTTCGCTCCAACGCGACTCGGACTTGTCCCGACACTCACCAGAGCTGTCGACAAGCCTCAACTGCTAGCACCCAGGTCACTACATCCTCCCCAACTACAAAAAGTTTCGTCCTCGAAACTGAAGCTTATCTCAGCTTTGCGCATCAAACAAATAGGGGTAAGACTCCCTCATCACTGTCTCAGGCTCCCAAGTAACCTCCCGCTCCTCGTGATTACTCCACTACACTTTCACATACGGGATGACCCAGTTACGCAATTCTTTCGTCTCGCGAGCAAGAATCCGCAACGGTCGCCCCTCGTATCTTAGATCCTCACCAATCTCAAGGGGAGTGAAGTCAATCACGTGAGAATGATCAAAAACATATCTCCTCAATGCCGAGACGTGGAAAATATCATGGATGCCGACAAGCCGTGGGGGTAGAGCTATCCTGTAAGCAACTTGCCCAACTCGCTGCAATACCTCAAAAGGTCCAATATAGCGTGGACTGAGCTTTCCACGCACTCCGAATCTGCGAATCCCTCTGGATGGCGAGACTTTAAGAAACATATGATCTCCAACGTGGAACTGTAAGCCTCGTCTCCTGGTATCGGCGTAGCTCCTCTGGCGGCTCTGGCCTGTCAAAAGGTGTCGTCGAACTACTCTCACCTCTTCCTCAGCCTCAAGCAAAATTTCAGGCCCAAGTGTCTTCCTTTCACCCACATCACCCCAAAATAGGAGGGATCGACATCTGCGTCCATACAACGCCTCAAACGGAGCCATCTGGAAGCTCGCTTGATAGCTGTTGTCGTACGCAAACTCAACCAGTCTCAAATGTCGATGCCACCCTCCTCCAAAGTCCAGGACGCATGCCCTCAGCATGTCCTCTAGAGTCTGAATGGTCCGCTCTGACTGACCATCTGTCTGTGGGTGAAACGCTGTGCCGAACTGAAGCTGTGTACCCAAGGCAGCCTGTAGACTCCTCCAAAAATATGACACAAACCTCAGGTCTCTGTCCGATACAATCGACACTGGTACACCATGCAGCCTGACAATCTCATCTAGGTATAGCTGCGCGAGTCTCTCTCTAGGCCAGGTTGTCTGAACTGGTAGGAAGTGAGCAGACTTAGTCAGTCTGTCGTCCACTATCACCCAAATAGCATCAAAACCCCCCTGTTGTCACGGACTTAACGATTTTGTCCGCAAGGTCCGTGCGGCGCTCGCCTTCCTTCGCGAAGTGAGCAAGCCTGCCTCTCTACTTGCTAAGTTAGGACCTACTCGCCCTAGATTAAGAACAAGATAGAGAGATAGAGAGAGTTTGAAGAAAGCTCCTCTATTACTTTAACTTGAGAATACAAAAGTGGCTTCTGAGGTTTGAGGGGGTGGAGGCCATACTATATATAGGCCACTGCCGTCCAAGCAACCAATAGAAAGATGCCAAATGGCGTACAATGACTGGATGAAAGTAAAGGCAACGGTCTCCCAAGAGACTTACATTAATGCCTACATAGAAACCCTAAGGGTCACCTAGAAACTCTAAGGGACTCTTGACTCTTCAGCCGCCGCGCCAATCAGTCTCGAGATCCACGGTAGAAGCTTCCAGAAGATCCAGACAAAATAGGCCACTGTCGAGGAAAAGTTAGCGAAAATATTTTTGTCCGTGACATTCTCCACCACCTATTGCGCAGACGCCCTCGTCGTGCACTGGGGCTGGAAGTCATTGATCAGCTTCTGATACTTCAAGAGAGTGTCGGCCTTCTCCCAGCTTGCTTCGCCATGCGGGAGATTCTTCCACTTGACAAGGTACTCGATGTTCCTTGGGACGCCGCGACACCGGATGGTGTGGGAGTCCAACAAGGCTTCGACCTCCTTGTCGATAGCAGTGGTCATGGTGGCGGGAGCGCGCTGCGACACGCCCCGGCTCGGGTCCTCCACGTCTTCATGGTAGGGCCGCAGGCAACTAGCATGGAAGACTGGATGAAACTTCAGGTTGGCAGGGAGTTGCAGCTTGTAGGCCGCCTTGCCCGCCCTCTTTACAACAGTGAAAGGCCCCTCGTACTTCCGCAAAAGCCCACGATGCACTTTGCGAAATGCCTAGAACTGTTGAGATTGTATCTTGATCAGCACCCGATCTCCCTCGGCAAACTTCAAGGGTTGTCGCTTCGCATCGGCCCTCTTCTTCATTCGATGGGCCGCCTTCTCAAGGCAGGCTCTCGCAAGGTCTCCATTCTCCTGCAAGTGGGAAGTAAAGTGGAGAGCCATTGGGCTACGGCCCTGCTCGCCCGCAGCAACAGAGTGTGGAGTGAGAGGCTGCCTTCTCGTTGCCAGCTCAAACGGGCTAAGTTTCGTCGACTTGCTGCGCCGCAAGTTGTACGAGAACTGGGCCACATCAAGATGATGCACCCAATCTTTCTGGTTGGCACTGACGTAGTGCCGCAGGTACTCCTCCAGCAAGGCATTCACTCGCTCCGTCTGGCCGTCCATCTGCGGGTGGAAGCTGGTGGAAAAGAGCAACTCTGACCCCAAGATCCAGAACACTTCTGTTCAGAACTTGCCAGTAAATCTAGAATCTCGGTCCCACACAATGTTCTCAGGGACGCCCCATAGTTTCACCACATTACCGACGAAGAGCCGCGCCGCTTCCTCCGCCGTGCAATCCGCCGGTGCCGCAATGAAAGTCCCGTATTTTGAGAATCGGTCCACCACCACCAAGATGGACCCCAACGCCCCCACCTTGGGCAAGGCGGAGATGAAGTCCATGGAATTGCTCTCCCACGGAGGCGTCGGTGTCGGTAAGGGCTCGAGTAAGCCCCCGGGCTTCTGGTGCTCCACCTTGTCCTGTTGGTACACAAGACAAGTCCGCACGTAGGCCTCCACGTCTTCGTGCATGCGAGGCCAATAGTAGGCGGCCTCGAGTAGCGCCATGGTTTGCTTTTGCCCTGGATGTCCAGCCCAATTAGAGTCATGACACTCCTTCATGAGCTCGCGACGAAGGTTGCCCCACTTGGGCACATAGATGCGACTCCCCTTGGTGAGGAGCAGTCCATCGCTCAGCCAGAACCGTCGTGCCTTGCCCTTCTTGACAAGTTGCACAAGTCCTTGGGCCACAGGGTCATCGCTCGCCCCTTCGCGGAGTCGCTCTCTGATTGTGCCTTGGAGCTGGCACACCGCTGCCAGTTCCGCATTGCGGCTGAGTGTGTCAGCCACATTATTCTCCTTCCCGGGCTTGTAATAGAGTTCCATGTCGAACTCCGCCAGGAAGTCCTGCCACCTCGCCTGCTTGGGTGATAGTTTTTTTTGGGTGAGGAAGTAGCTCGTTGCGACATTGTCCGTCTACACCACGAACTTACTCCCAAGGAGATAGTGTCACGCCCCAAGCCCGCCAATTCGGTCGGATTCGGCGCGCCGGTAGACCGCCGAACGGACAGAGTTTCCCCTGTACGTCCAAGGCGTCGCAATCGATACAATTACAAGAAGGTTCCAACTAGGAACAGTATTCAACATACAACGATTGCATAAGGAAGCTAGGTATCAAACAACATAAACACATCCTATGTTATTACATTCATTCCATATTCATTTTACATCACCGATTAATTTATATTAGACTTCCAAATACAATCTACTTATTATTACATCATTTCACAAGTTAGTTATATTTTTGCTCACTACCCTCTAGTCCCCGCTATTAAGACGGCCTCAGGGTACTGCTACCTCTGGTCTCCCGGTAGGGCGCTATCTACAAATCTACGCCCTTGCCTCGCGCTGCTGCTGCGCCGCTCACGTGTATACCTGTACCCCCAAAACCACAACACGGGGGTGAGAACTATTGTCCATAGTTCTCGTGGGTACGATCACCCAAGAGAACAAATTTCGACCAATAGGTCCAAGGAGGCACTGCAAATATGTTAGTCCAAAAACATATATAGATATATAATTTGCAACTAACATAAAAACATGCCTCACAATATGCAATATGTAACTTATTACTTTAGCTCTTAGCTTTTCTTTACTTTATTGCTAATTTGTACTTTAGCCATTTCATTCTTACTTAGCTATTCGTTAATTTAGCTATTCATAACTCATACCAGTTATAACTCTAAGGTTTCTACTTACCTTAGCTCACATCATTAACTTCCAAGGTTTCTATAACCCTAGGTTCCATCTCAAGTCCAACTTGCTTCTAAGGTGTCTATTACCTTAGGTTCACCATACATATCACTAGCCCTCAAGGTTCTTTCTACCTCGGTTCCAAATAGCCACCCGACTCGGCCACGAGTCAATCAATAGCGGATAATCCGCACGTTGCACAGCTCGAGGTGAAGGACCCATCACTTGCACCTCGGCACGCAAGCCAAGAACCACATCGCCCAACGGTCCGCCCGAAGGTCCGTGCACCGTGGTCAGGGATCCGCCAGTGGGAGAGGAACATGCCGCATACACCCATAGCCAAGATTCCTTGATAGGGAGAGGAACATGCCGCATACACCCTAGCGCTCTCTTTGTTCTTGCTCAATCATAATCCTCGAAGTTCTTCCGGTGGGAGAGGACATGCCGCATACACCCGCGGACCCAGAACTATCGAGTTCACAATTACTGGGATTCCGGAATCCACTTTCCACTTTGCTTGAGGGTTGGCCTTAACCCTCAAGAGTCGACCCAATAGGTCCATTGTTCTTTACATCCTAGGTCCACTTGACTCTAGGGTTCATTCCTTGTCACATAACCTAGGTTGTCTTAACTCTAGGTTCAATGTCATTCTAGCCCGACCTACGTTTACTCACACTAGGTCCATTGCCGTCGTTGTTCAACCTATGTTCTTGACACTAGGTTCAATGCCACTCACCTAGATCCATTGACTCTAGGTTTACTATAACCTATGTTCTCTACACTAGATTGGATGCCACTCGATCTATGTGTGCATTTAGTCCATGACTCACATTCTTTATTTAGCATTCTTCACTTGGCTCTCTTATGTTTACCAGTTCATTTACATGCTTACTTATCCACTAGCATCTCTATATTATGCTATGGTCGTGTTCATCGAGTGTTCACTATGCTAAGCATGCATTCATTTACTCTTCTAGCATTATACTTTATGCTACTATCATATACCTCATTCATTTACATGCATCTACTTAGCATTTTATTATATATCACTAGCATGCATTTCTTCTTATGCGTTATTGAACATGCATCAATATGAGTTATGTAACTCTTAGACATACAGGCGACCTAGTCGCTGCGGTAAACGCACCCACCTTGGTTATGCTCTCCGATTGCTCGTCGACACTCGCAAGCGGCCGCGCCGGCACCCGTGACCCGGTTCGGCTCGAACTCACGCGCGACCAACCGAACGGCCACCGAACCTCGATCTGAGACTTCCCCGCGTTAACTCACGTCTTCACGATGCCCCAGATCAGTTTTCATGAATTTAGGAGCTATATCTTGCGTGCTGCGGACATCTGGTAAGAATATATTAAATAATTAATATCTTTGTACTCGCTCGTCGGATCACCGAACCGAGCGCGCCAACGCGTTCGTTAGGCCCCCAATTAGGTTTACATGGGGTCAAATGAGATCAATCTCATCTATTTCTAAAAACCCCCATTTGGATGCCCTAGATGCTACTATAACCAAATTCACCAAATCGATCTACGAAATGGGGAATACTCATCTTGCTAGCATGCTAGGGTTCCATAAATCCCAACTCTAGGGTTTCAGACCCACTACAAGGGGATCTACCATGAGAGAGAGAGAGGGAGAGCTCAAGCTTACCTCTCAAGAGCTTGCCCGCTTGAGGGAGAAGGAGGAGATGGTCATCATCATCATCATCACCATCATCTTCTTCTCCATCTTCTTCTTCCTCTTCTTCTTCTTCTTCTTTCTTTCTTTCTTTCCTTCTTCTCTTCTTTCGGTCGAACAGAGAGAGGGAGAGAGAGAGATCTGAGGGAGTGAGGGAGAGAAAGAGGGTTTTATTACCTCTCTAATCACTTAACCCCCTGCACAATTGCCCTAAGGCCCCTCAACTCTTCAATATTTGAAACAGCCCAAACTGGGCATTTTTCGCGCATGGGGACCGGTCCCCGCACCTAGGGACCGGTCCTTTTATGCGAACCGTCCAAACCTGCTTACTGGGACCCGTCCCTGGCTGTGGGGACCGGTCCCCACAGGGACCTTCAGCCCACCCAAGGACTTAGCCAAATTTTCAGCTTTTTTCGTTTCTTCTCCGTTCCAACTCACTTTTGGATCGTTTGACCTCCAATTCGTTCCAAATCGAACCGAGACTCTCCAAACATGATTTAGATCATGTCCACATCATCACTTCACCCGCGTAATAGTCGGATTTGGCTCACGGCCCAAAGTAGCCTTTCGGGTTCCATTTTCTCTCCGTTCTAACTCACTTTTGGACTTGTGGGTCTCCGATTCACTTGAAATCGCACCGAGACTCCCCACACATGATTTGGATCATGTCCACATCATTATCTCATCCGCGCAAGCGTCGAATTTCGCTCACGACCTAACATTGCCTTTCGGGCTCCGTTCTTGCTCCTAATGCATTGAAAACGCCCGAAAGCTCACGGACTTCACCGACACCATCCAAATGGCTTTCCAACCAAAGGTACACCGTAACTTCATAGTTTTAGAAGTCCAGTACCTTACATCCTCCCCTCCTTAAAAAGAGTTTCGTCCCCGAAACTCACTCACTTCCATTATTTCACACCCCAACTCATTATATCGAGTAACCGGGGACTTCCAATGCACTTTTCGATTTCGGAATGGCCTTTCACTAAATAGAATCATTTACAGGCCCATCACGAAGAATGTGAGACTAGTTTCACTCACATTTGCTAAGTACAACTTCAAAAGTGCACTACAACTCTCGTAGACATTAGTGGAAGAGCAAGTCGATATTCAACGACCTCTCACGCTCCAACATCACTTGCAACCAGTCCACAAGGAACTTCTCCTTGCGTTTACTCGTCTCATCTCTGAGGGCACTCGGATCCAATCACCCACATTGCCTAAAAACATCTTAGGAACATCGCCTAATGGTGAGTGCCTCAATATCAACCGAATCTTGCTCTATCGTGAGATGGCACACTTCGGCACATCTCGCCTCCATACCATAAAAGAGCATTGTCCTCAATTCCCACGTGGCTTCCTCTATCAAAGTGTCTCCTAGAGACCACTTGCTTCAATTTCCAATTGCCACCGCTTAATTCGGCTCCGTTGCCGCGATCACTTACACGAACACTTCGCTCGCAAATCCTGGCCAACTCTTCAATAGAGTTATCAACTCACCGCTCACCTCGGTCTCTACGGGTGGACCGATGGTCGCCAACCCTACGTCAGCCTATCGCTCAGACTTGTCTCAACTACGCTTAGCGTTTCTCGTTACTAGCGTAGACCCAATTAGCATTCTTGGGCGAAATTCTCACTTGGGAGTCCGCACACACTCCAACCAGGAGCTATCACCCCAAACCACAATAACTTCTTGGGTCGGGTCACAATCGCACTCTCGGCGCATTATCAATCTTAAGATCCAACACGTGGCATTTCCACGTTCTCGGGTCTAAGCTCGGACTACCGTCCTAACCAAAACTCTCGCCCTACCAACAGGTACCGGGCCGCTGCCTCTCGCAGCTGACTGCGCCTGCCCAAAAGGGCCCAGGCTCCACAGTCCACAAATGGTCCAGGCACGGGTCGTCCCCAAGCACTACCCGCTACGTCGTCCTATACGACATGCTCTACAGAGCTACACAATCTATCGACTCCTACGCACCTAGTGCAAGCCATCAGCCCCACGAGTGATCCATGGCCCGCTTCACACTTAGCAATGCTGAAGTGCTACTGCCAATTCACTCACTCGGCTGAATCGAAACCGCACTCTACGAGTACCTGTACTCGGGCGCTCCACGCCTCTGTAGCGTTCTAAGCTAAGTCTCAGCTTTGGGGCAGGACTGCGCCCCACGCACTGCCTACTAAGTAACTTTTCTAACCCCACATGGAGGTATCGCTAGGCCCACAGGCCAAATTCGGCGCTAACCAACTATTTCCTCAATAGTGGTTCTAACTATGCCAGGCATCTGGCCGCTCGGCCTATGCACTCCAACTACACGAGCACCACTCGCCCACCTCAATTCGAGGTATCGCTTGGCCTCACATGCGCGTACTCGGCAACTAATCGATCATGCTTTCAACAGTAGTTCTACTTCCACCGCCGGTCTATCGGTACTACATCCGAAACATTCGGATTACTCAGGTATCCTCGAGTATCACGGCTTAACTCTCTCAATCCACTACTCGTTGCCTTGAGAGTCGCCGCACCACTTAATCACCACCACGAGTCTCATCCCTCGCCCATAAATCACAACTAGCCATTTGCTAGTGCCACTCGGCTTTCACACTGCAAGCATGCCCGGGTATCTCCTCTCACCCGTCACTAGGTCCCTACTATAATGATGTATCACTAGTAGCAACAGACCATTCAATGAATGCATGCAATGCATTAACTTAAAATTATGCAGAAGTTCTCGCTTGATTTAATTAACTCCTACCTGCCCCGAAATCATCAGCAGCAGACTCTGCAACCTGGGTCGTATATCCGTGATCGCTTGACGCTCGCCGCGAACCCTCCGGTTGCCTGATCACCACACCTCGTTCCCCAGACCGTGCCAAAGGTTGCACACCCACAGATTGTCCTGGAGAGGAGAACGCCGTCGCCAACATCAAGGTGTGACTCTTATCTTGCGGGCACTCATCCCGCATATGGCCTGGCTGCCCACAACGGACACACCTTCCGTCACGCAGCGCACACCGCCGCGCCTGGTGGGAGCCACCACAGATCACACATCCAGAGGAGGATCGGGTAGAGGACGACTTTGAGTGGTGTCTAGAACTCGACTGACCACCCGAATTGCTCAACGATGGCCTCGCCCCTCCTCGCTCATGCCCACGAGATTCGCGCTGCTCACGCACGAAAGCCTCGCCATGTTCGGCCCACAATGCTCGGTCCAACACCTCCGCGAAGGTTGTGAGCTTAAGGATTTGAACCTCCCTGTAAATCCTCGGTCGAAGTCCATGCAGGAACCATTCGGCCCTTTCTTTGTCATCCCGCACTACATCCGGGACACAATTCACGATATGAGAAAATTCCCGCTCATACTCTCTCACAGAGCGGTCTCCTTGTTGCAGCTTCCTGAACTTGTCCTGAAGCTTTCTCTTTTCAGTGTCGGGGAAGTACGTAGAAAACACCCACCCCCGAAACTCATCCCACGCTATAGGAGGGAGACTAGGCGATCGATTTCGTCGAATGCCTTTCCACCACGCCTTCGCTGACTGCTTTAAGCAATGCACAGCTAGGGGCACCTTATCCCGCTCCAAGGTGTTCAGCTCCTCGAAAAGCGTTTCCATAGAGTCAATCCACATCTCTACGATCCATGGATCGACGTTCTCTCCATCGAAGACAGGCGGATCGAACTCTTTGAAGGCCATAAGGGCCGCCAAAGCCCGCTCTTTCTCTGCCTCCATTTCCACAGAACCAGGAGCCACTGTCCCCGAATCCGTCGCCATTTCTGTCGGCACACGGCGCGCTGCTACTGGCGCAGCCGCCGCAGCCTGTCGTGCCAACAACTCATGGAGCTCCTTGATCTGCTCCTCCTGTCGTAGCACTACGCCCATGAGCGTACTCATCTGCTCACGGAGCACCGGGTCTCCACTCGCCTCGAACTGCTCAGGAACATCACTTGTTCCCTCCGGCGCCGATCTAGATGAAGATCGCCTACGCGGTGCCATCTTTTCCTGAAACAGGACAACTCGATTAATTCTCCACCTTTCAGGTCGAGTACGAATGTCACGCCCCGGGACCCAGCGGAAGCCCGCCCGGCGCGTGCCCAGACCCGCCGTATGTCTACAACATACAAGGCGTCTAACAAAAACGATAAATAACCACAAAAATAAGAAGAATCTAGAAGCATCAGAGCAGTATAACAACTAGAATTCTAAACTAATAAGCATACAAGAAGTAGATAAATAAAAGTGCCAAGATTCCACTAAGAACTATAAAAAGAGGGGTACAACCAAAGATCCCAAAGTAAAAACTAACATAATACATGGTGGTCTCTATAAATAGATACAAAAGTCGCTCTCTCACAAAACACAAAAGAGAGGAAAAACCACCTAAACGGTAGTGGTAAAGAAGCTAGCTAACTAGGCGACTCCCTTGCCACGATCCCTTGCCTCCGCCGGTGCCGAAGGCTCTGAAACACATGAAACTATTACATAATAGTTCCCAGTGGGCAATTACTGACTTCAGTTGCATGCTCCACTAGGCCCAAAACAAACACGAGTAAATGGGTAATATAAAAACAAGTAAACATGTAAGCTACTAAACATGTAAGCTACTAAACATGTTGTCTCTACTTAGCATAAATAAGCATAAGCAAACGACTATTCTAAGCATGATTAGCAAGCACAACTACTAGTACAATGTTCCCAATTTAATAGTAAAAGATTAAAGTTTACTATTCTAGTCAAATCCACAATGTCCACAAATGATAGTAAAGTGTTAAAGTTTACTATTCTAGTCAAAGTCCACAGTTTTCTTTAAACTGCTTTAAGTTTAAGTACAATAAGATCAACCCGAAGGCGATATGGCCGATGCCCACCCGAAGGCTGCCTAGCCCAAATGCCGAGCCTAATGGCCCCGTAGTAGTCAACATTCCCACCCTAGGAATGAGACTGTCCTACGGCAATCCACTTCGGCGCCCAATCCCGCACGGCGAATACATGAAACGCGTTGGCCAACTCCGGAGTGCCGGCTTGTAGGGAGCGACCCTCACAAGCATGTGCGAATGAGCACAATGGCATATAGTCACAAGTCCCAAATCGTCATGTCTCTAACATGGAAATAATAGATGTCCAAAGGCCTATCTCAAGTCTCTATGTTGCAGTTTCATAGTTTTCTAAGTTAAGTGCCGCTTGATGACACTTAAGCTTTTCTAAGTTCCAACACAAGTTTAATGTTCTCAATTACATTAATTAAGCTACATAAACATGAATGGCACACTCCCAGGCGCCCACAAGAACCACCCCCACATGCATGCAATTTAACCCAGATAGCTCTACTATATAGAGTGAAAATTTTATCATACATAAGGCATGCATTTTAAGTGATTCAAAATTCATAATAAATCTATTTAGCATGAATATGCATTCAAAATAATTAAATCAAACCGAATAAGCACTTAGGAGCCATTTGCCCCTATGCTCATGAAGCCAAACCCACCAAGTGCGAGTAGCGTTGCTCCGAACCGCTAACGAAGCTTCGATAATCACTCCTTGAGTCCTAAGAAGCACACCCTAGGAGTTACAAGCTAAGAAAACGAACCGTGAGTTCAATCTTTAAAGAACTCTACAAAAAGGCGAAGAAAACTCACCGAATGCGAAGGAAACTCTCTCGATCTCCAAATGGGAGTTAGAGTCCTTCCAATCCAACCTAAATCAAGGTTCTAAACCCATCAAGTGGGTCTAAGAAGTTCCAAAACGAAAATCCCCAAAACCTAACCCTAGAATCCCATTCTAGGGTTTCATCTCACAAAATGCCACAAAAACCGAATCTAGAGGAAGGAAATCATTCACATACCTCTAAGAAGCTCTAATCCAAGCTCAAAAAGCCCTAGGCTTGAAGCTTGATCCACCACAAAGCTCCAATCACCAAGCTCCAAGCTCCAACAATGGTGATGTTGCCTCTACCAAGCAAAAAGAAGCAAAAAGAGGATTTTAATCCTCAAAAACCCAAGCAAAATCAAAGGAAAGGAAAGAGATGGAGTGGAGAGCCTCCCTACCCTCTCTCCTCTGGTTCTCAGCTCAGGGGGAGCCCTAGAGGGCGTGGGGTGTACTAATAGAAGTGTACAAAAGCCAAAAACCCCCTGCAGATTAAACTGCTCGAAATCACACCGCACTGCACAAATCCATTTTGTACCTAAGATAAACCCCGCGAAAAACCAAACCCGAGCCTCTGCTTTCGCTAAGTCCGCTCTTTTATACCTAAGATAAATTTCTCCGTACTCAGATAGCCATCATTTTATACCGGTATAGACACCATTTTGTACCGGTACAAAGGCACAGAATTCCAACCCGAGAACCACCTAAAATCCAACTTTTTGGACTTTAGAGCTTAGAATTCATCCACTAACCTCGGTACTCGTGCCATAGGTCGGAACACAGTCAACGACCCTCCAGAAAATCTGGAAAGGCTCCGAACTCAAGTCGAGTACTCGAACTCCGCAATTTGCGTAAGTCCAGTATGTTACAACGAAACAACTTAACATTGACTCAAATCGGGTGAAAGTCGTGCGAGGGCATCTATTCTCATCACTCGGTTTCATGTTGTGTATACCCAACATGAACATCCTCGGTTGAGAATAAACCACACCTCGAGTCTACCTCTAATATCCGTCTTAGAGGTTTCTAACTCTTGACCCAATCGATTAACCTTTCGCCAATAGTCACAAGTTCTCGTCTCTCACGAGCCTTATTCTCCTATGGTTTAATATCCTAGGGTCTCCTAGGTTCACCTAAACAATTGTCCCATTCTCTACTTTATGCTCTGATACCACCTGAATCTGTCACGCCCCAAGCCCGCCAATTCGGTCGGATTCGGCGCGCCGGCAGACCGCCGAACGGACAGAGTTTCCCCTGTACGTCCAAGGCGTCGCAATCGATACAATTACAAGAAGGTTCCAACTAGGAACAGTATTCAACATACAACGAATGCATAAGGAAGCTAGGTATCAAACATCATAAACACATCCTATGTTATTACATTCATTCCACATTCATTTTACATCACCGATTAATTTACATTAGACTTCCAAATACAATCTACTTATTATTACATCATTTCACAAGTTAGTTACATTTTTGCTCACTACCCTCTAGTCCCCGCTATTCAGACGGCCTCAGGGTACTGCTACCTCTGGTCTCCTGGTAGGGCGCTATCTACAGATCTACGCCCTTGCCTCGCGCCGCTGCTGCGCCGCTCACGTGTATACCTGTACCCCCAAAACCACAACACGGGGGTGAGAACTATTGTCCATAGTTCTCGTGGGTACGGTCACCCAAGAGAGACTAATAGGTCCAAGGAGGCACTGCAAATATGTTAGTCCAAAAACATATATAGATATATAACTTGCAACTAACATAAAAACATGCCTCACAATATGCAATATGTAACTTATTACTTTAGCTCTTAGCTTTTCTTTACTTTATTGCTAATTTGTACTTTAGCCATTTCATTCTTACTTAGCTATTCGTTAATTTAGCTATTCATAACTCATACCAGTTATAACTCTAAGGTTTCTACTTACCTTAGCTCACATCATTAACTTCCAAGGTTTCTATAACCCTAGGTTCCATCTCAAGTCCAACTTGCTTCTAAGGTGTCTATTACCTTAGGTTCACCATACATATCACTAGCCCTCAAGGTTCTTTCTACCTGGTTCCAGCTAGCCACCCGACTCGGCCACGAGTCAATCAATAGCAGATAATCCGCACGTTGCCTGGCTCGAGGTGAAGGACCCTGTCACTTGCACCTCGGCCTGCAAGCCAAGAACCACATCGCCCAACGGTCCGCCCGAAGGTCCATGCACCGTGGTCAGGGATCCGCCAGTGGGAGAGGAACATACCGCATACACCCATAGCCAAGATTCCTTGATAGGGAGAGAAACATGCCGCATACACCCTAGCGCTCTCTTTGTTCTTGCTCAATCATAATCCTCGAAGTTCTTCCGGTGGGAGAGTAACATGCCGCATACACCCGCGGACCCAGAACTATCGAGTTCACAATTACTGGGATTCCGGAATCCACTTTCCACTTTGCTTGAGGGTTGGCCTTAACCCTCAAGAGTCGACCCAATAGGTCCATTGTTCTTTACATCCTAGGTCCACTTGACTCTAGGGTTCATTCCTTGTCACATAACCTAGGTTGTCTTAACTCTAGGTTCAATGTCATTTTAGCCCGACCTATGTTTACTCACACTAGGTCCATTGCCGTCGTTGTTCAACCTATGTTCTTGACACTAGGTTCAATGCCACTCACCTAGATCCATTGACTCTAGGTTTACTATAACCTATGTTCTCTACACTAGATTGGATGCCACTCGATCTATGTGTGCATTTAGTCCATGACTCACATTCTTTATTTAGCATTCTTCACTTGGCTCTCTTATGTTTACCAGTTCATTTACATGCTTACTTATCCACTAGCATCTCTATATTATGCTATGGTCGTGTTCATCGAGTGTTCACTATGCTAAGCATGCATTCATTTACTCTTCTAGCATTATACTTTATGCTACTATCATATACCTCATTCATTTACATGCATCTACTTAGCATTTTATTATATATCACTAGCATGCATTTCTTCTTATGCGTTATTGAACATGCATCAATATGAGTTATGTAACTCTTAGACATACAGGCGACCTAGTCGCTTCGGTAAACGCACCTACCTTGGTTTTGCTCTCCGATTGCTCGTTGTCACTTGCAATCGGCCGCCCGCGGCACCCGTGACCCGGTTCGGCTCGAACTCACGTGCGACCAACCGAACGGCCACCGAACCTCGATCTGAGACTTCCGGCGTTAACTCACGTCTTCACGATGCCCCAGATCAGTTTTCATGAATTTAGGAGCTATATCTTGCGTGCTGCGGACATCTGGTAAGAATATATTAAATAATTAATATCTTTGTACTCGCTCGTCGGATCACCGAACCGAGCGCGCCAACGCGTTCGTTAGGCCCCCAATTAGGTTTACATGGGGTCAAATGAGATCAATCTCATCTATTTTTAAAAACCCCCATTTGGATGCCCTAGATGCTACTATAGCCAAATTCACCAAATCGATCTACGAAATGGGGAATACTCATCTTGCTAGCATGCTAGGGTTCCATAAATCCCAACTCTAGGGTTTAAGACCCACTACAAGGGGATCTACCATGAGAGAGAGAGAGGGAGAGCTCAAGCTTACCTCTCAAGAGCTCGCCCGCTTGAGGGAGAAGGAGGAGATGGTCATCATCATCATCACCATCATCTTCTTCTCCATCTTCTTCTTCCTCTTCTTCTTCTTCTTCTTCTTCTTCTTTCTTTCTTTCTTTCCTTCTTCTCTTCTTTCGGTCGAACAGAGAGAGGGAGAGAGAGAGATCTGAGGGAGTGAGGGAGAGAAAGAGGGTTTTATTACCTCTCTAATCACTTAACCCCCTGCACAATTGCCCTAAGGCCCCTCAACTCTTCAATATTTGAAACAGCCCAAACTGGGCATTTTTCGCGCATGGGGACCGGTCCCCGCACCTAGGGACCGGTCCTTTTATGCGAACCGTCCAAACCTGCTTACTGGGACCCGTCCCTGGCTGTGGGGACCGGTCCCCACAGGGACCTTCAGCCCACCCAAGGACTTAGCCAAATTTTCAGCTTTTTCCGTTTCTTCTCCGTTCCAACTCACTTTTGGATCGTTTGACCTCCAATTCGTTCCAAATCGAACCGAGACTCTCCAAACATGATTTAGATCATGTCCACATCATCACTTCACCCGCGTAATAGCCGGATTTGGCTCACGGCCCAAAGTAGCCTTTCGGGTTCCATTTCCTCTCCGTTCTTGCTCCTAATGCATTGAAAACGCCCGAAAGCTCCCGGACTTCACCGAAACCATCCACATGGCTTTCCAACCAAAGGTACACTGTAACTTCATAGTTTTAGAAGTCCAGTACCTTACAGATAGTGCCGCCAGGTCCTAAGGCAGTGCACCACAGCGGTCATCTCCTTCTCCTGCTCTGTGTATCGCCGCTCGATGTCGTTGAGCTTGCGGCTCTCGAAGGTGATAGGATGTCCATCCTGCACGAGGACACCACCGATAGCAAAATTCGAGGCATCAGTATGTACCTCGAATGGGCGGATGCAGTCGGGAAGCCGCAGCACCGGATCCTCCGTCACCGCCCGCTTAAGGTCCTCGAATCCTCCGCGCATCGAGGGGTCCAGTCCCATGACTGGTTTTTCTTCAGCAGGTCCGTCAAAGGGGCCGCTCGAGCGGAGTAGCCCACGATGAAGCGACGGTAGTAGTTGACGAGTCCGAGGAAGGATCATAGCTCGGACACCGTCGTGGGCGCCTCCCACTTGCAGATCACCCGCACTTTTTGCTGGTCCATATAGAGTTGTCCTCGGCCTATCCTGTGGCCAAGGAAGTGCACCTCCTCCTTTGCAAAGGAGCACTTTTTCTTCTTGACAAATAGCTGGTTCTCCCGCAGCACTTGGAAGATCGTCCGCAGATGCTCGACGTGTTCCTCCAGGGTGTTGCTGTATACGACGATATCGTTGAGGTACACTACCATGAACCGATCTAGGTAGGGGTGGAAAAGCTTGTTCATCAAGGTACAGAAGGATGTTGGCGTGTTCGTCAAGCCGAACGGCATGAAAAGGAACTCATAAGCCCCGTACCTCGTCACGCATGTGGTCTTTTCCTCGTCTCCTTCTGCAATCCGCACTTGATAGTACCCAGAGCGAAGGTGGAGCTTGGTGAAGTACTTCGCTCCGCCCAATTGGTCGAAAAGATCTGCAACCAAAGGAATAGGGTACTTATTTTTTACTGTTACCTTGTTGAGCGCCCTGTAATCGATACAAAGCCGCAGGCTTCCGTCGCTCTTCCGCTGGAACAAAACTGGCGCTCGATATGGTGCTTTCGACGGTTGAATGAAGCCCGCATCGAGGAGGTCCTTCAGTTGCCGCTGCAACTCCTCGAGCTCTGACGGGGCCATGCAATATGGTGCCTTCGCTGGGGGTTTGGCTCCTGGCTCGAGGTCAATCGCATGGTCCACTTCCCGCCTTGGTGGAAGTTTCTTGGGCAATTCCTGGGGCATAACGTCCTTGAACTCCCCCAGGACTACATCGATCACCGCTGGTGGGCTCTCCTCCTCGAGGTCCTCAGCGCCTACCTTGCAGATGGCCGCAAGGTAAGTGATCTCTCCGCGCCTCACCCCCTTCCGCAATTGCAGAGCGGAGAGAGTAGGGGTTGCTGCCTGTTCGCTGTGGCTAGCCAAGACCATGCACGGGCCTGACTCCTCCATGATGCTCATGGCCCCAAGGTGCGGCATCGGAACCGCCTTCGACGAAGCGAGGAAGTCGATGCCGAGAATGACTTTGGCCTTACCCGCCTTAGGTGGTTTGCCACGAGAGGGATCTGGCTTGTCATACTCCAGCAGCTTCTCTGCTTGGGCAATAGCAGAGCTCACGTCCTTGACGTCTCTCGCCACAAGCTTCTTGTTCGCCCACGGTTGGAGACCGTCGAGGAAGAAGAATAGCCTGTCCTCCTTAGCCATGCTAGTAATAACAAGCATTAGTTTGGAGTAGTCCTTGACATACTCCTTGAGGGTACCTGTATGTTTGAGCCGTCGAAGTTGCCTCCGCGCTAAGTACTCGACGTACTCGGGGTAGAACTGTGCCTTTAGTTCTCCCAAGTCTCCAGTTTGCATTGGCCCTTCTCAGCTTCTGCAGAACGCCGACGCCACCACAGCATCGCGTCGTCGGAGAGGTACATGGAAGCAGTCTGGACCTTGTCCTCCTCGTCCTCCAACCGCAGCGCCCTGAGGTAGCGCTCCATGTGCCAAAGGAAGTTGTCGATGGCCTTCTCATCGCGCGTGCCCTTGAAGTATTGGGGTTCAAGGACGCGACCTTCGGAGTGTACTCCTTCTACGTCTCGACGTCTCGAGCCACCGCCTTCTCAAGGATAATCACTCTCGTCTTGAGGTCCTCGACCTTGTCGACTCGAGTGACTAACTCCTCGATCAAATCCTTCCGCTCGTTGTCACGACGAGTGATGTTGCCTTGGCGCTTCGCAAGCTCGCCACGAAAGGTCGCCATGGCGGTGGCAACACTCTCCTCCATGCTACGAACTTCTTAGTTAAAGGAGTTAAAGGTATTGGTCATCTCAGTGTACCTTTCACCCATTTTCGACAGAATGTCCTCCAGCAGCGGACGACGTCATGGCTCCTTCTCGAACCGGCTCTGATACCAACTGTCACGGACTTAACGATTTTGTCAGCAAAGTCTGTGCGGCGCTCGCCTTCCTTCGCGAAGTGAGCAAACCTGCCTCTCTTCTTGCTAAGTTAGGACCTACTGGCCCTAGACTAAGAACAAGAGAGAGAGATATAGAGAGTTTGAAGAAAGCTCCTCTATTACTTTAACTTGAGAATACAAAAGTGGATTCTGAGGTTTGAGGGGGTGGAGGCCACACTATATATAGGCCACCCGCCGCCCAAGCTACCAGTAGAAAGATGCCAAATGGCGTACACTGACTGGATGAAAGTAAAGGCTACGGTCTCCCAAGAGACTTACATTAATGCCTACATAGAAACCCTAAGGGTCACCTAGAAACTCCAAGGGACTCTTGACTCTTCGGCCGCCGCACCAATCAGTCTCGAGATCCACAGTAGAAGCTTCCAGAAGATCCAGGCAAAATGGGCCACTGTCGAGGAAAAGTCAGCGGAAAAAGTTTTGTCCGTGACACTGTGCTCTAGGTAATCCCACGACAAAGTCCATCGTGATCTGCTCCCATTTCCACTCTGGCACTAGCAGACTCTGAAGCTTGCCAGCAGGTACTTGATGCTCAGCCTTCACCTGTTGGCAAGTCAAACACTGAGCCATATATCTGCAAATGTCTCTCTTCATTCCATTCCACAAAAACTGTGCCTTTAAGTCTTTATACATCTTGGTTCCACCAGGGTGAACCGTATAAGGAGAACAATGAGCCTCTCGCAAAATATTCGCTTGGATCTCTGAATCCATAGGCACACACAGTCGGTCCCTGTACTGCAGTACTCCCGAACTGTCCACTGCGAAGCCCTCTGTCTGTCCCCTCTCCATCCTGTCACACCCCGAGCCCGCCTATTTGGTCGAGTTCGGGTACGTCAACAGACCGCCGAACGGACAGAGTTTCCCCTGTACGCGAACAGAGTCTCCTCTGTACGTTCTAGGCGTCGCAATCAATACAATTACAAGGGTTCCAACCAGGAACAGTATTCAACATACAATGATTGCATAAGGAAGTATCAAACATAAACAGCTAAACTATTACAAGCATTCACCAGCTTACACTTAAAATTTTTACATATTACATTTAAGCTTCCAAATACAATCTAAATTAATGCAATTATTTTACAAGTTTGATACATCTGTTCTTCCATCTCTATCCCCTAGGATATGCTGACTCGAGGTACTGCTATCTCCGGTCTCTAGGGTAGGGCGCTATCTACGGAGCTACGCCCTTGCCTCGCGCCGTCGCGCCGCTCACGTGCGTACCTGAAAAACACCCCGAAACAACGTGGGGTGAGAACCAACTCCATGGTTCCCAGTGGGTACGGCCACCCAAGGGAAAAGTTTGAACAACGGGTCCAAGGGAGGCAACTGCAGGTTAGTTTAATAAACAGATAGACATACATCTTGATTATGCAACTAATAAAACCATGCATTGCCTCACAAATGCAATAATGAAATGCTAAATGCAACAATGTATAACAAAGTAAATATAATGAGTTTACTTCTATTTCACTATCTCACTTATATCCAACTAGCTTCTAAGGTTCTATTACCCTAAATATAAGCTGTGTATCACTAGCCCCTAAGGTTCTATCTACCTTATTCAAGCTAGCCACCCGACTCGGTCTCGAGTCAATCACCCGCGGATAATCCGCGCTCTGTCCGGCTCAAGGTGAAGGAACACTCACTTACACCTCAGCCTTCAATCCACAATCACATCGCCCAACGGGTCACCCAGACCTGCGTACACCCATGGTCAGGGATCTTTCCGGTGGGAAGGGGAACATGCCACATTCGACCCGCGGCCCAAGACCCCCGATAGGGAGGGGAACCTGCCACACTCAACCCTAGCCATCCATGATCCTGCCAGCAGGAGGGGGAACCTGCCACACTCGACCTACGGCCTCGAATCAGTCTCAAGCTCGTCCTCGAAGTTCTTCCTGTGGGAGGGGAACATGCCACACACCCGCGGACACGAACTATCGAGTTCACAAATCCTGGGATTCCGGAATCCACTTTCCAAGTCTCTAGGACAGTCTAAAACCCTATAACATCGACCTATCTAGGTCCCATGTACTTTCCACCCTAGGTCTAGCTGACTCTAGGTTAAATACCCTTATCACATAACCTAGGTTTACTAACTCTAGGTTCAATCCTCTACCTATGTTCACGACACTAGGTTAATGCCACTCACCTAGGTCTAATTAACTCTAGGTTCAACAACCCTATGTTCGGTGTCAACCTATGTTTAACAACACTAGGTTCGATATCAACCTGCCTAGATCTTGATTCTAGGTTCATTCTGTTCAACCTATGTTCACGACACTAGGTTAATGCCACTCGATCTACCCTAGGTTCCTATTTGTCCAAGTCGAGTTTTCTGACCAACACCTTCCCCGGTGTTCCGTAAGCCCAACAGCTACCCCGGTGTTTCATAGCTCAAGGGCTGGTCTCACCTATAATGTTAATATGTCATTATCAACTATCATCTATATGCAAGTATCAACTAGGCAATTAGCTACCATCTAGCATGATTCATATGATGCTATCATGCATATACATTTCTATCTAGAATATAACTTTCATCATACATATTCTATTTATATGCTTTAACACATTCATGATGCCACCATACACATATATATGCATCAATGAAAATCTCATAGTTTACTTCGACATGCAGGCGACCTAGTCTCTTCGGTAAGCACAACCCACCTGCTATCGTGTTTCAATTGCTCGTCGACACTTGCAATCGGCCTCCGCGGCACTCGGTATCCAGTTCGGCTCGGACTCTTGCACGGCCACCCGAACGGTCACCGATCCTCTATCCGAGACTTTGTGGCGTTACCCCACGTCTTCACGATGCCCCGGTTCCCATTCACGATTTTAGGACTTCTATTTCGCGTGCTGCAGCTATCTGTTAAAAATATATTATTTTATTAATAACTTCGCACACGCTCGTCGGATCATCGAACCGAGCGCGCCAACGAGTTAGTTATACCCTCAATTAGGTTTACATGGGGTCAAGTGAGATCAAACCCTCACAAACATCAAAACCCCATTTTGGGCACCCTAGATGCTATTATAGCAAAATCCAGCATTTAACTTCATGAATCATGCATTAATTATCTAATTAGCATCCTAGGGTTCCAACAAAATCAATTCTAGAGTATAAGAACCAAATCCTAGAGATCTACCATTAGAGAGCCTCAAGCTTACCTCCAAAAGCTTGCTGCAATGCAAGGAAGATGAAGAAAATGATGAAGATCCACCATTCAAGCTTCTTCTCCTCCTTCTTTTCTTCTTCTTCCTCTCCTCTTTCTCTTCTTCTTTTCCTTCTTTTTCATTTATAGAGAGAGAGGGAGAGAAAGAGGGATGAAACGGTGAGGAGGTGAGAGAGAGAGAGAGAGGTTCTAATCCCCTCTATACACTCATCTCATGCCAAAATTGCATATAAACCCCTCAACATTGCCTCTCTTGCAACAGCCCAAACTGGGCATTTTCGGGCTACGGGGACCGGTCTTCACCATGGAGACCGTCCCCCGGAGATCGGTCTCCACACTCAAGACCGGTCCCCACAGGGACCTCTCAGCCAGCACTAAGGACTTAGCCAATTTTTCAGCTTTTTCACTTTCGGGGTCCGGTTTCGCTCGTTTGACCTCCGATTCTTTTCAAATCGAATCGAGACTCCCCAAACATGTTTTCGAGCGTATTTACATCATCCTTTCATCTACACTAATGCCGAATTTAGCTCACGTCCCAACATAGCCTTTCGGGTTCCGTTTCTGCGCCTACGCGCACCGAAACGCCCGAATACTCTCGAACTTCACCGAACCTCACCAGAACCATTCAAATGGCTCTCCAACCAAATGTACGCCATAACTTCATGATTTTAGAAGTCCGGTACCTTACACATCTGCTCTCGAATCCTCGATAAGTGCGGGTCTCCACTCTACTTCTCTCAGATCCTATCCAACAGAGGGGGCTGCAAAACCATAGACATTAGTCTTGAAGTAGACCTAGGGGACATGACCTCAAGTCTCAGCTGCTGCAGCTCCTCGAGTAACGGCCACTCCAACCAAATGTACACCATAACCATTCAAATGGCTCTCCAACCAAATGTACACCATAACTTCATGATTTTAGAAGTTCGGTACCTTACACATCTGCTCTCGAATCCTCGACAAGTGCGGGTCTCCACTCTACTTCTCTCGAATCCTATCCAACAGAGGGGGCTGCAAAACCATAGACATTAGTCTTGCAGTAGACCCAGGGGACACAACCTCAAGTCTCAGCCGCTGCAGCTCCTCGAGTAACGGCCTCTGCTGCGTGATCATCAAGCTCAAGCTCTGCACTGCCTTCCTGCTCAACGCATCTGCCACCACATTCGCCTTGCCGAGATGATACTGAATACTAATATCATAGTCCTTCAATAACTCCAACCACCGGCGCTACCTCAGATTCAACTCCATTTGGGTGAACAGATACTTGAGACTTTTATGAACCGTAAAAATCTCGCAGTGCTCGCCGTACAAGTAATGCCGCCACAACTTCAATGCAAAAACTACCGCGGCAAACTCCAAGTCATGCGTAGGGTAATTCTTCTCGTAATCCTTTAACTGCCGTGAAGCATAAGCAATTACCCTACCATGCTGCATCAACACACAGCCTAGCCCGCTGTGTGATGCATCACTGTAGATCACAAATCTTTCCCCCATACCTGAAAGGGCAAGGATAGGAGCTGACGTCAACCTCTGTCTCAGCTCATCAAAGCTCCTATGACAATCGTCACTTCAAATAAACTTAATTCCTTTACGAGTCAATCGAGTGAGGGGTGTGGAATGCTTCGCAAAGCCTTCCACAAATCGACGGTAATATCTTGCTAGTCCTAGGAAGCTCCTCACCCCAATCCAAAAGGCATCACTGTAAACTCATAATGCCCGTACCGAGTCCGAAAAGGCGTCTTGGGAACATCCTCGGCCCTCACCCTGAGCTGGTGGTAACCTGACTGGAGGTCAATCTTCGAGAAGACACAATAACCTTGCAGCTGATGAAACAGATCATCAATGCGCGGCAAAGGATACTTTTTCTTGATGGTCACTTTATTCAGCTCCCGGTAATCTACGCATAACCTGAGCGAATCATCCTTCTTCTTCACGAATAATACCGGCGCTCCCCAAGGCGATACACTGGGTCTCACATACACCCCTTATCCATCAGATCTTGTAGCTGTGTCTTTAACTCTCTCAGCTCTGCCGGTGCTATCCGATAAGGTACCTTCTAGATTGGTGCAGTTCCAGAAACTACATCAATCACAAATTCAATCTCCCTCTCTGGCGGCACAGTCGTCAACTCTGGGGGAAACACATCCGGGAACTTGCGGACTACAGGGATATCTTCGAGTCCCGGTGCCGCCGTAGGTACCTCTACAACCGTCGCTAGAAAAGCGATGCATCCTCTAATCATCAGCTGTCGAGCTCTCACCGAAGAAACCCACGTGGCAAACAACGTGCTCCTGCAGCCTTTGAAAGTAAACTCCTCCCCGCCTGGCTCGCGGAACGTCACCGTCCTCGCTCCACAGTCGATAGTCGCATAGTACCGCGCAAGCCAATCCATGCCGAGCACAATGTCGAAGTCCTGCAGCTGTCCTAAAACCAATAGGTCTGCGGGCAAGATCCACGAGTCTAACTGCACTGGACACGACCTACAATACTCTGCAACCTATAATACATGGTCGGGGATCTTCACCTCTCGTGCCTGAGACAATAACCCTAACTCTAGACCATGCAACAATACAAATGCTCGACTAATGAAAGAATATGATGCACTGGTATCAAAAAAAGCACGAGCTCTAATACCATATATCAAAATGATACCTGCCACCACTCGATCGGCTGCTGACGAGTCCTCCACCTGGGCTGCGTACACCCTGCCACTCGGAGCCTGCTGTCGTCGCTCACCCTGACGCGGCACAAACGTCCTGTCCTCCTGCCGGTAACTCGGCGGCATCCCGTAAGTCTCCAAAGGCCCCAACGGTGCTGAAGCTGATGATGGTGCTGGTGATGCTGTTCGCGGACAAGCGGCACTCATGTGTCCCGGCTGACCACATCCGTAACACCGGCCCTCCCTCTACTCGCACTATCGGGGCCAGTGTGGTCCCCTGTAGATCACACACTGCGGCGTCCTCTGCGACTGCCCCCGCTGACGGGTATCCCTGGAACGCTGACGCCCTGAGGACCCACGACCCTGAGAGCGTGATCGTGGAGGCCTCGGCGGACGCCTGCAGCTTGACTGTCCACCGTCATCTAGAGCTGGGCGCTTCCTGTCCTAACTCTGTCCCGGCCCCTGGGCTCGCTCCCGAAGTGACGCCTCGCCTCTCTCCTCCTATAGTGCCTCTGTCCTCGACCTCCGCGCCCGAACAAAGCTGAAGAGGTCAGGTCTCAAACCCTGCTCAAATAGATAGACCCGGTGTGCCTCATCCCTAGCCACAAATGGCACACAGTTCAAGAGCCGAGTAAACTCCCGAACGTACTCCTAAAATGTGCGATCACCCTACTGAATCCTCTTCAAATCTTTCTCAATTTTCTACTTCACGTTGGCGGAAAAATACATCCCAAACAGCATCCCATAAAACTCGTCCCAGCAGGTCTGTAAGGCTACTACTCCATGATCTCGCCTCATCCTCCTCCACCAATCGTGGGCATCCCCTGCTAGGCAATGGACTCCAAGGTGTACCTGCTCCCTCTCTGGAACGAACAAGTCCTCGAATAACTTCTCCATTGCACTGACCCAACCCTCAACTACCCAGGGCTCAGCGCAATAACCATCAAAGATCGGGGGATCAAAATGGCGGAAACGAGCCAGTCGCTCGGTCATCCGCTCCTGCTCTCGCACACCAGATCTTGGTCCTACGGAAGGTGCAACTGGCGCCGGGGGATCTCCATCGCGGGGTACACTGCGCCGTAGGCGGTGGTACTGGCGGCTCAGACGTGCTCAGTGCCGTACTCGGTGGTGGGGCTAATCTCTCGCACAACCTCTGCAGTAGCAGCCCCTGCTGCCTCGTCACCTCCGTCAGAGCAGCCAACTGTGCTCTCAAGTCCACCGGGGTACTCGTCTTCGGTCGAGTACTCTGCTCCACCACAGGGGGTACACCCGTCTCAGGTAGGGTACCCTGCTCCACATGCTCAGGCATCTGGAGTGGTGGTGCGCGAGCCCTAGTCGGCGGTCGTCCTCTACGTCGATACATAGCTGCACAAGGAAAACGAGGGTCAGATAAAACGCAAACACTCTCGACCCAATCAACGAAATTCTCGAAGACGATCCCTGTTTCTCCGCAAAATTATGTTGTCTGCAGCCAACATAATTTTTCTGGACCGAAACAGACACTCCTTCAGTCACTCACTCTACTCTAGGATGAGTTAGAATAACCAATCATTGACTTTCGTGTTAAATCACGCCTCTCGCGTCTTGCCTTCCTATGGTTTGCTAGCTTAGGTTTTCTAGGTCCCAACGACCTAATGCTAAGCTCTGATACCAACTTAATCTGTCACGCCCCGGATTTCACGTTCCCCGGGCACGACGACAAACCGCTGTATACAAAGAAATTTCCCCTGTATACGAAGCGTAGCTGTAAAACAAATAGTACTCCAACCAATAGTATAGAGCTGTAATAAGTTTACATAAGCAGGTAGAAACAACAACGAGTTCAGTATACATACAACAATATCAGATGCAAAACCTATACTCGCTCTAAGCGAGTTAAACAGCTGTATGTACAAAACCTCCCAAAATAAGGTGCTACTATTTGCAGCAGGGGATCCTCTAACTCAACACTCATCGGGTAGGGCTCTAGCTCGCGACGCCCTTGCCTCGATCAGCCTCAAAAGGAGCAGCAGCCGAAACGGAAGGCCCTGCAACAACAGCGGAACAAAAGGGCGTGAGAACTACTATAAAAACAAGTAGTCCTCAGTGGATGCCGCCCTCAACATCATCGGTCCACCCACTAAGTCTACAGGGTAAGCAGAAATAGTAAGAAAAGCTGGAAACAATCTACAGCTATATGCCATTATACTATCATGCTCTAAAATTAACATCTATAGACTAATGTCATAACAGACCGAAAATCTGAAAGAGGACTAATCATACCCGTCCCTGGGACTGTGGACACACCCATCCCGTGCCCGGTTGCGACTGTACAGCTACCTCCACACTAACCATCAGTGGAGAGCAAGTCCAACCTGCACGCGCGACACCAACGCGAAAGCACAACGCCCGACTCCGGAGTGGCACTCGTGGGCGCTACCCAACCGAGTATGCAGCGTATCTCTGTCGAGCTCAATCAATCTCTAACAAGCCAAATGCAAGCAGCTAGGATCTAAACTGGTCTAACAACCAAATCTAAGTGCCCTCGGCACAATCTAAGACCAAAACTGAACTCTAGGTCCACCGTCAACCCCGACGGTACCCGACCACTGCAAACAGCCTAAACTTTGCTGAAAATAAGCTCGGCATCCCAGCACGAGCGTAAATGCAATCTATACGATCCTGGGTATCCATCGCTCTGATACTGCGATGATACAATCAAATACGGCTCCTAGAGCTAAATCAGGTAGTAATGCATGTGACGTTTAATTTCGCAGTTTTCTCCTAAGTCAAATCCAAGTCCAACATGTACAGGTTATTTACTTACTAAATAAGCTCCAAATTCAGATTTCAATAACGGGACAATCCATGAATTCGAGCTACCATATACTATGCAAATACTGAAATTCATAAATGTCGACCATTATGCACATAGGATGAAAAGCCGATGATTAACCCACCTCGAGAGCCAATCCTTGGCAGCAATGAACTCCCTCAGCTGCGGCATAATCTGCTAGATCAACCGAAACACCCTCAAGTCTAGCAACAAAGCTACATCAAGGTCCAAGCACCAAAATTCATTAATACACCTACAATTTCAGCACCTAAGCTAAATTAGCTCAACTCCAATGTCAAAACTCACCTAAACAGCTCCAAGTTAGGTGAGGACAGTCCCAAATCCAATGGAGTATACTGAAGAATGATCCTCAGGTCCCAAGTTTCCCTGCTTCCAAAGATGGTATCAAAAAAACTCCAAAAAGCCACAATTCTGTCAAAATACAACAATAGCAGAGTAAAATGGGAGTTCGACCAAGCTAACCTTCACCAAATTTAGCAATCTTGGGCTTCATGGAGTCCTCCCGAAGTCTAGAATCCTGCGAACTAAGTTTCGTCGCGATCCGACACTCCTACGTCGCATACGAGCGGAAACACTGCGAGTCGCCGCTGAAATTCTGCAGGAACAGCACCCTAGCTCGAAAATGATGTAGCTTGAAGTAATCGAAGTGATTTTGATGGACTACTCACCTCGAAAATCACTCTAGAACTGGCGCAATGTCGAGAACCGCAAAATCTCACGCTTGCCCGGCCTTCTCGCAGCACCCCGACGATGAATGTACGCTCGAACGGCCCCGCGGCGCGACGTCGATGACGAACCAACTCCACCCGAAGCCTCTCCTTGCTCACGTCCAAGGCTAGAGAGAGAGAGGGAGAAACCAGCAAAAACTCTCCTCTGCTCCCTCTCTACATAAACATATAGGCTGGGTGGTGGTGATACAAACGATGAAAAAATATACAAAATTGCCCTCTCACCAACCAAAGTGTACCGGTACACGGGCAACTGTACCGGTACAAATAGGCAACCCGAGAGCAGTTTCTGCGCAGCACTGTACCGGTACATCCTTGATAGTTGTACCGGTATAGCCATCAAGCTTGTACCGGTACATCCCAAAATTTGTACCGGTACACATGACTGAAAAGTCTGCTATTTTGCAGATTTCACGATACCAACTGCTCTCGCATCCCTACTGAGTCCGTTTGGCGTCCATTTCGCACCAACGCGACTCGCACTTGTCCTGACACTCACCAGAACTCTCGTCAAGCCTCAACAGCTAGCACCCAGGTCACTACACTAGGCATACGAAATTATTAATCTAGTTTGGATTTTGACACTGTAAAGGAGAAAGTGATGACTTATTGTCCTAGGCTTTTTTGTTTGCCGACCTGTTTTAAAGCACATTTTGGCAACTTGCCAATGCACCATAGGGAGTAAAAATATCTGATTATATTGTCTTGAACGTCTTTAGTCTTTGCTCATTCCTTGTTGGAGATTGTATGGAGCCCTTCAAGGTTTTGATGTTAAGTTGATAAAATTTCCTAGCAAAGAATAATTTTGAACTCTGATAAAATATGTTCATAATCCACATTAGTCAATGAATAGAAACCTTGGAAGCTGTTGTTGGCGGGTAGACCAACATCTTGCGTACGTGGCGGAGGTTGGGTAGGGCCAAGTCACAATCGAGACCTACAGGCGCTATGTTTGTACACTTTAAGTGGTTAGCACTAACGATCCAACAAGTTGTATCTGATTAAGTCACAAGTTTGATTCCTGTATACTCCAATTTGTATAGATGCTTTGGCCAAGTAACAATTGAGACCCCTTTCCAATACTTCGACCTTTTGGAATTAGTGGTTATAGATAACGATCTGCAACTGTTACCTTAGTCCTTCCACAATATGAGTTATTACTAATATATTAATTCCTACTACATTGACACCTAAATGATTATGAAAAGTGCAATTTTTTTTCTCATCTTTGCTTTTTTTATTTACCATCAATTAGCTATGTAGTTTCTCCGTTTGCTTCTTCTTTCAAGGCTTTATTTGGATGCACAGTTATAGTACTCCATGAGTTTACATTCTGTGATTTTGGTTTAGATGAAATAGGGAATCCCGTAACACTATAAAATTTTATCGCTTAAGTTTTACAATGTTTTAAAAACTTGATCAAACAACAATCCAAAAATATTACTCGGTCAAGGGTCATTGGTTCAATCAGTGTCAACCATTACTTGAAATAGTGACGTCAGAATCATATTTAATTATAAAAATATTGATTTTTAGACCAAATTAAATAGATATAAATTTTCAAGTTTCACTTTTATGATACTAATTTGTGCTAATAGAAAATAAAATCAGTTAAGTTGATTTTAAGCCATTAGATTTTAATACGACTTGATAAAAAAAATCTAACCAGTTTGATTACTGACCGGTTCACCGGTATGAAGGTTGAACTTCCGGTTCAAATGTTTCAAAGCGATTTTGACTTATTTGGTTCAAAGGGTTGAACTGAACTGCTTTACAGACTTCGTCATGATTGGACTAGCTGGTTCAACTTGATTTTTAAATCATTATAATTTTAAGCACTTTCACTTCAAAATTTGAATGCATTTTTTATCTTCATAGATTTATTTATTACACAATATGCAATTTTTGCAACTATAAGTTCATGAAAGCACGTAATTAGCTTAAAGTTGAAGTATCGTTGATTGACTCAAATCAAATAGATTGAAAGGTTGGGTAGTAAAATAAATATTTTAAAAGGTTCAGCAACTCATTCAAAATGGTTCAAATTCAAGGATTTAAGTGTCATGGCATAGAGTTGTGTAGAAAACTTGCTTGCACGGTATAGCATTGTGTGTGCCGGGCTGTGCCGATGAGTGCCGGTCACAAAAAATATGTGTGCCGATGTCACGCCCGGGGTGCATATGGATTTAAAAGCCAATGTGGAAGTGCTCAATTTTAATTTTAATTCTTTTATTTTTTGAAAACTTTGACCCCGGAGTATGTCTGATCCGCCACAAATACAGAAAATTTATTGTTCACAAGGACAGAGTCTCCCTGTATTTGCACGGCATCGCACACCTACAAGATGTAACCACAAACATATGAACATTCACTGATTCACATACATTACCACGTCACATTCCACATTCATTTCATCGCCAATATATTAAAATTCACATTTTTTAGTTTAAAATGTTTTCTACCTTGAAACTCATTTTGAAATACTAAGAATCATGAAAACCATGAAAACCTTTTTAAAACTGTTTCCCACACGAAAACTTTTTCCTTTAAAACGCTACCACGAGGGGTAGAAAATCTTTTTCACAATTTTAGGTGAAAACCACAATTACTTTATTTAACTTCACAAAATCATATATATTCACTTAATTAGAACTACTGAACCATAATGTGTCTAAGTTAGTATACAGAAATAGTAAAGGTAGGGACTAAACTGATGGACGGGGTCGAAAGCTCTACGACCACTAATCACGTGCCTCATGTACCGTCCCGACTCGGACTAGCAATGTCACCTGAAAGGGAGGGGGTGGGGGGGGTGAACATGTACACATGTCTCCCCTCCCAGTGGGTACTACAAACCGACGAAGGCGAGGAGTACTCACCGGTACAGGAAGAGATAATCGAAGTCATGAGCATATATCACAAATACAATAGCAATAATACCGAAAGGAAAGAGAACAGTAATAGAACATATAACTACTGCTACTGTAAAGTAGAACAGAATGATACATGGATATCATAACTACAGTAGCAAGACAAACGTAAAGAGAAGAACTATAAGTATGCATGCAACAATCACTACTATAGCCATATACGTCAACCGGATGAATAGTCCAAATATACCCAATCTAAACCGTCATGTCGGTCGAAGGACCTCAGGCAAAAGCCACTACCTGCTCGCTCCTGGCATGTAACCCTAGCACAAAGAGAACACCGCTGGGCTCACGGGTCAGATGTACGACCACTTTTCCAGAAAAGGATACCCTCCTGTGGGGGATCAACCCGCTGGTGTACGTGAAATGCACTCGAGCTGTGGCGATCGATGCAGAAATGATCAATAGCCAACCGTCGGCTAATAGCCGACAAGTACCGCCCCTCGAGGCACACCGACCAATTGGTCATCGAACCGTGAGGAAATACAAGTACAGACCACTCGGGTCAACTAAGATGGAACAACTCAACATCCTTCCAAAAGTATGCAAGTACTGACTACTCATTGTCTACTAAAATGTATGTGCAAGAACCGACCAATAGATCACAATATCTGTAAGGACTGAGATTTTGGCAGTGCAATTTGACTCTTTGTTGACGATGTACCTATGTGTAATTTAATTACATAAGCACTCGTCAAGTTTCAGGAGAAAATGAGCTAAAATGGAGAAGATGCGCGATTATTAGTTTCACTTAAGTGAATAGTAACTCCGGTTTTTCGGAGGAGCCACGGAGTAGAGTTGGCGTTCGGCGCGTATCGGACTTCGTTCATAGCGACCCAATAGCTCATTTTGATCGGTTCAGCTATTCTGGAAATATTGGCGCTGTCGGATTTTGAGTTTGACGCACAGATTTTGAGAAAATCCGACAATACATGTTTTATATGTATTTGTGCGCAGTTTCTTCTGTTGGAGAGTTGGAACGGTTTTCGTGGATAATCTGCGACCGATCGAGATGAATCGAAATAGTAGCTTTGTTTCCGCCGTCGTGCTGATCTCACTGGTGCGGTCCGTTCGCAAATCTGACGGACGGATCTGCGGAGATTGCGCGTTGATCGAGGAGAGGTCGGCGATGGCAAAACACGCGACATTTTATGTACCGAATCGCGTGAAACTGAACGTGAGGGTACGTCCGCATGATTTTCTTGCACTATGAAGGACTTAGCTGATAATATCGACGTTTCGTGGGTTAAGTCGCAAGATGATCACCTTCTATATAAGTTGTCACTTAGGGTTTCATTCTTTGGAAACCCTAAACCTAACCATGGTTCACCCTCTCCCTCAGCCGACCTCCCTACGACCCTCTGAACCTTCCTCTGCCTAGCCGCTTGCACCCTGGCCGCCGGCAAGCTTCTCCGGCCGCCGGAGAAGGCCCTCAAGTGCTCTCCTCTCCATCGGGTTTAACAACTTTGGCCATGGATCCCTGGAAAGCAACCATTGCGTCGAACCAGCGTTCTCTGGCTGAGTCATCCCCTCTGGCGTCACCCCCGTCGGTCCCCGCCATCCCCGTGCTCCGCCGGCGCCGCCCGTGCTCCTTGCGGCCAACCCAGACCAAGCTTGGCCAAGCCCAGCCTAACTCGAGGCCCGCGGGCTGCCGCCAGCTTGATCTGGTTGAGCCGCGCCCCCCTTGGCCGCCGGCGACCTCCGACGCGCCGTCGCCACCGTCTCCGATGGCTCCCGCCGCCGCCCGCCGCCGCAGCCTCTCCCGGCTCGAACTTAGGCAGAGGCCAACCGTTCGCTCGCCGCTCCGCCGCCGCTCAACGCCGAGCGCGCCGCTCCTCCGCTCCGGCGGTCCTCCACCGTCGCTCCGTTACGCCTCGGCCACCATGGTGGCCCCGTAATCCGCCGAACCCGAGCCGAGCCCCCATGGGCTTGGGTTGCTCCCGAGCCGCCACCACCGCCTTCCGATGCCGCCGACCCGCGCGCCACCTTCCCCGGCCGGCCGCACCCGGATGTCGCCCGCGTCCCGCGCCGAAGCGCCCGCCGGCCGGATTTCGAGCCGAGCTCCCATACCTTGTTGCGGCTAGGGCATCATGGCCCGTCGCCTCCCAACGCCGGCCGACGCGTGCCCCGGCCCTCATCTGTCGCCAGCAACCTCCCCCTGCTAGCGCCCCCACCGTCCGACCGTCGCCGGCCTGGTTGTGCTCCACCTAGCCCCGGTGACCTTTATTTAGCTTTTTGTGCACTGGTTGGGGGTTGTTTACACTGTTTCGGTGACCTGAGGCTGTTCCGATGCCTTCGAAGGTGAGCACGGTGATCTTCAGTCAATCCTGATCACAGTGCTCACCTCATTTAGGGTGAGCCCCTGGTTAACGAGATAGGCATGTTTTTCCTGCTGTGTGCGTTGTTTCGCTGATTTTCGTGTCGCTCGTGCGCGTGCCACAATGACCAGCAATGCTCCAAAAGGTGAGTACGGCCTCCAGTACACTGAGACCTATCAGCGGATGTCTCGTCTTGGCTGATTGACCCCTGGTTTACGCTGTTGGACCATAAAAGCCCATAAATCACATGAAATATCTTGATTTCCTAGAATCGGGAGGGCTTTTATGCAAATATGTTGGTCCTTGCTGCTATTGGCAGCATGTTCGGGCAGTGCGTAACCTCTGGACTCATTGTCCAAGGTCCCAGGCCCTTGCGAAGATCGAAAATGCATTTTCGGTGAGTTTGTCGGCAAAATCTGCCGACAGAACACGGTTTTAGTTCGGAATTCTTCCGACGATGCCTTGTGAATATTTATTATGTTGTTGAGCCTTCTTGGCTGGTCACCCGCGTCGTTTCGGGGCTTTGGAAACGACGGGTGAGCGACGATGGGTTTCGGTGTCGAATTTGACACTTACGGGAACCCGGATCAGAACGATTATCCGACGATAATCGTGACGGAGTAAGTTAAGGTCTTTGCTGCCAAGTCTAATGTAAATATGTATTTAGTGGCAGCGGGTGACTCGTAGTACGAGTCGGTGCGTTCCGGAACAGTTCGTGGGTCCCGGCGGAGTCCCAGTATGGTTTTCGGGACTTTCGACGAGTTACAGTAGTCGGTTTTGGGAAACCGACCTCTGTAAGTTTGGTTGTGGAGTCAGTGGTTATTAGTGGTGGGTTAGACACTAACCCGGTGGACCTTCCTTAGGTCCGGTTGACATTCTTTTGCAGTCAGGAGGCAGACGCGACATCCTTATAGGTGGGTACTTCGATTCGATGTCGGTACAGTGGTGCACGCTCGGTGATGGTTTCTTACCCTTACTCTTCTGTTGCTACTATTGGATAGTATATATTGAGCCTTGCACCCATGTTATTCCATTATACTCTGCTCGTTGTTTGCATGCTTAGTATCCTGAGTAGGAGTAGAGTAGTTCTATCTATATGCATATCTGTTGACCTGGTTGGTCGGTTGTTGCATTCTGTATCTGTTGACCTGGTTGGTCGGTTGTTGCATTCCATATCTGTTGACCTGGTTGGTCGGTTCTTGTACTTCGTATCAGTGACCTTGCTGGTCGGTTGGACTTTGTGGACTTTGGCTCTAAGCTACACATCGACTCTCTCGTCATGTGTTTCGATCTGGTTGATCGTGGTTCGGCGTTGTACGCCCTTGCACCTAGCTGCGGCCAAGGCACCGGTCTTTTTTTGCCGGTTTTTGTATTGAGCATATCAGCATGATTTAGTCACAGCAATGTGTATTCTAGACACCAGGTTGGTTTAGCCACCAACCAAGGGGTGTACGTATCCGGATAGGTCGTCGGTGACGCATGAATATGTTGACAGTGTCTGCTCTATGACAGGCAACGCTTGAGGTCTGTGGACCAATATAGCAGCATCAGATTGGGTATACTTTGGATTCGTCGTCCGGTTGACGCATATGACTATAGTAGCGGTTGTTGCATGCATATTTACAGTTCCTTCTTTATAGTTGTCTTGCTACTATAGTTTTGATACTCATGTATGTTTTATACTCAGTTCTTCTTTACAGTAGCGGTAGTTGTTCTTATACATCTTGTTCATGTATTATCATAGCTACTGTGTTTAGTATTTATGTTCGTATTGTTGTTATCTCTTCCTGATCTGGTGAGTACTCCTCGTCTTCATCGGCTTGCGGTACCCACTGGAAGAGGAGACATGTTTACATGTTCTCCCCCCCCTCCCCCCCCACCAATTTTCAGGTATTGCGGGTTGAGACGAGACGTGAGACACGTTCGTAGAGATCGATAGAGCTTCCGACCCAGGTTATTTAGTTTAGCTTCTACCTTTATTATTCTATTGATATAGCTTAGTCAGTTATATGGTTCAGTGTTGTATTACATTTGAATATGTGGATTTTCATAAATGTAATAAAAGGATTTCTGAATTTTGTAAAATAGAAAGGTTTTCTACCCCTCGTAGTAGTGTGCTTTCAAAAGATAAAGAGTTCCCGTGTGGGAACAATTTTAAAAGGTTTTATGTTGATTTATGATTTAACAAATGAATGTGATTATGTGATGAATGGTGTAGGAATGTACATTGGTAATATGTTCATTTAGCTGTGGTTGTATTCCTGGATATATACTTTGTACTTGTGCGACGCCGTGCAAATACAGAGGAGACTCTGTCTGTGTGAACAGTGGACTCCCTGTATTTGTGGCGGATTTAGCATACCTTGGGGGTCAGGTTTTCAAAAAAAAAAAAAATCTAGTCATTTTTCGCTGTGCTTTTATCAAGAAGGACCCCGGGGCGTGACAATATCAGATACAACGAACTGACCGACTAGGTCATAGATCTCATAAATAATCACAACGCCACTCTACTTCAAAAAGATGATACTGGATATGCAAACCAACTAAGTAGAGCAATGAAGAGATATAGTATGGGTGCTAGGCTCAACACATATATAGTATGCAAGGTAATAACAGGAAAGGGGTGAAGAATATATCACCGAGTGTGCACCACTATACTGACTTCGTGTCGAAGTACCCACCTATACGTACGCAGTACTGATCTCCTGACTGCGGAACAAATATCAACCGGACCTACGAAGGGTCCACCGGGTTAGAATCCAACCCACGAATATGAACCACTAGATCACAATCACCACCAATAAACTCACAGGAATCGGTTTCTCAAAATCAATTGCCGTAACTCGCCAGAAGTCCTGAAACTCGCACCGGAACTCCGCCGGGACGCACGAACTATTCCGGAATTCACCGACTCGTGCCACGAGTCACCCGCTACCACTAAACACAATTATTTCTGACCTAGCAGCAAACACACCTCCTCACATCGAAACGATTATTGTTGGATAATCGTTTCAATCCGGGTTCCTGAAAGTGTCAAATTCAACACCGAAACTTGCCGTCGCTCACCCGTCGTTTTAGAACCCTTGAAACAACGCAAGTGATCAGCCAGTAAGGCTCAACGACTACACAATTTACAGTGAGGCACCGTCGGAAGAATTATGAACCAAAATTGCGTTTCATAGGCAGATTTCGCCAAAAAACGCACCGAAAATCAACATCCGATTTCCAAAAAGGCCCGGGGCCTTGGACAACCAGTTCAGAGGTCACTCGCCGCCCGCACACACTGCCTATAGCAGCTACGAAATGTAATTTTCAAATAAGCCCCTGTGATTACATAAAATCAGATCATTTTATGTGATTTTTAGGGTTTTACGGCTCGACAATGCAAACCGAGGACTTTTGAGCCTGGCCGAGACACCCGCTGATAGGTCTCGATGTGCAGGAGGCCGTGCTCACGATTCGGAGCATAGCCGTCCATTGTGGGAGGCGCGGGAGCGACTCGAAGTTCAGTGAACACTGCGCGCTGAAACTAAAAGGCATCTAATTCCCCAATCCGAGGCTCGTTGACCCCAAATGAGGTGAGCACTGTGATCAGGACTAACCGACGATCACCATGCTCACCTCCAGAGGCATCGAAACAGCCCAGGGTTGTCGGAACTGTGATCCGAACTGTAAACAGTGCACAGAAACCATTAATTAGACTCATTGGACAATGAGGGCCATGGAACGGCCGGCGGCGGCTCGATGGCGGGCGCGGTGGTGGCAGGCGGGTACATACGATGGAGGGAGGCCGGGCACGCGTCGGCCGGCGACGGGAATTGGTGCCCTAGCTACAAAAACTCGTGGAGAGCGCTGGCCAAGTTCGACCGATAGGGAGCTCCGGCGGCGGGGGCGCCGGCGGTGAACGAGTGTGGCCGGCTGTGCAGAGTAGGCGTTCACGCCGGCCGCCGGCGGCAGATCGGAGCATCCCGAGCCTACATGGGCTCGCCGGCACACCGTCCGCAGCGGTCACATCGACAATGGGGAGCTACGGGCGACGGCGGTGGTCTATCCGGGACTACGGCCACGGCCGCCGGAGGCGTTGTGCGGCGGCGCGGCCGTGGAGCCCCCATTGCCACACAAGGTCGGGGAGCGTCCTCCGGCCGCGGCGGCTCTATAGGGCACGGGCCGGCGTAGGGCTTCACGGAGGGGTCGCCGGGATCGGAGGAAAGTGCCGGCGGTGATCTCGGTTGGTGGCGGTGTAGAGGGAGGGAAGCTAAGCTACTTGGGCCCGAGCCTGCGCAGGCTGGCCGCGAGCTGCCCAGACTGGCAATGCTGGTGCGCAGGGGCGGCGGAGACCAGTGGGGGAGGTTGCTGGAGGTTGGGCACGGCCAAGGGAGGGAGCCCAAGGGTGTGGATCTCCCTGGTGGTCCTCGGGCAGAGATGGAGGAGGCTTGGTGGAGAGGGAAGACAATGTAGCTTTCCGGCGGTTGGAGGCGCTCGGCAGGGTGCGCATGGCAAGGGCATGAGAAGGTGCGTGGCGGGGAGGCGGGCCGGGGAGGTCACCAAGGTGTTTGAAAAGACGCGCCGTGGCGCGCGCCTCAGCCCCTAGGCGCGAGGCGCAGGCCTCAGCGCCTCAGCAATAGCGAGGCGAGGCGTTATTGCTGAGGCACGCGCCTAGGCCCTGAGGCGCACATCTCGGGAGAGACGCGATGCGCGCGTGAGGCACGCGCCTCGCAATATTTATTATTATATCGGTTTAGGTTCAATTTTTTCGGGTTGTCTGGTTTCAAATTTAAGTTTTATATTTTTAATTTGATAAGATAGTTAAAAGATCCTAAAAGAAACCCAAAAAAATCCCTAGTGAAACCCATTCGTCCACTTTCTCCTCTCCTCTCATGTTCCCACATCCTTTCTCTATCCGTGGGGCGTGGCCATCCGGCAACAGCATCGACCATCGCTAGCAGTAGGAACAATCGAACAAGCAAGCAGCAGCAGCAACAGCAACTAGCAAGAAAGCAAGAGAAGTAGCTGTTTGTAAGTTGCAGCAGCAGCAAAAACTGGAGTGGCAGCAAAAACAGGAGCGGCAGTAGCAACCACAATCACTTATAATTTGAAAGTTGAAATATATTTTTTAATTTAAGAACCTATATGCATGTGTTTATTTATATTTTGATGGTTATTTTATTTTTGTATTGTTATTTTGGGATTTTTTAATGTAGAACATAAAATTAAATTAGGCTTAGTAAATGTGCGCCTCGCCTTCTTGAGGCGCGTCTCGCAATGCGCCTTGCGCCTAGGCTTCAGGAGAGTCTTGCGCCTCTTTGCGCCTCGCGCCTTTCCAAACAATGGGTCAGCTGAGGGAGCTAAGGGCTAGGATTAGGGTTTGCATGATCAAACCCTAGATGGCCCAATATAAGCAATTTGTAAATTTGCATGGTAGTCCTCCAACGATGACTATTTATAACTAAGTCCTTCACAGCGCGCATGTTATGTGCGCACGCACCTCGACAAACAAAATCACGCAAAATGGTGCATAAAATATACAGAGTTTTTCGACTTTTTCATTTTGCCACATTCGAACTCTTTGCGAACATTTTGAATTTTCGAAAGATCCGTCCGTCGGATTTGCGAACGGACGCCAACGCGTTTAGCATGACCGAGGTATCGAACTCATGATTTTGTTTTGCCCGATATGGTCGCTGATTTGCGACGAAACCTATCCCCTCACCAATTTACAAAACCACACATACATATAGGTGTAAATCCAATAAACTCTCTTTTTTTCGAAAATCGTGCATCGAAACCCAAATCCGTCAATGCCATTGGGTCCAAGATAGTCGATCCATCGAAAATGAGTTATTGGATCATTACAAACGGAGTCCAATACGCACCAGAAGCCATCTTCACTGATTGGCTTCTCTGGAAAACCGGAATTACTTTTCACTTAAGTTATTACTAAAAGTTGAATAACTTCTCCATCTTAACTCGTTTTCTCCTGAAATTTGATAAGTGCTTATGTAATTAAATTACACACAAAAAATATTGTCAACAAAGAGTTTAACTTTATAGTCAAATTCTCAGTCCTCACAGTTGACACATAATGGCACGAAATATTTATTTCTTTAGCAACAAAATTTTCTACTTATTATATATCTTTATCAAATCTTTTGAAGTTTATTAAGAAAACTACTTACTAGTTTAAAGAGTAGAGGATTTTGAGTTGTGCCATCGGCACGGGGATTGTATCGTGCCGAAATTTTATTGGCACGATACGGTATAGTAGATACTACTCGTGCCGATGGGCACTTAAATTCTTGTACACAGTTAAGGTGGTTGCATTCTAAACATGAAATATAAAATTTAAAATTAAAAATTAAAAATTAAAATTTTAAATTTTAAATTTTAACGGAATAATTTTAATTCAAAATATGATATTTGAAAATTTTGAAAATTAATTTAAATTTTAAAGGAAAATTTTTAATTTAAATAAGATATTTGAAAGTTTTGAAATTTCAAATTTGAAATAAATTGAAATAATTTGAAATTTAAATTTGAATTTTAAGTCTGAAATCTAAAAAGTTAAAGTTTGAAATTTTAAATGAAATTTTAAAATTTAAAATATTTAGAAACTATAAATTTAATATTTGAAATTAGATATTTGAAATTTGAAATTTTAAATTTTAAATTCAAAATTTAAAATTTGTAACGATCTGCACACTAGCAACAATAACTCATTGGGCCCAACCACCTACCAAAATGCTTAAGCCCAGTTATTATTACTAGTGTCTAAGTCTCATATAAACTCAATGACAACCCCATTCCCATCCGATGTGGGACTATTGGGGTGTCACAAACTCCCCCCGTTAAGGCGCTGACGTCCTCGTCAGTCCAATCACACACACAGCCCACGATCACCAGGCGATGTGAGACTCGTCTCGCTAGCCCGTCATCCAGACGCGGCCACCGAGATTCGCCACATATGTCCACGGTGAACTAGCTCGATACCAAATGTAACGACTACCCCACTAGCAACAATAACTCATTGGGCCCAACCACCGGCCCAAAATGCTTAAGCCCAGTTATTATTACTAGTGTCTAAGTCTCATATAAACTCAATGACAACCCCATTCCCATCCGATGTGGGACTATTGGGGTGTCACAATTTGAAATTGAAAATTTAAAATTAAAATTTGAAATTGAAAATTTAAAATCAACATTTAAATTTCAAATTTTGAAATGTAAAAATTTGAAAGTTGAAATTTGAAGATTAAATTCTAAGTTTAAAATTTTGAAATTTTAATTTAAAATCTTATCATAATTTTAAATTTTAAAATTTGTAATTTAAAATCCATGTTTAAATTTTGAAATTTATCTTTAAAATATTATATTGAAAATTTTAGTGTTTAATTTTAAATTTTGAAATTTAAGCTTGGAAGTTTATAATCCCATATTTATAATTTTATAATTTTAAATTTATATTTGTAATTAAAAATTTAAATTTTGAAAACCTCTAATTTGAAATTTAAAATTATAAATTTGATATTTTGAATTAATATCTCAATTTGAATTTAGAATTCGAATCCAATAATGGAGTGTTTAGATTTATAGAGGTTGGGGTGGATTTTTATTTTACTCTATTTTTTTGAGCTTATATTAATTTTGCTCAAATTTTGTGGTGTATGCGATGCCCCATGGTAAATTTTTTCACAGGGTATAGTGTAGTTAAACTATGATCCTTGTTTTTAGTATGTTTCTATAATGTGATTTCCACGTACTTAAGTACCCAAATTCATGCTGTCATTGTAGTAGAGATCTTGCTTCTTGTTTGGTGCAGGATACTTTTAAGTATGACAATGCAATAAAATTGGCCTTACTTTTGGCGCTTATTAAGGATTGTTTTGCCACTGGGACATGTTGCTGTGCTAGTGGCACGGCATATTAATATAGGAGCGTAGGGCGTGCTAATGGTGGCATCGCTCGTGTTGTCGTGCTAATGGCACGACAAAATATAGCAGCTGAGCGCACCAATGGTGGCATGAATGCGAAACCCACCCCTCACAAATAGCATGCCATTGGCGCATTTGCACGTATTGTCAACGATTTTTTTTATTCTATTATCAAGAAAAATTAATTTTCTAGAGTGTTATAAAATATCAAGTTGTTAAGAAAATATTTTATATATTATATATATATGTCACAATATTTAGTAGGAATAGAGTCATAAACTTCATAATAACTAAAAAATTATTTTCTATATATATATAAAACTAGGCTGGAATACTATCAATCGTACCGAGCTATTGGTGCTATTTATTTTTTAGCCAGCCCTTGGATTGAGAAATGTGCGGTTAGAATGATGTAGGCCCCCTAGGGTTGAGTGGGTGGTTGGTTGAATAGTATAATCTAACGGGTAAAAATAATCGAAGGGTTAAATCTAACAGTGAAAAACTCGATAGCATCAAGCCCTTTGTGCTATTGATAGTATCCTAGCCGGACTCTCTCTCTCTCTTTATATATATATATATATATATATATATATATATATATATATATATATATATATATATATATATATATATATATATATATAATTGAGCTCCTATACTTTTAAAAGTACCAAGTTATTGGTATTTATAGATTTTTAGCCATTAGATTAAGAGATGTGTGGTTAGGATGATGTGGGCCCTTAGAGTTGAGTGGGTAGTTGGTTGAATAGTATAATCTAACGGTTGAAAATACTCAAAGGCTAGATCTAACGGTAAAAAATTTACACGCACCAAGTGCGCGCTTGGTACTTTTACAAGCACGATAGCGGACTCTCTCTCTCTCTCTCTCTCTCTCTCTCTCTCTCTCTCTATATATATATATATATATATATATATATATATATATAGAACGAAGCTAGTATATACTATTAATAGCACAAAGTCATTGGTGCTATCAAATTTTTGACCATTGGATTAAGAGATGTGTGGTCAGGATGATATGGGCCTCCTAGAGTTGAGTGGGTGGTTGGTTGAATAGTATGATTTAATGGGTGAAATCGATCAAAAGGGTAATAGCGAAAACCTTGGTAGCGTGTTTCATGCTATTAATAGCATAATAGCCGACTCTCTCTCTCTATATATATAGGAAAGTATATGTTTGATATTTAAACCAAAACCATAATTGGATAAAAATTAAGTTGTAGGGAAATAGTACCATGAGCAAATTCAAAACACCTAAACCGATAAAAGAAATGGGAGGCAATCTTCTTATTTGTATATATATATATATATATATATATATATATATATATATATATATATATATATATATATATATATTTTTTTTTTTTTTTTTTCTTACAGATCTCATTATGCAATAGAGCTTATTAATTTCTCTAAATTTACTAAACCTAAATATTTCAAGTATGACGAATCTTTCTGTCACGCCCCGAGCTCCGCCTATTTGGTCGGATTCGGGCACGCCGACAGACCACCGAACGGACAGAGTCTCCCTTGTACATTCTAGGTGTCGCAAGCAGTACAATACAAGAGGTTCCAAACAAGAATAATATTCATACAACGATTGCATAAGGAAGGTATCAAACAATATAAATACATCTTTGCTATTACAAGCATTCATCTCAATTTACATATTACATTTTTCGATTACATTCAACTTCCAAATACAATCATTAAGTTAATATAATTTTGTTCTTTTCATTTCCACCCCTAAGCTAAACTATTTCGGGGTACCGCTATCTCTGGTCACAATGGTAGGGCGCTATCTACGGAGCTGCGTCCTTTCCTTACGCCGTCGCGCCACTCGTGTGTGAACCTGAAATCCTTAAAACATTGTGGGGTGAGAACTATTGTCCATAGTTCCCAGTGGATACAGCCACCCAAGGGAGAAGCTCAACCCACCGGGTCCAAAAGAGGCACTGCAACATGTTAGTCCAATAGATATCCACAAATATTTAATGCAAGTATTAAATACATGCGTATGCCTCAAAACATGCAATATGCAAATGCAATTCATGCAATCAACTAAGTAGATCATCCGATACTACTTTTTATCTCACTATCCATAGATCATATCCAACTAACTCCTAAGGTTTCCTCTACCTTGGATTCATGTCATTTACCAATTACTCTTGGGGTTTCATCTACCATAACGAAGCTATCCACCCGACTCGGTCTCAAGTCAATCCTACCGGAGTACCGCGCACTCGGCTGTATCCACAGCGCAATCATTTACATTTTGTAACCCAATCTTTCCGGCTACCCAAAGGTTGAACTTCGCCTCACAACCAAATCCCTACAAATCGTGAGTAGACGTCTGCTACTCTCACCCGGGACCGTCTGCAGGGTAAACCTCTACTTGAAGTACTCCGGAGACCACGCTTGGGTGGAGTGACCACCGCCAAGCAAAACAGACGTAATGTGAGCATTATTCAATCCTCCAAGTCGAGGATACCCTACCAACTAGTGGTAACCAAATTCGGGAAAATGCCAATCCCAATACTCATATCTTGAGTAATCACATTGTCTCTAACTAATGCCACAATGTCACAACGTCTCTAGCTAATGCCACAATGTCACAACGTCTGTAGCTAATGCCACAATGTCACAATGTCTCTAGCTAAATGCCACAATGTCTCTATGTTCTCAATGTTTTGTCAATGCCATTTCCATTGACACAATGTTCTTGTTTTCCAATGTCGAGTTCTCTAATCAATCTAGAGTTATCGACCCAAGTTCGCATCCACAAAAATCTAGCATATATTCACAATATATCCACATGCATATATCATCAAGCACATCCTCACAATGTCAACATTCATATACCATCTAGTATGTTCTTATAATATCAACATGCATATTTCTTCTAGCGTAATCTCATAATGTCAACATTCTTTTATACCATCTAACATATTCTCATAATGTCAGCATGCATATACTTTCATCCAAAGTAGTCAATACATAATATCATACATTCACATGGCATCCACCCTATACATTCACATATGTAATTAACTACCATTATATGCATAAATGATAAACCAGTTTGGCATGGAAGTGACCTAATCACTTCGGTGAAGCACAACCCACCTCACAATGCTCTCTGATTGCTTGTCGACACTTGCAATCGGGCTCTCACTTGGACTTCCAAGCTTTCCTTGACCTATACAAGAAACCCTTCGTTACCGTTTTTGAACCACTAAACAACCTTTGCTTTTGAAATCAAGTGGCCACACATGATTTCCTAACCCTCAATTAAGATTCCAAAGGGTTGAAACATTTTTAAAACCCTCCACCAAGAAACCCCTCTTTTAACCTAGGATTTTCCAAACTTTATGGCAAAACCCCAATCCACTTGCTAATCTTTACCATTTGTAGTTTAGATTAGCCTAGGGTTTGCTAGAATCCATTTAGAAGGTTTAAATCCAAAAACCCTAGCTCAAACCCTAAAATCCCCAATTCATAACCCTAGGTTTTCTCATTTCTCCAAATACATACAAAAATCCATGGAGAACAAGTTAAGAACACACTAGGGATCTACAAAACACCATTCATGAAGGATTTAACCAAAAATCCTAACACTTGCCAAAATGCGAACGTCGAGTCGATAGCACGCCACTCCACCGGGCGCACGAGGACTCAATCCGTCGCTTTGTACTTGTTCCCGAGCTCAATCTCCACCAAGATCTTCAATTTGGAGAGGAGTAACAAAAGAGGGAGAGAGATGAGCTCCTCTCTCTCTCTCTCTCTCTCTCTCTCTCTCTCTCTCTCTCTCTCTCTGTATGACTGTATCTCTATGTGCGTGTGTGTTCTGGGCGGAGGGGAAGGGGTGGACACCCTTAATTATAAGCCCATACTGAAATTACACTTTTACCCCTCAAAAACAACGTTCTAGGAGACTGCGTACCGGTACTCGGGCTCGCATCACCGGTACCAGGCCAGTCTAGTACCGGTACCCAGTTTTTCCATCACCAGTACACAGTACAAATTCTGCAAATTATGTGAATTGAAGCTTTGGAGCCCGTTTTTAGGTTTAGTTTGCTCCGAAAACACCCAAATACTCTCCAAACTTCGCTAGAACATATTTAATAGCTTTTTAAGCTAGTTCTCACCAAAATTTCACAACATTTGGAGTTCAGTACGCTACACTTTCTACCTCAAAAAACTCAAAAAGATTTTAAAAATGCAAAAAAAAAAACAAAACAAAACAAAACAAAACAAAAAAAAAAAAAACATTTTGTAGAGACGGTGTTGGCATGACTTTGTGCTACATGCCGGCATGGCCTTGTCATGGTACGGCACATGCGGCAGAAGCAATCCTTAGTGGTTACAGATCAATGCCTTTTGGGATATCAACTTAAGATGGTATCACATAAAAGCCAATTAATCTCCTTGGTTATTCTTTTATGGAGAGGATAACTTTTGTAGACATAAGAAATTCCTAGTTAGGCACTTGTAATTTTCTTTTGTTTTTTAAGCATTATCTAGCTATTCTTTTACCTTGAATTCCATTACAGCAATCTGCAAATCCCAGAAAGCATTTTTTAGTAGGTTGTGGAATTGTCGTTTGATATTCAACATGTTATATAGCTTATCACTTTAACGAGAGTTCCTATCTGCCCTTGATGACATTAATCTTTATGATAATTTATTAGCTGTGGCTTTTTTGTGCTTGGATACGCAAATAATGTAACTACATTGATGTCATTCTTCTTTACTTTTTGAGTTTTGTGAACTTTTGGAGGCACACCATTACGTTGTGTTAGCCTAAATATTCCTTTTCACTATAAGGTGGAATTAATTAACTTTAATTGTTCAGAATGATAGGATGCAGAACAACAGTTAGCGGAAAAATCATATAAAGCCAGGTGTTAGAATCCATTATTTGATGCATGTTAACGAGAAAATTTGTTGAATAAATTTATAATTTCATGGTTCAATTTTGTCAGCATTTGTCATTTGGTACTTAGAGACGGCTTGGCATTCTATATATCATGTGGTTAATGGTGGATATTGTTATAATTTACTTTCTTATAATTTCTCTAAATTTGCTACCCTTTCTTGTGGTGCTAACTTTCTGTTAGCAACAAACTAATGTTGTGTTTTTCTTTTTTGGGTCAAATGCATACAGGTCCCTGCAAACATAGTCAATTGCGGAAATATCCCTGCAAAAGCGAAACTAGGTGAGATATCCCTGCAAAAGTCCAAAAGTATGCAGATATGTCCCTGCCGTGCCTTTTGCAGGGACATATCTGTAGGATATATTTTGCAGATATGTCCCTGCAAAAGGCACGGCAGGGACATATCTGCATACTTTTGGATTTTTGCAGGGACATCTCACCTAGTTTCGCTTTTGCAGGGATATTTCCGCAATTGACTATGTTTGGAGGGACCTGTATGTAAATAACCCTTTTTTTTTAATACACTTTACCTCTAACTGATGTTTATTTTCTCTTGAAAATTTCTGGTTACAGGTCGTTTATAATGCAAATAAACTTGCAAGTATAGTTGAAAAAAAAAAAGGATTGCAAAATTGGCTTGTATACTATGAGAACAAACATACTAGAAATCCTGCTAGAAGGCCTACTATGAAGGTTAGGCTACAATCACAAATTGCCTCTAACTTCTTTACACTTTTTTATAGTATAATTCACACTTCCTTTTTAACTATTTAAATTTAAAGAAGTTTAGTTTTTGGTAGATATATTAACTAGTATTCACTTCATGTTGTTTCCTATAGACAGGATTTTGGGGTCTTTGGGGGAAAGCATTGGATGCTATAGACTACCATACTGCTGAGATTGAGAAGCTGTCTAAAGAGGTAAACATAAATATTGCAACATGCGGGTTAAATATCTTGGTTTTGTTTTTGGTTAAAATGTTAATTCTAGTAGTTGTTTTCATTTTTGTTGCTTTGCAAATTGAATTTGAAGCATCACCAGAGTATGGGGGCCCACATTCTAGGTGGATTTTAGGTTGGAAATGGAAGAGAATAGAACTAGTAATGTTAGATTTAGGGTTTCGAATAATAAAATATGGGAGTTTTTTGCCTTATATAGAGTACAAAACGGACAAAAAACACAAATTATGTTTGAAATTTTTCAAAAAGTGAAGGAAAAGTTTTGGGACTTCTAGGAATTTCTTAAAAATTGTCAAAAAAATTTTTCAGAGATTTCATAATTCTTTTAAATTAAATGCACTTCATATAATTAGTCTGTATATTATTATTGCAGAGACTTGCATATTGTGCATGTAAGAAAATCATACGTTCGTAACAGAAGAAAATAACATAATTAAAATTTTATAAACCAAAGATCACCTCGTGTTTCGTTTTAAATCTTAAATAATCGATCCAACTGATCTAATCAGATACGATTTAGTTTTTCACCTTGCGCAAGTCGAGATCAACGCGAAGTCAACGATCGTTGGTAAAAGCTGTTCGTCCTCGCTAGCCGCGCAAGCGTGCGGCCTCTACCCGCGTCCATACGAAATCACGCACTTGATCGAAATAATCGACTGCTTCAATCCGCAATCTGATCACAAATTGATGCTCGTGTTGATTCGAGGAAGATGAATTAATCTTCTGGATGTGCTAGCAGCATTTTGAAGATCAAAATCGATGTATTAATTGTGGAGGACTTGAGGGAGAAAGGATTGACGGCTAGGACTTTATATTTCTCTTATGATGCATTCATTAATTAATATGTCGTATGACATAGACTTACAATGAAAAGACCCTAAGCCTAACCCTAATCCTAATCGAAGTCCTAGTCCGATTGGATTATCCATTAACCCTCAAGTTGGTTTTAGAATAAACAGAATTTGAATCCTAATTCGATTCATGTGTAACATTTACACCTAAGTCCTCATATTATTTACTAACGATTAGTAAATACACCATGCAACTTTTATACATAAATACCTCTACTTTACAATAATTGCAAATTAGTCCTTTTACTAATAACTTGGTAAAATTTACTATTTAAATATATTGTAATCGCAATTAACCCATCTGATAAACTTCTTTTATCGTCTCCGTAATATCGATCATGCGTGATTTCTTATGTGTGAGACCTAATAGGTTCAATTCTGTCTGGTAGTGAGATATGATGCGATCCCTATCTACATCATCATTGAAACTACTTTCGATGGTTCAAACTCTTTTGATTCCACCCTTGTAGAATATTAATTATCTATAATTATTCCTATTGGTTCCCACAATTCACCAGTGGCGCCTAGCAGCATCAGCATGTAGTGCCAATCCAGTCAAAAGTGGATATCGGACTAAACCTCTAGGTGCAGTTACTGTACAATACAACCCTTCTATCGTATAGTCCTAACTGAGTAGAGGTCATGGAATACTCGTCAAACTCCATCAACCGTCATATGACAAATTTGATAGGATAGAAGCTCTTATGGTTACTCTTGGAAGCCTCTTTTCATACACCATATTACCCCAGCCGAGGATTTCTGAGCTTTGCCTTACAAATAACATAGAACTAATTATCTCTTGACCGAAAGCGATAGATCCCCTATGTACACACCCATTCCTGATATGAACCGATTGCAGCCAACATATACTACTAAGACCTATGATTAGAATCAGAGTTTGTTGTATAGTCAACTACAGTAGCCTCACATTGAATGGTTGTAGTGTCGCAGATTTAAGGATCAGTTGCACCACTGCAACATCGAACCAATTACTGACGAATGAGTAGACATCCATGTAACTGTTTGTAGTTGGTCAAGCTCAGTACCCTTGTTCTCCAACAACCATCTGCATGTTCGCTCCTGTGTCCCCACATTGATGACTCGAGCTTCGTCATCCCAAAAGAGAAGCAGCACATACATCAATCTTACCAGATCAATTATCGTCTCCATAATGATCCATTGATTGAGAGCATTTAGAAATTAATCAAGAATATGTATCTCAAATTCTCAACTCTTTAGATACATATTATTATCTTATTAATTCAATGGACGATTCACAGACACATTAAATATGAATGGAATACAAGGGCCCAAATATATAAATAATAAAATTAAGAACAAAAATATATCCCATAGAAAATAAAATGTGTCAGTCTTATAGGCTTCTAGGGCATACAACTAACAATGCATGATTGGTAGCTTTTATAAATTTTAGAACTACATTTTTTTGAAGTTTTTTCTTTTTATTTTGATGATCAAATAAATTTGAAAAACATAAAAAAAGTCACAAGTATAAAAAATTATTACAAATTAAAGAAGATAGAAAAAAAGAGAATGAAGGAAAACTTGAACTCACTCATGAACCAGATTCATTTTTAGGCGATGCATGCACGAAGGGGAAAGAAGGGATAAAGATTTGCTTGGAGCATGCACTCTTGTCACATGCTTCGTGTGCTCAGCAATACTAAAATATACACTATAAAAGGCCGATTAGTTTAGAGAACAAATTCCAATAGCATTCAGTAACATTGACAAAGGAAGGGTGGATTTGTTCATTTTTCCTCTCCGTCGCTTCTTACAGTTACTCGAATGATCAAACTGTAAATATCTTACTATCGTCATTGTCATGCCCCGACTAGGTACGAAAGCCTTTTTTTGCTGGGGACGTAACTGACCGGCTGTACGGACAAATTTTTCGCTGCCTGCATGAAATGTAGAGTTACTACCTGTGACACGCTCCAGGTTTTAATGGAAGCGCCCTCGTACACGTGCACCAATCCGCCGCATATGAAGAGTGCCCCCCGTACACATGAAGCACAGCCAAGTAACCAATGCATTTTACTCATATAAATGCATATAAGGAAAACATATGAATTTGGATACCAAAGAAATGAAGCATAACTATTCTATTACAATTCCGAACCCAAAAGAAAGTTCAACAACTTGTCCAACAAGTACATCCCCAATTGGGCTCGCATTTCGAGGTACGTTAGAGTGCGGGTTGGCCTGATCAAGGGTATCGGGCTCCAAGAAATCTAGCTCAAAACCAGCTAGGGCTTGATCAGAGCCTTCATAGGCTCTGGTGGTCGGCGGCTGCGAGCGTCGGCAGAGCGCGATCAAGGCCGCTAGCCTGAGGTCGTGGGAGGTGCACTAGTAGCAGAAGGCGGCGGCGGTGGAACCCGTGCGGCAAATGAGCGCTACGGAAACTAGGGTTAGCTTGGTGTAGCTTGAGTCCAGGCGCTTCCAACTACTGGGGGTTTGGGGTGGCACTGGCAGTTTCTTAAGGGTGAGCCGCAACGCCGGGTAACTTAGGGGTGGCCGAGCAAGATATTACGGCCAAAATCTTTGTAGTTTGGGTGCAAGCCTGGCTGGGGGAGAAAGAGAAGGTACGACGGTAGTAGCGGTCGTCAGGGGAGCCTCGCCGGACCAGGGGAGGTTGACAGTAGTGATTGTCGATGAAGGGATCTGTCACACCCCGAGACAGCTACCAATTTGGTCCGGTTCGGGCACGCTTTCACTCTTCGGGTTCGCCTAACGCTTCAGATTGTCGTATAGACCGTAATTTTAAATCCGTTCGTCGGATCGACGAACCGTCGCTTCCAACGCATTTAGATACCTATCAATTAGGTAGACATGGGGTAAGATTAGATCAAAACCCATCATTTTTGAAAACTCTAGTTTGGAGCCCTAGATTTAACCCAATGTAAAAATCCACATTAGAGCTCAAAACTCTTGTGCAAACCATCTCTTAGAGAAGCTAGGGTTCAAACAAAATTGTTTCTAGAAGATAAAAATCCATCTAGGAAACTCTACCATGGAAGCTCTCAAAGCTTACCTCAAGGAGCTAGCCCAAATGGTGGAGAGAAGGAAGAAGATGCTAAGGATCCTTCTCCTTGCCTGCTTCTCCACCAAATCCTCCTGCTACTTCTCCTTCTTTCTCCTTCTTTTTCTTCTTCTAGAGAGAGAGGGAGAGATACTGTGAGAGTGAGAAGGAAATGAAGGAAAGAGTGAGGGAAATCCCTCTATAGCCCCTCATTTGCAAAAAATGCTAACAGCCCCATCCACTTTCCATGATGTGCACTGCCCCAGTCTGGGCAGTTTTCCGGTGTGGAGACCAGTCTCTCCACTCGAAGACCGGTCCCCGGGAATAGTCTCCTGCAGGATAGCCCTTCAGCCTGGAATTTGTGCGTACAAGAACCGGTCTATCCCACCAGAGACCGGTCCCCGAGAGCAAACTTGTTGCTCACAGATTTTCTCTGCGCACAACCACTTACGGGAACCGGTCTCTCTCACCAGAGACCAGTCCCCGATAGCAGAATTCTGCAACTTAGCAGATTTTTCCAATTTTGCTCTCCGAGGCCCTCGCCAATGGATTTTTGGGTTTCTAACAACTTCGGTCTTTCCGAAGTGTACCCAATCGACAATTAGTCGATTCCAGATGAAGTCTAATCCTCGGATTTCGAGAATTCACTTCCTTACATCCTCCCCGCCTTAAAAGAATTTCGTCCTCGAAATGACCTCTTATACTTAACTTAAAACTTAAACTCATACCTCATTCCCCAAAGAGATGAGGGTGATGCTCTTTCATCTTGCTCTCGAGCTCCCAAGTGGCTTCATGGTCGTCGTGATTACTCCACCGGACTTTAACATAGGGAATCTCACAATTTCGTAATTTGCGCACCTCTCGAGCGATAACAACCACCAAAAACTCTTCATAACTCAAATCCTCTTGAAGTTCCGGCGGTTCATACATCATGGCGTGATCGGGGTTGTGAACATACTTACGAAGGTTGGAGACGTGAAATACATTGTGAATGTCCGCTAGCTGCGGCGGCAACCTAAGTCGATAAGCTACCGCTACAATGCGTTCCAACACTTCATAAGGTCCTATGTATCGAGGACTCAACTTTCTTCGAATCCAAACCGCCTCACACCTCTCATAGGCGATACCTTCAGAAATACGCGGTCTCCTACCGCGAACTCTAAATCCCTCCGGCGCTTATTTGTATAACTTCGTTGCCTAGATTGCGCCGTGAGAATCCTTTGGCGGGCGATGCGAACTTTCTCCTCCGCCTCCCGCAACACGTCGGGACCCACCACAGCCCGTTCACCTACATAGCCCCAATGTACAGGAGATCGGCACTTCCGAGGACTTCGAACGGTGCCATCTCCACGCTAGCTTGATAACTATTATTGTAGGCGAACTCGGCCATCGGTAAGTACTTTGCTCAACTTCCTTTGTAATCAATGACACACGCCCGCAGCATATCTTCCAGAATATGGATAGTCCTCTCTGACTGCCCATCTGTCTGAGGGTGAAATGCGGTACTGAACTCGAGTCGTGTGCCAAGTGCCTCCTGTAGGCTCTTCCAAAAATATGAAGTGAATCGGGGATCTCGATCTGATACAATCGACTTTGGCACCCCGTGTAATCTTACCACCTCATCTAGGTATACCTGCGCCAGTTTCTCGCCCGACCAGGTATGTGGATCGGTAAAAAAGTGTGTCGATTTTGACATACGGTCCACAATCACCCAGATCGCATCGTGGCCGCCCGTCGAATGAGGTAGTCCGACCACGAAATCCATCGCGATATCTTCCCACTTCCAGACTGGTATAGGTAGGCTCTTAAGCTTTCCTGCTGGGAATCGGCGCTCTGCCTTTACCTGCTGACATACCAAACATTGCGCTACATAGTGCCTAATGTCTGCTTTCATCCCCGGCCACTAGTACTGCATCTTTAAGTCCTTGTACATCTTGGTGACGTCCGGGTGAATGCTATAAGGAGTCCGATGCGCTTCTTGCAATATTAACTTTCGAACTTCCTCATTTTCCGGTACACACCACCTGTTGCGAAACCGGAGTGCACCATCGGTATCTATGGTGAAGTCGCCACCACGTCCACTCTCAATGTCACGCCGCATCTTTTGGAGATTAGGGTCCGCAGGTTGAAGACTTTTAATCTTCTCCAATAAGGTCGGTCGAACAATAAGAGTTGATAATACAGCCGGAACTCCCGAAGCTACTACCTCAAGATCTAGTCGTTTTATCTCCAAGCATAGAGGATCTTGAGCCGTAACCTTCAATGCAAGGTTTTCCACCGACTTTCTGCTGAGAGCATCGGCAACTACATTCGCCTTCCCGGGGTGGTAAAGGATCGAGACATCATAATCCTTTAATAGCTCCAACCACTGCCGTTGGTGCATGTTCTGTAAAAGCTGTGAGATGAATGCCTGTAATAGCATAGTTAGCATTCTATATTTTTGATACTTATACAATCTGTGATTGAATACAGTTCCTAGTTGGAACCTTTTGTATTGCATTGTATAGATTGTGACGCCTAGAACGTACAGGGAAGGCTCTGTCCGTTCGGCGGTCTGTCGGCGTGCCCGAATCCGACCAAATTGGCGGAGCTCAGGGCGTGACATGTTCAGCTCCTTCTGCGTGAATAAATATTTTAGACTTTTTTGGTCCGTATATATTTCGCAACGCGCGCCGTACAAATAGTGCCTCCACAACTTGAGAGCAAATACCACCGCGGCTAGCTCTAAGTCATGGATAGGGTAGTTCTTCTCATAGCTTTTCAACTGACGAGATGCATACGCTATCACCTTCCCGCCTTGCATCAGAACACACCCCAATCCTAAATAAGATGCGTCGCTGTAGACCACGAAGTCTTCACCTTCCACCGGCAACGCGAGTACCGGAGTCAAAGTCAACCTATCCTTCAACTCTTGGAAACTCCGATCACACTCGTCGCTCCAAACAAACTTGGTGCCCTTCTGGGTTAAACGGGTAAGTAGGATTACAATCTTCGAAAAACCTTCCACGAACCGCCTATAATAGCTCGCTAAGCCCACAAAGCTTCGGACTTCCGTGACATTCGTTGGGCACGGCCAATCCTTGATTGCCTCCACTTTCCTTGGGTCGACAGAAACTCCGCCCTCAGAAATGACATGCCCCATAAATGCAACTTCCCTCAGCCAAAAGTCGCACTTCTTCAATTTAGCATATAACTTCTCCTCCCGAAGGATTTGAAGTATTACCCGCAAATGCTCCGCGTGCTCCTCATCATTGCGGGAATAGACCAGTATGTCATCTATAAACACCACCACAAATTGGTCTAAACACTTACTGAAAACACGGTTCATTAAGTCCATGAACACTGCCGGAGCATTTGTGTGCCCAAACGGCATCACCGTAAATTCATAGTGTCCATACCGCGTGCTTAATGTGGTTTTCTGAACATCCTCCGGCTTAATCCTCAATTGATGGTAGCCCGATTGGAGGTCTATCTCGGAGTAGACACTCGACCCCTACAACTGATCGAACAAGTCATCGATTCGGGGTAACGGATACTTGTTCTTGATCGTGACTTTGTTCAACTCGCGATAATCTACGCAGAGTCGAAACGATCCGTCCTTCTTCCGCACAAACAATACGGGGGCTCCCCACGGCGACACGCTCGGTCGGATAAATTCCTTATCAAGAAGATCCAACAATTGAGCTCTTAACTCCTTCAATTCTGCCAACGCCATCTAGTATGGAGCCTTCGAAATCGGCGCAGTTTCGGGAACTAGGTCGATTACAAATTCGATTTCCTGCTCTTATAGTATTCCCGGTAGCTTGGCAGGAAATACGTCAGGAAATTCCCGAACCATCGATAGCTCCTCAAGTGTCAGGGCTACCCGCTCAACTTCTACAACGGTCGCCAAGTAGGCTGCGCAACCGCTGCTAACTAGCTTCCTTGCTCTCGTCGCTGACACTGTCGCGACGAAGCATGAACTCTTACACGCCTTGTAAGTGAACTCTTCTTGTTCCAGCTCATGAAACGTGATCACTTTATCCTTACAGTCGATCGATGCATAATATTTTGAGAGCCAGTCCATGCCCAATATGACGTCAAACTCTTTCAACTTCTTGAGCACCAAGGTACAGATTGGCATAATCTAGTCGCCTATCTGCACTGGACATGCTGGGCACTCCGTGTAAATATGAATCGCCGGACCAGGTCCTTCCACTCGCCACATGTTATCACACGCTCGAATGTCTATGTCATGAGTTCGTGCAAATGATCTACTTATGAATGAATGAGTGGCACCTGAATCAAACATAGCTCTGGAGCAAACTCCGTTAATTAAAACCATACCTGCCATAATTTCGTGCTGCTCACCTTCGGGTGGGCATCGGCCAGACCGCCTTCGGGTGGGTCTTATCAGATTTAAACTTAAAGTAGTTTAATTGTGGACATTGG